>JAIUCV010000003.1:7344256-8594256 GCA_026724425.1 Erythrophleum ivorense
AAAAAAAGGTAGAGCAAAATAAAGATGAGGCTAATGTTGAATTAATTAGTACAGTTAAGATCGAATAATATTAAAAAGAGACTGAAACAGATTGGGTACGATTTCGCCGGCAAGACAAGTCAACAGAGAAAAGGATGTAGGTAAGTGGAAATTGTATCAAGTTTAGTTGCGCTGGCTTTCTTTTTTTTAATTAATTAATTAATTTTGACTAGAAATTTAAATTTGGATTCAACCAGAGTTTTTTGGTTAAACTTTTACTAATTTAGACCTAATTCAAACTTTGCTTCTCTTTTAATTCCTAAGAAAACTTTTTTCAGAAACTAAAACAACTTAACCAACAAGAGCTTTGGGCCTTGACTCAGAAAAGTTTTTTTTTTCTTAACGTCTATGTGCTTGTCTGTGTGCTTTATAGAATAAGCTCCAATTGGAGTCCAATGTTTGGGCCTAATTACACATAAAATGACCAACATACCCAAAGATATCTGTAAAATTGGGCTCAATGATTCAGCCCAAAACATAACCCAGATCTCAGATGTGTGTTGGACACAAATAGAAGGGTCAAATCCAAAGTTCAAGCCCTTGTAACTAGAGTTGGTTATAGCGAGGACAACGAATGGCTTTTGCTAATTAAGTGTGTAAAGTTTTTTTAAAAAAACAAATTATATATGGTTCATTATATTTTTATAATCATATTTTTAATTAAAATATAATAAATATATAATTTTTTTAATAATATTATGATAAGTATATAATTTTTATAGATGATTATATAGTCATTAATTAAATTATATAGTTATTATAATATTATTAAATAATCATATATTTATTATGTTTTAATTAAAGAATATAATAATAATAATATAAAAAACTCAATTCGAACTATTTTTTTCATGTACAATAACGTATAAGGCCCAGCCCACTATCACAACCCTGTATATCCGGGCCACTAAAAGCTTTGATATCAATATGGAGACTGATTTTGCATTTCTGCTACTTCTCTTCTACTCTAGTCTTTTTTTAGTGAATTAATTTTTTAATCCTCTAAAGATACACATTAATTTAATTTAATTTCTTAAAAAAATAAACATCCCATTGTTTAAAAAAGGTTTTCACATTAAATCCGTCAATAAATAGTTTCTAGGTATTATGATCTAAGAAAACGAGTAATGTGATGGTCAAATGTTTATATAATAATTAAAATACTGTGTTTTATAAATTAGGGACTTGAATGTGGAATTTGAAAGAATACTTATGCAATGCCTTGAATTCTTGATCATAGTTATTTAAGCACTTAACGGCAACACTACTCATTTTGGTAGACCATGTCAATTGTCCAAACTATTTTTTTTTTTTATGGGCTTACTGCAAGGATCATTTTAATAAAATCTTTGTAGGATTAAAGTAACATATCTAATCTTTGAAATTATTACTCAAAACAAAAAATAAAATGAAATTTTTTTTTTTGTATAATATATGTTATACTCTTAGGATGTGTTTGGTTGGAGATGTAACAATAAAGGAAAGATAAAAAATAAGTAGGTGGAGATAGGTAAGATAAAAAATGAATATTTTGTTTTTACTTTTAAAAAAGTGATTTGATGAATAAAATAATAAATATAAAGGCAAAATTGATATTATACAAGTTATATAAATGAAATACGTTTGTAATATTACGAAGGAAATGAAACTTTATATTTATCTCTTTTTTATTATTTTTTTAAAGTAAAAGTACAAAAGTCATTTTCTATTTATAAAATTATATTTCTCTTTTATCTTTTTTTTTTTTTTTAATTTTTTATGTACCAAATGTCTGTAAAATGTAATTTATTTTTGGAGGACTAAAATTTAATTCCCTTTTGTTTTTTTTCCCAAATGATAGAGCTGATTATCCATCAGGTTGCGAGTGCTTTTATTATTTATTGAAGGCAGGAACTCAAACCTCGACAAATAAATGTGTAAATGAAGTGAAAAATTTAATCAAGTCTAATGAGAACTAAGAAATGGAAAATATTTTATGAATGAGAGATCTGTAATCATATATTTAATATCCATAAAATTGTTGAAATAATCCTTTATCAGCAATGACGTATTTCTCATAAGCTATTTGAGTTTATTTGATGAATTATGTGCTATAAGAAAAGCTTATTTTCTTGTGTCCTACAAAGGTATTGCGAAGAAAACAATGTCATTTTTTATAGGAAGGATTTTGTCCATTTTTTTTACAAATGCTTTTTTTTTTTTCCAGTTGAGAACCGAAAAATATTGGTTTTCAACAAATATATATATATATATATATATAATAATTCCCAGCAGAAATATGGATAAAGAATCTGTATTTTTTTGAGTAAATAGACGTAATTTACAAATATAAAAAATCACCAGTTATAATAATTGATTGCGTAATCTAACCAAAGATTCCATGACACATATTGTTGCTCTTGTCCCCTTAAGTATCACTATCCTCAATACAATATAAGACCAATATAATATGCTGCCAATTATGGCTCATAAACAATGTTAAAACAAAATATCCGTAATATAAAGAGGAAGAAAAAGAAAGTCATCGTAATTGGATAAGGATGGGCTTTCCCTAGCGCATATGGGAAAGATATATGATTATAATAGATCATCAACATCTTATGGGTGAAAAAAATTGGTGAGAAAGCATACGATTCTCACTGTAGAGTTTGAACTTTGAAGCAGATTTTTTCTCATTCGTGCAAGCAATGCATGGCTTTAAGATTTTTTTTTTTAAATCTCAAATAGAACAAATTTATAAAAAAAATCTATAATTATAAATAAATATATAAATGACTCATTTCTAACATATTTACATGTTTATTTATAATTAATTTAATGTAATTTTTATCAATCAAATCTAAGAAAAAACTTATTTCTCACTCTTTTGGTCAACGACAACGTGTGAGGAGTCAGTGGGGCATAATCCTCAATTTGAAGGTCTCTTTCTCCTTCTGGCTCATGTTGATCCACATGTTTGGGAAAAAAAAGAATACTCAGAAATTGTTGTAACTTGCAATTTGCATCTTTCCAAAGTTAGCTCGGTCAATTTCG
Organism: Erythrophleum ivorense; assembly: GCA_026724425.1. NCBI lineage: Eukaryota > Viridiplantae > Streptophyta > Magnoliopsida > Fabales > Fabaceae > Erythrophleum > Erythrophleum ivorense. Next base: position 7,347,329 of record JAIUCV010000003.1, read on the forward strand.
TAAGTTATATTAATCTTCTTATCACTAAACTTCTGAGTGCTGTACAGAGTATTGGTTCTTTTCTACAGTTCGAAGTTCGTTATCCACAGTGACTCCCACAGTCATGTCCCTTTCCTTTAGGTTTGAATGTATAAGGCAGAATTGAAGCTTTTGCGAAATGTGAACATTCTTTGCATATAGAACCTCACATTACCACAAATAAGTCTGCAAATTAACGAAACTCAAGTTGAAGCATAATTTAATATCATGTGCTATAGTCTGAAACTGTACAAAATACACAAGCATGCACGGAACAAGAGCGTGTTTGCGGGCCTCGTGCAATGAATGAAGCTTTCTTCCATGACAAGCAATAGAAAAATAATGTGTTTGTGTCTGTAGGTGCTGTAATGATCATCGAATATTGTTTCGCACCCTCCCACGTTCAGTTTCGTGAGAGCAAATTTTTATGCTTAATTAAGAGGATTTTTTAGAAACTTATCCAGAATAACAATGGGGATGAAAGAAATTTCTCCTATGTGAAAACAGATAAGATGGTAAAGTTCTCACTACTTGAAATTCGAGGATGGAGATGGAGATGGAGATAGAGATCTTTTGTTTTTCTTTTTTTTTAAAAATCCAGTTAAGACTTGTTATATTGAAATTAACTGTTATTATTTTGTTAAAAAAATTATATGCAATTTAGAGGTGTTTGTTATGAGATTTTTCTTTTTAAATAAAACCGTATATGTAGATGTTTTTGATAACTTAATAGTATAGGATTAGGTTTTTTCTAAATATTTTATAGAAGTGTCATTTTTTTTAAGAAAATTTGATAACAAACACTTAGGTAATTTTATTTAAGTTTATCTTAATTTCTTTAATTAATTAGTGTATACTATATATATATATATATATATTAATAATTATATACTAATTAATGAATATAAAAATAGTTTTGGTTATTCAAATTTTTACTAATTCTTATAAATTTTTTATAATTTGGAGATCTACATCTACTCATCTTTCTATCCTTGTAAAAAAAGTAAGAATGAGAGATATTTGTTTCAGTAACATTAATCTTAATTTAATTGAAGGTTTTTTTTTCATACATTTTTTTCCTTCAAAAGGTAAGAGACTGCATTGATATTATAAGAATAACACTATCTAAGTAATAATACGATTTTTTTTTTACTGTCACTAAATTATTCTACAAAAATTAATAATTTAACATGCTTTATTTTCTTCAGAAAAAGGTGCTTAATTCTTTTTTTAATAGAAAATTTAACGTGCTTTAAAGCTATAGGGACAATTTAATTTTTTATTTTTATTATTTTGATAAAAATAAAATATAAAACGTCCGAGAATAACACTTCCTGATATTTATCAACACCTCCTATCATTAAATTATTTATATATTTTTTATTTTAAGTATAACGGAATTAATATAATATTATTCTCCTAGGTATTAGCAAAAGAATCTGTGGATAGATTTGATGGGTGCAAATTAGATTTAACTTCCTTTCATGGCAACAAGCAAAAGTGTCTCTGAGCAGAGTTTGATTGGATATAACCAATCGGCGTGCTATAACGTATCCATTGGTGCCGAAACTTTAGGCCTATCTGAAAGAATCTTTCAGGCATTATAAAACTTTATGAACAGCGGAGGGAATTCAAATCTTTTTTTTACTAAATTCTTTATTCATTATCTCTCTACCAAAATTTAAATTATTAAATTTGTCAGCAATTAATAATTAATAATATTTAAACAGTAAAAAAAATTGATGAAAAGATTCTAAACCTATGAAGAGAATCCAAATTTATCAGAATAAAGAATATAACGTACGTATGTTTTTGTTTTGACATAATAACGTTTTGACAACTTGTCGTTTAATCCTTTAACTAGGTGGAAAAATTATTTTATAATGAAATATAATAAGCAAATCAGTTTACACATTTTAAAGGGCAAAGTTATCTATGGAGGGAGAATAGTTTGGAAAATTTTTTTAAAGGTTTGTTGCTAAATTTTTCTAATAATAGGTAAAATAATTTTTTAAAAGAACTAATTATGATTTTTGTGATTTTTTAAGAATACAAAATAGTACTCAAGTTTTAATAATTTTCAACTATATCTTAGTCAAAAAAGAAAAAAGGTTTTAAAGAGGGAGTTTTATTCATACACAATTTGTCTTCAGACTATCTTCTTCGGATACGGCCAAGTATAATAATATTCTTCTAATTTTTATATTTAAATTTTAGCAATGAATTTAATAGGTGGATATTAAGATAATATATATGTAAAAATGGGTGATTGATTAAATAATGTTATATCTTACATGAGGCATTATTTTATTAACAAAACCTATAATTTTCAGTATTTAGAAATTTTCTTTTAAAATAATTATTTATGCACTCAGTCCTTTTATATTTAATTCTCTTAAATCAAAAGATACTTGTCACAAGTAATCTCGTGGTTAATTTAATTAAAAGAATGCTTCAGAATAAAAGTGACAGGAATCTAGAATTGCTAAATTGGCAACTTTGACTTTTTAAATTGAAGTGGCCAGTTTGATATTTTGGATTCCTCCCTTCTATCACTTTTCTATTTCTTATTCTCAAGTCATAAACCTTTTACATAACTTAATGAAAGGCAAAAGATACCTTTCTGTCCTAAAAATTTGGGGTCACTATTAATCTCACCCTAAGTATTTGTTAAAATTCTCAAATTTGTCCTAATTAAATACTGACGTTGTCAAAATGCTTAGCAGGAATTGCATGTTGGCGTGTCATTACTTGTGAGTAGACAGTGTTTAAAGCATGTTGAAGTGGATAATAAACTACGTATTTATCAAGTAAACACCACCTTCTCGCTGATAAATCGGTGCTAATAAAGTTCCTACAATTAAGAATTTAGGGTTCTACCTGTGTCTGCATGCCTTTGATCTTTGATTGGTGGTGGAATCTTAATCTCTGTTAGACATTTGGATGGACGGTGTCAGCATTTAGAACAAAATTAAGAATTTTAATGAATATATATATGAGATGAAATTAACCCAAAATAAATATTCGGGACAAAATTAATAATAACCCTAAGTTTTTGGAATGAAAACATACATTTTTCCCTGAAAGAAAAAAAATTTAGGATTCTCTTGTGCATATGGTATTTCTTTAATCTTTTCTTTCCGTTCAATTCATTTGGTTCTCAACCAATAATGCGAAGGCGACGTTTAAAGATATAAAACTTCTACTTTCTGACGAAAATAATCTTTACCTAATTTTGTTGGCGATTATATTCCCTAATGACTATTGTTTAATGGCGGAAAATGATATCTCATTATGTTATTGTTATATCGATTTCTAAAGGAACTTTTGACTTTAATTAGTATACTCCTTATTCGATTCTCATATGATTTGTGACAAAACAATTTTCCATGTTTTTAAGACTCCTGAACCCTGATATTTCATGCTCTTGCTAGCTTCATCATCAATCACTCTTTGAAAATGTGAATATATTCCTGTGAATATTGGAAACCTCACTTTTGTACTTAACAGGAAAAAAGTAGATTCCAAAAGAGAAGAAGATTACTAAAAGACAAACGTATATCTAGGTACAACTTTCAAACAAAACCTCTAATTTTCTACAAATACATATAAAAATTATATTCTTTTTTTATTATAAATGTTCAAATTACATATTTTTTTTATTTTAAAATCTTTTATTTTTTAAATCAAAAGATGCATTACACTCATCTCTTTTACAATAAAAGATGAGATATAATTATATTTGTTTTAACTAAAATACCTTTATATATATTATTTATATAATATAACAAGTATTAAATATATATTTGACTAACATACAAATAGTTAATTTTTTTAAAAAATTTAGAATAAATTAAAAATTTCAATACAAAATAAATAATATTGAAATGAAACTTAAAAAATATTTTTTATTAAGTTATATTTTTAACACAAAAATTAATGTTATTTTTAAGGGTATTTTGCTCATATTTTAAGTTAAGAAATTTGTATGTATTCTCAGAAAAAGGAAACAATATAATCTAAGTATCTCTTAAAAGAGATGAGAGTAATTTACTCAACTTATAAAGTATAAAATGTCGAAATTATGTATTATTCATGAAATTATTTGATTGAAAGTTATGTGCTTACTGCATATCATCTAATACAAGTAGACAAACAGATGGTGTTTCAATATATTCTATGATGGGAAATGAGAAAAAAACACAGATGCATGATGCTTATGAAAGGCTCGGATGGAATCCTCTCAGGATTGTCAGCTTGTGAAATGATCGATGATAAGCAATTTAACAGAACTTATGGTTGCATATGGTATCCACCAGAAATTTTCCATAATTTGGGCATTTTCTTGGCCACCAAACACTAACCATCCTCTGAAAATAACGAAGTTTTAAACTTGTATGGGTCAAATAAAAGAAACAGTAGCTAGCTATTGGAGATATGGAATCCTTACAAGGACAAGGAAACAAACCTCTCGGAAAGTGAGAAGTTTTAGGATAGGCTTAATTAATTTATCATGTAAATGGGTAGACCAATACAATTATACGAATAATATACATTTTGGTATTATATTCTTTTAGTGTCGTTGGAGTTTAAATTTGCACGAACATTTAAACTTTTATTTTTAGAGTGCTGTTTAAAAGAATTGTACAGGGATTGTTCAAAGTGCTGGTATTTTTCCTTACTAACTAAGCTAAATATTCTAAAGTCATATGATAAGAGATTCTTAAAAATCATATATAATACCATCTCATTTGTACAATAGCCAATAACATCAGGCCAACAAATTCTGTGAACTCCATAAAAAGTGGCTAATTTAGTTGCACTCACATGATGTGTATGCTTTTTGTAAACCCACATGATGTGTTAACTTGTAGTCATTTGATATTATACAAATAAAGTGGCATCTCATATATATATATATATGATACCTGAAAATTTCTCTTTATATATATGTATTTGTATATCAATTTGTAATTAATTTAGTTTACTTATTTATAATAAATCAAATTTACTCAAGAGTCTCAGAGTGTGGAAAATTCCTTACGAAGTCAGAAGATATATATTGTCATGTTCATGAATACAGCTCCTCTAAATCGTTGGAGGGCCACAAATTGGAAAGCATAAATATTCAAATAATTAAGCAGAAAGAACAAATTCATAGAATTCAGAACAAGATACAGATTACATAATACAAATATGGGCGTGCATGCACTTTGTATTCTTCATTCTGCTTGCACATGTGCTGTGTGCTCGTCTGCTGCACAAACGTAAACTATTTGAAAGCCCTTAGAGCCATATTTTGAATCTATTATTAGTTATATATTTCATTTATATATCCAAAAGGCACTCTTTATCATGAAATGTTTTCAGTTATCAAATCTCATTGAAACTAATGATCGGATGGACTACTCTATTATCAATTAAATTATGATAAAATCACAATTTAATGAATTATTGATAGCAAAAGTTAATGCAAATAATTGAATCTCAAATGGCTGATCAGTACTGTGATGTCTGTGCCTAACAATATAGCATGACTTATTAAAGTTCGAACAAAATTTTCTGAATGGATGGTAAGTGTTAAAGCTTTTTTCGGATTCACATGCTATTTACACATATGGAAAGGCATTCAAATGTTCAACAAAAATGATTAATTTGAATAGAACAAAATCTTCTAAATCTCATCATTTGAGTTCTCCGATACCATGTCAGTCCAATATAATCTTGGATCCATTTTTCAATCATCAAATTTAATAGAAATGGCCTAAATTCTTTTTGACAACTCTTTTCAAGCCGTTAACTTTTTAATTATAAAATCTTTCTCCCTAGCTCGTTAGTCAACTAATATGATTCGGTGAAAATTGCCATCGATCAGATAAAGAAAGAAACAGTAGGACATTATCAATTAATTTTGTAATTGTAGGAATTTAGGCCTAGCTTCATATGAGATTTTTTTAGGTAGACAAGGTCTCTTGTGTCATTCTTTTAATCTCATTAAGAGTTAATAAAAATTATAATTTTTTGAAACACAACTTAATTATATACAATTTTTAGATGTTTATTATTATATTCTCTAATAAAAATATGATAAGTGATTTAGTTTTATAAGATCGTTCTTGGACAACCAAAGTTTACTATATGTCATTTTTTTTAGATCTCATTAAGAGTTAATTAACAAAAGAAATCGAAATTCTTGAATGACAAAATTTAAGTATATTTTTTAAAATATTTACTATTATATTTTCTAGTAAAAATATGATGTATAGATATCTTTTACAGTTTATTGCTGATTTATAGGATCCTTCAAAAAGCACTATTTTACATATTATATTTTTATTAAAGAATTTAACTAATGACAATTTAGTAACTATAATTAAATTTTGCCTATCCCTAAAACATGTGTTCATGGATTGATAAATTTGTGTAAACTATACCAAGCTAGAAAGGTCACAATTTCATGTCACTTTTTAGCGTTAGTTTTTTTCTAATTATCTTTATATTTGTCACAAAGGATTAAACATAAAATTTTCTATAAGAAACTAAGGGTCTACTTGGTTTCTTATTTTCGGAACAGTTTTTTGTTTAAAAAAAAATTTGTTTAATTATGTGTTTTTAATGAAGTGTTCTATAAAACAAAAAAATAGAATTTTATTTTCGAAAACAGAAAAATCAAAACATTTTTTTATATTTCCTAACTTTTGTTTTATAAAATTAAAAAAAATAAAAAATAACTAATTTTTAGAATAATGATTTAAATAAATTTTTTAATTTTTTAATTTTTAAAATTTATTTTAAAAAATATTTATTTTAAAAATATTAAAATAAAAATAAAATCAGACAGGTGCTGTATCTTCAAATTTCTCAACACTAGCTATTCAGGCTTTTTCTCAGATATCTTGATATCTATGCTAAGGGTTTAATTGTGTTGTAATTAACATTGTATTATAGATTAGAAAGCTCATTGAAGTGAGAAGTGAGAGAAAATCTGGCATATATATCTATATATATAGGGGAGACCAAAAGCTGGTGAATCCAAGTCCCGTCAACTCTGAAGCTAGTCCATGATGCCTTTTTGTACTATAATTGAGTTCTAAATAAAAGCCCACTGTTTAAAGAAGTTGCCCATTGTTTAGCAGTAACATGCAGAAAAAGCTTCCGTTATAAACCTCCATAGTGGCAGCTAAACCCTAGAGCCTCTGTGTACGTGTGTCTATATATGTATGTATACTTTGAGGATGGAAGAGCCATAAAGAACTCCACTCGCTCTAGGAATGCATGAAACTCACGTATATTAATAGATGTAAGTCGCCCCTTTGAAGTCTCCTACATACTAAGCATAAAGAACAGGGAAAGAAGAAAAAATAATAAATAGAAAAAAGTACAGTACAGTACATTTTGTCTTTAAAAAATTTTTAAATTTTTAATTAAGTGTTTTAAAATTTAAGTCTCTCAATTATGTTATTTAATAATTTTTTAATCAATATTCCACTGTTTATTAAATTAATGTGAATTTAATTAAATTATTGATCTAACTTGATAGAGTGGTTATGTACATTGGATGAAGTTGGTCATACTTAGTGTCTAGAAAGGATGCAAAAAATCCATGAATTTGATGATTATAATGTTTCACTTCTATAATTTTCTAGATATTGAGCATGACCAATTTCATCAGCTTCACGGTCACATAAATATTCTATTATATATGTTAGGTTCGTTGCTCAATTATGCTTACGCCAGTTTAGCAAATTAGAGGAAACTAAAATTATTTGAGAAAATTAATTGAAGGACGAAATTAAAATAAAAAACTTACACTTTAAAAATAACATTAAAAATCTTATAATTTTAAGGAACAAAAAGTGTAATTTACTCAATAAAAAACAAAGTAATGGAAGTTCCATGTCAGCACACCCTAAATAACAACATCACCAGTATAGCATATGCAGAGGATTTTAATCCGAGTTGAGAAGGTCTTCGAAGATAACTTTTCCTTTTTCGAGTAATTAATGTAAACAAATGAACTTAGCAAATTAATTAATTAGGGTAATTTGACAAAGCTCAAATTTTTAAGATATTGATTTTTTTCATTACATACATACATACATACATACATACATACATACATATATATACATATATATCTTGAGATTCTTACATCTAACGGTAAATGGTTCAACCTCTTAACATGTTAAACTCTCCATAAAATTACTCAAGTAATTAATATATTACCATTAGTAAAAGTATTTATTTTTCTTACAAAAGATATTTACATTCACTTAAGTTAATTGATGAAAGAAGCTAATAAAAACTTATTGAATTATAGATGTGTTAGTAGACTCCATCACTTAAATTATCCATTTTGATGAAATTTTAATGACTCCTCACATAATTAACATACACACATACAAGTAATTAGCACTCTTAAAATGAAAGTATAAGTAATTAACATTCTTAAAATGAAATGAACGGTGCTTAATTAACTACACGGATTTTTCTTTTGAGGGTAAAATGGCAGGAAGCAATTGGGAAAAATTGGTGGGTCATGGTGGCGCAAGTCTTTGAGGCTCATCATCATTTGTGCGTGGGGAAAACATTTTCCGAAATATCTGAATGCATGTCTTGAACTTGATGAACTGAGAGAGGCACGTTGATTCCTTTCCTTAGTGCCATTGGCGGTGATCAAAAGGGTTACTTTTATTGCCCTCACGTTCGATAACTCCTCTTTAATGGCATGCTTTGCTTTCTTTTTGCTCACCAAGAATGATAATGGTGTTGCCTTTGTCATTATTGAGAATAAAACATAATGCCAAAAAGGAACTGCTAGAAGAAATGAATAGATAGAGACTATCCTTTTCTTTCAAATACACTTGCTTTTGCCTTTGTCTTTAACTCTTTGGGGTGTGAATATCGAGATCAATGTCTTTTAGGAACTGTTTACAAGTTGCAATCCTAAATTCCCACGTCTCTTGATTATTCTCGTTTTAATTTATCTGAAAGAGTTGTATACATATTCATATGTAATATAACCGAAAAAACCATAGTTAATATAATAATTAAGACATATTTAAAGATAATTTAATTATTTATGTGATCATCTTTAGTAATATTTAATTTTGTAAAAAAAAATCAAGTGGATATTTCATATGCTAGCTACGAGTCTTCATTTCTTAAATTAGTATGAGATTAATAATTCTTCAGGTAAACTGAAATTTTATCTTTTCTAGTAGGCATATAAGGTATCTTGGAAATCTTTAAGGCATCTTGCATAGATATGATGACAAATCAAACTGAGCATCAAATGCAGACTTGTATTGCATATTTATGTATATAGAAATATATGTTAAATACCTGCATTAAAATGCTAGTATAACTAAAGATACTTTGTATTAAATGGATTTCGCCCTTCTGAACAAAACAACTACACAAGATATTAAAGGAAAATGTCATTGATTTTCCAAACTTATGTATGCGCATGAATATTGCCTTTCAGTTAGTTGTAAGAAAGGACTTGATGACTGTAACCTCAATATATAGTGTCACGTTTGATATATATATATATATATATATTAATTGAAGATGATCCTTTATTAATTAAAAAATAAATAAAAATGTGTGAGCAAGCATGATGGGTATTTTATTTGGAAAAAATTAACACATAGTTTTAAAGTATTTATTATTAGGTTTTTTTAATTATATTATATATGTGAATTTTTTTTAAAATAAAGAGTCAATAATATGGTGAGATTAGAAAAAATATATTTACATATTTTTATTGAAAATGTTAAAAATAAATATCTAAAAATTGAACTAAATTTTGTCCTTTTATTTTTATGATGGAGGATTGGTTTTGTTGTGTGTCATTTTTCGGTCATCATCTTGTTGGCAGGTGACTAATCTATATATATTATCAAATACTAAAATCCTATTTTAGTTTTTTTTTACAAATGGAATTTTTTAATTTGGTCTATCATATAATTATTTTTTTAATTTGATTTCTCATAAATAGAATATTTTCTTAATTTAGCTCCTCATAGAATCATTCTTTTAGTTTGGTTTATCACAAATAAAATAATTATCAATAATATCGTTATGTGATCAATTTATTATTAATGAAATTAACAGTCAGTTTAACTGTTAATTTATATATTAAATAATGATAACTAAGGGATAACTTATCAAACAATATTTTACATGTCATCACATCCATTAATTTTATTTAAAATAGATTGATAAAAGATATTAATTAATAATGATTTTATTTGTGAAGAAACAGATTAAGAAGATAATTTTATGAGAGACTAAAATGAGATTTTAGTCTTTTAGCAAATTGATTAATTCAAAGTAAAATCATTGATGGTTATTTTTGTCTACTGATTTTAGTTACCGAACAATTAATAAGAATAAGAATTATAAGAAAAAAAAGCCAAAGTCAAGCATGCTCCAAATATACATGCATCTCATGCAGGGAAAGACAGCCAAAAAGGTCACCTTCATATCAAGGATTATTCCATCTTTCATATCTCATTTTCGGTGATTATCAAAATATTAATTACTCAAAAGTTCACCAAACCATAAAATTTAATAATTCAGTCAAAAATATTAATACAAAACTTTTTGGTTAGGCTTGTATTGATTGAGGAGAATGGAGAAAAAAGAAAAGGAAATTGAGAAAATATGTTCGTTTCAATTTAAATCATAGAAAATTTGTAAATAATTCTTTTTCTTTTTCATTTCATTCTCTTCAATCCAAATATTCCCTTAGTGGTGTTAGTTTATTTTCTTTTTGACATTTCATGCATGAATGTACATAGATACATTATATTCTTTTGAGATCTGAAGATGTAGTGCAAATGTTAATCTTTAGGAAGAAGGATGATAATATTGTTCATCTGTAAACAACTGGGATTAATCTATTATAGATGATAATATTTTGAAGTAGAGAGATTGATGCTAAAGCCATTCATGGTTATATATAAATCTCACTGTAGATGCTTTTTCAACATATGGGATATCTTGATTATTTGATTATTGCAATTGTTTGATTCAAAGTATGCAATGGGTGCACACCAGTTCATTTAATTAATTTTTGAGTGAAAGAGGCATCTGAGAGGTTAATTGATTTTAGCATCACGATATCTATGCTTTTGATCTTTATGTGTCTTTCCTTCATAGGTTTATTAATGAAACTCTATCTTTTCATAATTCCTCGTTTCATCAATATGTGTAGCTGCAATTATGAAGTTTGGGCAATATGTATTAAAATTTGAATTTAACTTTTATTTTTGTATGTGTCCTGCATGCATGCATGTAGATATATATACACTTTAAAAATTATACTTTTTAAGTGAGAACAAAAATTAATGACATATATAAGATGTTAAAAAAAATAGAATAGACCAATTGAAAATAAAGTATCACTAAGTATGATATAGTAATGAAAGATTTGGAATTCAACTTTTTGGTGGACTAAAAATTTAGGAGATACATAAATTATTTTAGTCTAAAAGCATGACGCACTATAACAAATGAATATCTAGTTATCTTTAAGAAATTAGCAATAAAATCAAGTTTAAAAGAAAAACCAACATATCTATTTTTTTTTCCAAGAGAAAAAAGGGAGACATTTAGGTTAGCTTAGTTGATATATATATATATATATATATATATTACTCATAAATCTGAGTTTCATTTTCATGGAGAACTTCTTATATTTACATTAATTTTGATTTATTTCAAAGGTTCGTATCAATATATAGTATGATAGCCTTGTTTGTCCGAGGTCGGAAAACTAAAACAAAATTAGCCTACATGGGGGCTGGGTTAGGAGTTACTGAGATATAAGATTTTCATGTGTAATTTATATAAACCTTGAACTTTTAAACCTTGCCAGCTAGCTTTAAGTTTTCTGGGAGAATAGGATTTAATCCAAATAAAATTTAAGAATACTTATAATAATAACATATATAATTAATTAAAAAAAGAAAATAAAAACCTTAGACTCTCCAATAATAATTTTGAGTATGACTCCCGTAAAATTTTATATCAAGGGAATATATTCATTGAAAATTAGTTAGAACAAAGTCTACTTATATAAAAGTTGAACTATGAATTACAAGATATGAGATTATAATGTGAGATTTATACAAGGCTTGAGATTGCTTTAAGATCTCTAAGAAGCTAGGTTTCAATGGAGGAAAAGCTTCAGAATACAAGTATAATGAAAGAAAAAGGAAACGAGAGATCTAAGAGAAGGAAAAAAATATTAATAGAATAAGAAGAAAAGGCGAATCAGAATAGCGCGTGGATGAGAAAGAGGATAGAAGCCACCTGTGGGATGTGGGGTTGAGTCAATTTTATGAAGTGAACCAAAAAAGAGGATGATGAACAATTGAACACTGAACAGCACCACCACCCAACTAAGTAAGTACGTAGGGACCCATTTCTCCACCAAAACTGAGATGACTCAAGCCTTAGAGAAGATCATGGCCACATATTCCTCATACACAACACAAAAGATGTTAAGGGTCCATCAGCTGGATGTGTCTTCTGTTGTGTCTTCTAAAACTTCGAGATTAATTAGATTTGGTTGCCCTTTATTTTTCTATTTTCTCTTTCCTTTTCCCGAGATTGAAGTTTCCCACCCAACTTTGTTTATTGCTATATTCTTTTAAAGTGTGGTATTACAAATGGTGAAAGCATCTTCCTCTCTTTTATGATTTATTATTTTTAAAATCTCTGCTAATCTCAGATTATTTTCAGGCTCAAACTGACCACCATATCCACTAAAATTTACGTTATTTTCAGCTTAAGGTTATTAGCATTTTTATTCTCAAAACACTTTGTTAATGCAAGTTCCAAAAATGACATTTTACCATTAAGTTTTCGACTTCATGATTTTGACATATAGTCCTTCTAATTTTGTGGCTGCACATCCATATGTTAAATTTGTTAGAAATTCCATGTCAAAGTGGGAGAGTTCATAAGGAATTTTTTTTATAGGTAGATATGATGCATGAATTTAGATATCGTTATCATATGATATGATGATCAGGTAAAAAGAAAAATAAATATAATAAATTTTATTATGGAAAAACGCAATTAAAAAATATTGTGTCTACCTCTCTTCAAATGACTATCATGTCATGAGAGAATTCAAATCCCTCATTGTACACAAGGGTGATGAGAAACTTCTAGGTACATTTAATATATTGGTTTGTACAATAAATTGATTAAAATTCATTACTGTGTGTGTTTTAAATAGTAAGATCCATGGCACATATTGTATGTCTCCTAAAATTTATATAAGTAGATTAAGTCAATTATTAAAAAAAATAATATAAGAATAAAACGTACAATTCTATTCCTCAGAATTTCTTGAAGAAGACAACATCATCATAATTTTATCTTCCCTCAGTATTAAATTAAATTTTAAATGTTTGTTCCTTTCTTGGCAGCTCCATGAAGGCCTATAAATTGCACCCCAGGAAACAGCAGTCCTCACAATTCACCCGCAGAGCATATACTCATACAGCCTATTAACCTCTGTGAGAGAGAGAGAGAAGAAATTAAGGAGAGAGAAAAAATGGGGAGCTTTCCAGTTGTTGACATGGGAAAGTTGAACACTGAAGAGAGAGGAGCAACCATGGAGGCAATAAAAGATGCCTGTGAGAACTGGGGTTTCTTTGAGGTACTACTCATCAAGATATTATTTCCTTTGTTCCTTTTTTTTTTTTCACATTTTTGAGTTTTGGGAAAAGCTTGCTGATATGTTTCTTTTGTGGATTTCCTTTGTCTCGTTTTTCTTCTAAAGTTGGTGAACCATGGGATTTCTCTTGAGCTTATGGACACAGTGGAGAGGCTGACGAAAGAGCACTACAAGAAGTGTATGGAGCTGAGGTTCAAACAAATGGTGGCAAGCAAAGGCCTTGAGTCTCCTCAGTCCGAAATAAGTGACATGGACTGGGAAAGCACCTTCTTTCTGCGCCATCTCCCTGTCTCTAACATTTCAGAGATCCCTGATCTTGATGAAGATTACAGGTCCCAAATTATAACCTCAATCTCATTCAAATGCTCTATATATCTGTTGGAGTCCATGTTGGGTATTTTGATGCAGAGTTTTATTTGGAGATTCTTACGCCATGGGTATGTGTGAGTTGGGAGAAGAAGGGAAAGGATAGTTAAACAATAATCTCTCTTCCTCTTGTTTGATTCTTTTTTTAAAATTGAAAAAACTTAATAATATAATAGAAGGAGGATTTAGTTAAGGTTAATTGAAGTTTTCTCATTATTCTTCTCTCCTTATTGATAACTCTCAAACAATGAAAGGATTTAAGCAAAACATTTATTTTTAGTCTCTTCTTCTTCATTATCTCCCATCGAAACATACCTTAATTGAAAAAACTTAAACTCTTGAGAAGTAGAGTTTGTATAGAATCACCCCTTCTAATATTACTCTGGTGTCAGTCAGATTATTATTTTGGGTACAAGTCTGTGTCTCTGTCTCACAGAGGCATGCTTTGTGTTCTTTTTCTGGGTGTGTCAGGAGGGCAATGAAGGAATTTGCAGTGGAATTGGAGAAACTGGCAGAGGTGCTTCTTGACTTGCTGTGTGAGAATCTTGGGCTGGAGAAAGGGTATCTGAAGAAGGTGTTCTATGGGTCCAAAGGTCCAAACTTTGGGACCAAAGTTAGCAACTACCCTCCTTGTCCCAAGCCAGATCTGATCCAAGGCCTCAGAGCCCACACAGATGCTGGGGGCATCATCCTACTCTTCCAAGATGACAAGGTCAGTGGACTGCAACTCCTCAAGGATGACCAGTGGATAGATGTCCCACCAATGCGCCACTCCATCGTCATCAACCTTGGTGACCAACTTGAGGTAAAATATTGATACTTGAAAAATAGAGTCATATTGTGTCTAATACTTATATCAGACACAACATAACACCTCAAAATATATTTAAACAATACATATTTTATGTTACAATGTTCATGGAGCGTCATGAGTCATTATCCATGCTTCTAGTGCTCAGCCTAACTGTTTTCACTTGCAAGTTTTCATTATCCATGCTTCTAGTGCTCAGCCTAACGTTTTTCACTTGCAAGTTTTCATTTTTCCAAAATCTCAAGCACCTCGTGGACAAAATTCATTCCAATGAGAGATGGCACCAATAGCATAGTCTTGGCAGTGCATTATAAACACTTCCTTCAATAATTCACTGTGTCTGACACATCTTGATATTTCAAATTCTACTTGAAACATTTATTATCATGTCAGGTGTAATGATTCTTGATTTTAGTACTTCGCCTAATCTTTTTCCCATGTTAGTTTTCACCTAGCCAAATTCTCAAACACCTTTTGGGCAAAATTCATACCAACCAGAGATGGCACCAATGGCATCATGGTCATAACAGTGCATTATCAACAATTTCTTCAATGATTCACAGAAACTCCACAAAATCTAACAGGTTTTTGGTATATATTTTTTTGGGTCATGACAGGTTATAACCAATGGCAAATACAAGAGTGTGATGCACCGTGTGATTGCTCAAACAAATGGTACCAGAATGTCCCTAGCCTCATTCTACAACCCAGGCAATGATGCCATTATCTCTCCAGCACCATCCTTTGTGAAGGAAAATGAGACAAGCCAAGTATACCCAAAATTTGTCTTTGATGATTACATGAAGCTCTATGCTGGTCTCAAATTCCAGGCTAAAGAACCAAGGTTTGAAGCTATGAAGGCCACAGCAGCTATCTAAAATTCCAAGATTAAGCTTACTGATATTAGCGAATAAGTTATGTTTAATTATTGGTGTAGAAGTTGTATGCATGTGTAGTATAACTATAAACCCTTTCTAGCTGCAATAAAGGACAAGCTGAAGCTAATATAGTTTATGTGTGTGATGTCAAGTTAGTGGGATGTACTGTTATTGAAAGTAACCAGATCTTGTTACCCATTTTATAAGGAACTATCTATCATGATTATTCCTCTTTGGATTATTGTGCTTTGTAATAATAATGTCTTGTAATAGGAAAAAGAGACATGTGAATTAAAAAAATATAAACAAAAGTACCAAAGAGACAGGTAAAAGTAGTTGAACCCCTACAGTGATCTTT
Source organism: Erythrophleum ivorense (assembly GCA_026724425.1). Lineage (NCBI taxonomy): Eukaryota > Viridiplantae > Streptophyta > Magnoliopsida > Fabales > Fabaceae > Erythrophleum > Erythrophleum ivorense. Next base: position 7,363,462 of record JAIUCV010000003.1, read on the forward strand.
AGTGGCTTTGATGACTACATAGGGTTACAGTTATATAATACTCTTGGTTATTTTATATATTCTTTTGCCTACAATTTTATAAGTCACAGAGTTGATAAAATCCTTCTAGGAATTAATCTAAATGCTACTTATACAATTTTGTTTCACACTCTCTTCATATTTGTAGTTGAAGTTAAAAAAAAAAAATCATGTGGAATCCTCAATAAAATAAAATTACACAAACGGCTTTATATTAAAGTAGTACAGAATTTATGTTGAAATAGATATGAGACAAATATTATATTCTTTGATCTAAAGAACCCTATTTCTCTACATTTCAAGGGTGAAGGACCTTCATGTATTCCTCATTTGCTCCAATTTGAACTATTTAGATTTAATTTAAATAGTTCACGTTTAAAACTTTTATTTTTTTATTTTATTTTTTTTAATATCAATTATCATTTTTTTAAAAAAATTGACAATTGAAAAATTATTTTCACTTTACGTTTTACTTCCTTCTAAATAATAAAAAATAAAAAATAATGAAATTTGGATTATCCAAACTTGATATAGATAGCCCAAGTTGTAAAAAGCAAATCTAGATAGTCCAGGTTATGACCCGAGAAGTAAAGGATCTACTCACTTTCCTTCCTTAAAAAAAAAAATAGAGAGAAAAGCCTCCTCCCTATTAGTACCTTTTAGTTTAGTGAGCAGATCCTCTGTTCCTTGGTGGTGAGGAGCAAAAGATGCTTCTCATAACTTGAACCATTCGTATCAAAATTGGGTGTTCTAAATTTTATTATTTATTTAATTTTTTTTAATTTAAAAGGAAGCAAAATACAAAATAATTTTTCAACTGTCAACTTTTTTCAAAAAAAGATAATTGATATTTAAAAAATAAACATTTTAAATTTAGATTATTTAAATCAGACCTGGACTATCTGGGTAGATGAGCCTCACTCCTGAGACGTAGAGAAACTAGATTTGGAAGGAAATGGTTGTTATTCTTGTAATTTTCAATAACATTTCATATAATTTTTTGTTTATTTTTGTTTAAACTTCAATTTTTTTACATAAAAGTGATCAAAGGATAAGACATTAACTGTTTACAGTAGAAGTATTAGACAATCCCAAGAAAGGCACCCAATAAAAAATATTATAAAACCCTTGGCATTAGACGACAATCAAACTGGGATGTTTATAATATTAAGAACCGAAAGTTGTTAAGAAAACAATTTAGGTGGATTAGTTTGGGAAAAATATATATATATATAAATCAAGGGCTACCAGTGGCATCAGCAATAGAGATGGAAACAGTAGGTCGGTAAGTAGTTGATGAGAACTAACTAATGCACTATGGTTTCACAGTTCACACTAATTAAAACCTTGAGGGGCAATTTCAACAAGTTATATATAATGCTCATTTTGGGCCACTAGTACTATTCATCACCAAATCTTCCTACTTCCCTGCTTAAGCTGCTAAAATTACTCAAATTCCAAATTGGATAGGTTGACAGCAAAGAATAACATGAACAGAATAAGAAAAAGAAGAAACACTTTAAGGGATAAAATGTGATCAACGGGGAATGAGATTTGACCCAACAACAACAACACATGTTAAAATCATGTTACTACAATTTTTTTTTCCTGGTAAATAAAAATAAGGTTTTTGTTGGAAAAATATTTTAGCAGAAAAATAGGCTTGTCAAAATCAATGGTTACTACTAAACCAAAAGCCATAATTGTTAACCGTAGTTCTATTTCCTTAACCCATTGTAGAACATAGGCCAAGGGCAATTTTTGTTTTTGCATAGTCATTCATATAAACAAGTGACCTCGATTCTGCATTTTCGATACTCTTTGTTCAACTAATTAAGGTTGAAAGGTAGCTTATGCAAACCAAATTGAGGACCTTTTTTTTCTCAAATGTTCATTTTGTGTTTAAAGCTATGGTATCTGCTAGGGGTCTTACTGGTGAAACCACTTCTTCAAGCCTTGATTTCAGTTTTTAATCTCCCTCATATTTTTGGACTACATCTAATTATTAAAGAAGTGAGATAATAGAGACTAAGATGACTAGTTAACAGCATCATTTGCCATATATGTCAAATAGTACTAGGCTATTTTAATAAGCCTATTAATATCAATTTAGGATGGCGATGAACAGTAATGAAAAGTCCAACATATGAAAAGTAATATCAATTAAACTATAAGATGTCTCTGGCTTATACAGTATATGAAGAACCTTTTTGGCATTTCTGAGGCAGAAATGTGAAGTTTTATAGAAAATAATAACAATGGCTGTACATGCAGGTTAAGATCAACAAATAAATATAAATTAGAGTGAAGTAACAATTTGATTTCTGAATTGTTAGGTTTATTGAACTTTAGTCTCTGAAAATTATTAAGTGCACGAATTAGTCCTTCAAAATAACAAACTCATTGTAGACTAGTCTTTTTATCGAGTGACTTAAGCCTAAAGTGTAACAAGTTTGTTATCTAAAGAAGTAGCTTGGGCACTTGTTAATTTTTAGGGACTAAATTAAATAAACCTGTAGCTTGAGGATCAAATTGTTTGTTTACTTTATGAATTATTTATATATAAAATAACTTCCAGAGTGAAAGAACTCAAATGGTGATGTCTGTATGATTTTATTCTATGCATTATCCACACCTCCTTGGCTGCTACTAGTAGCAACATGATCTGACACCATAATTGGCAGCTCTAAGAAACAAGCTTCCATTATTTGCTTCGCAGAAGGGTCATCCCACTCAAGTGACTCCCACCAATATTTTGATCCTTTGATTTCCAAAGAATTGCAAACTACATCATCAAGATCAAAAGGTAGCCTCTTGAGAGCATCGCAAGAAATGACTTGAACACAGCATGGAGAAGCAAAACTGATGAAACCACCATAGATCCCTTTTAGTTTAGGCATAGATTCCAACCTCAACTTCTTTAGTTTTGGAAAGAGGATTTTAGCTGCATGAATGTTATCTTCTTCTTCCCATCTCATCAAGTCCTCCATACTGTTACAATGGCTCACTTTGATTTCTTCAAGGTTAAGAAGTTGCGGTAAGAGGTGCCCTAAGAATAGATTCTTCAAACTTGGGCAGTATTCCACATTGATGATCTTCAGGCTCATAAGAGTAGATGGTGTCACCATTTTCCTACAAATCATCTTTAAATTTATCAAAAACCTCAGAACCATTGTCTCCAGCATAGACAAATCGTTTTGTCCAAGATCAACAATGTTTTCTATACCATAACAGCATGCTACTGTGCATTTTTTGAGCTTCTCTGCATTAACAAGGCTAGTAGTTAGCCCTGTCATATCATGGCAATCATAAAACTTCAACTCAACGGTATTCTCTGGGATTAAAATGGGACTTCCTTTCATAACGGGTATCCCCAGAAATGATATACTTCTTTTCTCTGAGACTTCTTGGATCTCTCCAGGTCCAACATTGAACTTAAACTTATCTAGCTGAACCCAGTGACCTGATCTAGTGTATAGATCATAGAGTTCAAAACTCCAAAAGTCCACTTCAAGAGAAGATAAACTTGAGGAGGATATGAATTGGTCAATGCTAATGTCAGCACTGGTTGGTGGCAATGGTTGAAGCTCAAGAGCATTACATACGAACAGTTCTTCTAGACGAGTTAATGCTGAAAGCAACCCAGATGGCAAGCTTTTAATCATAGTATTTGAGATATTTAGTCGTCTGAGGTTGCCTAGTTGTTCTGTTCCATGGGGAAGTTGTTTGATGTTCCGGGAACACGAAAGATCCAAAGCCATAAGCTTATTGAGTTTTGCTAGAGAAGGGACTGCTCTTAAATTCCAGCAATTGCTCACCAACAAAGCACATAGGTTCTCCAAGTTAGAGACCGATCCAGGAAGAGAGTCAATCCCGGTGTAAGAGATGTCAAGAACCTTCAGGCCATGTAAGAAGTCAAAGAAATCATATGGTATATTTTGAGGGAAAGAATTGTATTGCAATAACAAGGAAGTTGCTTCTGGACATGGTGGAGGATTGCCAAGGTGAATGCTTTTCAAGTCATTTTTCATTAATGACACCCTTTGAACATTTCCTACCCATTCATCAATTTGTGGAGGTTTTGTTAATCCATTCCCTGCTTTTACAAGACAATGCCAATGAGGATCAGTTCTCATGATTCTGATGGCCATATCTCTAATCAAATCATGCATTTTTATATGGTCCTTCACCTTTTCTTCTGCAATTTCCAACAAGCATGCATATTTCAGCTCGTTCAATATAGCTTTTCCCTTCTGCTTGCTTTCCCATATGTTGTCCACAGAGCCCAATAGACCTTCCCATATCCAATACTCAATCAGTTCATCTTCATCAATATGATTACCTTCTGGGTATAGAGCACAGAAGAGGAAGCAAGATCTGCTTGTGTCATCCTTCAGTCTTGTGAAACTAAACTTCAAACGAGAGAAAACCGATTCTTCCATTTGTTCTATGGTGACTGATGAAGTTTTTAGCCCTAGCAATGCAATCTCCCATTCGGAAGCATCAGTAACATTTCTCAAAGCCCTACCCACTGTGACTATGCCAAGAGGCAAGCCCATACACTCTTTTGCCACATCTCTTGCAATTCTCTCTACATCTGGAGAAGCCAATGCTTCATCTCCAACTTTATTTCTGAAGAGGTCCCATGCTTCATTCTCAGCAAGAACCTTCACTTTTACATCCCTATCTGTCTCCATGCCTCTACAAACACTTAAATGTCTAGTGCTTATCACTAATTTGCAGCCATTCTCTATGGTTGGTGTAGGTATTCCAACTCTTTCAAGAGAGAATGGCTCCCATAAGTCATCTAGCATCAAAGCAAATCTCCCCCTTCTTTGGAAAGCTTCAACCAGTGAAGCAGCTCTTGTAGTCTCATCTTGAAATCTTGAAAGATCTAAATCAAACTTCTCTGCAATAGTTTTCTGTAATTTCTCAAGGTTTGTTTCCTTCGGAGAGCTAACCCATATAATACAATCAAAAAGTCTATCCTCTTTCAACAGGAGGTTGTTGATCTCTCTCATGATTGTTGTTTTCCCCACACCACCCATCCCATAAATACCAATTTTTCTCACTCTTTCATCCAACAAGAAATTCCAGATTTTGCTTGAAGTTCTCATGGTTGATCCAAGTTCCATCAATTTTGTTGTGGGAAGAGTGTGTCCTTTTCTCGGCGAAGTTTCAGCCAATGAATCATCTGAAAATTGACCCTTATTTAGAAGCTCTCTCACCTCCAAGATATTTTTTTCAATGATTTTTCCCAATTTTATTCTTGAACAAACATAACATGGTGAAAACCCACCTGATCTTCCATTCCCTTGCTCAATTTCCCTTATGAGCTTATTTACTTCACTTGAAAAGTTTTCAACATTTTTCAGCCATAGTTCTACAGCTGCCTTTGGATTCATCCCTTTCCAAAGCCACATTTGCTTTAGTTTGGTGCTTACATCTACCTTCCTGGCATCTAGCTCCTCCATCAATGACTTCAGCTTGTTCAAGTTCTTTTTGGGTCTTCTAAGGTGTCTAAACTGCTGGGCAAGTGATGCATTTAGCAAGTTCTGTGTACACAGGCAGCTCATAACACCAGTAATTGTACCTATAGTACTAATGGCCATTTCAAAATGCTAATGCCTTAATGCTCAGAGGTACCTGTATCAGCTGTGAATATTAAGGGGGGGAAAAAAATAAACACACAATTTGTACACATTTATATAGAGATATAATTTGGAAAATTTAGATAAGGTCTTTAATGAGTTTACCATAAATTGCTTCTACAAAATTATGACAAGTGAAGAAACTCATTTGGAAAAGTCAATATGATACTGAGTTGGAGGAAAATACACTTTTCACACATTTACATAGATGAAAATTTGACAAACTTAGGTAAAGTTGCTAATGTGTTTATTTGTTTGCTATCAAGTTCTTTAATAGAATTATAAAATGTAAAGAAACTTATTTAAAAGAAATAATGATGTGATGCTAAGTTTTTTTAAAAAAAAATATCCACATGTTATATTTTTATTAAAGAATCTAAAATCTAAAAAAGTTCACATAAATTTCCATTTGATCAATTATTTTGGATATCCATATAAAATATACCAAATTATGCAGAAAAGAAAATTTGGAACTCAAGCTACTAACCTTTCTGGAGAGATTACTCCTTGTAGAAAGCCTCACAGAAGAACACCAACTGCTTACTGCTGGATCTTGAATGATGCAGAAGAGAAAAACACAATGACATTGAACAGCTATTTATGTTAAGCTCACCTGATAGCTTGAAGGAAATGATGAAACAAGTTGAACTGAATCATTGATCATAGTCATAGACCAAAATTAATGGTCCTTAGTTGTAATTAACTTCAAGTTAGAGCCTGTCCTCCAGGATATAAATTATAATATTATTGGTGTTCCACAGCAGTAGATCTTGACTTCTAAGTCTGACACGCTCCGTGAATGGAACTTTTGAAGCAATCTAAAGTCATGCTACAAAATCAAACGAACACTAAGAAAATTCAATTATCTGAAGGAGAAATTTGGTTAGTAAATCTTTTAATACCTTCCTGAATACAATTTTTTTAAGAAAATATTGAATTTGAAAACTAAATATTTTATGAGTATTTGGCTATCAATATTCAAAACGCGTGTACTTTTTGCAAACATCTTTTGGCCTAATTTCCATTTTCTACATCTTTAAAAGAAAATTGACCTTTTTATTTTTGTCTTATAAGTTGACTCCTATTTACTGATTTATAAACCATAGAGCAACGATACTTAAGGCTATTTTTCCGGTTCAGCTTTTCATATTTTTCTACATTCTTTATAGTTGCAACTCAATCACAATTCTAAATTTAAGAATTAAAACTATGATAATTATTATATATTATGATAATAATTATGCTACTTAAATAACAATGCATCTACAACTGAACATAGTTTGCAGTTTTTATTCCATTTTTAAATGGCCTTGCTAAATTTTCTCTCATTCAATTTAAGTGAAACCATACGAATTAGTGTCATAAGTTGTATATGTACTATTCTTAAATAATGATGGTATTTTTGCTCTTTAGAGAAGTCATGCTTCTCCAAAGTTACCATATCAGACTACACTCGTGTCAAGTAAAAGTCTAGACAGCAGACCCCTCATTTTGCTTAGGATCTCAAATTTCACTTTTTATGTTTTTATATTATATAAAAGAATTATTGTGTGGTATCTGATAAAAATTAAAAAATATATAAAAAAAGACAGAGAAAATGATGAATGTTCATAATTTGATATATCATGAGAAAGAAGAAAGAGAGAGAGAGGGGGGGGGGGAGCTTGTGGTATTAACAATTTAAATCGCACAGACCTCCAATACTTGCAGGGACAAGTTGCGAGGCTAATCATAGTGTATATTTACTCAGAATTCTACAACAGAGGCCAAAGGCTAAAATAATACAGAGGCTCATTACTCAGCCAAAAAGACATAAGACTTGCATTAATTTTATTTTATTTTTAAAAGACAGCCTAGTATCGTAGTTCTGCTATAAATGGATTTTTAACCTATCCGTGAGTTGTCTCTGCCAAAAACTAGTGTAGTTACCGAGTTAACTGCAACGTCGAACCTGTTCCTCCAGCTTACTACACGTGTCAGGCAAGCAGAACGCCATATCAGCCAGCTGATAAAACCAGCGAGGGACAACCCTTTTGCATCCTACACAGTACACATATATTGGAAAGAAACAGGAGTTTGATGAGTTTCACATAAAACCAACACAAGAGTGACACATTGAACTTTGCCCATTAAAGGTTGGGGAGAGATTGTTGAGTAGACTCAATTTACCCAAAAACATAAGATAGACTAAGTCAATTATAAGAAAATATGTAAACATACCAAAAGTGAATTTTACTTAAAAGTACATTTGACATTTTTACATATCCTTTTATAAATAGCTTAGTCTATTTATCTTATAGTGAGTATACCTTTAAATTTGTTTAAAGATTGAAACTATTTTATTGCCTTTGACTGGCTAGATCAACCAGTGCTTTATAGCAACCTACGGAAGCCATGCTTCCAAGGTGCCTATTAACAAATGGCTCTCCAAGTGGGATGTCTTTTGCAGAGAAAGCCTTGGCCCCCTTCTGTTTCCCAATTTTGTTGAACAATTTCACAAGAAACTTCCCTTCCCTTTCAGCAACCTGCAAGTGACCAATGCATAGATAAGTAATTATCCTATTCATCAATTTTTTTCATACTTCTTGTGTTATAATTTTATTATTAAGCTTGATTAATTGGAACTAATGTATAGTTCAATAATGAGAAACTGAAACCTGTCAATAAAGTGATCCGTTGTGTTTGGCTTCACTTTGTTGGGCTTGAAACCAATCATATGTAATAAGAATATAGTAGGATCGGAGGCTAACCATCTATGATAGAAGGATAATACTCAGTTTGATTAGTACTAATATGAAGGCTGAGTCTCCCCCCTCAAATCCACAACGTCCAACTTGATTTTCCTCAAGGAAAGGAAAAGGAAAGATAAGCTGACTGGCTGATCCTAGACAGAGATGCGTGAATACATCATAGATGTATCATCCATAATTACTTGAGGTAGGCTTTTTGAACCAGAAATTATAATAAAAAAATAAAATATCAAAATGCTGCGCTGCCAGTTTTGTTTACCCCATATGCTATATTACTTTCTTTTTAATTTTTTATTAAGTTTCGACTTGCACACCAAGATACTTAGAATAATAATAATAAAGCAGTATAGCTTATGGGACAAATAAAATTGGCAGGGCAGCACTTTAATAATATTTTTTTGGGGAATAATTTATGGGTTTAAAAGCCGCCTGAGGCATGTATATTATTTATGATTATGTAATTTGGTGTATAGCAATAGATATTCTTTATCATGCCTCAGATACCAAATGGGGCCTCAGGAAAAGGCTAGATTTTGTTCTATTACTGAAACTGTGCTCTTGAGCATACACATATATAGAAGTGGACTATAATGATCAGGCATTTGAATTTATGCTCTTGTGACATTTTCCCCATTCAAGGACATTATGGATCAAAACAGACTTAACCTCTTCTTATGTTAATCACTTTATTCATAATGGTTGCTAAGATATCAATATCAAAAGGTTAGGCTGAGGGTGAAATCTGATATATATTCATCTATAGAAGCAAAAATCATGAGAGTAAAAAAGTTCTAATGGAAACTGTGAACATCATCTAACCTGAGCTAGAGCTGGAAGAACGGGCTGTCTGTATGTTCAAGAAAACCAGCGCAATTCCCAAGTGCAAAGACATCTTCAACAGATGGAACTCGCAGCCATTGATCAACGCCAATTCTGCAACATTCAACAACATTGATTCATCAGAAAATATTGAACATAGAAAATGACCAAAATAGTGTGATTCTGTAATGAGCACAAGCCCAAAGGGAGAGCCCTTTGAGTTTATAAACCCTACTTTACTTGTGAGGCTTCCCGACGTGAGACTCATAACAATGCCACCCCCTTGAGAGCCGACGTCCCTGACAGCTTCATTCTGTGAAGCTTCACTCAGCGGCGCTTCACTCAACTTTTTCCGGTCAGCCCCTCCGCAAGTAGCCCTTTCCGTGACCATCGGCCTCTCAACAAAAGCACAAATGTAATGAGCATAAGCTCAAAGGGAGAGCCCATTCTAAAAGACTAACCTATTAGAAGGGAGAGCCCTTTGAGTTTATAAACCCCACTTCACTTGTGAGGCTTCCCGATGTGGGACTCATAACAATGCCACCCCTTCGAGAGCCGAAGTCCCCGGTGGCTCCACTTTGTGACGCTTCACTCAACGGTGCTTCACTCGGCCTTCTTCTGGTCAGCCCCTCCGCAAGTAGCCCTTTCCGTGACCATCGGCCTCTCAATGAAAACACCAATGTAATGAGCACAAGCCCAAAGGGAGAGCCCATTCCAAAAGACTAGCCTATTAGAAAGGAGAGCCCTTTGAGTTTATAAACCCTACTTCACTTGTGAGGCTTCCCGATGTGGGACTCATAACAAATTCTTCGGCTACATGTACCTTCCCCCGGAGACTTTGGAAGATTTAATGATTTCACAAAGTCAGAGGGATCAACCCCTGTGGACCAGACCAATAGACCATAGGGATCATCAGTTCCATCACTCACAACTATCTTCTTTGGATGCACCTCCTTCACAAGAACCAGCATAAAATGAACCTCAGACTACTAAAAAAATAATAAGTGTCAGGCTTAAACTTGAAACCAACTTCAACTCAAAAGTTTAAACCAAAATAATCAAATCGTGAGTCAAAAGATTAATTTTTGAATCGTAAATTGTATCGAATCTTACGATTCAAAGATATATTAAAAAATAATTTAAAATATGTTAGATAAATTATGTATAATTGTATATATAAAAAAAGTTCATAATATTAAATTTAAACGAAAATTGACAAAAATTTAACTATAAGTCTCACAAAACAAAATTATAATTTATAACTTAGTAATTGTTTGTGTAAGTGATAACTTTAATAAATTAAAAAAAACTCATAAATAACCAAATTTAAAATTAATTATCCCCTTATTCATCAAGAGTAATATCATCACTATCACTATTATTTTTGTCATCATCTAACATGATTCCTTCTTCTTCTTCTTCTTCTTTTGTATCTAAATGCCTTTTCCTTTATCTTTCTTGTTGGCTAAGATTTCGTGGACCTAAAAATAGACATATCACATATGTAATTATATTATATAAGGTAAGTAACTAAACGAGAAAAAATAATTTAAAAATTTACAAAAAAAAATTTAAGATTGCAAGTGCAATACCTCTCTTTCTTCTTTTACTAGAATCTCCTTCATCAATCTTGAAGCATTCATGGACACCTATCCAAGAGTTTCTTTCCAAACAAGGCTATGTTTATTTAGTAACCCACTCATCATCAGATTCAAGATCTGATAAGCAAAAAGGATTATATGTATCTCCTTTCGCCTCTTTTTGCTTTTGTCTAATCTCAAGTTGAATATTATATTTAATAAATACAAGAGCATTCAACCTTTGTTGCTCTAAGTAGTTTCTTCTCTTAAAGTGTAAATGATCAAATACACTACAATTCTTCTTGCACCCCGTAGCACTACAAGTGAGGCTTAAGATGTGAATAGCGAGTGTTTGTAGCACTTTGCACTCTTTTCCAAAATTATTCTACTATAAAGCTAGCCCAAAAAAAAAAAAATATATATATATATATATAAAGACTTGATTAATTACTATATATAATGTTTAACATAAATTAAGTAATAAATTACATTACTAAATGAATAATTACTAAGTTGCTTCTTTTCTCTAGTTGCAACTGCTAAGCTATATCCAAAGAGTCTCTCTGCTATGTCAAATTTCTCAATTTGGAAATCAATTTTGACTCGAGTCTCAATATCAGGATACATCTTGTTCAATGTTTTGTATAGTCCAACCTTCACCTCAATATATAGGTTAGACCTTAGATAATAATAAAACTTATAAAGTTATTAGGATAAGGTAAGATACTAAGATGTAATAATAAATAAAACATAAAGTAATTATACTACATAAAAATTAAAATTATTTCTAAGAAAAACTTGCTTAAGATTTAAAAAATATGTTGCAACATGATGAGGCCCATGGAGTTGATAATCCCAATTCTTGTTTATAAATTTCCATAGTTTTTTATATATGCTTTTCATATTATTAAAATTATTGGCTATTTGTTTTTTTGCTTTATCTATAACCTCATAAATATATCTCATTGCCATCTTTGAATCCCCATTTACATGTTTGAGGATTTTCACAAGAGGTGACATATAGTTCAAGTAGTACTTGATAGACTTTTAAAACCTCGAATCAGCTAGAATTATATATTCTACAATTTTTGCTTCATTCCCAGAGGCATATATGCTTTTAGACCACTTTTCTGATGCAAACATAGATCGGAGTGTAATCTTTTGATTCAAAATGGACTTCATTGTCAAATAAGATGTAGCAAATCTTATTATTGTTGGCCTAACTAAAGTGAAAATCATGACTTTTATTTATAATATTTAACATGCTCCTCACATTAAAGTCCTTTCAGCTTAAAAGGGCTTAAAAGCTCCTTAGGCTTCAAAGGGCTTAAGTGTGTAAAAAGCACAAATTCCACCCCGGTTGGGTCACCACCAATAACTACACAATATGAGAGGCGTTTCTTTTCTTCAGCTGATATGCCTGTGGTAATGGAAGCATTTTACACTTAGGTTAGGCTTCAACGTAATTATTAAAATGGCTTCTAATGAGAAATAAGAGAAAAAGAGAAAGGAAAAAGTTAGATTTAGTTCTTTAGGTATTCGTTATTAGGTTTGACTATGAGATTTTGACATAGGGAAGAACCTTTTTCAAAGAGTAAATAATGTGATTGGAAGTTCAAAATGTTCAGTTGCATGTTTAAATTAGGGAACTTAAAAGCAAACACTTAAGAAATTATTTGTGTTCAAAGAGAAAAGGGCACACACACCCTTTTCCGAAAAAGCCAAAAAGAAAAGAGATAACTCAGAAAAGCAGAATATGTGAATGACAAACTATTATCAAGTTATTCAAGTTAAGTTTTCAGTGACTCTATCTAAATGACAACACAGACGAAAGAAAAAACAAATAAATTATGATGGATACGAAACACAGACTAGGATTTTCAGAGAGCATCAGGTTAAGGAGGAGCTTCTTCCTTATTTCTTGAGCATGATAAGCTTCACGAAGGAAAAAGGCATGCTCCTTCACTCCCTTGATACCAAAGGTTAAGGGCTCAACTCCAGCTGCAATCACAAGCTTGTCATATGCAACTTTGAATTAATAAGGCTCCTGAGGTAATCCACCATTGTTAACTGCCTTGCAGTAGACCTGTTCGCATGGAAGAAAAATAAACACTTGGCATTTTATTAGACTGACTTCAAATTGTCTATACCATTTGGTACATAAGGACTTAAATTTTCTACATATTTGAAAACATATTTATATGATATTTGAGTACAAAAATATAATAAATTTAAAATTTATGTATTGTATGAATAAGAATGCTTGAAGGCTAGACTCCCCTTTCTTATTCTTCTTCATTTGTCATTTCTTTAGCTATTGTATATCACCTCTGCTATCTCACACACTAGTAGGGGTGACTTGTTTGCTTTGAATAATATTGAGACAAACTGGATTCCTATCAATTTTGGTATTAGAGCGGTCCATTCCTAGGAATGGTTAATACACGCATGGAAAAGAGAATTGAGAATGTTGAGGAATGAATGGTTAGCATGGAAAAGAATGTCGAAAAAGTTAAGTAGGAAGTGGCGGATATGCGAAACTTGATAGTTGAAGTGTCGAATGAGGTCAGAAACAAACAGAAAGAGAAAAGCTGGCTGAATCATTTATCATATTCTCAGGAAAGAGACTTGATGCCCAAGAAATTTGGTCTTGAGATTCAAAAACATTTATCATATTCTCAAATTGAAAATTATGAATTATGCATTAGACAATGTGAAAGGCCACCTTTGGTACACATCAATCAGAGGAAGAAAATGAAAAAGAGTGAAGGAATCTTGAATTTGGCATGTCTAGTAGAACACACCTCCTCTCCTTTAGCAGAGTCAATGCTGGCAAATTAGGTAATGTGCTTTCCAGATCTGTGATAGGAAAAATAAATATTAGTAGGGGTATATTTGTCTTTTTATATTAACTGTATTCCGTTAGGACCATTTCCAAAGTTGTTAGGCGCGCATCGTTTTTAAACACAAGCTGTAGTCACGTAGACGGGCATGAGGACAGTAAACTCTTTTTTTCGTATCTCGTGCGCTTCTCTTCTCCCATCTACTTTCTCCAATTTCTCCCCTCTCCTCTTTGATTCTTATCAATCTGAAGGCTAAATCTTGAAATTTGACAAAGGCATGCTCACATACTGCATTGTAAAGACATAGTTACATACCTATTATTGATCATTCATAGATAAAGAATGAAAGGAAGCATTACCTCTGGTTTGTTGGTTTTTGAGATTCTTGGATTGTTGAAATTGTGAGAATATTGAATAACAATGCTCTTCACACTGTGCATATTTCCCACTTTTTAGTTGAAGGTTAGCTGCGTTGGGGTTGCCACTACCAAATAAGTTGGAGGATAGATTAGGACAACGAAGGTTTTTAAGGTCACGTTTTTTACACATCAATCAGAGGGAGAGAATGAAAGAGGGGAAGGAATTCTGAATTTGGCATGTTAGGTAGAACGCACTCCTTGTCCCTCAGATCGATTCCGGCAAATTAGGCCATGTGCTTTCCAAATCTGAAGGAAAGCTGGCTGAATCATGAGAGAGGAAAAGCATGGAACTATTTTGCCCCGCCCACGACAAACGCGCTCTCTGCAACTTGGTGACTTCATAAGAAAAATGAACATGGGAGATGCTGGGTTCCAAACACAAAAATCGTCGGAAACAGACGACAAGAAGGAATCAAAATCCTCGAGCAATGTCACAACCTCCACATCCCGCAGAACCCAATTCTGGGTCGCAGAGCAATATGGTTCATCGTGCATAATCGAATTCCTCCACTGCGGCGTCCCTCCGTTTCCTCTCAAATACGTCCCGCACTAACTCTTCAGCTTCACTTGAAACCCACATCCTTTCAAACGTGGACAACAAAAGAATAAAGCGTACAAGGGTTAAAGTGCCATTTCCATCCTTGTACATCTGCTTGTTTAATGCTATTGTCTGAAGATCGACAGTCATGGGTGGCAGGTTCGTTAGGATGACGAGAAAACACCCTCTATTTGCTTCAGATTAGTAATATATTGTTTTCAATCTTAAATTTTCTGGGCTCCCAGAGCATCTTCGGACACATTTTGATTGGGTAAGTGCCCTATAAGTCATCGATATTTGCCTAGATTTGAGAATAATTCATCATCATTCATCTTCAATTCTGTATCATATTCAATTGAAATCAACTTGATGTTCTATCTAGTGGTACTCCCCTAGTTTTCAACCATTTAGCCCTGTTTATTAACTAAGTCTAGCACATATTTTCTTTGATTCATCGCAATTCCTTCCTTTGATTTAGCTATTTTTATACCAAGAAAATACTTTAATTCACCCAAATCTTTAATCTTGAAGTGACTGTGCAGAAAAGATTTAACCTCTTCTATTAGTTTCAAACTATTCCCCGTGATAAGCTAGTCATTGACATAAACCAACAATATTGTTAAAGAACTCCCTTGCTTTTTAGTAAACAATGAGTAATCATACTTAATTTGTTTAAAACTAGCAGCAAAGGTGCCTCTGTGAGTTTTGAACTCCATTGTCGTGGAACTTGTTTTAAATCATAAAGGGATTTGGTCAGTTAACACACTATATTCTCTCCCTGGCTGCCAAATCCCTAAGGAAGCTCCATGTATACTTCTTCATGTAAATCTCCTTAAAGGAATGCATTAGAAATAGCCATCTAATAAAAGGGCAGTGATTGATGGCTACAAGTGCAATGACAATTCTCATAGTGACCATTTTCACTATTGGAAAAAAGGTGTCATGGTAATCAATACCCTCCTTTTGATTATACCCTTTTGGCAACTAAACGTGATTTATACCTCTATATGCTATCATCTGCCTTGAATTTGATTTTATATACCCACTTGCATCATATGGGTATCTTGCCACTAGGTAAAGGAACCACTTGTTGGGCATGATTACCTTCAAGAGCCTGAATTTTTGTTTTCATTGCTTCAACCCAATCCGTATGTTTAACTGCTTCTTTGAAGTATGTAAGTTCAGTAAAGGAAGAAATAGAAGAAAGATAACACTGATATAAAGGTGACAAATGTGAACAAGACATGTGATTAGCCATAGGGTAAGAGATGCAGTGGATATACCTGTCAAGGATGTTGATTGACTTGAGGTGGATGGCCTCAGGGATATGGTAGCGCAAATGAAGTCTTTACTCCAAATAGATGGTTTGTGCAATCTGGTGGGTCATGGTTTTGTTGGTATCTGGGTATGTGAAGTATGGTTATGTATGGTTAAAGGATGAGCAAAACTAGAGGAAGAATCAGAAAGTAAGTTGATGGAAGTATTATCAGAATGTAAGTTGATCTTGTGTTGTTCAGGCTGTTGCTCAAAATAATTTGGAGATATGGACTGATTGGGGGGAAGATTTGAAGGCAACAAGACGATGATGATGATGACTAGTTCTGGTTCAAAATTGAAAATATGGTTGGATGAAAGCAAATTGTCAAATGGAGTGTTGAATTCATATGCAAATGGGAAGATGGTTTCATGGAATATGACATGCCTGTTAATTGAGAAGGTTTGAGAATGAAAGTTGTATAAGATATAACTCTTTTGGGTGGTGGAATAACCAAGAACAAAGGATGAAGCTGATCTAGGAGCAAATTTATCGTTGTGATGAGGTGTTGTAGCATAGGCAAGACATCCAAACACTTTTAGATGATCTATGGTTGGTGGTCTTCTGTAGTTGAATTCAAATGGAGTTTTGGAGTGAAGTGTTTGAGTAGATGTTCTATTTATCAAGTAGGCTGCTGTTTTAACGCATTCTCCCCAAAAATGAATGGGAAGTTTTACTTGGAATAGGAGGGCTCTAGCAACTTCCAGTAAGTGCCTGTGTTTTCTTTCTACTACCCCATTTTACTGAGGGGTATATGGACATGAACTCTCATGAATGATGCCCTTTTAAGGGGGAAAAAATGATTCAAAACGTGAGAAAAAAATTCTGGACCATCATATATTCTTATGGTCTGTGTCTTGACAGTAAAATGATTCTGTATGTAAGCAAAGAAATGCTTTAATGTGACTTGAAGTTTCACTTTTGGTTTTCATAAGAAAAACCCAAGTTGCCTGTGAATAGTCATCAACAATAATTAGGAAAAATTTATGGCCTTGATAAGTTGGAGCATGATAAGGACCACAAATGTCCATGTGCAGTAATTGGAAACATACTTCTTTTTTGGTTGTACTGTGTGGAAAGGGTAGTTTAGTTTGTTTAGCTAAGGGACAAATTGAACATGGAAAAGGATGGATAGGAGAAGAAGAAAATTCTTTATTGATGTAATGGAATGTAAAAATGACTGATTTACATGGCCAAGTCTTTGATGCCATAGCAAAAGAGAGTTTGGTTTACAAGACACATCAACATTTACAGATCTTGAAGCAAAAGAATTCATAGCAACAGTGCATTTGACTTCATTGGGTTGAAAGAAGTATAAACCATCCTTCAATTTATTGATCCCCTTGACCATTCCATTCCAAAGGTCCTGAGAAAAAACAAATATCGGGATAAAAGACCACAGAATAGTTATGATCTTTTGTTAGCTTAGCTATAGATATAAGATTGAAGGGAAAATCTGGAACATATAGGACATCTCTCAACATAATGTGATTTGAAAGCTCTATTTCTCCCTTATGTGAGACTAAGGCACTTTGCCCACTAGGTAATTTAACAGAATTGTGATGTATGAGACAAGGTTTGAAAGAATCAAGACCCTCAATACTTGAAATCATGTGATTAGTTGCTCCAATATCCAAAATCCAACCACTATATGTCCCATGTATGGCTGAGCAAGATATTATACTTGCAACATTGGCTGCCACCTTAGGGATATCCTTTTTCAACTTCCGCCAGATTTAAGCATACTGTTCATGAGTGAATGTTGGCTGTACTGAATTGTTGAAATTGGATTGAATTATTCTTTGTGCATTAGCTACTTATTGGTTTCGTTGATCACTTGATTTGCATATGATTCATAGGGCTTTTTTTGTTGAGTGAATTTGAAATTGGCTGGAAACCCAACAAGCCTGATGCAATTTTCTTTCTTGTGGCCTTTGACATGATAGTGAACTTTGACTTTTGTCCTTTGGAGTTTGCATTGGATCTTGATAATAGTGCAGTGCTTTCAATTGGAGCCACATTAGCAATCATGGCCTTTTGAGATTCATCTTGCGTCAGTAGTGAGTAAGCTTGATTCACTATTGGTAACACGTTCATAAGTAGAATTTGACTTCTAGCTTGATTATATGATTTATTCAACCCCATTAGAAATTGAAATAATATTTGTTGCTGCATCAACTCTACATATGCCTTTGATATGTGATGTGCAGGATGAAAGCACCACCAAAGCTGAATACTGGTCCCAGAGCTCTTTCAATTAGGTATAGTAATTTGAAATAGATAAATTCCCTTGAACCATAGAGTTAATCTCTCTGTGAATTGCAAATATCCTAGAACCATTGACTTTATCAAATCTTTCCCTGAGATCTTCCCAAACAAAATATGCATTTGTTGAGAAAACAATGTTGGTGAACAATTCCTTTGAAACTGAATTCAACAGCCCTGATAACACTACTGTGTTACATCTCTCCCACGGAGATTGCAAACCCAATTCTTGATCATCTTTTGTATAGGTTCCATTGATGAATCCTATTTTGTTCTTGGCTAAGAGAGCTATCTTCATTGCTCTATTCCACACTGTAGTTTTCCACTCCTGTCCATAGTTGAGACACCAAAACATTTCCTTGAGTATCTGATGGATGAATAAACAATGGATGACTGAAATCAAGAGAGAAGTTTTGAGAAGCTTCTCTTGCGGACGTTGCGCTTGCATTCATTGATGTATCCATCTCGGATGAAACGATTGATCTATACTAAATCACAATCTTGTCAACCTTTCAAATGGCTGGCTCTGATATCATGTTGAAAGAACGATAAAAAATGATAAGAACAGACTTAAGATGAGGATGATGGAAGGAATTCTTTAGTGAAGTCTATATTGAAATGAATTTCAGAAGTAGACATCAATTCAATATTCCGCTATTTACATACTGCTTATGCTGCTATATACTCCTCGTGGCCAATAACAGAAATATAACAACCTAACCACTTCAACCACTAACTTGACAGCTTTTTCATTTAAGCATCATTTAACAATGTCCTCCACAACAAAGCTAAATTTAAATACAACTTAGTACATTCACCTGCATGAGATGTGTAATGTAAATTCTTATCTTATTGCACTGAAGTATTCTGAATGTACTTCTTGTTGTGTCCAGGCGAAAATTATTTCCTTTATTAGTCATTACGGTTATAAAAGAACGGTGCATTCACGTATGTACTACCATTTGAAGTCTTGCGGTTTTTCCATCTGCTCGTTAACTTTTTGTGTAAGTAAGAATTAATTAATGGGCATTATATAATATTTGCTTTGCTTAATTAATCCCTCTTTGGTACACGGGCCTTTTAAATTGTGTGCCTTAATGCTAGAAATACGTTGATTTGGTGAATCCCAAGGAAAGCAGGACAAATATGCAGTTAACATTTTAATGCCGTTTGTATTCCCATGTTCTTTCCCTTTGGAACAATCAAATAGACTATTCTGTCAAAAGTAACAGAGACAAGAAAATGATGTCGTCTGGGGCATGTTAATTGTATATTAGGAAGGGGCTCCTCTTTGTCTGTCTCTCTGCCACTGACTGGCTTCTTTAATTGCTGACCAAGTGAATTTGAATAAAAGGAAATTTTTTGTTGTTCTACAGCAATAGATCTTGACTTCTAAGTGTTACACGCTCTGTGAGTGGAACTTTTGAAGCCATCTAAAGTCATGCTACACAATCAGAGGAACACTCGGAAAATCCAGTTGTCTAAAGGAGACATTTCGTTAGTGGATCTTTGAAAACCTTCCTGAATACAAATTCTTTATAGAAAATATTGAATTTGAAAACTAAACATTTTATGTGTATTTGGCTATCATTATTCAAAGCGCGTGCACTTTTTGCAAACATCTTTTGGCCTAATTTCCATTTTCTACATCTTTAAAAGAAAATAGACCCCTTGGTTTTTGTCTTATAAGTGGACTCCTATTTACTGATTGATAAACTATAAAGCAACGATACTTCAGGTTATATTTGCGGTTCAGCTTTTCATATTTTCCTATAATCTTTACAGTTGCAACTCAATTACAATTATAAATTTAAGAATTAAGAATATGATCATTATTATATATTATGATGATAATAACAAAATATGCTATGCGTCTACAAATGAACATAGTTTGTAGTTGATTCCATTTTTAAATGGCCTTACTTAATTTTCTCTTATTCAAGTGAAACCATATGATTTAGTGTCATAAGTTGTAATGTATTATTCTTAAATAATGATGGCACTTTTGCTCTTTAGATAAGTCATACTTCTCCGAAGTTACCATATCAAATTACTGTCGGATCAAGTAGAAATTTAGACAGGAAGTACCTCATTTTGCTTAGGACCTTAATGGAAAATGAAATTATTTAAAAGAATTTGTGTGGTATTTGATAAAAATAAAAAATAAAAAGACAAAGAAAATGATGAATACTCATAATTTGATATATGATCTCATCCCCCACCCCAAAAAAAAAAAATTGCCTTCATTTATTTTAATACTTTGAGCTTGTGGTATTAACAACTTAAATCGCATTGACCTCCTATACTAGCAGGAAGAAGTTGTGAGGCTAACTATAGTGTTTATTTACTCTGAATTCTACAACCGAAGCCGAAGGCTAAAAGGATAGAGAGGCTCATTACTCGGCCAGAAAAAACATAAGACTTACATGCATTAATTTTAATTTTTCTTTTTTTCCAAAAGACAGCCTAGTATTGTAATTCTGCTATAAATGGACTTTCAACCTATCCTCGAGTTGTCTCTGCCAAAAACTAGTGTGGTTGCCCAGTTAACTGCCACGTAGAACCTGTTCCTCCAGCTTACTACACGTGTCAGGTAAGCAGAACGCCATATCAGCCAGCTGATAAAACCAGCAAGGGACAACCCTTTTGCATCCTACACAGTGTACATATATTGGAAAGAAACAGTTTCATAGTTTAACAAGTTTCATATAAAACCAACACGAGTGACACTTCGACCATTAAAGGTTGAGGTTGAGGAGAGATTGTTGGGCAGAATCAATGATTAAGTCAATCATAAAAAGATATCTAAGTATGTCAAAAGTAAATTTTACTTAAAAATATATTTGACATTCTTACATGTCTTTTTATGAATAATTTAATCTATCTATCTTTGAGCTAGTATATCTTTAAATTTGTCTAAAGATTGAAACTATTTTATTACCTTTGACTGGCGTAGATCAACCAGTGCTTTATAGCGACCTACGGAGGCCATGCTTCCAAGATGCCTATAAACAAATGGCTCTCCAAGTGGGATGTCTTTTGCAGAGAAAGCCTTGCCTCCCTTCTGTTTCCCAATTTTGTTGAACAATTTCACAAGATACTTCCCCTCCCTTTCAGCAACCTGCAAGTGACCAATGTATAGATAAGTAATTATCTTATTCATCAGTTTTTTTTCATACTGCTTGTGTTATAATTTTATGATTAAGCTTGATTAATTGGAACTTTAGTTTTATAGAACTGGTTGAATGTGTAGTTCAATAATGAGAAACTGAGACCTGTTAATAAAGTGATCCGTTGGTTTTGGTTTCACTTTTTTGGGCTTGAAACCAATCATATGTAATAAGAATATATAGTAGGATCGGGGGCTAACCATCCATGATGAAAGGATAATACTCAGACTGATTAGTACTAATATAAGGGCCGCGTCTCCCCTCCAATCCCAACATCCAACTTGATTTTCCGTCAGAGCAGTCAATAAGGAATGGAAAAGGAGAGGTAAGCTGACTAGCATGATTACATCGTAGATATATCATCCATAATTACTTGAGGTAGGCTTTTTGACCCAAAAATTATAAATAAATAAATAAAATAACAAAATGCTGCGTTTTATTTGCCCCGTATGCTATACTGCTTTCTTTTTCTCATTTTTTATTATCCGGTTTCAACTTGCAAGCCAGGACACCTATAATAATAATAATAATAAAGTAATATAGCTCATGGGACAAATAAAATTAGCAAGGCAGCACTTTAATAATTTTTTGGGGTACTTTATGGGTTTAAAAGCCGCCTGAAGTATGTATATCATTTATGATTACGTAGTTTGATGTATAGCAATAGATTTTCTCTATCATGCATGAGATACCAAATAGGGCCTCAGGAAGAGACTAGATTTTGTTCTATTACTAAAACTGCTCGACCATACACATATAGAAGTGAACTACAATGGTCAGGCATTTGCATTTATGCTCTCGAGACATTTTCCCCCATTCAAGGACATTATGGATTAAAACAGACTTAACATCTTTTTATTTTAATCACTTCATTCATAACGGTTGCTAAGATACCAATATCAAAAGATTAATCTGAGGGTGAAATCTGATATCTATTCTTCCATAGAAGCAAAAATCATAAGAGTTAAAAATTCTGATGAAAACTGCGAACTTCTTCTAACCTGAGCTAGAGCTGGAAGAACAGGCCTGCCTGTATGTTCAAGAAAACCAGCACAATCCCCAAGTGCAAAGACATCTTCAACAGATGGAACACGCAGCCATTGATCAACTCCAATTCTGTAACAAATTCAACAGCATTAATTCATCAGAAAATATCAAACATAGAAAATAATCAAAACAGTATGATTCTTCTGCTACAGGTACCTTCCCCCAGGAGACTTCGGAAGATTTAATGATTTCACAAACTCAGAGGGACCAACCCCGGTGGACCAGACCAATAGACCATAGGGAACATCAGTTCCATCACTCAGAACTATCTTCTTTGGATGCACCTCCTTCACAACACCCCGCATAAGATGAACCCCAGACTGTTAAAAAAATCACAAGTATTGGGCTTAAACTTGAAAACTTCAACTCAAAAACTTAAACTGTTAAAGTGAAAATCCATGACTAGTTTCAATAATCCTTAACATACTCCTCACATTAAAGTCCTTTAGTCTTAAAAGGGTTCAAAAGCTCCTTAGGCTTGAAAGGGTTTAAGTGTAGAAAATGCACAAATTCACCATCTCTTGCGCTAGCAAGGCTAGATCTCTAGAACCATTTGATTGAGGCTTTGATACCATATCAAGGAGCATCATCCAAAATTTAATATCTAACGGATAGACTATCAAATATATTGTCAAAAGGCTTACCTTTGTTAAGTGTTTTGTTGCATATTGCCGTAGGCTAACATCAAAGGATGACAATATCTCATTTGCCTAATCAAGAGAAATTAAGGCAGCAGTTAAATTACGTGAACTCCAAATTTAATCACTTTGTAAAGAGTAGAATTCAAAATTGAAAACAAAATCAAGCAGGAACCTCAATGAGTGTGACATGAATGTAATCTTTGACATGAGTGTATCGTTCATGAACATCTCTCATAATGAAATCACTCAATTCACCACTGAATTCCACCCCTGTTGGGCCACCACCAATAACTACACAATGTAAGAGGCGTTTCTTTTCTTCTTCTGATATGCCTGTGGTAATGGAAGAATTTTATGCTTAGTTATTGGTATGGCTCCTAATGAGGAATAAGAGACAAAGGAGAAAGGAAAAAGTTAGATTTAGTTTTTTAGGTATTCACTATCAAGTTCTATTATGATAGTTTGACATGTGAAAGAATCTTCTTGAAAGAGTAAATAATGTGATTGTAAGTTGCAAAATGTTCACTTGTATGTTTAGATAAAGGAACTTAAAAGCAAACACTTAGAAACCTTGTCTAAATTGTGTTCAAAGAAAAAAGGACAGACACAACCTTTTCCAAATAAAGCCAAAAAGAAAAAAGATAATTCAGAAAACCCGAATATGTTAATGACAGACTATTATCCAGTTATTCAAGTTAAGTTTTCTGTGACTATGTCTAAATGACAACAGAGACAATAGGAAAGACAGAAATAAATTATGAAGGATATGAAACACAGACCAGGATTTTCAGAGAGCATCAGGTTAAGGAGAAGCTTCTTCCTTATTTCTTGAGCATGATAGACTTCACGAAGGAAAAAGGCATGCTCCTTCACTCCCTTGATACCAAAGGTTAAAGGCTCAGCTCCAGCTGCAATTACAAGCTTGTCATATGCAACTTTGAATTGGTAAGGCTCCTGAGGTAATCCACCATTTTTAACTGCCTCACAGTAGACCTGTTCACATGGAAGAAAAATAAACACTTGGCATTTTATTAGACTGACTTCAAATTGTCTATTCCATTTGGTACATGGGGAATTAAATCTTCTATGCATTTGAAAACATATTTATACAATATTTGAGTATAAAAAAAATGAAAAATTTAAGATTTATCTATTGTACAAATTTTAAATAAAATGAGAATACTATTTTTTCCCCATATATATTTCATGCTCAAATCTCTTATAAGTTTCCAAGTACGTGATGAAATTAAGACTTCTGACTCACTTCATGTTTATCTGTGTCAATACCAATGCAGGAGGCTAGATAGAAGTAGGAGTTTGGGTTCCTTGATAATGAATTCTGTATTCTGCTGACAGGCTCGGCAACAGACCGGAATTCAAGAGTTCCAACACTTGTGGAAGCCAATAAAGGGGTAAAGACCATGTGATTCCTCGGAGATATGCACACCATATCATAGATTTTGGTGTCTAGCCCTTTGAGGAACCGACATGCAGCCCAACCAGTACCAAGAACAACCACCCTCGGCTTTTCACCTGGCTTTGTTGCCTCTAGCCCTTTATATTTTGCCTCCTCAAGCTCTAACTCTGACTCTGACTCCTCCATAACCCTCTCTGTGTTAGCGGAAGGAAATTGGTAATGAGGAGTTGCTGCTACTCCTCTGACTGAAAAATTTAAGTGATTCTGCTTCTTCATCGTGGAAATATATGAAAAGTTGCCATATTCTTTGACATTTACTTGGCAAGGTAAGGGATTTTTATGCGTGTATGCTCCTTCATAGAACAAATCCTTGTCACGTGCATTGCTGCGAAAAGCAGCTCCCGATCTTTTCAAGCTGGTTCTAGCAACCCTTGCCAATGCCATTGTTAAAGAACCAGTTCTGGTTCCAAACCTTTACTTTTTCTGTGCTTTCTGAAAAAAAAAAATTGAAGTTTAGAGGTTTCAATGTATTTAACTTTACCAAGGAGAAAGAATGAAATAGAAAATGGTATTAAAGATATGTTACTCCAAGACTATTGGCCAAGGCGCCAGTGAAGTGCCAGGAATCCCAAAGAAACAGGCAAAGATCCAATGCAAAGAATTATCTCTCAAAATGAGATGTTATACTAGTTTCATTTAAAGCAACAATATATGTACGTGTTATGCAGGCTTTAAAACATGAGCAGAGACAAAAGGGAAGACAATTGAAGTTTGGTCCCATGTTGACAACCATCATCATTTCCAAGAATATTTTAAAAGAAAACAAAAGGTTAAATTAGCCTTGCTCGTGAGCTATTGGCAGATACAAAGAAAAACTCCCGTAAAGTTTAGAAACTCCCAGAACGGCAACTGATTCTACAAATTGGACACAAGTACCTCCCACATCGAATTTGACAAACATTTTTGGAACAGTAACACATCTAGATATGTCCAAAATCATCTTGGTGATGCTATCTTCTGAAAAATAAAACAAATCAAACGAAACGTAACCTAGTTAGTTTGTCAAAGATGTGGCGCCTGGCTCTTAAGCGGAGCAACCGTGATTTTAACTTATATACAGCTTGTACATTCAACTTTAACACCTACTAATGAATTTGTATTGAAAAGAAGAAAAATAATGTTGAAAAGAGCCAATAGCATATTACCAAATAGCTAAGATGCAATGTGATAAAGGCATCCTTACATACAGCATCGTAAAGGCCAAAATGCAAAAATCTTGAAATTTCATAGATCTTCAAGAAACCCATAGACCAACACAACTCAATAGTATAACAGAAGCAATACATAGTTACATACACATTATTGATCATTCACAGTTAAAGAAAGGAAGCGTTACCTCTCTTTTTTCGGTTATTGGGGTTCTTGGGTTGTCTTCTTGATTTTGAAGTTGTGAGAAGATTCAAGAACAATGCTTTTCACACGTTGGTGTGCAAATTTCCCACTTTTTAGGAGAAGGTTAGCTGCGTTGGGGTTGCCGCCACCAAATAAGTTAGAGGGCAGTTTTAAGACAACGAAAGGTTTTATACTCCCTTTGTGAAAAAAATATATTTGTATACGTGACCAAAAAAACTGTATTTCTTTTTTATATATTATTGAGCGAAAAGGGGACAAATTATAATGACGAAGGACGGAGACTTACGGCCAATAAATTTGGGTGCGTTGAGATTCAAGAACATTTATCATATTCTCAAATTGAAAATTATGAATTATGCGTTTAAGTTTCCAGCGAAGATGCACAATTTGGGCATATTCTCTTTCTTCTTGGGTAGAAACCTCTACTTCTACAGTGAGAAGAAAGGGCTACGAAACGACACCGTTAAGAGCAGTGTAAAGACGGTTCTACTCTGAAAAGTCAGTTTCCAACGCAGAATATGTGGGGACAGATTAGACTTTTGGGTCCAACGTTTTAGGACCGAGAACTTGGAAAGAAAGGAGTTGAATCCAGAAGTGGCCAAGTCCACGCGCGAAGCAAAGAATCTGGTGAGAGGAGGTGAATGAAAGGTCTTCTGGGAAAACGGTGGTGAGATCAACGGCTGAGATCCGATGCTGGTTGGGCCCCCAAACTTCTAGAAGGCGATGGCGGCTCACTGTAGCTGAGAGAAAATCGAGGAAAGTGTGTGAAACGTCACAGCTGTTGTATTGTTTCGTGTAAAATGAGTTCTGTTTCTCTGCTCTTCATTTTCCACGGTTGATGTTTTGTCACATGTCAAATTCGGACATGGCCTTCTCCAAAAACCACGGGAAAACTTATTTTTTAAAAAAAATAAATTATAAAAACTTTCATAAAATTATATAATTTTTTTATTTTTAAAATATATGCAAACTTATCCTAATATAAATAACAAAATTAGAAAAATATATTCTAAATTTTATTAAAATTATATGAAACTTTTCTCTATTTGTAATATATATATATATATATATTTAAAAAAATAAAAAAATAATAATTTATATAATTTCAGAAAAACTCAACCTAAATTTGTGTAATTTACTTTTGTTTTAAGAGAATTTTTTTGTGAAATTAAATATCTCCTCTTTATTTTTAAAAAATATTTATATATTGAGATGTTTGTGTAATTATATTAAAATTTAGAAAAAAAATTATATAATTTATTCTTTAATTTGGATTTGTTTTGTGTATATTTTAAAAATAAAAAATATCTATATAATTTTAATAAAATTAAAAAAGTGAGTATAATTTATTTATTTATTTATTTTTCTACGTTCGCAATTTGTCCATGGGAAAAAAGTAGCTTTTACAATAGCAATAAGAGAAGTCGAAGCGAATACGACTACGTAGTTTTTGTATTTTTTATTGTTTTTAGTTTGTAGGATTCAACAATTATTTAACTCTACAAACAACATGGCAACTGTTTCAAACATGAAGACCGATAGCCACATGTCAGTGTCAGACTTAAGGTCAAAGCGGAAACATGCGAAACTATGACAATACATTTGGCAACCCTTTCGTCAAGGGAAATAGCTTGACTGACTAAAACTTTTTTTTTAAGATGAAAAAAATTATTAATGAAAAGAGAGAATGCAAAAAAATCATTCCTAAATAAATGAAAAAACAAAAGAAACCCTTTTAGATTTTAATTCAAAAGAGCCTTATAATTCCTTTAGAAATCCACAATCCAACTTGTTGAACCTAATGCTATTTTAAAAAAAAAATTAAATACTAGTCAACCAATTTTATTATGCTAAGATGGTATGCTTTTACTATTAGATGCATTTGAAATCTCTTTTAAGGTAACTCACCCTTAATCAAAGCAGGTTACCTAAATAATTATATATATATATATATATATATATATATATATATGGGGCAAAACTCGCCTTTTAAATAAAGGAATTGAGAGAAAATATCAAAAGAAACACTGTTAAAAGTGAGAAAGTTGAAAAGGGTACGTGACAAAAGAAAAGAAAAAAATTATATCTAAGGATTCAAATTTTATAAAATTTATAATAAAAGATTTTAAAAATTAAAATTATTTTTAAAGATCAAAATTACTACTAAATTTTAAGAAATTTTATTATTAGGTTTAAAAAAATTATTGTTAGACTTTAGAAAAGTTAAAAATAATTTTAATTTTTAAAAATTTTATTATAAATTTTATAAAACTTGAGTCTTTGTAATCTTCTCAATGAAAAGAGGAAGGACTGCTGGATTGTGTGAATCACAGTTCCTCACATCAGGCTTCTTTATTATTGCTTCACACCTCGTCACAACGCTCACAGTTGAAACTATCACACCACGCAAACTCATTAAAATTATCATATGTTTTTATATATTAAATAATTAATATTTTTACTAAATATTATTTAATAAATTTGTGTAAAACACAATCTATTAAGTGCACGAATATTAAAATAAATGAATATTTATTTACTTTGCTTTTTCTAAGTAAATGAATATTCAAATATCCATTTTTTTCTATAAAGATAGTTAGAAATTGTAATCACGATTCAAATTAAAACTTCTTCTCTAATTTGCCCAGTATGCATAATTGCTAATAGTCAAAATTATTTATGTTCACCTAGAAAGGTTAGTTTAGTTAGTAAGAAAAAACGATATTTTTTTAACAATTTAGATTCAATTTTTTAAAAATATTTTTAAAATTAAAATTTTAAATTGTGATTAATATTTTAAAATATTTAAGCTCATATAATAAATATTTTAAAGATATAATATTACTAAAAAATATTTTAAAGGCATAAGTTTTGTTATTAAAAAAAAACTCAGAAAGAGAAGATAACTAATTGGTAACATGTGTATAGATTTTTAATATGAAAAGATATATTGATATGGAATTGTATAAAAATCAACTAATACATTGTGTTTTACATAAATTCATTAAACAATATTTAATAAAAATATTAACGATTTAATATATATAAATATCTGATAATTTTAATGAATTTGTTTGATGTGAGGGTTTGACCTGTGTGTGATGATTTTTGAATTGTGTGTGACGTGAGGAGGTGTGGAGCGATAATAAAAATGCTTAACGTGAGTAACTGTGAGGCGCACAATTTAGCAGTCCTTCCTCTTTTCTTGTCAACTCTCTCAATTTTAACAAAATTTATTTTGATATTTTCTCTTATTTCCCTTTCTTCTCTTTTTGCCTATAAGTAACAAAATAGACAACAGGCCTAACTCCCCCTCAATGATAGCAAGTTTTGCCATTTATAATAGAAAATTATCAAATTTACTCGCTGTCATTAAGGGCAAGTTACCTTAAAAATTTCAAGTGTATCAAATAATAAAAGTATAGCATCTCAATATAATAAAATTTGTTAGTTAAATTTTTGAACTATTAGGCTCAAACAGCCATCACGATCCCCCAAAAGAACCATAGCAGGAATTCATAAAAAAGGCACAAAAATAATCCTCTCCCCAAGGCACAACCCAACTAAACTTTAAGTTATAGATTCAAGAGGAAGTTTGAAGTAATTTTCTATTTCCACACCAGCACAAACATCACTAGGATGCATGCGGGTATTAGCTGATAGGGTTAACCAAATCCAAATGAATCCAATTCAATTCAATTGAACCAATCCGATTCCATTAAAATCAATTGAATTAATTGGATGGGAATTTGGTGTAAGGGACTAAATTAATTCGGTTAATTAATGTCTATGTTAAACATTCAAGTTGGACTAACTAATTAAAATTAGATAATATTTATGTTTTATATTTTATGTATTAATTAATAATTAATAGTATATCTAAATATTTAATAACTTCCTAATTTCTAAAACTCTAATTCCTTGATGTAGACTTTGTTATTTGAAATGGTTGTTTTTATAATTGAGATTGAAAAAACAATTACTATTAAGTTCTTTAAAATTTACAACATTTTTTATTTTAAAAAATTTACCATCCAATCTAATCTAATCCAAACCATGAAGACTAAATTGGATTGGTTTGATTATGTCCAAATTCACTGAATTAATTGAATGTGATTTTTAACTATCTAATTACATCAGTTCAATTGGTCACAGTAACTAAACTAAAATGGTCCAATATATTGCTCACCCTTATTAATGCATACACCCACTTGAATATAACAATTCTTCATTTACAAGATTGAGTAAAATTTCTTACGTTTTTGAATGGAACTATAACACATGAACATTTTTTATAATGATAAGACTTAGGTAAGAAAAAAAACTACTAAATTCTTTAATAATAATACCACATGTAAATACATATGGTAAAAAATTTTCAAATTCGGGATTCATAAGGATTGCCCCATTTGAAGGCTCACATTTTATGATTTTTTTTCTTGGGATTGGGATGGGGGAGAAAATTTTTTTTATGGTAGTTTGAAAATGAGGACAGAAATCATGTTTCACACTTTGCGAGGTCTCCATACTCATCAAATTATAAAAGTATCATTTACATTTATCTATAAATGTTTCATTTTAAATATTCTCTTTAATTATTTCCCTTATATTAATATATATTTTAATTTAAAATGTAAAAAGCAACCCTAAAAGCCTTTTAAGATTTGAATTTAAAAGCCTCCTATCTCATATTAGGAGCCACTTCCCTTATTTTTGACTTTTTTCCATTAAAGAGATGTGACTTTGCCTTATCATTGCTAAAGATGTATATTGCCATGTTGTTTAATAGGATCCCTACGGGGACTCCCAAGGACGTAGGAATAAAGGTGGGAGAAAATTCTCCCTGTAACAGGGAATGGGAATAGGGATATGAGAAATAAATGATATTAGAAACTAGAAGCAAGAAAGCACTTCTTACCCTTGCGTTGCAAGTTGCCATCTCTGTGTAAATGAACTTTAAAAAAAAAACAATTATGTAATGCTTAACTATAAAAAAATGTTACACTTCATGTTTTCATTAAAAAAGTCTAATAGTAAACATCTTAGAAATTATACTTAAGTTGCTTATAACATGGTGGAGATTAAGAAGATTTACAAGCTTATGATAATGATGTTATAATAGGCAGAATTTGAGTGAAACACTTACACAAGACACTTAAGAAAGTTGAGAGTATACACATATCCAATGAACCAACAAAGGGGATTGGACATTTCGTTTTGGGCTAAGGATGCAAGCTTATTATATTTTAGAATTAATATTTTATTTCTTTTAAACAAAATTTTTTGGACCATTGGATGTACCCAATCCATCTAAGCCCTTAAATTCCTCTTAGGTTATATTAGTCAGATAATTGTTCTTTTGTAAGCATCATTCCAAGGGGTATTACGCTATTGTACGAACGTATTCTTCTGGAGCAATATTCTATAATAGCTTTCTGGCTTTCCTCTTATAATCAATCCTAGATCCAAACCTGATATTGTACTAGAGTCTATGTTTTAATGTTACGAATTGGTTTGGTTTGGTTTTAATCTCAGATGAATTTTTGTTTCTTTTCTCTCTGTCTTCATGTAATCTTTATGATTCTAGTTAGATGATTTAGGTTGCATGATTATTTAATTGCTTGCATTATCTGAGAACCTAATTTGATTTAATCGGTAGATTAATCAAATAAATTCATTCTATTACCACAGTGAAGTGTCTATGTGTGTACTCTAGTTGTGGGCAAAAATAGGTTTGCTTTAGGTTATTAATTTAAATATGATTGCATTAGGATTAATGATATGAACTGATTCAAATCTTAGGTGATATTTTAGGGACATTAAACATTAATAACTAGAAGATTAAAATCAAACTAAGAGAGTTTTTAGATGATAAGGAAGGGAAAATATCCAGGGAAAGATTTTAGATTGATTATGTTTCATTTGATTACTTAAGTTTTGTTAATTAATTTTATGTTTTTGCTTATTTTTGCAATTCCATATTCAATCCCAATTTAGTTTAATTTCAGTTTCTTAGATTCTTAATCTAATTGATTTGGTTAAAAGCTGATTGGGAGACGACTTGGTGGGTATTATACTACAAATCAGTGAATTAACACTAATATTGGTCGGTACCAACAACCGTGAGTGGAAATTTTCTTTACCAACCATCTGGTTTTTGTTTGACTTAAAAGACCCACTTATAGCCTATGGCTTCTCTATTTGGTGGTAGTTATACCAATGATCACGTGTCATTTTTCATCAAGGCTGGATATTCTTCATCTATAACTTTCTTCCATTGAGGCAATGCTAAAGCTTCATGAGCAATTGAGGGCTCAATTTCAACTAGAAAAGCTTTTGATTTAGAAATGCTGAATTTGGATCTTGTAACTATAAGATAGATAAGATGCACAGAAGACATGGAACATGGGATTTGATGAACTAGCATAGATGGAGACATATCAGTTATAGAGGCATGAGAAAAGTCAATAAGTAAGTTAGTCTCCAGTTGCAAGCTGTAGATGGAAGCATTTTGATCAGATAAAGGCATAGGTTTGTTGAAGTACGCGTGTGTTCAATATTGGCTACTTTTATGTTTAGAGATGAAGACACAACATGAGAGAGGTCAACAAACAAGTCAACCACAAGTTGCAAGTTGTAAGTGGAAGCATTTTGATTAGATAAAGGCACATGTTTGTTGAAGAAGTTGACATGTTCAGTGCTGGCTGCCTATATATTGGTTTGTGCATCAGAGGTTGTCTTAAGTAATAAGGAAGAGGTTGGAGCTATGTTGTACATGTTGCCAGGAGAAGAACTAGTTACATGTGGAGTATTTATATGGCATGTGTTGCAGGCATCTTTTCTAAAACCCAATCTTCCTAAAATTGAACTAAAATTAATGAGATAGATATAAAAGGAAGACTCTAGAATGATAGAGTCTAAACAAAATTAGAATAATAATCTAGATATCTAGAAACAAGAATACAAGACTAAAAATAGACCAAACCAAAGCCAAAATGGTTGAATGGATTTAATTATACATGCAATGGTAATTTCATAATTTTGGGCAACTTTTAAAAAATTCAAAGGAATGAGCTTTAAATGAAAATTTTAAGTTTCCTTAGGTTATCAAAGACTCTAAAACCATAGGAACATTTAAAATGGCCAAAATCCCTCAGGTATACATTTTAGGCCATCGATTGACTTAAATTTTGATTGAATTATTTGGGATAGCTTCGAAACTTATAAAATTAAAAGTAAATATTTTTAATAAATTAGAAAATCTAAATTTTTATATAAAAAAAACAATTCTAAAAAAGGAGCTAAAATGAGTAAAAACAAAAAAAATTGAAATTGAAAAGCAAAACAGGAATTATGAAAATTGTTATAATTCACTTCCTTTCTTCTTAAAATAGGCCAAGCACATCCCTAACTCTCCAAAACAAACCTTAAAGCTTCTAGACTAGAACAGAGAGGTACACCAAGGAAAGGAGGAAGAAGGATGAAATAAGGTCAATAAAAGGTAAGAAATTGACTCTTTTTCATGCTCTTACCCTCACTAACTTGGTTCTCCTTCTTAAGCTTTTTCTTTTGGTTTTTTTTTAGAAAGAAGCATTTTTGTGGTTGAATTGTTAGAGGAATGAGAGAGTTTGGAGAAACCAAGCCAAGTATCAAATTTTTCTTTTGAAAGGCATTAGAACAAGGTATATTTCTATGGTTGAAATTTGCTTCTCCATAGTTCTTCCCTTTTGTTCATGTTCAATGTAGTCTAGGGAAAGATGAAAGGAGATGATTTTTTACCAAAACAGATGAAGAACAAGGGTTTTGAGGCATAAAGAGTTAAAATATGCAATTAAAATCAAGAATGGTGCATTAGAAACTAAGATATGGAAATTAGGGTATCAATTGTACCTTAAGAATTTTAAAACCCTAAGAGGATAATTCAAGCTATATTAAATCATCTCTAGGTTAAAGAGAAGCTAAGGAACATCTATAATCATTAAACTCCCAAGAAAAGTAAGCAAAACTCCATATGGCTCCTTCTTGCATGGTGGTTCGGCCAAGGTGAGGATGAGCAACCTAGGGAGCGTTTCTTTGAATTTTAATGAATATAAAGACTTAGATATGATGAATAAATAATTATTGAAGCATTAGATTAAAATTAGGAGCCTTGAAATAAAATTTGAAATTTTAAAACTTAAAAGAGGTTAATGAAACCAGTTAATTCTAAACCCTTCTGACCAAGTATGTAATGATTCATATGAGATTTTTGAGAGTTATAAGACTTGTAGCAATCAAGAATTTAGGGTTAGGAAAGCAAAAACCAAAGGTTGCTTCATAATGGGCCTAAACTAATCCTAATTGATACTTTGAATTCTAATGAAATTAAGCAATGATCATGAAGCCTAGAATGAGTTCTATGGGATTATTTTGTTTTATAATTTTCATATATAGGTTAAGTTAACCCAAACTCCATTATTTATGGGTGTCAAGTCAAAGAAAGTAAAGAAAAAGCAAGCCAACAAGTGGGTTAGTAATATATTCAAGTTCCTAAAATCACAAAGTAGTTTTATCTCCCTTTCTTACATACATTTAAATGCTTGAATGTGTTATGATACTTGTGTGTGTTGTTGCTTAATACTTTCATGAAGTACATCATGTTATGTTTCCATAATAAGCTTTATGTATAAGTATGACATATTTTTCAGTTCTTAGCTCCCCTAAGGCATAAAATTGAATGCAGTAGCTCTTTTTTGGTCCTGGATTGAGAAAAGTTAAGCCTAAGAAATTTATGATAAAGTCATGCCTAGAGAATGATGAATTTTTATGATACATGATGCATTTGATTTACATGAGGCATATGCATAGTATCCTTGCACCACATGCATAACATACACTCATGGCATTCTTATATATATTGAATTGGTTAATATTAACTACTAAGATTCTCCCGAATCTCACCCCATACTCCCACTAACCATTTCAAGGTCACCATATCAAAACCAAGATAATGATAAGACATAGATATTAGAAAATGATGTATTAGTAGTCATTTTTGTACTAGATTTTGTTATATGTACCTATATGACACTTTACATATATCATTATGGATTTATAATGTATTTGATGATGATACTTCATATCTTATGAAGAAACCAAGTATAAAAGCATGAAAATATCAATGCATAACAAATTATCGGGATGTATAGGCATTATGAAAGTAAATGCATATTATGTGCATGATGCATGTGTGTATAATTAAGTGGTGCCAAGGGGTCAATTTCTGATCCATCCCCTTTGGCATGTTATAGAATAATTAGAAATGTTATTTAGAATGGAAGAAATATGCTCAACGTAAAAGAAAACTAATTGGACCCTAAATGGTTTAAATTGGAACCAAGATTGATCTTAAACTTGTCATAAAAAAATCCTATGTCAAAAGTAGCATTAATGATCTAGTTGGGGTCTAAGACCTAGCATGCATTTAGAGCCCTCCTAGAGCTTTCAAAAGTTAAGAATCAAAATTTTTAGAGTTGTACAAAATATTTCATGAACTTATAAAATTTTGTAGAATTTTTAAAATGGTCCTATTATTATTCACCCTGTGCAAATTTGATATTCTATGTCTTTAAGGGGTCAAATAAACTTCAATGCTTATGAAATTTTAGAAACATATAGTTGACATTATAATCTTGCCGTGGCCATTGAGATTACCCAATTTGGAGTTGTGTAACTCAAGATATGCATTTCCAAATTTTGAGTTTGATATATGCCTTTCATCCTGAACCAGGTTACTATTTCATTGCATTTCATGGGGCAACTGAATTCATTTTTGTCTAAAATTTTTACAACATGTAGTTCACATCCTAAACTTTCCATAGACACATATGCATGAAAAAAAATTGTATAGCCTAAGATACGAATTTTCAAAATTATGCAGATTTTTAGCCATTATGTCATGTTAGGTTCAGGCCCATTTTAAGGCATCTCATGAGCTAAACATGATAAGATGGGTCTAAACAAAGTTTTTTATGATGAAAATGAATTAAGAAAAATAAAGAAT
Source organism: Erythrophleum ivorense (assembly GCA_026724425.1). Taxonomy (NCBI): domain Eukaryota; kingdom Viridiplantae; phylum Streptophyta; class Magnoliopsida; order Fabales; family Fabaceae; genus Erythrophleum; species Erythrophleum ivorense. The sequence goes on from JAIUCV010000003.1 coordinate 7,399,390, forward strand.
TAAGTTTGGGCCACTATAGATCTGTATGACCCGTAAATGGACCGTTTCGATGTTGGGAAACCTATAATAGATGTGAACTTTGCTTGAATCATCATGTATGGTATGAATGAATTAGTTAAAGCTAAATATGACCCCTTTAAGAGTAGGAAAGTTTAAATCAATAAATTGACCATGTGAACCACTTAAAACTGTGTTGTCACATGAAGTGGACCTATAACTTTGTTAATGATAGGCATTGTACATTGGACATTCATATAGTCTATAGGAGAGGTAGGAACAGTATAACAAGATGAAGAAGTAGTGGGTAAATGAGAGGTAAGTGAAAAAGGCGCATAGGAAAAATTTATTTCATCAAAAGTAACATCTATAGCAATATAAACTTTCTTATTGGAAGCCTAACACTTATACCCTTTATATAAGAGACTATAGCCTAAAAATATGCATTCAGTTTATTTATAAGCTATTTTATGTTTGTCATAAGGCTGAATCAAAGGATAATAGGCACATCCAAAAGTATTGAGATGTAAATATTGAGATTTCTTTTGATATAATTTTTCAAAGGGTATAAGGGCTTCTAGAACAGATGATAAAAGGATATTTATGAGACAAACTCTTGTTTGAAAGGCATTAAGCCAAAAAGAAAGAGGTAAGGAGAATTGAGCTAACAAGGTGAGTCTAACTTCGATAATGTGATGGTATTTTCGTTCAACTAAGCCATTCTGCTCATCAATGTAAAGGCAACTACGTCTATGTAAGATACCATTATCAATGAAATATTGTGAGAGTTTTCGAAATTCACCTCTCCAATCTAACTAAAAAGGCCTTGATTTTAGAATTAAATTGTAGTTTAACAATAGATTTATACTAAAGAAAAATAATATAAACTTTAGCCTTCATATGTAAAGGATAGATCCATGTGAATCTTGAAAATGTATCAGTAACATGTATATAATAGATATATCCCTCATTTAATATCAGAATGTATAAGTAATAATGGCTTCATATATTGAGTAGTAAAGGAAGAAAACAATCTTTATGAGTTTTGTTAAGACAATAGGATTTACAAAAATCAAAACCATTTTTATGAATATTAGACAAATTACATTATTTAAGAATGCTACTAACAATAGATAAAGATGGATAACCTAGTTTATTGTGCCAAATTTAAAATGAAGAATTAAACTTATTTAAATCAAAAAATTTTGAAAAAGTACAATTATCATATATTGAATTAGAACAAGTGACGAGTGTTGAACAGGGCATGAACTTATGCATTAGATGAGAAAGTTACAACCTATTGATTACATATAGTCCACCTTTAGCATGTCGATGTAGCAAGATCTCCTTAGTTGTTTGATCTTTTATCAAACAAAAATAAGGATCAAATTTAATGAATATAGCATTATCATAACAAAATTTTGAAATATTCGACAAATTTTTTGATATGAAAAGGACATATAGAATATTAAAAAATAATAAAGAGTGGGTTAAGAAAGAAGTATAAATATATGAATGTCTAATGTTATGTACAATCACACATGTGTCATCACCAATGTAAACTTAGTTTGAGCCAGAGTAGGGAGATGTATTCTTGAGATTTGTAGCATCATAGGCGATATGGCTGGGGGCTTTAAAGTCAAGATACCAAGAGGGATCAACAACTACTTCAAAGGTAACGGTGATGCTTTATCTTAAGACTTGGGCACATTGCTTTGATATGATGAATTCATATGATCATGAAAGGAAGGTCTATGAAAATTTTAATCAAATCTATACAACATAAGGTCATGGTATGGCCCATTTTTTCCACAAAGCTGACATGTAATTTGAGATCTCTGTCCATGAAATCTGCCTCCTCCTTTGCCACATTATGTTGGGAAGTTAGTACCTTTGGTTCTTCCTCCACAAAAAGAGCTCATTCTACCTCCATGAACCAAGTTAACAAAAGTTGCTACTAGGCTTTTCAAGTTCTTCTTAATCCAAGATTCTTGGTCTAGGAGCAATGATTCAATATCAAAAACAATATATAGATTAAGTCTGGTAGAAAACAACATGATAAAGGGATCATAATCTTTAGAGAGTCCCTAAAAAATGTAATCAATATGATATTGACTAGAAATGGGACCACCAACAACTATTAATGCATCCACACTTGTTTTGATCTTTAAGAGATACTTATTGACTGTCATACATCCTTGTTGAGTGTTCTTGGGTGTTGTTTTAAGTTGCTTAATATTGGCTCTGGTTTATAAGGAAAAAAACATGAGTATACAATCCCATACCTAGGTTGAAGTTTTGCACCCTACAGTCCCTGTGAGAATAAGTTCTATCATAGAAGAAAGCATCCATGATAACAACAGTTGATCTTGGCAGTGCTAGAAAAGAAAATCTGGATTTTGTTTGCCATTTAGTCTATCTTCCTCAAAGATGTATTTCTTAGGTGGTTTTATGCTGAATCAATGAATTTTTTAAGCTCATAGCCACAAATAGTTGAGCCTATATGCTACTTCTACAACAAGAAGTTGTTGTCATCAAGTTTCATCGAAATTGAGTGGGTAAAAGCAATGACATCCTTCTTGATAGACATGATTGTTGTAAGCTATAAACTTGAAGATTTTTCCATCTTCAAGGTGGCAGCTCTAATACCAAATTATAAAGTAAAAGAAGTCAAGAGGATAAGCAAGAGAGATGATTATTATTCATAATAGGAAGAGGTTGATACAAGTTATATATGCTACCCCATTCAGTTACAACAGAAAGAGGCACATAATAGATGCTAACTGACTCTTAATTACTCTAACACAATAGTCTTAGGGCATTCTTTACCCAAACAAAGGTTTTACTACTTAGAAGCTCTCATAAGCCTTTCTTGTGAAAAGTATCAACTTGTTTTAATCTTATGGCTGCGACCTTGATAAGGACCATATCGTGCTTGATTATTGGGTCTTGGACTTCTTGTACATAAAACACTTCTAGGTTACCCAAAGTGGTTATCACCATGTCTCTCATTGCCTGTGTTGTAGGAGATAGAGATTACCACACTGATAGACTAAAATTGACTCTTTTCTACATTACCTTCATGATCTATTATGAAATGATGGTTTAAGTAAATGAAATTTTAAATTCATATTAGAAATGTGACATTGAAAATAATTAAATATGTAATACTAAATTGTAATGCTTATTTTTTATCAAAAAAATTCTGCAAAAAATATTTTTAAGACTACATGAATTGTTTTCAAGAAATATGATTAAGATAAAGGGTACATAATGGAAAAAATTCTTAGGTTGATTTATAAATATTAATAGAATAAATTAATTACAAGAAAACATATAAATAGTTTTTTATGAAAGTAAAATTTCATGCAAATCTATTTACAACAATTGTAAAAAATTTTAATTTAATAACAAACCTATATTTATAAGTCTTATTGATACCTTAAATTATATTTTCAAGATAAAAATTTGTTACCATCAACATTAGTGTTGTAACAAGATAATCAAAATATATTTATAAACATTTTATAAATACAATTATTTTTAATATCTTTATCTATTTCTTTATATATACTTGTTTTACATATTTTGAAATCAAATTTTCTTAAAATTTCTAAAGAAGTTTCATGACATCATTCTCCCATACTCCACAATAGTACAATGAAGGCTCATATGGGTAATAACACTATTGTTTTGGTGCATTATCAAACACAGTTTAGTAGGGTTGTTATTACCATTGGTTTGGTTAGTACACAGAATTAGTGAAGCATCATAGGGTACACTTGATAGTGGTGAAGATGTGTAGGGCAAATTGGCAATTAGGTTAAAAGGTAAAGTGTATTTATGTAAAATTAATAAGCACTGGCTCTTCTACAACGGCTAGTTTTCATCAAAACATCTTTCAAATGACTAGGTTTCATTAGTAAGTGTGTGAAGAAAGTTGCACTATCTCTATGTACATAGTGCTTCTTGTGTTTTAAATTTTCAATATCAAATAAACACCATCACTTGTAAGATCACGCTAATCTTTTAGCCTCAGCTTATCTTCCATCTATGTCTCAGTAATTACTAGGTATTTTGATGCCTTTGTGACTCTATACCTTGTTTCTACTTTAGATCAATAGAGTAGAGCTTTTGGAACGAATATGGAGAATTAGGGATCAATGATTCAAATTACATAATTGGTATGTTTAATTTATGATAAATAACATATAATTAGTTAGTGAGATTATACTTGATCTACATTGAATTCAGAGATCTAATAACAATCTCAAGTCTCGTTAATTGTCAATACAAATCAATTCATTATCATAAGGTAATATAATTTTCTAGTCTACTACATGCAAATTTGATTAGTTCACCTAATTTTATCACTTCTTTGATTGAGTTACAAGTATAATTTTTGTTAATTTTTAGAAAAAATTTAAATTCAAAATTTGATAAATATATGTACAAGATAAAGCTTAAAATTCATTCATTGATCAAATTTAATTACAATCTAATCATATTTTTGAATTAATATTCAAATCTCTATAATTTTCTTAAGAAATATCCTATTCACATTTTATTTCTTTTGTAATTATGTTAATATGAGTGCCTAGAGATTTCAATTGGGTTTCCTTTGAATTGATGACAAATTTATCAAAATTTGATATTAGGTTTGTTTTGATGGCTCCATCGCAAAAAAGTAGGTCAAGGAATTGGAGATAAATAAGTAGGGAGACAAAAGAGCTTGTTGTTATCAAATAAATGATGAAAAAGGTAAAAAATAATTTGAAAAATTATTTCAAAATATTTCTATTTATTGTTGATTTCTTCTTCACTAATTCAAAACCCAAGATTAGTTTGATTTAATTTATGCTAAAATTGGAGATTAATTTCATCTTTCTGTTCTCTTCTTCTATCTAAATCTAAATTACCATATTGTGTTAGTTGTACTACATTCATATTCATCTCTAGGGTTTCTCTAATGGGGTTCTATCCGTTACATCCTTTTGCATGAAATAAAGCCTCTTTGTGACTAGTTTTTTGCCACCAATCTTTCATAGGCATTAATTCCCACTCTACTAAGTAATTTGGTTTGCTAACCAAAAAGTTTAAATTCTACCTTTCCTGCCTAATACACCAATTTTGGTTTGTATGTGGGACCAAATGTCTCTAATTAGAAAAGAATTGATTGACTAATTCTACTTCATTTTGACAGGGTAGTCGTAGTTTAAAACATGTTATGACAAATTTAATATTTCCCATTCTTATGCAATTGGTTATGAATTAATTTCATCATATTCAATGAGTATAGATGACTTATCAGTTTTGTTCCTTTTTTCCAATTCTTTTTTTTTTAATTCTTTCAAGTATAGTTAAGGTGATGTTTTTAATGCATTGTTTTACTTAATATTTTAAAAATTCAATAAATAATTAAACTAGTATAGTTAATGGTTCATGGTTAAGGGATTTGATTATAGTCTAAGTGTAGTTGAACTGATACTAATACTACTACTAATAATATATACATACATATATATATATATATATATATATTAAATAACTAAATAAGGTAAAATTAAAATATTAGATGTTAACTTATTTGAAATATTTAGATATAAATAAAAATGATATATAAATAATTTTATTACATGTAGAATAAATTTACAATCTATTCATTTAAGATAATATTTAAGAATGATTTAAACTTTTCTGGGCTCCAACCCATATATTTCTTCTATGCAAGGTTTCCTTCTTTTATTTGAAGTGGGGCCTACATATACATTTGAAACGATCACTCTAAAAGTCTTTAAAGGAATTGCCATTTCCTATGTTTGAAACCATTATTCATTTTTCTACTCTTTTATTATTCACTCTCTTTTCCTTTTCTCTCCTTTCAATGTTTTCTCCTTAGTTTTTAGTAGTAAGCAAACCTTTCCTAGGCTTATCTTATACTCTAGTAGAGAGGGAGAGAATTAGTGTGAGTGAGCTTGGATTTAGAAGATGAAGGAAAGCTTTTCATGCTTCAAAAGACTAAGTAGAAAACGTTATAAAGATTAATCATATGAGAGAATTACTATGTAAGATGGATCCATTGAATGCAAGTGGGAAATCAATTGTGGGGGAAAAGAATGATGCATGGTAAAGAGTAGCCCCTTTCTCCCCTTCAACCTTCTAACTCCTTCATCTCTTTTTAGTTCATTTTCTTAAACAATTCATGGTTAAAATTTTGAATTGCAAATTGTCTAGTTCAAAATAGTTTTTTCAATTCTTAATTAGTTTTATGCTTGGCTGGTTTTCATAGCTTATCGAATTGGTAGAAAGACTAGTTCCCTTCTTTTCTAGTTCAACCAATTGATCTAGTTTGATTTTTTGAACCTTGATTTTATTTGATAAAAAATTATTTAACTTTGTTCATTCTCTTTGCAATGTTCTGTTGCATATGTTAGCCCTAAAGAATTGAACAAGATTTAAAATGTCACACTCCAAAATCGAAAATATAACCAATATAGTCTAACATGTTAATATCATATTCATAAGCCTAACAGTTACCTAAATTTCACACTTTTTTACATTTACAATACCAATAATATGACACTAAAAATTAACACAGTATATTTAGATAATAGTTTTTCATTTCTAGCTTTAAGATATTAAATATTCAATCTATGCTAAACTTTTTATAGAAATTTCAACAGAGTCTCTCCTAAAATTAGAGTATCTTCAAATGTTTACAAACAGCAAATTCTAATCAATACATTAAAATAAGGATATGTTCTCAATTTCTATCTACTATACATCATACACAAAATATATTTAGGAAAAGATTGTACAAAATATATTCAAGCATAAGCCAACAAAAAGCTCAATAAAATATTTGCTAAGAAGTTTTTCAACTACTCAACCTCAGTACCAGCCAGTTCCATAACAATAAACTCTGAATTCCTTGAGAATTTTGTAATAATACTTATTTGGCTTATCTCTAAGATACTGGACTACCATCGAGTGAATACATAGTCACTAGTGGATTTAATCTCATCTGAATCTAAGATCTAGTTAGCATAACTATATCCTTCTAATACAGCAGGAAATCCACTATAAAATATACCATAGTTTATGGTACCTCTCAAATATCTCATTAATATAATCAAAGCCATCCAATGCTTACTGTCAGGACAGTGGGTATATCTGTTTAATTTACATACAACATATGCTATATCAGGCCTAGTAAAACTTATTAGATGCAATATAGTTCCAATAATTTATGCATATTTAGATTGAGTCACTGGATCACTTTTATATTTTGATAATTGTAAGTTAGAATCATAAGGAGTACTTAAAGGAGAATTATAAAAATGTCCAAACTTTTTAAGAATTTTTTTCACATAATATTCTTGAGAGAGTAAAATATCATTTTCACTCCTTATGATTTTAACACCCAAAACCACTTTTGCTTCACCCATATATTTCATATTAAATTTAAATGTAAGGAAACTCTTAGTATTAATCATAACATTCATGCTAGTATTAAAAATAAGCATGTCATCCACATATAAGCAAATAATTACAAAATTATTATTTACAAATTTTGTATAAACACATATTTCTACTTCAAAACCATTACTTGTCAAAACTTGATCTAATTTTTCATGCCATTGTTTAGGTGCTTATTTTAATCCATATAAAAAGTTTATACACTTTATTTTCTTGTCCAAAAACGACACAACCTTCAGGTTGTACCATATAGATTTCTTCTTCTAAATTATTATTTAAAAAAATAATTTTAACATCCATTTGATGAATATAAAGCTTGTGAACTGAAGCTAAAACAATCAGAATTCTTATGAAAGAAATTATTGTAACTGGAGAAAAAGTATCAAAATAATCAATATTTTATTTTTAAGTAAAATCTTTAGTTATTAACCTAGCTTTATATTTATCAATGGATCCATCGGGATTGAGCTTCTTCCTAAAAACCCATTTACAACCAATAGGTTTAGTTCTTGAATGCAAGTATACTAAAATTCAAGTTTTATTTTGACTAAGAGAATCAATTTCAATCTTAATTGTTTCTTTCCAAAGATGAGCATATGAAAAAGAAGTAGCTTCATAAAAATTTAAAGGATTATCTTGTACCATATAAGTATAAAAATCATTTCCAAAAGAGGATTCTTTCCTTTGCCTCTCACTTCTTCTTAAATTTTCAACAAAATGTTCATTTGTATTTTGTTTAGGAGAAAAAGTAGAAATTTTCAAATTACTAGAATTATGTTTAATTTTCAAAGAAAAAATATGTTCAAAAAATTATGCATCTTTAGTTTCCATAATAGCGTTATGATCCAAAATATTACTTTTCAAAATCAAAAATTTATAAGCTATATTTTTCTGAGCATATTCTATAAACATACAATCAAAAGTTTTAGGCCCAATATTTTTTTTTTTAGGATCAAACAATATTACTTTAGCATGACACCCCACACTTTTAAATATTTTAGATTAGGTACATAACATTTCCATAATTCATAACGTATTTTATTTGTTTTCTTATAGGGTATTCTATTTTGCAGAAAATAAGCAAACAACAAAACTTCACCCCATAAATTATTTGGTACAGAAGAACTTATAAACATAGCATTCATCATTTCTTTTAAAGTTCTATTTTTTCTTTATGCAACACTATTAGACTCAGGTGAATATGGAGGAGCTACTTCATGAATAATTCCTTCTTTTTCACAAAAATCATTTAACAAAACATATTCTCTTCCTCTATCCGACCTTACTTTTTTAATTATTTTATTTAGTTGATTTTCTACCTCTGTCTTATATAATAGAAAATTTTCAAACGCTTCATCTTTATTTCTCAATAAATATACTTTAGTATTCCTTGAAAAATCATCAATAAAAGTAATATGATATTTTTTACCACCTCTAGTCATTGTTTGTTTTAAATCACCCAAATCAATGTGTATTAAAGAAAGTAATTCAATTTCTCTTTGTGTAAAAAAACATAATTTTTTAGTTAACTTAGCTTCTGCACATACTTTACATTTCTTTAAACAATCATTTTTAATTTCAGAAATCAAATCAAGTTGTTGCATTTTCTTAATATAAGACTTATTAACATGTCCTAATTTAGCATGCCATACATCAAATGAATCAATCATATAAACAGACAAGTAAGTAGAAGATGATGCATTTTCATTCATTTCAGCAACATTTAGTACAAATAGTCCCTAGTTACAATAACCCTTTTTCACAAAAACATTATTTTTTGTCATCACAATCTTGTCAGATTCGAATGACACTTTAACCCTAACCTTTACTAATAGAGCTACAGAAATTAAGTTTGCTCTAACATCATGCACATGCAGAATATTATTGAGAGTCAAAGTTTTTTCGAATGTGAGTTTAAGAACCACTATTCCTTTTCCAAGAAATTTTACAATTTGAGAATCAGCTAGATAAATGCAGTCTTCTCCTTCCTTGATAGGATCATGGGAGGTAAATATTTCCTTATTTGCACATATGTGCTTAGTAGCCCCAGAGTTTACCACCCACATTCTCACATTGGAGATAACAAGAGCTTGAAAAATAATAGCAACAATGATCTCATCATCATTGTTCTCATCTCCTTGAACCAAATTTACATTTGGTTTTAGAAGATTATTATTTCTAACTCTCTTTTTACATTGAGTAGCATAATGCCCTGACTTGCCACAAACAAACAAAGCAATTGCCCTTCTTTTTAAACTTGGGGTTAGAATTCTTGGGTTTGTAATTAGGTTTTTTTTATGAGAATCATACCTCTTGTTGTGCAATTTTGTCTCCATTAAATTTGCCTTGAAAGCTATCTCTTGCCTTTTGCTACTTGAATCTCCTTTTGGTTGGTGTCTTCGATGATAATGTGAGTAATGAGATCTGATAGCGACAATTGCTTCTACTTGTGTTTAAGTTGCTATTTGTAGTCTTTTCACGAATCTGACAGTTTCTCAATCAGGATCCTAACTACAAATTCATCTGGAAGGTTGATCTTCTCAACACGGAGTTCTTCCAACAGCTTGTTGTATTTGTTGATTTGCAGCTTGATGTCTTTGTCTTTGGACATCTTCCATTGGTAGTAATTTTCTATCACGAATTTCTTTTTTCCAGCATCCTCAACAATGTACTTCATGATTAGTGACTCTCAAATTTTGTTGGCCTCCTTATAGACACAGTACACATCGAACATATCATTAGATAAAGTACTAATAATTGTGTGTCTACATATCTTATTGGCATATTCCTAGACAATTCTTTAGTTTTGGTCAGCATCAAGAACAGGTTTAGACTGGGTCAACGCCATTGCAACTCTGTGCATGTCTAGGATAGAAAAGATCCGCTCTTGCCACCTCTTAAAGTTCTCCCCGTCAAATACCTCAATCTTGGATATATTTGGGAATGACTTCAGTAACGGCACAATAGATACTGCAACTGAAATGAAAGCTAAAGCAGTAGCACCACTCCCTCTAGAACCACCAGAACTTGCAGCAGTAACGTCAACATGATCAGCAGGGTTAGTACCAATAAAACTAGGATGAGGACCAACTCGGTGTGACTCCATAATAACTCTTAAGATTGTTAGCTGCAATTCACAATAACGTTAAAAAAATCAATCCGAGTTATGCCCGAAAACACTATTTTGAAAAGTTATTCTGCCATAAGTCGACAACTCTCCAAGATTAAACAGACCCTTTCGGTGGAAATCCACAAGGAAACAGAACAATAGAGGATAGAAACTCAAAGTAAAAGGAGGAGGAGAGGATACAGATAGCTAAATGGCTCAGTGTGTCTTGAACTGCACCATGCACTGTCTTTTATAGGCCGAGGATGCAGACAAAATGCTGAGCAGCAATAAAACCGAATAATGATGATTTGATTAAAATAATCAATTTTAAACGTTGGGATTTAAAAATAATTAAGTAAGGCCATTTCTGAACATTGGGATTAAAAGTTGGTTAATGAAAAATTAAAACCGATAATTAAAGGCTTAAATGTTCAAAAATTTCAAAAATTTATAATCCCAAATTTAAAACTGCTAAAAACATAATTTGTCTGGTAAGCTTATTGTAAACAAAATATTTTTGTATTTTACAAAAATATTTCTAGCAAAAAATGTCCAATACTGGGTCTAATTCACACGCAAGAAGAGAAATCGAAGATTTTCAACTGCGTTGGCCCTATGTTATGCGCGTGAACCCATTCCTCTTCTTAACCCATTTATTTGCTCAATATCACATCTTAGTATATATATACTAAGGCTTTTTCTATTATAAGCAATGTGGGACTCTCTTCTTTTGACACACTCACATATATGCATCTATACTTCCAACAAGTATCATTCCTTAATACCACTAATATAACTCCCTTCATTAGGTTATTGTTTTACTTCCCTGATTTTCTCATTAATTCATTTTTACTTAGTATAAGCATATGTAAGAAGTCGGTAAGGTAAGGGAGTTATATAAAGTTTTCTGAATAATTCATGACACTTAGATTCAATTATACTTATTAGGGCACTTGCATGTGATAAACAGTCATACAGTCATTCACAAAATATTCATAAGCATTAAATACTCAAAAAATCATACTTAATCAAACGAAAGATCTCCGAGTACAACCACTAGTGGAGCTCATATATATATATATATATATATATATATATATATATATGTAAAAGCTCCATAAAACTATTGTAAGATACTTGGCACCATGAGATGAAGTACTATGCGATAAAATATCATTTGTTTTGCTTTGAAGAGAATCTCTGCAAGACGCTTGAACCATGTGATGAAGTAATATTACCGATCTGTCCAATATTCAACATACTTTGTAGCAGAAATATGTGTTTCGAAAGGCATTTTAAAAAGCATCGTATTCATTCGTATTTCCTACGTCGATTACCTACTTTTCTTTAATGAAGTCCATTAGTGGGAGGAAGCGCCAGACTCATTATCACAACTAATTAAATCAAAACGAAACGATGCAGTGGAAAGCGCCGAACGTAGTTGGCATGATTTCACCAAAAACAGAAGGGGAAACCAAGACAGCTAATCGATTGACAACACAGTTACAAACACGAAAAAAATCAGAAGTCACTAGTCGCACGGATCAAAATCGGGTCAAAAGAAATCCAAACTCATAGGCACCCAAAATGATCAAAACACTCATGGATTCGTCAATTTAGGATACTCTAATATAACTCACTAAAATTCAACTTTAACTCTAAAGGAATCAAGCTCAAAGTAACTCAAACATTCTGATTTTCATTCTATATTCATTCACAGTTAGTCACCAATATATATACATCACACACTCTCTCAACAGAAGATTCTAGCACAAAAGAAAAAGATATTTGATTACAACAGAATGACACATAAATAACAATATGCATGCTGTAATGCTTGGATGTTGCTCTATCAAACTTGATTCATTTATTATAAAACAAAATTAACCAACATATTAAACAATCTTAAAAATTAAATGGTTTATGCTCGACTGACTACAATCCTAATTCCTAATAGAAGCAAACGATCAAAAGGCCACTTGCCTTCATCCTTTGCTAAAGAATATTCCAACCAAAGAAAAAACTTTTAAATGATGATCCACAAATAATTTAATTTTATATATATCTCTGACACTCCTTTACACTTTGAGTTAAAGATGTGCAAGAACATTTCTGATTTTGTTTATTCTTTTCGGGGCACCTGCTCGTGATAGAGGGAACGCTATTATTCTGCAGTAACAAGAAAGTCTGTCAGCGACCGTCTTGCTTCACTACTCCCGCCACGGTATTGCCACCCACCATACTAGTTATACCACAGACACCTCCTACAGCCCCCATTTATGTGAAAGAAATAAATTCATCCCAATATCCGGTCAATATTTAAGAAAAGTACATTGGGGTAATTTATCATATCTTCAATAAAAATATAACTATGTCGACATCCTAAAAGGCGACTTAGTGCACGATACTCCCACTAAGTGGGTACAGGGAAGGTAGATATACACAGCCTTACCTTTGGCTTTTACAGGAAAACTGTTTTCAGTTCGAACCTGTGACCTCCAGGTCACTCAGCGGCAATCTTTATCGTTGCACTAAGACTCGCCCTCAACTATATAGACATTCTATTACAACTAAATACCATACTCCTGACTCTTTAGAACCACTTTTCCTGTCATGTTCTCGTGTAAGAACCTAATGACAAACATCCAAAATCTATGTCTAAGTTTACTCCCCGTATAAAACTTCATCGAGTATAAAACCGGCGACACATGCAGTATCAAAGGAAAACGTAAGCAAACCATATCTTGTCAAGATCGATAATGCATGGTCAGCACATTGCAAGATCACTTTCAAGGCAGCGAGGGAACAAAAATTTCTGATCTTTCGCGTGTAATATTGATTATTGGAAATTCATTATAAGTGCAAATAATGTTCAGAAATCATCATCTCCTTCAGATTCATAGAACTTCGGCAAACAATAAAAATGAAGGGAGGAAAAAATCAAAGCTATCTAGTTTAAGCAACCAAAATTTCCAATTTCCATTCAAAAAAGAATTCTAAATTCCACCCTGAGTTCAGAAGGAGGACATTTTTCTTCATCTGAAGCACCACTGAGCAGACACAGTAGATATATCAAAGCCATATCGTTTATCTCATACTTGACTGGCCTAACTGGTCTTGTCTGTTTCACCAGTCTTATTGAGTTGGGGGGTCTGAATCTTTTTCTCATCTCCTTCCCTTGCATCCCCATTAGAACAATGATTCTTCAGAACCAATGAAATATCGGCCTCAGAAGCTCCTGCAAGCTTAAAACGCTCAACAGCAGTATCCAGATTTTTCTTCCAACCACCCAGCCCTAATTTACATTCAACTTGGGATCGTTCAAATAGCATATTACCCCAGAAGAGGTGAATCTGTGATCTCATGACAGTTGCTTGCTCTGCAGCTTCTTCTGCAGATATGTCACCCTGGCCTCCGGCAGTGGAGGTCTCACCTTCAATAGCACCTCCCTGTTTTTTTCTTCTTCTCAGTAGTTCATCTTTCTTGCTTGCACTTGGATCTTTTAGCTCATTTGCCCTTTGTTCCTCCAGTTTTTCCCACATATCAGTTGCAGCTTTCATCTTCTCCTCTGCACTGTCAAAAAGTTGAAGTGTCTCTGAAGAATCCCAGCCTGATAAATCCATCTTCTTAGCAAGTGCAAATGACCAATTAAGTTTGGCCATTTCAAATTGTTGCTGTCCCAGAGCCAGCAATCCCTCATAAAAGTCTGGTTTTATTAAAAGTGCTTCCTCATACTTCTTTCTTGCCAAAGAATATTTTTCCTTGACCCAGTCATAAGCCAGTTGAAGCTGTTCTGCCACTGCCTCTTTCTCACCCGACTCATCCAAGGGAATTCGTTTTCGAGCTGCACACATGTGAATGTTTCCCCAATTGAAGAATGCCAAAGCAGCCACTTCCTGGAATTTTGAAGCAGCCTTGTCAAAGAGATCTTGAGCCTCCTCACTAGTTACTGTTTCCTCAAGAGCCTCTGAACAAAGCTCCATCCCAAGCTCATGCAAGTCAATATGAGCATCGGGATCAATACCAACGTGGGTGCGGAAAAGCTGAGCAAATTCAAACAACCAATCATCCATCTCCACTTCTTTGCATTCAGCATCTTCTGCAGCTGCTGGTTTCTCCTTTGCAGTTTCTTTTTCTATCTTATCAACCTCAGTATCGGGAGCTTCTGGGACAGATTCACTGAGGGAAGTATGCGAACCACTCTCATCTCCCTTGATCCCTTCACTCTCAACACATTTTACTTCCTCTTCTTCTGGTAAAGGAGGCTCCTGCTCAGGACTAACTTCAACAATATGAAGTCTCAATATCCCAACTGAATCACTTTTATCTGCTTCAGGTTCTTTTATAAGATGGCTATCAACACTAGACTCTGCCAATCTGAGTTCATCAGTAGAAGTTATAGTCACCAAATCACCATCACTATCCTTATACTTGATCAGAATTGACTTTGATGATGGAAATCGTTTACTCACTATATCTCTTAGTATTCTAAAATTGCAATTCACTGGCATCTGGGAAAGCCTAATGTCATGATCATAAACAAGTTTCAATGGCCTCCACCGAACTGCAACATCTAAATGCTGCCCATGTGCAGTTGAATGAGATGACAGTTCCTTGAGATTCTCTTTTCTTGGGTTTAGTGATCTTGCCGAATCATTTGAAGGCTTCAACACAACTTTTGGCATTTGGGACTTAGTCTCAGGACCATTTTCAGTAAGTAAAGTTGGTTGAGACTTCTCTGGCTTACTGTTAGCAGAGCCAACTGATCCAACTGCTGAGTTTGCTGCCTTCTTTGGTACTGGCCTGGCAGGTAAACATGGCCCTAAACCAGCAATAGGGGCACCACGGACTGCAGAAGCACCAAGAGCAGCAGGGGAGGGACGACTCTGAAGATCCTGCTGGGCTTCCTGGCGAGGTCCCAATGCTGTCCTCAGTCTCTGGGCAATCTCCAGAGCATCCCGATGATTAGGGTCAGCTCCCAGTATGACTTGTACATCCTGCATGGCCATTTCATACTTCCCTATAGCCTCAAACGCCCGAGCCCTGCGAAGAAGTGCCCGGACAAATTGAGGCTGAACCTGCAGTGCCATGGTGCACTCAGTAATCACAGTTTCGTAATCAATGGGCTTCATTTGCATCAAGCATGCCGCTCTATTGCTGTGAAAGACCGCTCTGTCCGGGTGTGTCCTGGGGGTAAGTCGAAGAGCATTCTCATACTGTTCAAGAGCACCAGAATAGTCCTTATTCTGAAACCTCCTATTCCCTTCTTCCTTGAGCTCATGGGCTCTTTTCAAAAAGATTGAAGAGTCCAAATCCACACCACCATTAGCACTTGGAGCTGAATTGTCAGCAATAACTTGGTGGGAACCACCCTTCTTTTTTCTACCCCCCGATTTCCCCATATAATTCTCTTTCTCTCCCGCTCACTCAGGCACACACCGTTGCAGAGCCCCAATGAACTATTCACACAAATACTTAATCAAATAATAAATAAAGTATTAAACCAACAAGCTCGCAACCTTCAGATCTATAAAATTCTATCCAATGAAGCCGAGAGCAAAGAGAGATAAAGGGAAGAGGCGCTTACAAGTTATGATAAGCTGAAAGCTTCTTTGTTTCTTTCCTGCAAAACAGGTAATCTTCTGCGATTGCGCAGGTGATAACCAGAAGAAAACTCTTGAAGGAGTAGAATTCAGGGTTTTGGTTCAGAGTTGAAACCCTAGAGAGCAGAATAAGTATCGTATTACTAATAGTAGGTTCAGCCATCAGGACCCGCATATGGGCCCTACGCCTTCATCACCCTCAACCGTCCGATCAGCAGAATCTCAACACTTGATCTCACGTCAAGCATCGGCCTGCCATATCTGCCTCGACGCGTGGTAGATAAATGATGAATCGCTATCAGAGATTAAAGGCTATTTTCGTAAATACAGCATTAGAGTAGGCGAAGAAAAGCTCTATAAATTGGCCAAAACACACATCCACACTGTCTTGCTGCTACGAAAGGCGATTAGGGTTTCCGAAGGTGGTTTTTATTTTTGTCTAGTTTGATAGAAAGGCCTCTGTAGTTGATAAAGAGAGGATGGAGAGACTGTAATAGGGTGTCTCTGCCATGTACGAACAGAGAGGCATAGTGATAACTGGCGAGTCATCGTTTCGGTCGTCATTTGTTAAGATTGGCGAATCGATTGTTCCTCGTCTACATTTCTTAAATCCTGTCCTCTATTATCTTTTGTCCTTTGTTTATTTGAAATTACAGTGTAGAATCAAAGTTTCTTCACTTTGAACCGAGTAGATATACAATTTGATTCTTTCTTCTGTGTGGGTTTTCAAGATAATCAACCTCTCTGGAGTTCGGATCTGGGAGAGATTTAGCAAGGGGAAATTTGATTATATACGTAACTTGTTAATTGTTGGTGGGTTAAGTTAATAAAAAAATAATTGTATTGAAATCATGTAAGAAAATTGAAATTTCATACAATATTAATTTAATTTAAATAAAAATGTAACATACGAATTTTTCGAATTAAATAGACTTTATTTTATTTATTTACTTTTTAATATGCATTTGATAATTTTAAATTACATATTTATTATAGTGAAAAGATTATTAAAATTTTGTATATACTTATCTTCGCAAAAAAATAAATATCTTAGGGAGTGCCCCTGTTTAGGTACATTTTTCACTTCTAGTCCGAACTAGTAAATTTGAACCTCAAATCCGAACTAAAATTATTTTTTATTTAATTTTTGAGTAAAGATTCACTTAGCTATTTAAGTTGTTTGAAATTCTGATAAAGTCTGAACAAGCAGAACTCAACCTTTTATAAGGGATATATAAATTTTAAATTTTTTTCCTCTTTCCTCACGTTTAAATAAAACAAAATTACCCAAACATTAAATGTATTCATTATTACTCTACTGTAATTTGAAATTATGAATTGTCCAAAAACACTCATTGGATATATCTCGTGCCTTAAAAAAATTGAAGGAAGTCAGGAAGCAAATCTATAAATTTGAGTACTAAATTGTTTACTCTATTTCTTCGGACTGGGTGCCCCCTTTGTCCAAAATACAAAATTGTTTACTCTCCTTTACTCTTGGACCAGACTTGATTCAAATGGACAACCAAGCTCCATCATAATCAGAGAAGATTTGATGATAAAAGATCGAGGGTTACTATACTTGAATTGTTAAGTCAAACCTTGTAGGGTATGGGATAAGTAATCACAATTCACCTAGCATTAGCGTTGCTCTGTATTCATCTTTGCAAGGAAAAGGCACCAACTTATCACAGAAATGCTCCAATAAGTATAAAGCCATCCAAACTACTCATGTAAACTCAGAAATATGTTACATTGGTATTCTCAATATGCCTTACACACCACCGTAGTAACAGGAAAGAGAGAAGAAAGGGATGTTTGGTCTGTCTATTCTGTGTTTTTATTTTCATTGATAACAGAAAATGTGCCCCAAAAAAAAAGGGATTTTTTAAGAGTTGAGTATGAGTAATTAACGTAAGATTTTAGGTTCATATCTTGGCTCTCTATTATAACCCAAAAAATAAAAAATAAAAATTGGGGAGTGTCATAATACTTTTCTTCATGGTAATATTCAGGGAGAGCATGGAACAGCTTTCTGAAATACGTCAATACAATTTTCTTTGTGAGCATGAAAATGACAATGGCCGGTGTTTCAAACTAGAAATATCAAACAATTCTATGAACCTCTGATCTGACACTCTGGCTTTGGCAGCTGCAAAACTTTGATACTCATCAAAGATAGACGACAGACACCATCTTTGCAATCTTCTTAAGCATCCCACAAGACAACCAGTGCGGTGCTGCTTGTCGTACAAACAAAAACATTAGATATTAAAGAGTCCAAATATTAGCGAAAACAAAAAACAATGAAACAGTGAATACCTTCCCTCTTTTGCAATGAATGAGCGATGGATGGTTCCCAACATCTGGTGCAGGAAAAACAAGCATGATTCAGGTTAATAAATCACTGAACAACCTGTGCTATAGTTTGTGCATAATACTCAAGTTCAAGTATTTGTGATACCTAGGATAACTTTCAATGCTTCACGGATTGTATCTTCCGGGATGTTTATAAAGGGTTCCTGCTCATAATAGTGTGGTCAATGTAGAGACCATAATGTTCTTTTACATATCAGTGCATCTAATCGTGCATGAGTTAAACCAAGACATCTCATGGGCATAAAGCTTCCAGAAAATTTTCACTGTAGATTACAAAAAAGCAGGTGTAATAATGGCATAGGACCCAGCTTCATAATTTCTGCCACAGAATTTGCTTTCAGATAAGAACAATAGAATCTGCATTAAGCAAGGAAATCTGCAAGGGCAGAAAGAAACTACCTTGGAGCGGCACTTTTAAGAGTGCCAATACTAACTGACCTTCTATGAAGGCCATGATGCAGTTGAAACAGTTTGAAAAATAAGATTCTTTAAATCAAGGTTAACTGCTTTTTTAAGCATTTTAATCCCCAAAGTTTTTCCCCATTACTTGAGAAAAGCTCTACACATGTAGAGACCAAATTCATATGAACTTGCACATTTTCAATCAAGCCATTGGTCCAGCAAGACCTGGATTCTCTTTAAAGTTCCATCTAAATTAGTTTTTATGTGTGAGGTGGATTTTATGGCAAACATAAATGATATTGTTAGTAGGTGTAGGTCAAGAAATTTTTTAATTTGCATTGAACATATTAAAGCATAATAAGACTTGGAAAGGAAAACAAGACTTTATTCTGAAATAGCTTCACAATAAACAATGGAGCAAAGAGTTTTATCAAGAGCCGTATGGAATACAGGAAAAGCTGTAGTTCACTAGTTTAATAGAAAGATGAGATTTTTTGCTGGGAAAAAGGGAATGCAGCTACAACTTCTTATAGAATGGCTTGAAGAAGAAATTAAAGGAATAGAGAGGAGAGCCATGTAATTAAGCTATCTCTCAAAAGTGGGGAGAGTGATTTACCCTTAAATAAATGGCCAAGTCTTCTTCAAAAACCAAGAGATTATCCCAAAAGACACCAAGATGTTACAAGGAAGGCATATTTCCACTCCAGGCCCGTGACTCTACCCCTGCTATTAGACAAATTATCTTTGACCCACTCTCAGCCATGACTCATGGAAACGCACAAGGCATCATGGTGAAAACAAGCTATTCCAAACCATGAAAATAATTTTATGTTACCAGAACCTTGTAATATACAAATGGCATCTTTCCAGGGCGCAGGGCAATCAGGTACAGTTTGAACTTTGAACTATGAACTATTGGAAAATAAGGGAATGAACACAGAAATGAAAATTTAAATCAGAAGGGGGCTTTGTTTGCATTCAAAAAAGCTTATCAGCACTAGATCAGAAGGCTATAGGAAAAACAGGACAAGCAAAATCTGATAACCAAACATGAGGGTGGTAAGTGAGTGGCTAGATCAGAAGGTAAAAATGGATGATCGACTTCTAGAGTGAGGAAAGCAATTCCACAATACCTGTTTTAACTTACATTTGTCGTAGCTAATAACTTCTACGCAAGTTATTCTTGCCAACTCTTTGCATCTTCCTAGAATTCCTACAATTTTAAAGCCTTTATTGTCCTCGGTTAAATGTAATCAATCTGTTTGAAGTAATCCACAGCTGTATGATTTTCCACATCAATTAACTATCCATGCGAGTCCTTTTCCAGAAACTTCCTTTAAACAAGGACTTCCAAGGTAAATCCATACAAAGACGATTAGTCAACTTGCAAAACCATTCACCATTTGTGGCAATGATTTGTGCAAGCCAGGGCAACCTCAAAGTTATATTTCAGAATTGAAGTTACAAATAGATTCCATGAAAGAATTTATATCTTAGAGAAAAGGAAAGAAATGAAAGATAGGATGCAAAGAGTGGAGGTGAAAAAAAATAATTCTAAAGCTAAATTTTGGAACCTCAAGACTGCGAGTTGATTATTTAGTTACCCTGAGAGCCTAATATAATCAAATAAAAATAGAGGAAAGACTTATTATGTCTTCTGAATATTTTAAAAAAGAGAGACTAGACAAATCCAACTTCAAGGTTCACATGCTGTGTCAGGCTAGACAACAAAGTAAGTTGTGAATCATGAAAGGCTGGTCCAGTACTAGTGATAGGTAAGTATTCAAAGTTAATTGCAAAAGTATGTAACAGTTCCTGTAGAAGAAAGAATTTATTACAGCGATAAAGATGGAATAAATGTTTACATAGTATCTTAAAATATTGTAGATAATTAAAGTACAGGAGATCAGATAAGTATTACAACTACAATGAGGATGCAAATATAGAGACAAAACACTTCCACTTACGTTTATGATGTCAAATAAAAATACAAGATAACAGGAAGCAAAATATTTGGCAATATTATTCATCATAATATCAATGTTATAGCATGGACACTAACATACACACAAGACACAATGCTTATATAGATGTAGACACAAACAAAGACAGCAACCAAGCAAAATATAAAAAAGTCTAGTATGTTTTGAAGTGTTGTGTCATGTCTGACATGCGTGGGAGATAATTCCTTTTTCAAAGTGTATATCCTTCATAACTCGTAATTACTACATTTTGCAGTGTGCATAACTAAATAGACAACATAACAAGACAAAATAAACAACCAAACAAATCGTGCAAATCTTATGGTTCAGAACAATATTAAAATTATATCAAGTCAAACGGGACAAATATTGTCCAGGGCCAGCGTCCTCGGTTCCAAGGAAATCAAAACCTTAACTAAACCACCATCGTTTACGATGGTATCTAAATATAAAGGAAATTAAAAGTCAGATATTTTTTAACAATCTTGTAATGTAACAGCATTTTATGACACCATCTTCATTTGTGCTTCCACAATGACAACCAATTGCTTCTAAAACTAACTCGTGTGAAAGCATCATGCAATGATGTTTGAACCAACCAACTCCTGTTAATTGCCAACCAACAAGAAAGTATTTAAACATAAAAAGGAAAAGAAAAGAATCCAGATGTGGAAGAGCACTTCAGACCACATAGGGTGATCAAGACCAGAGAAAAATACAAAACCTTAGAGCCGTCGATTCCGAATTGATAAAGCCTTATTCCATTAGCCTTCAAAAACTCTAAATTGGCTTCCGGATACTCATCAGGGAACAAACATCTGCACATAACAACAATCCCGTCAATTTTCAAATTCAGACACCCACAGGCTGTGCACATAGTGAAGGGCACCAGATTCATTTATTAAACTAACAATTAATATCAATTGAACTCACATAATGGAACGTAGGCGAAGGGATTTCAAGAATCCGAAGCTGGCGGGATCAGGAAAACCAGACCTAAAAATGCCATTGTCGACCATCCCGAAGTTCAGAGGAGGCATCAACATCTCCTCCCCACTCGTCCCGTTACCGTCTCCGTTCCCGGCAGATGTCCGCGGCTGCAAAATACCGCCGGCAAAGGATTCTGAAGCCTCGCTTGCCATGCCCAGCATATCCCCAGTGGAGATATCCAAAGTCATGATGATGGCGCCAAAATCTCGAACAATGAAAATGCAATGAGAAGGAAAAACGTTTCAAGAGCGAGTCATGGAATCCCTCTCGAACTAGGCTTCCCTCGTCTTAATGGGTTCTTCAAATTGTTGACAACCCATTGGAGGGTTTGAGCGAGTGAGGGACCAAAAGGTGAGGACAATCTCTCTCTCTCTCTCTCTCTCTCTCTCTCTCTCTCTCTCTCTATATATATATATAGTGAATAAAATTGTGAAGTTGGCCTATAAATTTATTCTGTAGAGAATTTCAGAAAAAATATTAAAACACCTCTAATCTACACGCAATACCCAAAAAGGCACTGCTACCGAAAAGAGAGCGATGATTGATGAGGTTATAGTTGGAGGCAACTGAGTTGAACCTGCGTGCAGTGCTGGAGGATAACTGAAGCTAACTAGCTAACAGGCACATACCAGGCAAAGAGCTGGAATTTCTGTTTGTTTATGTGAATTCAGTTGTCCCCGCGTTGAAGTCCCACCGATAGCGCTTGTTTGTCTGTTTGTCTATGTGAATTCAATTGTCACCGCGTGGAAGTCCCATTGACAAGGACAGATAAATTAAAGTCTTGTAAACAATTAATAGGGAAGAAAATATTCTACAACATTGCGTTAATAATGAAATAAGGATGTTCACAAATCAGACTCAGTTTTGGTCTAATTTAATGCTTATCTGTTTTATATCGAGTTATTTTTTTTTAAGTTTAGTATTAGAATGAGCTAGGTTGATAGTGTTACTTTTTTGTTTTCAAAATTTTGTATAAAAATTACAAAATAACATCTAAAAGAAAATAAAATTTTTATAAATAAAAAAAATTAAAATATATAAGATCAAATCAAATTAAACTAGTCAATGCAACTAATCTAACCTGGTTAAATAAGCCAACTTAGTCTGACTTTTTTTTTTGTTTAAGACCTAACTCAATTTGACTTGATATGATCAAGCTTACCAAGTCTTTGAATCTTTGTTTATGGCTAACAAATAATATGACTTAAAAGAAACTAAAAGAGAAAGGTGAATTGAAATATAATATCTAATCATATTGTAAGAAATTTTTTGCATAGATACAAAAGTGATTTGATTCTTTTCATGTGGCATGATAGCTATGTTAAGAAAACAAAAGGAAAAATTCTAATTAAAAATCTTAAGTTAAAAAAAAATTTGAATGACATAATTGTAATTTTAAAAAAATCTAGTTGTAACTTCGAGGAAAACAAGTTGTAAGAAATTTTTAAAAAAAAGTCAGTGACTATCAATTTGGCCAACTTAAGGCTGTTAATTAGAATTTTCCCAAAATAAAAGCCATAAAAAAATAATTACAAAAAAGAAGAAGATAATTTTATGTCTCTTCTTTGATGACCTTCATGTTATGGTCATATATATCATCATATTAGTCATAAACATTTTTGTCATTTGTGTTCAGAAATTCCAATATTTACTACTTCACTTTCTTGTGTAGTTTTTTTTTTTTTTATTGCACGATAAAAATATTTTCAAACCAGCTTACTTGTCAAACAATATTAAATCTCTATGCGATTTTAAGAACACACTCTCTTAAGTTTTTGTGCCCATATATACATATTTGAAAACATTATATTATCGTATTGGAGCTAAAGTTCAACTAAGCCATGTGAGATGGACATGTTATTTAGCATTGTCTTAAAAAATAATAATAATAATAATAAATAAGAAGAAGAAGAAAGATGCAGACAATTACCAGATTGTTTCAACAAAAAAGAAACTAATTTCTTTCTATCGTCCCCTTTTTTCAACAATAGACATATATCAGATACTGTTTCTGTATACATAAAACTTTAAACTATCTACTAATTATTGTAATTATCCAATGCATCTTTTTTTTTCCCCTGATGAATGTATTGTCATATACGTTACTTCAGCTTTGCGGGATCGGGTGTAACAGATTTCTTTATACAATCTACAATTCCTTCACAGTCTGTTGTTTCAAGGGCACAGACTGAGTCATCTTCAAAAGCATCCTCTACATATGAATGTGGTGACCTGAGGTTCCCATGGGTTTGACAGGCCTTCATTGTCTTACAATGTTCAGCTTCATCATCTCTGATATTTACAAATACATCGTACAGATTCTCTGGAGGGGAAAGTTACAATGGTTAATAATCAATATTCTAATTTCAATACATTAGAGGGGAAAAAAAAGAGGCAAGGGAGTATATGGATTGTCCCTGAGGCAGTGATCTTAATATGGAAGTTCAAACAAAATCATACAAATGAGTTGTGTCAACTGTCAAGCACTGCTGAGCTCAAACGTTTTAGCTTTTTCTTTTCCCCTTGGTCACTAAAAGTTTAAATGGTCAAATGAAAGCTCATAAATAGCTTTATTATAATTTCTAACATCCCCACCCTCCATACACTAAAGCTCATTGGGCTTAAAATGTGGACAAAACACAAGTAATGATCCCTTCAACTCTAAAACTTAAAGCTGTTAAATAAAAGTTCATAATTGTATTATAACCTTTAACTGGTTGTATCAAACACAACAAATTCAGCATATCAATGCATATTAGCCCAGGGTTCAAAGCATACCTATCTTGGGCCTCCGAGAATTTGGTACTCTGGAGGTTTGAAATTCATCTGGGAAAATGAGATTGGAAAAAGTGAAAAATCTAGTTTTCCCATCATTAAGCAACCCTATGTCATAAAAATGAAAAGCTTACCAAATAAATACAAGTCACTTCCTGTGTAATAATTCACAGCAACCTCAGGTGCAGGCATTTTTTTCAAGTCCTCTACAAATCAATCAAATCATATCATGTTACTGAATCAGCAATGACAAAATATAGAAATGCATAATAAAAAATGCATGAAGAGGAATGAGGAAATGCGTTAAGAACCTTCATCCAATATATAATTAGACATCCTTGAATAATCAAATTAAGATCATTCTTTTTCTTCTTTTTTTTTTTTTGTGGGGGGGGGGGGGGGGTGGGGGGGGGAGGGGAATTCAGATCACTCTGTGAACAATATGCTGATCAATGAGACCAGTTGCAACATGGTCAAAATAAATATTGAAAACAAATCCATATAAGCCAGATAATCAATTGTAAGTCTCAACATAAAGCCAGAATGAGCTCAACTTGTCATTATTCAGCCCAAGAGCCTTTATTTTTTTCATATTTGATTAGTTGTAAGCAAGATAGCTATATTGTAGTGATATTCTGGCCCCCACTTAATCCTAAAGGTACAACTAAGATTACCAAAAAGTCAAAATCTTGATATAACACAAAACAGAAAAGAAGGAAAGAAAAGACTTCTCCATCATACCTCCTTGGACCTTGATAAATTTGTCATATGTTTCATACGCATGACTCTCTACACATTCAGAAAAGTGATCTGCACTAGTTATAAACCAAACACATAAATCAGCAAGCCAAACAGACATGTACTGACTCGTAAGACTACACATGCAGTCAAACATATATTTAATGTTCTGATGATTAGCTATAATGACCTAGGTCAATTTGTCCTTTCTTTTCTGTTTAAGCAGCACAGTAGCATCAGTTAACTACTTCAGTTGTTCATTAAGTTCACTAATGTTGCTTGATGAAATTTTATTTTAATTTTCTTCTGCCAATGATGTTAGTCAAAAGAAGACCATAACGAGTTAATGACATCTCAGCTATTTGCTCAATTACTCTTCTACTTAATCACCATCATGGATGAAACCAAACATATAACTACTATTCACAGATAAGCAAGATACCTCTCTTTTTCCAGCGTGCCATTTTTAACCATTGGTACCTTCAAAATTACTTATCATACAGCCTTTTTTTTTCTTTTTTTTCTTCTTTTTTTTTTTAAATAAAAACTTATCCTACAACTTTACATACTTTAACAATCTTCCATAATGATCCAACATTCCAAACAGCTAAATAAAAGATAACGCATGGATTAGAATGCATGAAATTCATAAACTCATTACTTACATGCCATTCTTGGGCTTACTGCATACATAAGAACTGTCATAATATAATAAACTATCGCAATATGTTGGGCGAGAAATCGGTCAAACCACCAAGCATTGCCCCCTAGTTCCTGCAATCAGATGCCCAAGCTTCTAAGTTCTAACATCCAAAAAAAAACTATGTAAATAATATCAAGTGCATATGCATGTTTGCAAATAACATAAACTTGCAAATAGTGCCTGAAGAGTAATTCTTTGTTTTCGTTTAAGATACATTTCACTAGTACAATGTTATAGAAGATTTTCTAGACATGTGGCGTAAAGAAAAGCTCCTGTAAAGCAAAATCTTCTCAAATGATAAGCTTTAGTGATCCAGATTCCAGCGCAAATAAAATAAAAAAAACTACAAAGCATATATTTACTTCAACAGGTTTTCATCTCTCATATCCTTGTTACTATTTCAAAAGTTTACAAGTAATCAATCTTCATGACACTTAACACTATATAAGACTCGAATTAGTATGTATCTTTGAATACAATTACTATAAGGGGTCCCCTCAATGTTCTGATGAATTCAAAAAGCTCTCTAGCCTTTATATATCTTGTAATGTTCCAGGCACTAAGCCTCCACAAACAAAACAATTCAAGGATGAACAAGTACTGAGATTTTCATTAAATGACATAGCAGCAGCAACAAGAAATGAGTTTTCTTAGCCGATAAAAATTTTCTGAAGATCTTACCTCCATGATGAGCAAATGATGCATTTCATTCCAGCTCTCAGCAAAATGCACTTTCAAATAGTCTGCTCGCCTCCACCAGCCAAAACTTTCATACATGTGGAGAACAGATATAAAGGCTGCCATACATAAAGATATGTAAATATCAACAGCTGCAATGACAGTGCATGGTAGCTACCAACATTTACAACCAAATTAAATACATAATTGACTATGATGTAGAGTTATGATTCCATAAGAACTTCCATGCAGTATTTTCACTAAATTAGATCTGATTCCAACATTAGGATGGATTTTCAAAGAAAAACTGGAAGCTGAGGTACTTATCCACTAATGTGATTTTTTATAGGACAAAACTTATGTGCATTTTTTAGTTATTTGCTATCAAGTTCTCCAACAAAAACATAACAAATGAATGTCTTTTTATGGCTCACCATTACATGATTACGCCTTCAAAAATATTTCTTACACATCTCATGTTTATTAGAGAACTTAATAGCAAACACCTAAAGAGCTGTACCTAAGTTTAGTCCTTTTTTATATCAAAAATAAAATAAATAATCATGATTACACATAAATGTAACAGTAAGGATTAAGCATCTTTGCTCAGAGATTTAAGATTTCAAGTCCCTAATTCCTACAACTTATTCAAAAAACAATAAAAAGGGTAAACAAATAGCACTTACCAAAGTAAGGAACTCTTGCAATAGTTTCAAGCACAAAAAACCTTGCATAGTGTCTATCGTGGTAGAAAGCATCAAGTATCTTTATTACAGAATCCTGAAATTTTTAGTGGAACTGAAAACAAGTAAAAAAAACAAATCGCAGAATAAAATTCAGTTTCTTAAAGCTAACTATCCATCAAAGCAGAATAGGTCAAAAGAATGGTAACCACCAATTTAATATGAGCATCTGGCAGAAAGTAAGTGAATTATCTGATAAAAATACAAAAAGATGAATCTTCATCTGCAAAGTATGATTTTTATCATCCATAGGTATGAAAGTATCAGTAATATCTATATAAACTCCAATCAAGCCTAATAAGAATAGTAAATAACTTGTACGTGCATTTTTAGCTTGGGAATACACTGGCATTTATCAATGAGCCTACAATTTCCAGTAAATTACACTAAGACAACAATAGAATGAGAATTCAACATTTGGTAAATAAGCTTCTATATACAGCATGCAAGAAAGCTGATTTGTCATTTCCTTGTTAATTCATGAATAACCCAAGTCTATGTTTGGTTTGTCATGGGAAAGGGAAAAGGAAAATGAAAATTTGGTGAAATGTTAATTTTGTATCTATAATAATTACTCAATCATTATTTAATACTATTTATTAATTATTATTTAATTATTAAAAGTAAGGATATTATAGGTATTTTCTATTTACAAAAAAATTTCTATTTTGATATCTAATTTTTGCGTACCAAAATTGAAGAATAATTTCATTTTTTAAGTGGTCAGGATCGAGGTTGGACCTGGTGCTAATTAATACTTTCACTGACATAAAATCTATTATCATCTCTGAACATGTGGTGGCAAAAGATGAACAAAATCTAAAAAAATATCACAGTATATAACAATGGGCCATATTTGTTCACACGTTTTAATTCACTGATTAAAGGAGGTATTTTAAGTCAACATGTTAAGAGATTGACAAAGAAAGAAAGTGTTACCGTAAGAAATATATTAGCAGATTGTTCAAGCTTGATAACCCATTTGTCCAACGTATTAGAAGACGAACTCGAACTTGATTCCCCACTACTTCCTTTACTGGTATCACTAGGAGAAATCTTGGACGGGAATGACTCTTCTACAATTACCTTCTCCTCATTATCTTGTAGAAGAGTTGCTCTGACCCTAGCAATGCACCAATGGAAATCAGGTCCTCTTGTAAATTAGACAAAACAAAGGAGGAATATAACATTAAAATAATTGGCAATGTTCCCTTCATATTCACAATGAAAGAAATCACAAATTACTCTTGTACAATTACCATCTCATTATCAGTTTTGTTTTTCTCAATATAACGCCCGACGTTTTTTTAATTCTCAAATTAGCATAGCTTACGAAAAATGCGTATTAATATACCAAAAACAAAGGGAAACAAGGGGGAACTTTCTAACTTCGCAAAAATTGATCAAGTTCCGCTAGAAGTAAAATTTGGGGCATTTTCAATATTCAAAATAATTCAAACTCGAACATGATACCATATTTTTACCTTCATTTTCTACGTCTAAGTGAATAATCAAAGAGAAGCAAAAGTTGGACACTGATGACGCACGAAAAGAAAGTAGAACCACAAACCTGGGAATTGATCGACGACTTGAAAGGGGATTGTGGTGAAAAAAACTGGTCTGTGAGTATACGGAAGCTAAATTCTTCAAATTTTTTGCTTTGACAGCCGAAGAAGATAAAACCGAGGTTGCAAAGACTGTAGAAGGGAGACTCGTCGCCATTTTCACTTTCTTAAGCAGCAGGGAATGCAAACTGAATCAATCAGAGTTTAGGAGTTGCTGGCGGAAATTGAAAAAAGCGTCTCGTACTGAGTCATTTGCGCCATGCTGATTTCTCAACGATGAAGGAGTTTGTCGTTTTGCGAGTTTGGCTAATGGGCGGCCGGAGGAGGCGCACGTTCTTTGGGCACAATAAATAGTCAGCAACCCAAGTGCAAGTGTGCAAATACGAAATTATCCCCAAAAGCAAAACGACCCACATTTGTCTGTCGTTTTATTCGTACGAGTTCAAAAAGTTTGATATAAAAGTAAAATTAAAAAAAAGATGATTATATATATAATAATTTTAATATATTTATTTTTAATAATTAAAAAAATATTAAATAATTTTAAATAATAATTTTGAAAACAAAATAAATATTCTACCTAAAATTTTATTTTCCTCGCCACTTCCCACGCCCATACCAAACATGCCGCCGCGGTACTTCGGTGTGATTTTTGTGACCAACCAGAAAAGCCGCCGTGCAGAGATGCATCGACACTCAGACAGTGACATCTACGAAAAGTTTTGTAATTCTTGAAGGGAAAAAAAAAAAAAAAATATATATATATATATATATATATATTATAATAATAAATAATGAAAAAATTTATTTTATTCTAACTTATACATATATTAGGTATATATTAGATTGAGGCAATCAATAAGAAGGAATTATAAGATAAACAAGAAAACGTTTCAATAAAATATTTAGAATAAAATAATAACTTAATTTGTAAAAATTTATTTTCTTTTAATTTGATCTTTCAAAGATTTGGACTTGTTTGATTTTTATTCTCATTTTTTTAAAGACTGCAAAACAAAAATATTTGTTTGAAAAATAATTATACTTGAAAACAAAAAATAAGAAAATTGATTTGGAAAAAAAATAAAAAATATCTAAGATTATGATTGTAAAAATAAAAAAATTTAAATAAATAGAAATAAAAATAAAATAAAATCTTATAACTTAAAATTATATTTGATATAATATAAAAAAATAAAAATATTGTTTCATTTATATGTTTAGTACAGTAAGAATAGTACAAGAATGGGAACAAAATGACCAAAACACCCCTAATACAATAAATATTATAAATTTAATTTCGTTTCCTCATATATATATATATATATATATATATATATATATATATATATATATCCTAACCATTTGCCATTGGCATGCATACCTGCATGCCCTGCAAGGGTGTCAGTCTCGGCATAGTATGCATGAATGCTGGGAACGAAGGTCAAAAATTATGGAGCACATTGCCAAGACTCGCAAAGCCACAACTTGGCTGACGGGGGCAAAATGGTCTCTTGGCTAACTTTTCCAATAGGAACAATGACTTTTCATTAATAATTTTATAGAAAGCTCATTTATAATACCCTAAGAGATCATAGCAAAACTTTTCAAATCTACCAAACAATATCTAATTTTTCACTTTTCCCTTTCAATCTCCTTTCCCACCTTTTATAACAACTAAAGAGGTAGAGAATGCTTGTTTTTATTAATGGCATTAATTTAGATATTTACGTTTTTCTCCATTTTAAAAACAAGTGATTCAAATAGTTTCTTTGTTTTTTTACTTTTTTTTATTTTCAAATTTTATTTTTGACAACTAATTGATAAAATTGTTTTAAGAACATATAAACAATATAATCAAATAGGTCCAAAATTTTTCAATTTAGTTCTTGTAAGATCACTCTTCTTTCAATTGATATTCTAAAAATGAACTTTCTCAATTTATTCCTCAAAACATTTTTTTTCAATCAAAATAGCCTCTAAAAAAAAGTTACAAATGTTTGTTAAAACAATTATTTTGATTGTGAAAAATATTTGAGAACTAAAGTTGAAGACTTTATCTATGAAGGATCAATTAAGGGAAAAGAGATTTTTCATGATTAAATTAAAAGGTTTCATCATTAAAAGACTAAATTAATTTATTAATTTATTCTATACTAATTAATATAAAAGATAAATTTAGGCCACAAGTAATTTTAGATGACAAAAACATTTAAAAAAAATGTATTGTTCATCTAACTTCAGCTTTTTCTTAATTACCCATTTAACCTCTAAATCAACCTTCATCTTCTTAAATGACTTATTTATTATTTTTAAAATATTTTTCAAATAGTACTAATTTTGCTATTTCTTTTTCAACAAAGATTTAACTTACAATGTATTTTGAAAGTCTTCACAAAAATAAGCCAACAAATAATTCTACTAACAATAGGTTGTTTTGACCCTTTAGAACAAGCATTAACCATAGTATCAAAATGGTAATGAAACTATCAATCATATTCTAATACATTGTCATTTTGTTAAAGCTGGTGTAGTTTGCTTCTCCTCCTCTGTCTCATAGTTGATCAACTCTAATCCAAGATATTTAACATTGGTTACAGTTATTGACCATGCTCCACAACATTTTGAGGATTACACCAAGCTCATATTACTTGTTTCATATGAAATTTGATACTGTTATAACAGGCTTGTATTTGGTAGACAGTAGTATCTTCTACTGAAGGATGCACTTCATTTGGTTCAGAAATTATTCGCTCAATCTCCGATGGTATGCACTAAACACATTTTGTTCTGCATTTTTAATTGCCAATCTTGAAGTCGAACCCAAAATAACAGCCTTTAAAATGTTGTTTTAATTTTTAACTGATGGCATTGCCCTCTCTTAACCACCGTAGGAGATCTAACTAATCAATAACTGACTTATTCAAAAAAATCTAACTAAAAGTTACCCAGATGAGAATCTAACTTATAAAAATCAGCATCTCAACTCTAGTGATTCAACATGTAAGGAGATATAAACTCAAATGACTTGAATTACAAGAATTTCAATATTTTTAAAATATTGCAAAATTTATGAGTTTTTTTTATTGTATACCTAGTTTATTCTTTCATTTATATTTATTATTGTTCTAGAAAGTGCAATTAATTTTTTTAAAAAAATTACATTTTATAACTATAAATTGAAAATATTTATTCTTAAATTTTAAAATTATTTTAAAGACTTAAATGGACTAAAAATTTGATGTGAATAAAAAATTTTGTCTTTATAATTAAAATTTTTAAAATGTAATTTTTTTATAGTTAAAATTTTTATCTTCATTGTTGAAATTTTTTTGCTTTCATAAATAAAATTTTTTTTACAAATAAAATATTTATTTCTCTAAAAAAATACAAAATGAACAAACGTCAAACTATTAGATTGATAAGTGATAATTGCATCCCCTGCTTCCATATTTAAAAAATAGGATAATTGAACATTCATTTACGTTAAATACTAAACTCAGTGCAAAAATGAATTCTCAGCCCTTAGTGTTTTATCTTTTAATATTTATTTAAAAAAAAAAACTCAGTGCGGAAATGGGATTTGGAGGATCGCCTCAAACTTGGATGGAGTTGCCTATTTCTCAAGGCAGCGAGACTTGCTCTTTAATTTATTTGCCATCAGCATGTTATATCCAACTCTGCAAGTTTTGCTGAGGTGTTCTCTAACGCTGCATTTGGTTTATCGCGTGGCGATCCTAATCTTTTTATATAATTTATATAATATTTATTATATCTTTAAATTTATTATTTTATTTATCAAATCACTCTTTAAAAAAAATAAAATAATTATTTCTTATTTTATTTACTTCACCTACTCACATTTTATATCCCTTTTACCTTTCTTCTCACCAACCAAATAAATTTTATTATAAGTTACTCACCATGGACTCTTGCAGAGGTCCTATTCTTGAAGTTACCCTTCTGGCATCGATGCACGATTGCAGGACGAAAGCACGGCTTTGGTTTCCTTATCGTGCTAATTTTAATTTTTGGGTTATGATTGGTACTTTAAAAAAATAATTAAATAAACTGAAAAGAAAAAACAAGTAAATAAATAGAATAAAAATAATATTTATATTTTTTATTTAAAAAATATGTATTATTAAATAATATTTATAAAAATATAATAAATATTACATAATATTTTTTTAAAAAAATTTTTATTTTCTTTTTCATCTTCATTGTTTACACTTTATACGAATCTTGTTTAGTTTATTTGAAGGGAAAAGATTTTATTTTATATTTTTTATGTAATATCTATTTTATTTTTATAATTATTATTAAATAATATTTATTTATTTTTATTATTTTTTAAAATAAAGATATAAAAATTATTTCTTATTTATAAAATTATATTTTTCCCCCCTTCTATTTCTCTTTTTTGTGTTAAACAGGCTTATGTAAATGGGTTTTATCTTTTGTGTCACAGGGAAAAAAAATAATGGTTTAAAAAGCTCCACTTATAAGATTGACCCAACGTAGTAGATACTGGGATGGGCTGGGCTGAGATATTACAAGCCCTTTTCGTATATGAATTTTAGTCCAGCCTACCTAGTTTGGCTTTTCCTTTTATAATCGCCTAATACTTTATTGCACTATAATTTATAAAGTAGTTTTCAACTGTATAATATTTATACAATAAAATAAAAAATATATATTCATATCTTACGAAACAATAATTTTATATTTATTATCAATTTTTATTTAAGTAAATTTAAAATAGTTTGATAGCATGAGTATTATATAATACATATTTCTATTAATACAACTAAATGTTAGTCAACCACAACAAAATATAGATGCCATTTCTTTTTTTAACTTTTTTATCAAATTAGAAGTCAACCACAAATTTGTTGAATATTGTAGAAGCCGGTTGATAAATGTAATTGAATTATTGAATGATACTATTATATTATACATGCAATTTTCATTTTTCAACCAAACATGATATTTAAATTTTGTTCAATTTAATACTATCACATTGTTAGGACTCCTTGAATGATAAATTGATAATAAATGTGAGCTAGTTTTAACATTTAATGTGATTTATAGTAAAACAAAAAAAGTGGGCTAACCTAGCCTACAAAAATTCCATCAACAATCGGTTGGGCTAAAATCATAGGCCAATTTTAAATGGTTAGGCCAAGTTCAAGCCAAGCCACTCATGTCTAAAATTTATAAGTTAGCTTGAACTATTTTAACAGTCCAAATTAAAGCATGTCAGTAAGTTTTAATATTGTTCTTAAACATAGATATATATAACATTAAATCACTTTTGATTTTAGGACTTATCTCTTTAGAATTTAATATTCTTGAATGGAAAAACTCAGTGTAAATCTTAAATGTTTGTTATCAAATATTTTATAAACATATAACGTGTGACGAAACTTTTTTCAAAAGTTTAATAGTGTGGTAGTGAAGTGTAAAAGATATTCATATGTTATATTTTTATTAAAAAAAAATTGATAACAAACATTTAAAACCCTACCTAAATCTAGTTGTTTAAAATTTTTAGAGTTTAATGATTAAAGTTTACCATTTCAGAGTTTAATGTTTGTGTTTCGAGATTTTAAATTTTAAAATTCTACGATTTAACACTTTTTATTTAATTCTTGAAATAAAAAATTATTAATTTTAAAATAAAAGATATTTTTATCAAAATGATAATTTGTCATTTTTCATATATAGAAATTAAATTACCATTAATAATTAATAAATAGTAAAAATTGAAAGTTTATTAAATATTAAAATGAAGAAAACTATGTATAGAAATATTTAATGTCTCTCGCCACAATCAGTATCTTAACCTTGGGTCTTTTTTGTAACATATGAGTGTGAGTACATCCGCGTAAATTACTTGAAAAATGTGAGTCAAATTAATTTAGATATAATTATCTACCATTATTATGAGGAGGGATGGAATAATTTTTCCTGTTGAAAATAATTTTTAAACAGGACGACAGCATAAAAAGTTCTATTAAATTAGGATGCATCAAATAGTATAATTTAAAAAAAATTAAAAGATCATTTTTAAAAATTATGAGTATTAATAGGTGGGTGGTGAGATATAGGAAGCTTTTATTGTTAGTGTTGTGAAGCAAAATCATAGAGACAGTTGAACAAGCCACGTTTTGGGTTCCAACTCACAGAGGTTGATAGCTTGTTTAAATCTTTTTTTTTTCTTTTGACGAACGAGAGGGGCTCACACCCAAAACAACGAAAAATAAAACAGATCAACAAATATTAATTCACTAGCCAGGGAGTAAGAACACCCCTAAGATGAGTCAATTGAAGACTCCATTGCATAGAGCTCCATTTGCGAATTCTATTGAGGAGATGACAATCATTTCTCGGTCTATGTTTGATCTCCTAGAGAAGTGAAATAAGATTTAAGTTAGTTTCCATCATCACTTTCCTATAACCCTGGTTCCAACAATCCTCTAAGAATTAATCACATTTCAACTTTCATAGAGTTACTAGAGTCATTGTTAAAAGCAAAACCCTTCAACCAATTGCTGAAATTTTGTAGTATACACTTTTGAGGCCGTGAATTGAATAATTGTAATTTTCTTAAGTATCAATGGTCCAAAGTCATTGTTATGGTCACATGATGATAAATTTGACTAAGTGCATGAATGGGGGAATTAAGTTTTTGCCCATAATTAATTGGCTTAGCGCAAACAATTATGTAGTGGTTTAACATATGTTTTAAGAAATGTGCGTAGCAAGCGCATACGCATAGCCAAGTGTTGGAAAAGTCTTTTGTAAAACTCTGAACAAATATTTTTGGTATGTAAATTAGCCTTGGCTTGTGCTTTGCACATGTTCAATCAATGATTTTTAGCATTCAAGGTCAAGAACCTAACAAATCATACATGTGATTGTGATTTACAAGGTTAGCCTAACAGATCATACATGTAATTGTGATGAATTTTAAGTGTCAAAATACCCATAACAACATGTTCTTGTAACCTACTAATAATGTGAGTAATTATATATTTTATATTTTTAATATTTGGTTTTGTAATAATTCAATGAGGTTAATTTAATAACTTTTAGATTTATTTTATATTATTTAGTTCAAATTATGATTAATATTTTTAATTGCATAACAAGTGAATTTGGATTTTAATTATTATTATATTTTGATCAACAAAAGCTCAATTATCTCTATTTTTATTTTTTTGTAGATAAGTTAAACTAATAGATAGATTTGGACACTTCACAAATGAGGTTTGGATGCTAGGTTTATTCCATTTAGGAATTAATAATATATTTTCATAATTTTGAACTATTTGATGTTTACATTGGCTCATTTAATACCTTAGATTTTCCTTTAGGTTATCTTTAGTCCAGGAACTATCATTATTCTCTGGAGTGTTTTGCGTCTATAATAGTGTTTTAAATTTTTGTGTAATCAATCACGGATATTGAACTTAATATCAAGATTGGAGTTTATGTTTTGATGATACAAATTGGTTTGATTTTAATTCTCGAATGAATTTCCTCTTCTTCTTCTCTTTGATTTTATGTTAATCTTAATTTTACCAGTTGGATAATTTAAATTGTATAATTACTATTTCATATGCATGATCTAAGAGTTACATTTAATTTAATTAGTTTATTGATCAATTGAATTCATTCTGTTTATCAGGTTAAAAGTTTCTATGTGATAATCCTAGTATGTTTGAATAGGGATTGGTTTTGTGTTATTAATCTTGCGTAGTAGTGTCAAGTTTCATAATAGGAACTGACAATAATTCTAGGTGATAACTTAGGATATTTGATAGCATTAACTAGGAAATCAGGATTGAAGCAGGGGAACTTTTTTATGATGAAAAAGGTGACATATCAGGGAAGAGAATCTAAGATTAATTACACTTTTGTAAATTGATTTGTTCTTAATCTATTAGGTAGCTAATTTTTTGTGTTAATCAATATTTTAATTTTGCATATAATCCGCATTCAAATTAATTATGATTTTGATATTTCTTAAGATTATTTAATCTGATTGATTTGACCAAAGGCTCCTTCAAAGACGATCTGGTGGACACTATATTGCAAATTAGTAAATTCAACTAATCTTGGTTAATTTGACAGTTGTGAGTTTCTCTATTACCACCTACACTAAGGTTTCTCTTGAATTCTTACAACTTGTGGGTCACCTTTTTTGGTTGAACATTATACCAAGTGCTTACAATTATAAGTTTTAACCAATTAGATTTAAAGCGCATTGACCACAAATAAAGGTTTGAAATTAGAGCCAAGTTCATCTATACTTTGACAAAAGAGTTGACCCTATTCAACATGGATACACCATGAGATAAATTAGAAAGAGCCCAGAGACTCTTTCGATTATGGGTTGTTTAGGTAGTCTAATTATAACTATAAAACTATTTCTTTATGTTGCTGACTAAACGAGTAGCTCAATCAATCATTGGGAAATATAGATGTGATGAACCATTTCAATTGTATAATAATTGATATGATGTGACTATTGTAACTTACATAATACTTTCAAATATGTGTCTATATTATTGTACAAAAATTGATGTAATGACTTAATATGTGATTGTAAATTATTAGGTCTTTGATGTAATATGTGAAAATGTGTTTGTAAATTGTTGTGCAATAATTGATGTTATTGTTGAATAAATAAAATGTTGCAAACAAGCTATTTCTATGTTTAGAGCTCAACAAGCTATCAATCTAGGGTCAGAAGACAATTCACTTTTGTAATTGCAATCCTAAAATGTTTAGTAGGTCATGTGGCTAGCATGTGCAAGTTAATAGCACTAGCCCTTTAAGCATGTTGTTATAAGTTTTCACATGTCATATATGAACTAATGTGTGGAAACAATTTAATTACATGACACGAGAAAATTGGATTCTCTACCCAAATTAGTGCTCACATGAGGATCATCTAGATAATCTACCCCTCACCATCTTTTAGTATCTTAAGCAAGAAAACTTTTCCAAAGTGGCCCAACTTGGGTATTTCTTTTAATCCAACACTTGTTTCAGTATTCATGTAGAGGTGGTGCTCGAGACCTATACTTGTCACATGACTAGAGGTGAGTTCACTATTATTGTATAGTAGATAGCAATACAATTAGGTCTACAGTGTGTGGGTACACTCATTTCAAACCAATCAAGGCTATAACTAGACATATGTTTGTGATTTTCTATTGAGGATTTGTACTAATGGCAAATAAGTTTAATAGTTAGAGGCTAAGCATTACTTGACTTGCTCAAATTTTCATTAAATTTCTGAAGGATGCAAAGGACAAAAATGTATGGCATTTCACAAGTGCATACATATTTTGGTTAAATACAAGTTACCTAATGTTGGATAGATTATGTCATAAAGTTTGTCTTATGTACCTTTTGTCATTATGGAGCTTTAGAAAAGTTAACTAGTTCAGTTGGAGATCAGCAGTATTAGCTTACCATTAGAGAAAATTTTGCAATGTCACTAACTACAAAGAGCAAAAATTTATGTCTACCCACTATTGCTACATAGATCCAAAGATACCTCCAATGCTAGATTCTCACACAAATTTTTATTTTGTGACCACCAATGGTTACAAGTGTGAAATATAGTTTTAATTTATTGATTAAATCCTTAATGTGGTTTTAATTTATTACTGATCATATGATTGATATGTTTATTCATGATCTTAACAAGTGGAAGAAAGTTAAACAAATTTATCATCCATCTGATAGAGCCTTGTGGCAATATATAATTTGTCAAATTAGATAAGGGACAATGAGGTATGTTGCTTGAAACCAACGTATCTATTTTACTAAAGTGTAGGATGTTGTATTTATTTTTGTGTGAAATTATTGCTCGCTTATTTGATGTTCATATGTTGTTGATAGTGTGTGCACTAAATCATTCTAAAATATTTAGCTTGCATTGATCATCTTTATCTATTTTCATATTATCGAGTAGCACCATCTTGAATAAGTATTATACTAGACCTGATCACAAAGCGGACTTATTTAAAAATGAGTTGTGCCCATAAAAAATAGTTATAAAAGTTGGCCAAATTTGACCTGACCTGTTTTATATAAAATAATAAATAAAAATTAATAAAAAAGCTTTTAAACAAAAATGTAAGGTTTATATATATATATATATATTACATTCATATGCTGCATGGCTTTAACTAATAACACGACAAAATTAATATTTGATAAAGCATAATAAAAATGTAGTTGAAATTGAGAAATTATTGTCCATCTTAATATACACATATTTTTACATGCAATAGTTTGCTGCTCATCAAGTTTGAATCTCTTTGGACATCAATTGCAGGGTGAGTGTCTGGGGCTTTCGAATGTTCACAATTGTTAAGGAATAATCAAGTTTAAGAGGAAAAAACAAAAAAGGGGATAAGGATGGTTTTTTTTCTTTCCATATATGGGATGATTAAGCATCAACAAATTATTGTTATTCACAACCACTTGAATTATTAATTCATTTGCTTCCTTATGCTCCTTTTTCAGCCTGTTGCATATCAACAAGAAATCACATTTAAAAATTTTTAATGATGTATAATTTACTTTTCTTTTTTCCTCCCTTATAACATGATGCTTAGATGGAATAAACCCTTTCACTATTGTTAGTGTGAGAAAATTGTAAGATTAAAGAGATAATATCAAATTTTAAAATCATTACAAGTGTATAAATAAAACCAGCATTTTGTTTATGCAAAGTTGTTATTCTATGTGCTGATTGAATTACAAGCAATGTAAACTTAGAAATGAGAAATAGCTCAGCAAGAGATTGTATCATATTCTCTTGTTGCATGTCTTAAGCTTGAAAAAGTTTTAGACCCATAATACTATAAACTATACCAAAAATACGTGCAACCCAAGTTTCAAAAAAATACCAAAGTTGAGGGGTAAAAGTTAGGTAAGGTAAGGTAAAGTAAAGTGAAAATATGATAAAAATAATAGTATTAATTGATAATATATAAAAATATAGATTTTAATATGAGTTAGGCTTAGAAAAAAAAAACTTGAACCTAACCCATTTTATATTTAGAGTTTTTTTTTTAAATAGGTGCTTTTTAAGCTTATATTTATATTTTTAGGCCTATCAAGTTAGATGAGCTTTCCAACCTATAACTAGATCTATACTATATTAATTTGGTATGCAGTAGCCAATTAACAATGAACTAATAAATTTAGGTGCCTATCATACCATGCAACTAAGAGGAGAAGACTAGCAATGAGAGCACAAATGTGTAATCTATATGTGGAGCCAATGTGCGACATTTTATCTCAAATTGATGAGTTTATAAAGCTCATGGATTCATCTTGCAAATGGTGTCACATATTTTGTGGTAAATTTTTAGAAATTGGGGAGGGTGGGAAAGAAAACTCATGGCTTCATGTTAGCTAGGAGGATAATGATGAAGATCATAATGCCATTAGTGCAGTTAGTTCATCAATAATGTTTAAAGGTGTCACAATCTCTTCCTTCACTCAACATAAGTGTAGCAAAACTTTAAAGGTACAAGTCCATTTTATTTTATACCTACAATGCCACATATAAACTTCAAAGGTGTCAATCCCTTCTATTAAATGCCGCAAGCTCCGTTTGAAGCTCAAGAGACATCCTTATACATCGATGCAGTCAAAGGCTCAAATGGCTTTAGGTCATGAAACTATTCTTTGATCTATCAGCATTTAGTACCAAGTATGATAGTCAAAGTTTTGAATATAGGGGATTGTCGTATGAACAATAATGTGACATCGAATTAGCCAATTCGTCCACTTAAGTTCTTTTAATGGGATTTGCATTTTCTATTGACTACTATAGTAATCAACCCATAGTAACAATAAAAGCAATAATGATAATTGGTGTGTTGGCAATTAAAGTGAAAAATTAGAAGGCTAATTGTGGATCAGGGAGCCATTATTTTGATGAATAAGTTTTTTTTTGTTATGTTTTATAAAATTTTGAATACATTACTCTTAAATCACATATTATGCATATATTTAATTAGTTAACACATTGGAGTTTTAATTTTTAGGGTTAGAGAATTTAATGGATGAAGTTTGGGTCTTAAAATTGAAGATTTGGGCTAGGGATGATGATTAAAAAAAATTGTTAAAGAAATAGGTTTCTTAGCTTTGTACAACTTGCGACACTATTAATTTTTTAAACCGAGACATTCAAAATTTTCAAAAAAGAATAACGATAGGTATCTTATTATGCAGCAAATCGAGACACTTACAGCAAAAAAAAGTATGACATTTTAAATAAATAAAATTAGTGACAAGTCAAGACAATTTTTTTCTTTAAAAAAAGTGTCTCCATCTAAAACAAGCTGAAACATTTATAATAAAATAAAATTAGTTTCATCTAATGCAAATACCATTAGCCAACAAAACATTTAAATCTTTTATTTTTTTAATTTCTTGGTTTAAAAGCCAACAGTTGTACCCCGTAGGTTGACAGTTTCATCCGTGTCAAGGAACCCCTAATGTTAGTTGTCATTTTCTTTCACCATAAGCGATTGACCTTCGAGCCCGCCGATATCTTCATGATGTGTACTCGTGTCTACTCACCAATTCTGCCAAAATGGCAAAATTCTTTAATATACATTTTAAAATGAATATATGTATATATATATATATATATATACAAAAAATTGAGATAAATTAAATTATTAATTAATAAATAAAATAATCACAAAAAAATATAAAGTTTACTTTTTAAATGTTTATGTACATTAATAATTGATCTAGTCTATTTAAATTTTATGGAAAATTTTTAAATAATATTCTTTACAGCATGTTTTTTTGAATTAATTTGACTTTAAACTAACGTTGTTTACTTTGTGTTTGGATTGAAGTTATATAAATTTAATTTTGGATCAACTTAGTTTATAAATTTGATTTTAGTCAAAAATAAATTTATATGAATGTGATCTATTTTTAAAAAATTTTATTTAAAAAATAATTTTTGCTATTAATATAGTTCATTTAATACAAATATAAGTTTTTTTTTTCACTTTGATAAAATGACAGTTTAGAGGACAAATATGATTTTTTAAAAAATTAAACATTAAATCAAACTAAATAATATATATGGCTCATTTAGTATATAAAAAATTAAAAATAAAAATAAAAAGATGATTTCAGATATGAAAAATAATTTGTTTGTTTTTATTTTAAAAAATTTATAAAATAAAATAAATATTGTTGAATAATAATTATATAGACATAACAGATATTATATAAATTTTTTTTTTCTTTTCATTTCCAACTATCAAACAAATCCTAAGGCTAACCTATGTTTTGATACGTAGATGAAATTTTTTTCACTTTTCAAAGGTTAAATCAAACACTCCCTTAATCTTGTAAACGTTGAGACAAAATTAATCAATATACTCCTTGCACAATTAACAAGTAGAGCATGTGTATGTAAAAATCTCTCATATTAAATAGACCAATTTTAAAAGATTTTATCTTTTATGAAGGTAAGCTTCCTGCCCTCCAAGTGTACTTTAAAATTGTCCTCTTACTAATCAGCAAATCAAAACAAAATCTAAAAGTGCCTCTATTGTATGATAATTTGAAAAAATAAAAAATCAACATTTTAAAAGACAAAATTCTCGGTAAACATACGCTTCAGCAAAATCAGCACTTTAAAGTAGCAATGTTTAACATGTTCTCCTTTTAGAGAAAATAGTATACTACACATTATTAATATTATTATGTATCATAAAATTGGCCGTGTTAAACCCATCGATGACATCAACAGATTGCTTGTCCAATCCATGGCACTGATTGCGGTTAATCATGAAGATAATGTGGCCATGTGGGGCAATTACAACAGAGATCAATATATATATATATATATATATATAGTCCGAATAATAATTAAAGGAGAACTTACACTTTTTTTTTAAATGTCCGGATTATATTATTTTTAATTATAAAAGTATACATCAATTTTTTAAGTCAAAAATTAATCAAAAGACTCTTAAAGATAATATTATTTTTTATTAAAAATTTAATTTATTAAAAAGATTATTTAATTATTATTTATTTTATATTAAAAATCATAAATTAATTTATTCTAAATTTAAAATTTAATTATTTTAATACCTCAAATACATATTTAATATTTTTATATTATATAAATAAAAATATAAAGATAAATCTAATTGTAACTTATTTTGTTGTTATATATAAAAAAAT
This sequence comes from Erythrophleum ivorense, assembly GCA_026724425.1. Lineage (NCBI taxonomy): Eukaryota > Viridiplantae > Streptophyta > Magnoliopsida > Fabales > Fabaceae > Erythrophleum > Erythrophleum ivorense. The sequence continues at coordinate 7,442,798 of JAIUCV010000003.1, forward strand.
AAGTACAATACATGTTTTAATTTTAAGAAAAGAAAATATAATTTCTTAACAAAATAGAAAGTCATATAATTTAATAGATTCTTATATATTATGGCCAATAGCATAAAGCCAACGCATTATATAACAACAACGTATTATATAAAATCTGAAACAAAAAATATACATTATGCAAGTCTTACCAAATTAATTTTTGAGATATTCAGTTAATGTCATTCACTGTTAAAATGAAGAGACTCTTGATATCATTGTCCGTCGGATAAGAGTGCTTCAAACTAGAGATATTTCATTTTATTTTAAGGAAAAGTAGTAATCAACCTTGGGACAACTGGTAGACAGGGATGATTAAAGCAATTAAACTATTTTTAGGGTTTGCTCCAGTTGTAAGAATCACAGACCTCAAATCTAGTGTCTAAGGGTTTAAATTATATAATATTTCTTTTTATTACAAAAAAGTAAAACATATTAAAACATATTTTTATATAATATTATTTTTTATTAAAAATAAAAAATTTAGTTCATTCAATTTTAAAAAGTTAATTATTATATAGTGATTAAATATATATTTAATATTAATTTTATTATATAAATAATAAATATTTTAAAAAAACTAAAAATAACTTAAGTTTCTTTATCTTTATTTAAATTTCTGGTCTTTCTTTAACTTGTCCTTTTTTTTTTTCCCATCTCAACTCAATTCTTCTTTTTACTTTCTTTTTAATTTTTTGTTTCAACTAGATTTCTATTTTTATTTTTTTTAACGTTTCTCTCATCCCAACTAAATTTTAATATTTTTTAAATCTTATCTAATATCATTTTATTAATATATATATATATATATTATATCGTTCAAAAATAAAAATATCTTTTCAACTAATTCGTACAAAGCACAAATCAAATAATTAGTTCTTACAAATATATGAAGAATTGATTTTTTTTTTTGGGTCATCTACGGCTAGAAAAAGAATTGATAAATAGCCACTGCATCCCAATTCCAAAATCCTAGATCCTCTGATTCATTACGCCAAATCATCATCATCATCATCCTCTCCTCTTCACCCTCTTCTCTACCTTTATATGTGTTCTTCCGGTTTTCAAGTTCTGACCCGTACAAAATTCCCCAGATTTCCCAGGCTATGGAAGATGAAACAAGAAATTTTCTCCTCAAAAACAAGGGAAGTTCAGGGTACTTCGCTCACGAAGGAGCCGAATTGAGGAAATTCAGATCGTACCTGCGATGGGTTTATGTGGATCAATCGAATTTTTGGCGAGCGGGTGTCTCATGGTCCGTGTTCTTCCTCGTCGCCTTCGTTGTGCCTCTTCAATCGCACTTCCTTCTTCAGTGTTCGAGCTGCGACTCCGATCATAGTCGCCCATATCACATACCCGTTCAGATTTCTCTCTCTGTGTTCGCGACTCTCTCGTTCATCAACCTCTCTCGCTGGGATCGGAAGTATGGTTTAGGGAAGTTTCTGTTTCTTGATAAACTAAGCGATGAGAGTGATAAAATACAACGAGGATATGCAGAACAGCTTCAGGTTTCGTTTTGTTTTTCCACCGTTCTGTCTTCTTTGTGTTTGAATGAAGTTCTGAACCAACTATTTGCAGGTTCAATTACTTGTGCTAAGAAATAATTAAATGGAAAAGACAAGGAATTAGGATTCATCCCAATTTTGAATTTTCTTTTTCCCTAGATTATTCAATGTGTAATTAGGGGAAATCAACACGATTTATAAAGTACGAAGTACGAACACATATTTTCTGACACTTGTTCGATAGGCGTCCAAATGTGTCAAATTGTATTTTTCAACCCAACACGCTGACACCCCCCCCCCCCCTCGCGGCCCAAAAAAAACGGAAGGAATTTATGAATAATTGAGCTCTTTTTTAGTATTTTTAGTGTACATAAATAATTAGAATATATTAGAATTTATTTTTTTATTTAGCAGACTTTTTAGTATTTTTTAAGATAGATTACTGAATGAAAAATTTTAAAAATTAAAAATTGAAGCATAATACATAATACATGCCTCTCTCTCTCTCTCTCTCTCTCTCTCTCTCTCTCTCTCTCTCTCTCTATATATATATATATAACAAAATCTTTAATCACTTTTAATTTTATTTTAAATTCTTCATTTCTTTACATAATTTTATGTATCGTCAATTAAAATTTCAAGTATGACACATAACACAATACAATACAATATCTTTTTAAAATTTATAAAATCTCCAATTTTATTCTTATTTTCTAATTTTCTATGCAATGAAAGCTAATATTTCTCTCCTTACCAACTGAAATTCTAAATTCAACTCACATAGTGTAATATCTTTTTTAATTTTACCTCTAAATAAAATATCTAATTTTATCCCCAATTTTGTCCTAATTTCATAATTTTTTATGATATCCTTAATTTTATATGCAATTAAAACATAAATTTCTCTCTTAGGCAATCAAAATTCCAAATTTGCTACACATAACTTAATATTTTAATATTTTCTCCAAATTTTGGTGTTAAACAAAATTGTTATCTTTGCCTTAAATTCTTATTCCCCTGTGAAATCTCTAATTTTGTAAGTAACAAAAACATAAATCTTTTCTTTGGCCAATCGAAATCTCTAATTTCATGAAAGAAAATTGGGTGACTTAGGGTGTGTTTGGTTGGGAGTTTTTGGAGGGGAGGGAGGGAGGAAGGATCAAATGTTTGGTTAGACAAAATTGGAGGGGATGAGAGGGAAGTGGAGGCAAATTTCTTTCCCCTCCAAATTGGGGGATTTTAGAGGAAAGGAGTATTTTTTAAGTTAAAATTTATTTTATTGTCTTTTAATTTTTTAATATTTTAATATATAAATATTTAATAAAAATTAAAATAATTTTTTTACAAGAAATTAAAAATAAAAAAGATTAGAATTCATAATTTTTTTAAAAAATATTGATATAAATAATTTTTTTATACAAAATAAAATTAAAATAATATAAAGATAAATTTGTCCAAATATAATTACCTTTCCTCCTCTCCCTTCTCATCCCCTCCTGAATCAAACAATAATCTCCCCTTCCCTCTCCTCCCCTTCTTTCTAACTAAACAGAACTCATTAAACCCCCTCTCCTCTCCTCCATTAGGGTGTGTTTGGTTGGGAGTTTTTGGAGGGAAGGAAAAGAGGATCAGATGTTTGGTTGGACAAAATTAGAGGGAATGGGAAGGAAGTGGAGGCAAATTTCTCTCCTTTCCAAATTGGGGGGTTTTGGAGGGGAGGGGTATTTTTTAAGTTATAATTTACTTTATTGCCCTTTAATTTTTTAATATTTTAATATATTAATATTTAATAAAAAGTTAAGATAATTTTTTTCATCAGAAATTAAAAATAAAAAAGATTAGAATTCATAATTTTTTTTGAAAAATATTGATATAAATAACTTTTTTTATAAAAAATAAAATTAAAATAATATAAGGATAAATTTGTCCAAATATAATTATCTCCCCTCCCCTCTTGAACCAAACAATAATCTCCCATTCTTTCCCCTCCCCTCCCTTCCAACCAAATAGAACTTATTAAACCATATTCCCTCCCCTCCGTTACCCTCTCTCTTCTGCTGAACCAAACGAAACAACTTCTCCTCTTTTGAACCAAACGAAACCTTAGCAAAATAGGAGAGTAAAATGCTAAAAAAAAAAAAAAAGATAACATCAGGTAGTAATGTGCTAATAGTACAGACCACACGGCCAATTACAGATAACTCCAGCTAAAGTTGAGTCTAGCTGGCCCTGAAGATGGTCTCTCATTCTGTCTACGAGATTGGATAATTTCATTTACCCAAAAATTTAACATGTCAATATGTCAGTGTTTCATAATTAGTGTCCCTTTTGCATTGTTATCATTTTTTAAAAATCAAGTTACTTCAAATTCATGAAAATTTTGAAAAATCATCCTTGATAGCCTTATGACAGCTGTTTTTGAGAACTTGACAATGCCAAAATAAATCCATTATATTTAGAATCATGTCTTTTCTCTCTTGTTTAAGCCCCCACCCAAAAAAAAACTTGAACTCAAGATCTATCTTGCAGAGAACCATGAAGCTTATATTGCTCTGGGGGCTTCCCAGTTTCATAGCAGTATGTGCCTACAAGATATGGTGGTTCGTCTCAGGAGCATCTCAGATACCATATTATGGTAACATATACATAAGTAACATCACCTTGTGCACTCTGGAGCTATTCTCTTGGCTTTATCGAACCTCCATTTTCTTCTTGGTCTGTGTCCTCTTTCGGCTTATCTGTTACCTGCAAATACTTAGATTGGAAGATTTTGCTCAAGTTTTTCAGAAAGAAACTGAAGTGGGGTCTATCTTGATGGAGCACCTGAGACTTAGAAGGAACCTGCGCATCATTAGCCACCGTTTCCGAGCGTTCATTTTGGCTTCTTTGATTTTGGTGACTGCAAGCCAGCTCATTTTTCTGCTCATGACTACAAAATCTGGTGCTGATGTAAACATCCTCAAGGCTGGCGAGCTCACGGTATCTTCTTTCGAGTTTATATTTTTTAAAGTTTTTTATTATAAAGTTGGGAAAGAGGAAAAAAAATTTTGATTAAGAGAAAAGAGAGGAAATGAATTCTATATATATCTTTACTCTTTGTCTTGTTTTTTCTCTCCCAATTTTACAAAAATTTTATAATATAAAAACTCGAATAGATCCTTATTATTTCCCATTATTTATTAAAACAATTCATAAACTTTCATATATGACAGTAGTTGAATCATTCTTTTCACATAATATTTAAACTCTTACACTCAAGAGGTTTAGAGTTTTATCTCATCCTTCTTATTTAGGTTTAGCACAATATTGGTGAGTTGGTACTTTATTTGCATTTTAAGTTTCAAATATTTTTATTTGAGATAGAAATTAAAATTTTATATATCTATATATATTATAAACTTTGTAAGAAGTCGCCACTGCTCATTGACCTTCTTCTTTTTAATTTATTTTGAAAATTAAAAAAAAAAATTGTATTAGGACCCATGCTACTAGCAGGGGCCCTCTCTAGTCATAATAAAACTATGAGTGAATTGATATTTTGATTCTCACAAAATATATATTTTTTTAATTTGGTATTTCAAATCTAAGTTTTATTTTGTTTTTACTAAAGTTATTCCGTTAAGCCTCTTAATGGAATAGTTATGTGGCTTGATTAAGATCTGACTTAGCTATTAAATAATTAATTGTGACTGAAATGTGAAAACATAAGCATTAATACAAAGTGTTTCTAACAAAATAAAGATATCTTGGTACTATTGCTTTTTCACATTACAATCACAACGAAGTACTATTTAACAGTTTTGTTAGCTAATGACTAAACCATATAACCATTATATTAATGGGCTTAACATACTTCATCAAAGACCACATATGCTTTAGAGGATTAAAAGAAAAATCTACATCTAAAAGACCAAATTAAAAAAAGAGTATGTTCCTAAGAACAGAATGTCAACTTACTCTAAAATTATTCATGTCTTGAGATGTTTTTTTTGTTAGGATATATAAAAGTGTGTTAAAAATTTTAATAAAATTATTCATCAATCTTCACTTAATACATAACAATTTGAGTTACATTGTTATTTGATATTAACACACTAAAAATTGAATTAGATTCAAATCTTCCTGAGATTGCTTGGTATTGATTTACGGGAGGGGCATTTGCGACTTCTATTGTTGTATACTCTGTAGTGAAAATCATGATGGATTGGATTAAAATATGTTAAACCCTTTGACACGACAATATTGCAGTTAGTCTCCATTAGCCTGGTGAGTGGGCTATTCATACAGTTGCGAAGCGCTACCAAGATCACACATAAAGCACAATCTATCACTGGGCTTGCAGCAAAGTGGCACATATGCGCTACCATAAATTCATTTGACAACAATGATGGTGAGACACCAACGGCACAGATAGCTCCACCTCAAGTTATAGATGCCACTGCTCTTTGGGGATCAGATGATGAGGTAGGAGATGAAGAGGATGAGTTGGATGACACCAAATTGCTCCCAATTTATAGCCACACCATTTCATTCCATAAAAGGCAAGCTCTGGGTAAGTAGGAATTAGTGTTACTTTCATTGGGTTGATACTTCTTTCCCGTCTGAATCCTGTGTACATCCATCTGGGCTATCTAGATGTACTTTGGATGGTTCAAATTTCATATAATTTTTTTAAGTTTTAAATTATTTTTACTTTCATAAAATGAAAAATACAAAATAAAACTAGTTTTATAATTGAAAAGTATTTAAAAAATAATTTTTTGTATCAAAAAAATAAAATTTTTTTTATAAAATATGGACCGTCTAGATCTAATTTAGACGATCCAGATTGGGATGCATGCCAACCTATGTGCAGAGAATTCGGGTTCTACTTCCTCCTATGTTACATGCTGTGAAGCAGACGATTTGGTTTCGTTTTTATTTTAAGTTATTTGTGCAATGGTTTTTTTTTTGTTATAGAGATTTTTAGTTATATTTAGTTTATAAAAGATAAGTAAAATAAATCAATCATATAAAATTATGTAAATAAGATAAGAATGTACAAAACGGATATAAATTGGTCAAACCAAACGGCCAAAAACTTATCAAAATTGGTTAAAATTAGTTTAATTCATTTTTTCTTAAAGCAAAAACTGAGCAGTTTGATTTGGAGAAGTTACTAAATCAGGTCAACTGACTATTATAAGGTTTAAATAACTTAAGTTTTATATCTATATTTATAGGTTTTGTCTGTTATTTTTATTTATTAAACATTTAAAACTTTGCAAATTTTATTTAAAAAAATTAGAAAAAAATTATTTTTTTGGGCTAATATAAGCCTTAATCAATTATAAATTAAATTAATTAGATCTAAAACAAACAAAATTAAGAAGAATAATCAAATTAAATTGATTATCAATGATTTGGTATGCTTCTACTGACTTACTTTCTAAAAAATTTAGTTAGGCCTAGTATATTTGTAAATTGATTGGTCTGATTTGGTCTAAAATGGCAAAATCAATCGAATTGAACAAATGAACACAGTTAGTCCAAAGTAAATTTTATTTAAAAAATATACCGAATATATTTATATATCTTATTATAATTAACTTAATTTATTTACTTTTCTAGATCAGCTCTATCTTAAAATTGTTAATGGTTTGAAGTTGTAAATTACTTGGTTTTGATGCAGTGACATACATGGAGAACAACAGAGCGGGAATCACAGTGTACGGGTTCATGCTTGACAGAACGTGGCTCCACTCCATTCTTGCCATTCAATTAGCTCTTTGCCTTTGGCTACTTAACAAGACAATAGGTATCTAGGTATGTATAGAACGGAAGTGCTATGATCCTCTGACTATGTAAATTATTTTAATTTCCAGATCCATTTCTGCCGTTGAATATTATTGTCCTGCTTTTGGTATTATGATGTGGTATGGTAAATGATACGTACAAATTTTTCTGAAACTTTTAGGATTTAGATCTTCTTAAATAAATAAATAATAAAATACTTTTTAAATAGAAAGAGATTGAAAAAAGAAAAAAATAAGTGAAAAGAAAGAGAGTAGAAAAGCATCATCTTCTCTCTTTCCACTTAAAAGGTATCATGTTATCTACTCAACTAAAAAAATTCAAATTCTTCTTGTATCTTTGATTGCATCTCCTAATCTTTCAAGTGGGGTTTAAGAGTGGCATTTTGCATTTGGCCTAAACATGCTCCATTTTATCTAACCCATCTCATTTATATGAGTGATTTCAAGTAAAATAAGTAAGTAAAATTTATTGATAATTTGACAAAAATACTAAAGTAAAACAATTTATCAAACTTATGTTTTAAGAGAAACTAAAAATTTCTAAAGACAGGACAAATTCAAAATATAAGTTGGAAAACATCGAATCATATAAAGAGGAAAAGCATCTTAATTAAAAAAAAAGAGTAAACATTATATAGAATGAAATTATAAGAGAATACAAAAAGAATAAATAAAAAGAGTGAGGAAATGCAGACTTTTGTGTAAACTCTACTTTTTGAAGAAGGCCATATGTAAATTTTACCAGAACTTTTATATAAACAGAATTCAGCAAAATAACAAAGAGCCAGGTGTCACGCCCCACATCGGAGGGACTTGGGCTGGTGAAGAGGCTTATAAGCGGAGGGCTACACACTCCAAACGGCGCGTCTTTTAGAGAGAGAGTAATGATCCTGTGACAAAGTGGTATCAAAGCCTGACCCGCGACTCCATTGAAAGGAAACTAGGATACCGTACGATGGGCCCTATCGGTGGGCCAACTCCGTGACGAGGGCGTCACGGATTGGCCAGGGGAGTTGTCACGCCCCACATCGGAGGGACTCGGGCTGGTGAAGGGGCTTATAAGCGAAGGGCTGCACACTCCAAATGACGCGTCTTTTGGAGAGAGAGTAATGACCCCGTGACACAGGACTCCCTTGTCCCTCCCTAATAATAAGTGTTGATGTTAGAGGTGAGCTCGATGCAGCTCGGTTCTGGCTAAGCTATTATAACAACTGAGGGAAAATTTTGTGTTTCTGCCATCTGTCATTTAGAACAAGCTGATATGAAAATAACCTAAACTGTTGATTAATTTGACAACTGGTTGGAGAACATTTATTTATTGTCATGTCAAATCTTATGACATACTTTTGTTTATGCTTAGCTAAAACAGCCCAACAATGGCCATCAGTTGATACCTTTCCATTCTGAAGAGAATCTATCAAAGAGAGAAAAAGAAAGAAGATGAGACTCAATGAAACATAAAAGAAAGAACATGAGACTCAATGAAACATACCAATGTAAGTCACACCTCTCTTCTTCTCTTCTCTCTCTGATACAGGAAAAATTTTATGTTCATAATAACGAGCTCTAGTTGTAATTGCTTTCTAAGGTTTATATCCTGCAAGCATTAAGGAAAAAAAAAAGAAATGAAGATCTTAGTCTAGAAAATCAATTGTGACTGTTATAGATAAGGAAAATTGCAGGAAAAAAATGTGTATATATAATGTTTGATTCCGTTTTTTTTATTGTTTTTAAAATAGATGTTTTTTAAAACAAATTTTGAGAACAAAAAAATTAAAAAATTTATTTGAATCATTATTATAAAAAGTAATTATTTTTTATTTTTTTATTTTACAAAACAAAAGTTACAAAATACTTAAAATATATTTTTATTTTTCTGTTTTCAAAAATAAAATTTTATTTTTTTGTTTTACAAAATATTTATTAAAAACATATTATCAAACAAAGTTTTTTATTTTTTTATTTTTAAAAACAAAAAAATATTCTGAAAACAAAACAACTTACCAAACAGGGCTTCTCCAACTACTCCCGATGCAGTAAGTTAAAAAACTGAGACGGCATCTTCTCTATTAAATCCTCTTGCCTTCTCCTTATTCCCCCTAACGACACCTCTACCCTCTCCTGGATTTGGGAAATCTCATCCCATCTCCTTGAACAATTTTTCCTTCGGGATGAGATCCCTCTATCTTCTCAAGTTTGGAAACGCTACAATGTTACCCCAACTTTCTTCTCCTCTAGCTATCAAACTTGGATCCATAAGAGACTAATCAAAACACTTATTAACATTCTCTGAAAAACCATCTTCGTCTACGCTTGTAAAACCATTTGGCTAGACAGAAATAACCACATAATTAACCAGAGCCCCTTTAACCCCAAAACTTTCTTATTCAAAAGCAAAGCAAAAATTGCTGAATTGACCTTTCTTCATCACAGACTTGGTCTCTTCATGAAGCAAAGACGGCCTCCTTAGGAGGCGTCCTCTCGTCTTTTGTTTTCTGTTTCAACTTTCCTTTATTTTTTTCCAAAAAAAAAAGGTTGCAGAAAAACAGTACGCCAGTATTATTCTTTTGACAATTCCTTAAAAGGTGGTACCCTGGGTTCAGAATGAATCTACTGGTGTACAAAAGTGTATGGTTTATTGAAGTTTCGTTTGCAAATACTGTCACAGCTATGATAGTTATAAATAACAATTTTAGATCGATAGGCAATTCATACATAAGCATATAAGTAGATTAGTATCACGCATGATTTAAGAGTTTAATATTACACTAGAGTCTTAATTTTTATTTTTTATTCAATTCGTTGCTATTTTTTACTCAGTTATGCTTAAAAATGATGTGGTAAATATAATTTATGTAAAAAATATACTATAAATGACAAATAACTAATTATTAAAAAATTGTGAAATGAGTTTTATATTTTTATTAAGTAAACTAATAATTTAGTACATTAAAAATTACTTTCCTCGTAATATAATCTTTTGAAAATAAGGTAACTTATTTTATTTTTGTTAGGCAAGGTTATTATCATGGATAAATTTATGAGTTGACTCTTTGAATTTATCAAGTTTAAATTTTTACTTAAAAAAATTGTATAAACTTGCTTATAGGTTTAAAATAAATACAAACTCAATTTAATTTGCCTTTAACTCAGATAAACTTAGTTAACTTATGTTTTTTGAATTGAGTTTGATAAGTTATCATATAATTTAGTTAAATTGAGTTTAAAAAAATAAAAATTATTAAATCTAATACAATCCAATAAAAAATGATACAATAATAGTATTTATATATGAATTTAATTGAAATTTTTATATTGAATAATATGAATTATGAAATATAATTAATTTTTTTAACAAAAATTAGTATAATTTGAATTGTATTTAAATAATCTTTTTATATATTATATTTTATATGTAATTATTAATAAATATAAACTTTTACAAATTTACAATACAAATTTATCTCTTTTTTATAAATTTACTTAAAGTCATAAATTCATATCACATAAAAATCAGTTGATATATAATATATATGAGAGCGTACATAGCCATGACTTAATGATATATACAATGATTATGACATTAGCATTACTCAAACATGATCCGAAATATATTATTTCCTCGGTTTTAAAATAATTACAAAATAATTAAGGAAATTATTAAATAGCTTAAATTGTAAAAAAAAAAAATAACTGCATTTGACTGAAGTATCATTCTGCTAAAAGCTATTAATGTGTACAATAGTAGAAAATTTAGGGGAGATAATAAAGGTAAAATTGTAAAAAAAAAATCATTAATGCAAATTTGAAATTGCAAAACAACAATTATTTTGCAACTTAAAAAAAATGTCAATTATTTTAAAATGGAGAGGCTAATATTTTGTTTAATTAGTAATGCTATCAACTGGTAGATGAATTCAGACATTGTCATCCATGAATTATATACCGTCAACTAAACAAAATACCGGATACATTATACTAAATAATTTTCCTTAAAACACAGATTTAGTGATAGCACATTGAATATGCCTACTATTGATTTTGTGACAAAAAAAAAAGGCTGGAATGTGAGGAATTGAGATATAATTCAAATAAATGTGGGGGAATAAATTCTTAAAATCATTTGACATTAAGATTTAGTACTGGGCAGATATTAGTGTAATAGAAAAAAATGGTGATAATGTCAATATAATTAATGACATAAATGCTACACTTGGAAGAAGCTGGAATGTGTGGGATGGATATATATACTGACAAGGACAATATGCCGTGAAGAGCAGAAACAAAGAAACAAAGGTCAAGCTTGTTAAGAAATTCCGGATATTTATTCATTTTCTAATTCCCACAATTTTCAAATGCTGAAGAAAGAGACTTGGACACTTAGAAACTATCGAGTGTTTGTTTGCAATGCATGTCTTCATTTCTGGGGTCAAGGTATAGCCCACCTTTCTCCTTCCTTCACGTTGCTAAGTTACTTGTTCACAATCAATATCTCTCCTCAACAAACAAACGTTGCCTCAAGGGTTTTGTTCTTGCAGGAACTCAGAAAAACCGTAGGAGAGAGACGATCTCCTAATTAATGGCGGTAAGTGTTCATAATTACCATTTACTTACCCTCTTCTGTGTTGATGTTTTTTCTCGCCAAAGTTCAAAATTTGCCTTTTCCATAATTAATTAATTAATTTTGGAAACTTGGAAAAGCTCAATGAAAATCAAACGATCCCAGCTTCAAAATCTGTTCCACACATGCCATATATTAAAATTTATATTGAACTTCCTTTTCCTCAGATTAATTTTGGTTCTTCTTTGCATTATCATTTATAATTATAGGTAAAAGCACCAAATCACCTAAACTAACACAGAACAATCTTAATCTCAAATATTTATATATATTTCGTTGGAAATTGTAAAAAAATTCTTTTGAATTTTAGATCATCTGTGAATAGTTCTTTAAATTTTCAAAATTAGAAATCAGCTGCTCTTATACTTTTATACTTTAAGAAATAGATTCTTTTATCTAATTTCAACCTAACGATGCCAACTGATTTGTCACTCTACGCTTTTCACATGTCAAGATAGGTATTTTCAAATTGCACTTCTTTTAATTTAGTAGTTTCTCAATTGATATATAAGAAATTTGAGGTGTCAAATGAATTAGTTGTTGCCACAAGGAGTTTAGACAAGAAGGCTTATTTTTTGAAATATGAAAAATTTAAAGACTAATTTCTGATTTTGAATGTTAGAAAACTATCTGCAACTAATTCAAAATTTAAAGGGACTGTTTGTATTTTTCCTTATCAAGTTGATTGTGGTTGTTTAACGCCCAAAAAGACGAGCATTTAGATCAATATGAGTGGCAAATTCATCCTAAGATTGAACCTTGATCTTGATTCATCTCCATATTTTATTAGCCCTGATTCATTAACTCACGAGCATTTCAACAAATAGTTCATATGCAGCATCCTTCCCATGACCCAAATTTGGCAATTGGGACAGCCACAACATCCCAATTGCGAAATTAAATTTTCAGATTTTACCTAGCTAAAACTAAATTTTGCTGAGACAATCTCAGAAATAAGCTTTTATATATTGACCTAGTATATTTATTTTTAAAGTTATTTGAATACAATGAATTGCAATACATGGTAAAAAGATTGTCCTCGTTGAACTTAGATCTGGAATATTCATCTCCATATATATATATATATATATGATAAAACCTGATACATTCTCTAACAAGCATTTCTTCAAACGGCTCATGTGCAGCATCATTCCCATGTCCCAAAGTTCGGGAACTGGGATGGCGACAACGAGCAGTACACAGCATGCTTCGAGAACGCACGCAGAGAGAAAAGCGATACGAGGTTAACGATGATGAACCCAAACGACCCAGAGCAAAATCCAGAGGCTTTCAATTTGGTCATGGGACCAGGCGGCGGCGGCACTGGTGGTGCATTGTCCCACAACTCAAACAGCCCTTTGGGAAGAAGCAGCCATAGAAGGAACCGTTCGAGGCAGAGGAGCAGAGAAAGCCATGGGAGCTTCACACCAGACTCTGTCAGCGAGAGAAGTAACTATTCTGATCACTCTGTCCTGCATAGACGCGATCACAAGAAGAGCATGTCCAAAGGAGGCAGTAGCTTCTCTTCCTCGGGTCATCATCGACGCGGAAGTGGAAGCCATTCTTCTCGTGACTTCGAAGTAAGGCTCTCACTGTTTCAAATCTCTTGCCACTTGAAATCTATAAAACACCAACACCTTTAATGATTGTCTTCCCATTCATATCTTGTGGCGTAGCTGTGTTATTAATTGTTAGCGTGTGTAGTATTCAAGCTTTCAAATTCAGAATATTGAAAAAAATGTAGAAAAAACACTTATTCGCAATTTATTATATTTTTATTATCAAATTTTTTACTCAAAATATAATTAATGTATAATTTTTTATAATAATATGATAGATATATAAATTTTGTATAAATCCTAATTAAATTATATACTTATTATTAAAAATTATATACTTATTATATTTTGATTAAAAAAATTGATAGTAAGAATATAAAATATTGCATAAAAGTCTAATCCAAAATTTTATTTTGGTGGGAGCTCATATTTCTTATCTTACAAATTATCTTTTTAACATTTTTTTAATTATTAAAAGAGTAAATTATATAAACTTCTTTTAAGTTTTGTTAAAATTATACAAATTTCCCTTATATTTTTAAAATATATATAAACTTCTTATACAATAAAAAATTGTTTTACACTTTAATCTAATTTTAAATTTTTTACTAAAATACTCTTTATTTAATTTTTTTAGTTTAAAAAATATATACAGATTAATGAAGAGTATTTTAGTTAAAAAAATAAAATTGGACTAAAATATGAAATAACTTTTTTGTTTTAGGAAAAATTTATATTTTTTAAAAAAATAAAATAAAAAATTGTGTAATTTTATCAAAATTTAAAAAAATTTATATAATTTACTCTTATTAAAATGCTTGTAATGTTAACTTGAAAGTTATTTGCCATCCATTATGTAGGCTATATTTCTCACACAAAAATGTCTAAATCAATTAATTGTTAGAGTTGATGTTAAAATGTGAATGAATGAAATTGAATTAGGGGGCTAAATTTAAAAAAAAAACAATATGTGAATGATCAAATGAAAAGTCCACTCATTTGTCAAATACCAAATTAGAGTTTTTCTCATTAAAATATTCAAGTTAGCATGAATATAACACTTAACATAACCATGGACATAATTATGTAGGATTACTTTTTGTAGAGTAAATCTAAGTAAAACATTTTCTTCCAAACCCACCTTAGAATTTTTGTTAATGATATGTAGATTGACTTAGCAGCTTATGAATTGAGGTCTTAACTTGTACTGATCAAAAGTGATGGGTTGTGTGCTACAGAATCAAAAGCGAACGGTAATACCAAAATTTGGTGAGTGGGATGAAAAGGATCCAAAATCAGGAGAAAGTTTTACTGTCATATTCAACAAAGTGAAACAAGAGAAGCAAATTGAGTCTCATCATCGCCCCAGTGTGCCTTCACAACAAGGCAACTACTCAAATGTGGAGAAACAATGTGACGGACCTTCCCCTAAAATGTCTAAGGTAATGTATAGTTATTTTATTTCTTTGTGTATTATTAAAAAAAAAATTCTTATACATATTTTTGGCTAAAATGTAAAAAATTATCTTAAATTTTAGACTATAAACAAATAATCTCTTTAACATTTAAAATTTAACAACAAACCATCTAAACTTGAAATTGTATAATTTGTTATTTTACTAACATAAACATAACACATCAATGGAATTATCTACATATAATTCAAAATTTAAAAGGGTTATTTATACAATAATAATAATTTAAAAGAGTTCATTTAATTTAATGTATCACTTTTTTATTGGAAAACTAATAAATTTATAAACAATAGGAGCATCTACATAGATTTAAAAATTTAGGGGTCCATTGTCATATTTTAAAAGTTATAGAGTTATTTGCATATGACCCAAAATTCAAGAAATTTTATATATTTTAGCCCATATTTTTTATTTTCTTTGACAATTTATTTGGAAATAAGAGGGGAAGTAAAGAAAATTAAGCGAATAAAATTTTAGATAGCTGGCCTTGAGGATGATGTTTAATTTAGCTAAAGACAAACTCTATTTTAAGTTTTTACATATAAATATTTATTTAATTTGATTTTTTTATAAAATTATTTTTTCAACTTGATCCCTTACTAATAGAAATTTTATAATTTGGTCTTATATAGAATTGCCTTATCAATTTAGTCTTTTATAAATAAAATTGTTAATAATAGTTTTTATATCAATTTATTATGTTTGAAATTAATATATGTGATGACATATAACATATTTTTTGAAATAATATTAATTAATTATTATAAAATATGTAAATTAACAATAAATTAATAGAAAAATATTATTAAATGTTTTTTCTGTGAATGACTAAATTAAAAAAATAATTCTTTGAGAGACTAAATTAAAAAATGTCCCATCTATAAAGAATCAACTTGATAGGATAATTTTAGAAATGACCGAATTAAAAAATATTCTGTCTATGAGGGGTCAAAATAAGATTTTAATCTTCAGTTAAATTTCTAAAACCAAATTACAATGGACTTAATTTTTCAATCTTGTTTTCTATTTTTTTATTTAAAAAAATCACCAATATTCACTTAAAAGCATTTGTTATCAAACTAGTTCAAAACACAAATTTAAATAGACCAACATTTATTTGAAGGCAACTCAAATTTATATATTATAATAAGTTAATTACATTTTTACTCTCTAAAAAATTCAATGAAGGCACAAATCACTTCTTTTATTTATAACTATACTAGGTGCATTTACTATTACAGCTTCTAAGCTTTATAAGATATATATATATATATATATATATATGGAGTCGATTCAAAATTTAACAGTTCATTAAAATCTAAACATATTATGCCACTGAGTTAGACGCTTTTGATGAAGTGGCAGTGACGTAATTGAAAAGTCTTAAACTTTTAAGCGATGTTATGTAGATAAAAATGCACCCTTAAAATTGAAGGAAATGAACTTTACTTTCACGATTAGTGTAGGAACTAAAAGTATAATCAAGATTATTTTTCTTTAAACAATGTTAAATATAATTTTAAACCAAGCTGCCCCTAATAGTATATACATTTTGAATTCAAATTTTCAAGTTTTATTATATTTTATTCATCTGTCTGAGTTATTGATTTCATTAATCCCACCACTATCATTTATATTTCACGCCGTTATGCAGTACTGTTGCTTTTTCTCAAGTGAAAGCAAATGAAGGCGGAATTGCGGTGCGCTTTGGTCCACAGAAGACTACTATGATCATCATTTTGTGTCATTAATTTTTTTCTTGTTTTCTTTTTCCTTCACAGATTTTGGTTTCGGATTTTTACTATTAATGATTGAATCTTTTGTTTGCTAACTTGATATCATATATAAGAGATTTTTTTAAAGTTTGATTTGATCTAAAATATAAGAAATAAAATATTAATATCTAATATATTATTATAATATTTTAATTATATCTTTTATTAAATAAATTTTTTAAATTATAAAAAATAATTATCATTAATTTCAATAAAAAATATACATATTAAATGGGGATATTTTTAAAAAATAATTTTTATTTAGAATAAAATTAAAAAAATTAATTGATTTTAATTAATTTTTTAATTCTTATAATTTAATTATTTATTTTTTATATATGAGATTGAAAGTAATACTACTTTGAATGCAATTCCCAACAACAATGCACGGACTTAGACAAACACGTATTTTATATATATATATATATATATATATAAAATATTGAAAAGATGTTTGTTACTTAAAAAATGACAAAAAATAAATGTCTTTTGATTCAACAATATCAATGGCTTCCTTATTGAAAAATATTTGAATGTGGGCTCACACATTATAAAATAAATTTAGTTAGTGGTTAAAAAGGTATAAATTATTAGATTTTACTAAAATTTATAATAAGAATACTCAACAAAATTATATAAAAAATGGTTTAGTTTCCTCTCTAATTTTAATTTTGTAGGCTTCTCCCGTTGAAAATTGCTATCAAACTTAGAGTGTTAAAAGAGAAATACCAAACCAAACCATATTAGTTTGAAAAATCAATTATATTCCATTGCAATAGCTTGGCTTGATATTTCCTATTCATCTAACTAATCTAATTCAATGTTTCAATTATCACATGCGATTCAATTTTTTTTATTATTTTGATTAGAAATTACTTATATTCTCTTCCTTCTTTTTTTTTTTAAGAGAGTGAATTTACAATTTAAACATATTGGAGGGGAAAAAGTGAATATAATTGCACATTATTTGCATATACATTATCCACGTTTAGATAAGGTGACAAAATTTTTATTTATTAGAGTTTATTAGTAGATAAAGATTTGTTCAACATAAACGTCGAGTCGTAATTGCAAGGGAAGAAAGGAAATTATTGTTTTTAGATAACAAAAAATTATTTGATACAATTGTTTGTTAGTCTATATTTAAAAAATATATATTTTTTTTTACATATTGATAAAAAAATAAAGAATAATGTTAAATGATTTATAATTTCATGAATGCACTTTTAAAATTAGTTTATTTTCAAAAGGTTTTAAGAATATTGTTAGATTATTAGCGGTCTATGATAGGTTGACCTAGATCTATAATTAAAACTTAAAATATTTAATTAATATAATTAACTAATATTCATTTGTTTTTAAATATTCAATTCTTATTTAAATATTGAAATTCAAACAATTAGTCAATTATTATTTGTGAGTGAAAGATTAAACAACAGACAAAGAAAACGATAAGCGGGTGATCGCGCAACTGTTTGAGAGTCAGTTTTTAAAAATAAAATAGATTGGAGAAACAAAAACTCTCTGAGAAGAATATAGAACTCTCTTCTCTCATGTTCAAATTTATTGACGTTTCCTACTGTGGAATTGATATGAATGTACAAATAGTAACCATGATTTCCTTCATAAAGTAAATTTTTAAAAGATTTTAAGTAGGTATATCCATTCTTAAATATTTCCATCAAACATAAAAAGATATCTAAAGATATTTTTCTTCTTCGGCCAAAAGTTCTTGTGGCCACCAGTTTTGAAATTGAAAAAGAGATTATTTTATTTCGTGGTATTGATTCCATTGAATGGATTTTGACCGTTTAGGAATTTAGCATCCGGGAAGCATGTGATAGTTACATATGGTGGACAGAAAACAATTTTTGAGTTGCCACAGCTTCATTAGTTTGCTTTTTGTTTTTGTTTCTTGTGTTTTTTTTTTAACTAAAAATTTTAGAAGACAACAAATCAGTAAGATATGATACACCTCAATTTTTGCATATATATTAATAAAGAATTAATGTAGTACGTATGTGATGTATAGGATATTATTATACATACATATATATATATAATGCAAAAAAAATTGTTAAATTATGTATTTATAATTTGATATAAAATAAAATAACAATAAACTAAATAGATAATTTTAAAATATTACAACCATTCGAATGTTATAAAATCTAACACTAGATTTGAAAAAGCTCTTTATCATTTACAACAAATGAGCTACATATATCAAATGGTATTAGAATACCATCAAGCAATAGATGATAAAAAATAAGTTTGATATTTGAAATTGTAATAGTATAAGCAAATAAAATAACCAATGAAAAAATTTGTATAAATCATTATAACATAATCAATACTTACAATAATCAAGTCACAATCAAGAAGTTGAACAGAATCCCTAAAACACCATTATTTAAATGTTATAAACAAATGTTAACTAAATAAAAGATAAAACATAAAAAAGTTAACTAAATAAACAAATGTTAAATATGGGTCTTGGAAGATACATTTTAACATGAGAAAAAGATTGACTCTAACTTTCATGTATAGTCATTGTAAAAGAAAAGTTAAAGGATATTGTCTCCTCTATCGCTTAATGGCTTTCTTGAATCAAATAGGTTGATTATTATTCTTGGTATATAAACATTTTTATCAATACTATTCCCTTGAAATAACTTTGTCCTCTATAATATGATTTTTGAAGTAACTCACTAATAATCTTGTTCTATTACACCATCCCAAATATTTATCTATATTTCTGAAAAGCATAATAGGTACCTCAATTTTCAATTTCAATATATGATTAGGTAGCCTAAAATCTTTTTTGTTATTCAATCAATTAGTTGTGTAAGCATCTTTCTGACAATCAACATTTAAATCTATTTTGTATAGACTATCTTAATTGTTTAAGTTTTTTCTTCACTAGAAGTAAATATATCATGTAATTACTAATGGCATCAACATTATCATGAGTTGGACATACAATAGCTTTATCCTATAAATACTTTAAGTTATGAACATTTTCAAAAAATGAAGGATATGTGCTATCAACAATTGTTTTTATTAGATTCGCATATCATTTTATAAGGATGCTTTTTGGTATTTTAATTTTAACCTCTTTGTCATTAAAATTGTTAATCTGTCCATGTTAATTTGAAGTCTAACATTTTTTGTCAATGCAAGTAACTTGCAATAACTCCATAAAATATATGGAGTTAATATAAGCAAAAACTTTATGTTGTCTAGTATCTTTTGAAATTATAGGCAAAATCTACTTGAAATCTCTTCCAAATACAACAACTTTCAATCCAAAAGGTTCATCTAAAATGTTAAGGTTATTGAATCTCATAATATCCCTTAACATCCTATCTTGAGCTTCAAAGTAGAATATATTAGCTATAGGCATTTCATCCTATATAGAAGCTTCGAAAGAATTAATAACTTTACCAACTTAAAACCTTGCTTTATGTTCCAAGTTGATTCCTCTATTATCTATCAAGGTATATAACATCATGAATAAGCTGTTTTATCATTTGGAATTAAGAAAGAAGTAATATCACTTGATGTAACTACTAGTACAATTACTAGTACAATTTCCCCTTTGATCTCAATGTCCTTGTCCAAGTCCTCTAAACAAAAGTTTTTAAAGTACCTTTAAAACCATTAAAAAAAACTCTCAATTACTAGAGTTGACAACATCCAATACAATATTATATATCATCCTTTATTCATTAGTTAGAGAGAATTAGATTTGTAAGATCTCTAGCCAAAACATCCTTATTATAATTCAGTTTGTCGTGCACAAGTGTATTATGAAGTCTATTGTGATGAGATAAAAGAAAACATCCACTTGCTAATGACATAGAAGAAAAATCTTTAAACGTTTGCCATTATTTCTCAATTGCTCAACAATAGCATAATTCTTTAATTGATCATCACCTAAATGCAAACCTAATAAAATTAATATTATCAATTAACAAACATTCAATAATGAAAAAAAAATTTGGCAGGAATATAATTATGTAACAAAATAAATCATTAAAATTTTAATTTTTATTGTTGTGATCAAGTAACAATGTTACCAATGCAAAATATAATTTCAGAGGAACTTTCAACCTTTTTCACAAACAAAATCTAGCCTTGAAATATTTTTGGAGATAATAAGTGTGATGAATAGAGTTTCAAGTAATCTTATGAACTCTAATCACTTACCTTTGATATGGAATCAATATATTATTTTTTGCCATCAAGCAACACTACAAGAGAAAGAAATAATGAGGGAAAATTCCCTTGCTATAGTGTATAGCGATGGTGCAGCAAAGGAATAGTGAGAAAACATTCCTTCATTATACAAGGATCACTAATCGACGAGGAAAAATTTCCCTTCTCAATCTTTTGGCAAAGTCTGTCACTAGTAAAAATGGCATCAATAATTCCCTCTCACACCTTTATCAAAATAATTGGATCAATAATCTAATTCCCTTTATAATTAGTGAGGGAATGGCAAATTTTATTGTTAATTTCCCGTGCACTTTTTGTGCCAATTCTTCATTATTTTCTCTCACTATCCCTTCTTAGTTCCTTGCTATTTCTCTTGCTAATCCTTTTAATTCCCTTATTAATCCTTCTCAATTTCCTTGTTATTTACCTTTACTACTCTATTGCTACTTTTCCTTACTAATCCTTTGTTATTTAGCTGCCAATTAAAAAAATGTTTGCAACGTTTTATTTGTTTTATATTCATTCATATATTTTAACTTGCAATGAAACAATGCTACATACAAGTAGTCAGCTAACAATTGAAACAATGAAATATATATTACAAAGTTGTACATTATATTATGGAAGTCCATGACTATCTAAAGAAAAGTTAATAGAAAACTTTTAACAAATTGTTATTTAAGCCTTCTTGTTCTTTTTTGTGGAACAAGTCCTACCTATACATGGGAACACCTTATGTTATTGACGTACACAACCACTTATTGACATTATAATACTTACAAAAAGTGATATGCTGACATTAGTAAATTATGTAACAATAGCGGTGTAATATAAATGAAAAGAAAATCTCCTAAAGATATATAATGTGAAAATAAGTAAAAGGGAATAAAAACTTCAACATACCTTAGAAATAAGAATTACTAAAATCTGTATCACCTAGGTCAACTTTGTTCTTGTCCTCTTTAAAAACTTCAGTATCATTAGTGTCTTCGTTATCATTGATGAATTCATCATTAAAGTAAATGTCCAACGAGTTATATATTTCATTGATGATAACTTCTTCCATCAAAGTATGTTCATTGAATAACGCAATTGCCAATTTGTTATCTTTAGCAAAGATATGTTACACATCTTTTAGAGTTGTGTCTTCCTAATGATAATCAATGGCATTGACTTTATTTAAACTATGCTCCTTGCATTAAGTGTCTCAATTGCAAAGAATTTTGGCCTAACCTTAGAAGTTGTCCATCATTCACCATTGCCTTTACTACCACTAAGTAGATTTCTTGTGTAGTACACTTGTTACGCCTACTTGACCAGCACAAACATATTACAGGTTTGGAAGGTTGTTCAAAACTTAACATCAACCCACCCACACTAAGTGTGTATGTTTGGTTTAGCGTTTTATTGTTTTAAAATTATATTTTGGTAAAAAAAATTTTTGTTGTTTTTATGTTTGATAAGTTGCAAACATTGATTTTTTTTTTCTTCCCAACGAGTATGCACTCATTAGTTTGCTTCTATTTTTATTTGTTTGGGTTACTAATTGTAAGACATGATACACCTCAATTAAAGCATATCTCTTAGTATAAAATCACATAAAAAGAATAAAAAAATTAAGATGAAAATTCATTGTTATTTTTTTTAACCCAGTGGCAAAGTTAAGATATTTTTCAAATCAATCAAATTTTACATTATTAAATCGTATGTAGTAACTTTATCATGCGTTAATGATTTACTAGTGCAGAAAGTGTAGAATTATTGTGTTCATTAAGCCAACGGATCCTTTTTATTAGAGAGAAAAAAAGTTATGAGATTTGGGTTAGTGAAATTCGTGTGTGTAAATCTTATTTTTAGTTAATTGGTGACTTAACTAATATTAAATAGTTTTATATTTTCGTCCCTAAAAAAAACCAATTATGATCCTTCCAAAAAATTAAATTAAAAAATAAATATAATCAAATTAAATTATTTATTATCATTTATGACAGTTAATATTTTGAGTTAACTAACTAAAAATATCAAACTTATAATTTTAATTTATTCAACATAAAATTATAAAAATTAATTTTTTTTAATAATGATTTTATCAATTATTTACTGAAAAATATCCCCCTTGAATATTTTAGTCTGTATTTTTGGAGTGGACCCCAGCCACCTTGGTAGGACCAGAATGGGGTCCACCCTCGTAACTGGCACTCCGCAGTGGCGCTTTAATTCAAAAGTTCAAAATGAAGTAAACGTAATCCAGTAGGACCCACATGAACATCAAGCGTGTAACGATCTGGCGACTCTCGTTATAACTCCAATGGCCCCACTCGAACACCGTTTTAACACGTTTATCTCCTATCAAAATCACGCACACCAGTTTAATCATGTTCCGCGATGCAGCATAGCGAGGCTGGATCTCGATGCTTATCTCCGGAGCGTAACGTTTTGAAAATTGTAGAGCGACTCTTTCTTCTATAAACGTTCATCGAAGAGCTCTGTGAAGTTCACAAGAAGAAGAGTTGATAGAAAGTTGAAAAATGAAGACAGCGAATGATTGGATCGGTTCGTGTTCGAAAGAGCAAATGAAGATCTACCAGGAATGGTTTAACTTGGCCGACTCAGGTTTTTCCTCTTCTTCTTTTTTGCTTTCACGCTAACACAGCACCGATAGTTCAATTTCCTTCACTGTATCGACTCCTTTTTTTTTTTCATTTGATCTTTAGATGGAGATGGGCGTATCACTGGTAATGATGCCACCAACTTCTTCGCTATGTCCAATTTATCTCGTTCTCAACTTAAACAGGTATATAGCTTCACTGATTTTCTGATTGCTGTGTATTTTGGAATCTACCATTTTATGCAATTATTTTTTGTTTTTTAGTTTTCGTTTTTTGAATCATTCTTCTAAGTTCATATAATTTGTTAATTGATTGCGTTTCATAAATTAGTTTCGGAAGTATCACTGATGTTTGTATCTCTTAGGTGTGGGCAATTGCAGATACCAAAAGACAAGGGTTTTTGGGTTTCACAGAATTTGTTACAGCGATGCAGGTTGTTGTGTGTTTGAAATATGATAATTGTCCATATGGTATGGTATCGTGTGAGAATCTGACTTTTAAATTGTGTTTCTCACAACAAACAGCTCGTTGCCCTCGCTCAAACAGGATATGAACTGACCTCAGATATCCTTAAAACTGAAAGTAAGTTTACTGATGCTTTTAAACGTGTCTGTGTTGCTTTCACCCATGTCAAATGAAAGAGGCATGCATCCCCTAGGCTAGTAGAAGATAAAAATGCTTGCATGTCAAAACTAACAATGCAGTAGTGAGGTCTCATGATACTGAGCATTGATTTCCTGCTTAATTAATGGGAAAGAGAGCTTGGTAAGGTTTCTATTAAGAAATAAGTGTTAGACATCTAAATTTTAAGGAATATTGGCAAAGAGATATTAGAAATTCTGTTTGGTTAACCAACCAGTCAATGATCTTGAGAAACAGAAACTTAGTGTCGCCCTTTAGTATCAATTTCGATTGGGGATTCAGAAATCTTGGTGACAATCCAATACACGAAAATATCATCATTGATTGGCTTAAAAAAAATGGGCATCTTGTTTGTTGTAATTTCTTGTCATCATTGATAGTGCTAAATCCTTTTTTATTCACACCTTTGGATCCATTTATTTTATTTCTGTTGATTACAGTTGAGAAAGAAAATATTAAACCTCCAGTGATGGACGGACTTGAGGCTTTACTAGCAGTAAGCAGCACTTTTTATCTCACTTGGTACTTCATTAATTAGATTACATTATTTCTGTGGATAGCTTTCCTTATTGTCTTCCTCCTTTTCCTTTTTGTTTTGTTTCAGAAAACCAAGAGTTTAACTATAAAAGCCCAACCGGAAGTAAACGGTAACATACATTAATCTTTCATAACATATGGCATTGTATTGTTCAATTAACAATTGATTAAATTACTTTATTGATAAAATGTGGGCGCAGCTCAGCCTCAGCCATTGCCACCTAATCATCGGCTTGCTTCAAAATCCTTAAAGAAGGTGACTCCCTTTGACCCTTCTTTGTTTTTCCATCATTTATTCTCTTATATAGAGACAATACGTTCTTTGACGAAAGCCATATATCCACATTAAATGTTTTGTAGCCATATTGCGGTTTCTATCTGATTTTAGGGTTGGATAATTATTATTATTTTTTTCAGATAATTATTATGTTGAGTCTTGTATGGTTCAAGTCATCAAGTATGACTCGCTTAGTTTGAGATCATTTCTCTGTGCTTTAGAGATCCTTGAAAATCACCCCAATGATTTCATTTAGATGAATGATCGGAATAGTTTATGCACAAGTACTAGTATATGGAATTGGGATAGGGGTTTATAGTCAATGTATTTCATATTTATAATAATTGATTTTCTTCTACCAAAATACTTTATGAAAGTTTTAAATCCTGTTAATCCTTTTAGTTAGTGTGATCAATCTTTCTTAGTTGCATGAAATATATTGATATATAGAGGTATAGTAAATAGATATTTATCTTGTTTGCCTTTATTGCTTTCATTAGTAATTGGTGGTTCTGATAGTAATAATTTAAAAAAGAAATTAGAATGTGCAACGGTGATTTTACATATATTTCAGGGAAAATTATGTTTAAGGACCAAGAAAAAAAAAAATTTTAGGACCTGTTACCATTAAATGTTTGTTGTTAAACTCAATGATAATCATCCTAAAATAAGTGGTAACAGGTCCTTAAGACTATTTTTTTTTTATTTTTTCATCCTTTATTATAATTCTCCCTGTATTTAAAGACATGTCTCCATCTTATTTTGTTGCCTGATTTACTCTAATCTTAAATATTTGCTTTTCTCAGCTGCCTCTTAATTCAATCACATCAATAATTGATGGCTTGAAGAGATTGTATGTTGAGAGGCTTAAGCCCTTGGAAGTCACTTACCGATTTAATGATTTTGAATCTCCCTTATTGGTAAGTGACACTTGCTCATCAGTACAAGATGCTAAATTTTGCCAGTTGCGCATTCTGAACAGAGTACTATTCTGTTCTAGTTAGAATGATGCCTTATTGATGATAATAGGATAATATTAAGTTTGCGCATATTTGTGATTTGTCATTTTCAGACCAATAGTGATTTTGATGCTAAACCCATGGTCATGCTTCTTGGTCAATATTCCACCGGAAAAACAACATTCATAAAACATTTGTTAAGATGTGACTACCCAGGTTGGTTAACTTTTGCATGATCTTCAAGAAGATTCATTAGCAGTTCTTTCATTAATAAAATTACAAAAAATTACTATACTAATTTACTTTTCACTTCTCTTTATTCAGGAGCACACATTGGACCCGAGCCTACAACTGACAGATTTGTTGTTGTCATGGTATAATAAGCATCTT
Source organism: Erythrophleum ivorense (assembly GCA_026724425.1). Lineage (NCBI taxonomy): Eukaryota > Viridiplantae > Streptophyta > Magnoliopsida > Fabales > Fabaceae > Erythrophleum > Erythrophleum ivorense. The sequence goes on from JAIUCV010000003.1 coordinate 7,469,190, forward strand.
GTGTTCTTGCATTACCTTTTGAGGTTAATAAAGTGCAAATTGAAAAATAGGTTTCTATTGCAGCTCTCTTATGCGGTCATTGGATATTTTGTTATTCCTTTTTCCTTGAAACATCTGTAAATTATATCCATTTATATCTTATTGTGTTTATGCCTTTATGATGATAAAAATTCAATATCTTTCATTTATAGTCGGGACCTGATGAGAGGAGTATTCCTGGAAATACCATAGCCGTTGATGCTGATATGCCTTTTAGTGGTTTAACAACATTTGGAGGATCATTCTTATCAAAGTTCCAATGTTCTCAATTGCCACATCCTGTGAGTTTCTTATATATTTTGAATCATGTTGGACTATTTAGTATTGAAATTGCCATTTATTTGTGCTTGAAGCAATTTTTAATCTCAGCTTCTAGATGAAATCACATTTGTGGACACCCCTGGTGTCCTATCTGGAGAGAAACAAAGGACTCAACGAAGCTATGATTTCACTGGTGTTATATCTTGGTTTGCTGCAAAATGTGATCTTATTCTTCTCCTATTCGATCCTCATAAACTTGATATCAGTGATGAATTTAAACGTGTAATTGCATCTCTACGTGGCCACGATGACAAAATTCGTGTGGTTTTGAATAAAGCAGATCAGGTCGATACTCAACAAGTAAGCCATTAGTTACCTGTAGTTTAATTTAGCTTGATCTGTCTTATATATTTGGTATCTAACTTTAAGCCTTGTATTTTAATATTGTAGCTCATGAGAGTTTATGGAGCATTGATGTGGTCCTTGGGAAAAGTCTTAAATACTCCAGAAGTTATGCGTGTCTACATTGGGTGAGTTTGTTATATTTTAGATGTTTAATGGTTCTAGCTATATTTAAAAGGGATAAATCCATCCATGACAAGATATTGTCTCCCTATTCTATTTATGTATAAATTATTCAAAAATTCTATTTGAATAATGGTAACATTCTAGTAGAAATTGCATGGTATATTATGATGGTTCTTAATTTGATTTCTTGTCATATTAGATTGTATCTATTCTTAATTTAATATTATTTTGGTGTATAAGAGTATCACTTTTATTCATTTTACAGCTCATTCAATGATAAGCCCATAAATGAAGGCTTTATTGGCCCATTAGGGGCGGATCTTTTTGAAAAGGAACAAAATGATTTGCTTGCAGATTTGGTTGACGTTCCAAAAAAAGCTTGTGATCGTCGGGTATGACATCATTTTTATTAGATTGTATAACTTGGTTCTCCATACGATTAAAATTGTCAAGTATTACTTTTACTTAACGATATGAATTTCATTGAAATATAATGCAGATCAACGAATTTGTAAAACGTGCTAGAGCTGCTAAAATACATGCATATATTATTAGCCATCTTAAGAAGGAGATGCCTGCGATGATGGGCAAAGCTAAGGCTCAACAAAGGCTTATTGATAGTCTCGAAGATGAATTTGGAAAGGTCTTTTTTGTACTTCTCTTCCTCTCTTCATCAACTCTCAATCACTTAATTACTTATTATTTATCTTTTTACTAAACAGGTTCAAAGGGAGTTTCATCTACCTGCTGGTGATTTCCCCAACGTAGAGCACTTCAGGGAGGTTTTGAATGGTTACAGCATTGACAAATTTGAGAAGCTAAAGCCTAAAATGATACAAGCAGTAGATGACATGCTTGGATATGAGATTCCCGAGCTTCTGAAGAAGTTTAGAAATCCTTACAATTGAATAGGGGGAAGCTGAGAAATTTTGGATCTTCATTTGTTGTCATTCTTGTTTCTTCATTTAATTGTTTAAATTTGTTATTAATTTGCAACCTGGACACGGTTAGGCATAAACATTGAATGTTTGGATTGGTTTGTTTTCATGATCTATTGTCTATACAAAGCATGGATAGGTTGTTTGGTGAATTCTCGGGCTATTTTTGTTTCAACATGAAGATCGTAGTAGTATTTTACACTATCTCTCTTATATTGGTGATTGTGCTTTCTTGCTGTAGAACTCAAGTAATGAATTATTAAAGTATGACGAGTCAATTATTGAGAACTCAAATGATGAGAATTTTGCTGGCAATTTAAATGCAACTTTTGTTTTCAACCCCAAGTGATAACATTATAGCAAATCAGGAGTTTAAAATTTCCTAGTGTCCACCTATTCAATTTTCAAATTTGTCAATGTTGTGTCCATTCAAAACCTCCTCGAAGTGCTTTACATTGGAGAAATGATTAGGTAGATTAAACTCCCTTTGAACTTGTTTAGTGAAAACATAAATAACAAGTAATTGAGCAATTGATGGTTGATGAAGAGAAGGATTCAGGATAGGCCTTTCCCAATTCATCTTCAAGATTATCAATAAGCCTTTGTTGAGCCTTAGCTTTGCCCATTATAGCAAGTATCTCCTTCTTAAGATATTCATGTATTTTAGCAGCTGTAGCACATTATACAAATTTGTTAATTTACATTATATTCCAATGATATTCATATCTTTAAATAAAAGTAATACCTGACAATTTTAATTGTATAGAGAACCGGCACATACAATCTAATTAATTGTTGTCATACCCAACAATCACAAACTTTGTTGGATTGTTAACCAAATCTGCAAACAGGTCATTTTGTTTCTTCTCAAAAAGATGTGCTCTAAGAGGCCAATAAAACCTTAATTTATGGGCTTATTATTAAATGAGCTGTAAAATAAAGAAAAATGATATTCTTATACACCAAAATAATATTAAAATAGCAACAGACACAATTCAATATGACAAGAAATAAAATTGAGAATCATCACAACAGACCATGCAATTCAATGCAATTTCTACTAAAATGATTGAATATAATTTTTGAATAATTTATACATAAATAAAACATGGCGACAATATCTCATCGTGCTTTGAAAATTCAGAAAGCAACAAAACAAGTTATACAAAAATGGATGGATTTATCCCTTATAAATAATTTAAACATCTAAAATATAACAAACTTGCCTAATGTATACACGCATAACTTTTGGAGTATTTAAGAGTTTTTTCAAAAACCACATCAATGCTCCATAAAATCTCATGAGCTACAATATTAAAATACAAGGCTTAAAGTTAGATACTAAATACATAAGACAGATCAAGCTGAATTAAGTTACAGGTCTTATTAAATATTGACCTGATCTACTTTATGCAAAACTACACGAATTTTGTCATCGTGGGCATGTAGAGATGCAATAACATGTTTAAATTCATCACTGACATCAAGTTGCTAAGAATCGAATAGGGGAAGAATAAGATCACATTTTGCAGTACACTAAGATATAACATTAGAGGAATCATTGTTTCGTTGAGTCCTTTGTTTGTATCCAAAAAGGACACCATATGTGTGGCAATTGAAAACATTGAAACTTAGAGAAAAATGATCCTCCAAATGTTATTAAACCACTAAAAGGCTTGTCAGTATCAACAACTATGGTATTTTCGAGATTACTTCTCTCATCAGATCTCAACTATAAATATAAATAAAAGATACTAAATTCTTAATCATCATAAAGACATAAACACAAACTAACAAAAATGGATATAATTTACAAATGTTTCAAGGAAAAGCAACAAGACAATATCCCTTCAATTTGCCCTTTATTGATTTCTAAAGGCAATGCAAGAGCATAAGATGCTTATTATACCATGGCAACAACAGTCTAATGTGTACTCCTAAATAGAGAGAAGTGAAAAGTAAATTAGTATTGTAATTTTATGTCCTATAATTTTTTATGTATGAAAGAACGGGTAATAATTCCTCTTGATGATCATGCTTAAGTTTACCGGCCTGTATAGTCACATCCTACAAATGTTTTATGAAGATCATGCAACAAATGGTGTTCTTGAGGATCCCAAGTAGTTAAGTGTTTATTCTCTAGTTATCTAATAAATAGTTGATAGATGAATTTTTTTTACAACCCACATGACATGACTATTTTCTTTAAAAAAAAATTTGACATAATATTTTTATTAATAGAACCCTATAATGAATTCGTAAAAAACTTTAAGTTTTATCCTTTAAAAAAAATAAAGAGAAAGGATTAGACCTTAGGTACACGAGGCACAGTAACAGTTACTAAATTAAAGCAATAGTACACTTTGAGGCTAACTCAGTAAAGACTTTAGAATGTGGTTAGAGTAGAGTCCTGTTAGCCTCGTAGCTAAGAAATTTACAATGCACCGTGGTAGCACGGAGGGTTTTCAATTCTTACAACCCCCACACAATCTGTTCAGCGTATTAAGTTAATTATACATGCGAACCCATACTAAACCATTAATATTATTAGCAACAACAGTACATCGCAGCTAGATTTAACAGAAACACGAGACGAGAGCAACTTATCTAAACCTCCCGAGGCTCTTCTACTTATATACATGAAATGAACGTAAAGAAGAAATGCAGCATCGTGGACTAACACTTTCAAGCTTCTTGCAGCGGGTCTGGACAGAACTCCGTGAGCATTTTTTTACATCATATTAATCATATGATATTATCATGATTAGTATTCTGCTTTGCATCTTCCAAGCCAATTTACACGAACTCCGGGAAGTGGAAAACTCCGATTCTGTAGCAGAGGGTTTATCCACATTCTGCCTTTTCAGCGTTGTGACACAGGTTTGCAAGCAAAAGACAAGTTTCTAGACAGGAACAACATCAGCATTTTGATTATCGTCACATGTCACAACCAGACCTTCCACATACATTGGCAGAAGACAGCGGATCCATTGACAACCTGTTGATACAGGCTCTGCTGAAGGAACAATCATGAGCACATTATCATGTCGACGAACAACTCCCATTACACTTACGGTACTTCCTTCTTTGATGTACCTAGAATTACCCAAATTTACATTTTAAGTATGAAATAGCAATTATACTCGAATCAATGATTTGAGGTTTTAGTTCCTTCTTTTCTTAAGCTTTTAAGGAAGAAGGAAATTGTAAAAAGGAAAAATTTAGATGCAGTTTTAAAGTAATCGCTATCAAATTCTTTAGTAAAAATGTATTGTAAAAGAGATTTTTTTGAAGAGTCTATAGTACCGTGCAAAGTTATAAAAAATGTCCATGTGTGATATTTTTTATAGAAGAACATAGTAGCAACAGAAGAACTTTATTTAAGTCTTCTCAATTTTCAAAAGGAGCATATAGAGATTATATTGTCACAAAATTGTGTACTCCATACCCTTCCTTGAGGCGCATTATGCGGTCATCACTAGAGAGTTTACGGTCTGCAAGCCAGCTTAAGAAATTAGGAGATAATTCTCTGTTCTCCTTTGTTACGTCAACCACAGTAGCTGGTTTCACACAAGGAGCAACCTTGGCACCATAGCCTGCTTTCACTAATGCCCTCAACCCAGACTGGAAGTCCGATATGTAGAAGTCTGCCACATATTTCTGCTCATAGAAAACAATAAATTTGTTGCTATAATGTTGAGCAAGAGAAACTGATACACCACATATCGTGGTCAGGAAGTGGCCAAAAGATATAAATGTATAAAATCCTGATGCAGCAGTTTTTCATATATGGGAGTTCTCAAGTACTGAAAAACATATATGTATAATTCGATGAGTTTGCTGACAAAGAATAGATATAACTTGTGTAAGTAGAACTTGGGAACGTTAATGACTGGAAATTACTATGCTATCAAAGTGGACATGCCAACTCAGAAAGGTGCCTGAACATAACACGATAAAACATGGAATAAGTGAAGCCTAATGTAAGTTCAAAAATTCCTAGTAGTTGGGGACAGTTGAAATGACAGAAAAGAAAATAGTCTTGCAGTGATGATTTTACCTTCTGGTTTCCAGTATGACCATCCTAAAGCATATTTCTTAATTATGTTTTTTGGACAAGAAATAAAATTGTCTTAGTTAAGTTGAACAATTGAGGGCGAGCCTTGGCGCAACGGTAAGATTGCTCCAGAGTGACTTGGAGGTCACAGGTTCGAACTGGAAACAGCTTCTCTGTAAAAAAGTAGGGATAAAGCTGCATGCATCTACCTTCCCCAGACCCCACCTAGTGGGAGCCTCGTGCACTGGGCCACCCTTTAAGTTGAACAACTAGGAAATAAGTATATTACAAGTACATTGAATCCTTTTCCAAACTTCCACTCTCTGGACTGGGTAAACTAAGAGCAGGGATACCATCTCAGACTCTATTGGGCAAAGAAATGTTCCATACTCTGCTTTACATTAGAAACTAAAGCTACATGTACCCTTGCTACTAGTCCAGTACCTAATTCTCCATAGGCATTAACAGTGACCTAAGCTCCTAAGCTCCAAGCTGTCCATAATCTTGTTTAGTAGTTTAACAGTATCTTTCCGCCAAACAATTTATTATTCCTTAGGCATCTCTCGCTATTGTAAATTTGAGGTACTGATTGAGTCAATATAGTCATACTCTGGTGCAAGTGATTTCTTCTTCTTATGGTGGTGTTTGTCACATGGGATTTTAATTTTTCAAGTACATGAAAACCTATTTATAAGATATTTGAGCTTCAGAAAATGGAAAATTTTAAACTTTTTATAAGTGTCCTAAATAACATAATAATACTGATTATATATATATATATGTATATGTATATGTATGTATGTATGTATGTATGCCACAGACTCATGGCAAAATGTTTTATCAATAGGTTTCCAACTACTTGGGAAACTAGATGTCTATGTACCAAAGGCCACCCTTGAGTTTCATCATCATTGCTTGATCCAAAATCAGTTCATGTAAAGCATCAATTAAGTAGTTCAATAAACTGACCTCAGAATATCTAGAACCCCAAGTGAAGCAACGGTGCTTAGGATTTGCTGATTTTCCTCCCCATCCTTTATATTCATATAATTCTGTTGAGACATATACGCATCTAGGTACTCTTTGGTAGGATGACTCCAAAGAAATACTGCCACAGGTTACAACCTACATGAAGAGACAAGATGCATACGATAAAAATATGCATTAAAAGGCATAATTTTCGTCCTTCTGAAGCCATTTAAATTTAAATATCATTCACTAGAATTACTTTAATGTCAATGAAGAATATATCACATAATATTGCAAAAGTTTTGAATGCTTCATTAAAGAACAAAATTTCATAAAAAACAGCAAGCTTGTAAGAAAAGAGAGAGAGAAAAATGCAATTTCAGAATCAGACATGATAATCCACACATCGGTCAATTCTATTTGAGTTCTTTTTTTTCTTTTAATAGAAAACTAATTTATTGATGAGAAAAGAACGAATAACATCAACGGGGGGCAATAATCCCCCCAACGAGTTAATGGAACAAGTAAAACACTAAACAAACATTAGCTCAAAAGAGCTTTCCAATCCCTTTGCAAATCCATAGGGGAAACTCCCCTGAAAAAACCAATTGTGCTAGTGAAAGAAATGAAAAAAGCACTTTGTAGTGAACATTCTCAGTGAGTATAACAGAACCAACTAAGAATATAACAACCTGACAAAACCGATATATTCCCAATGTCCAGAAGAATTTGCTTTGCAGCTTCCTGAAGGTATTGAGGCAATGCCAGCCACAAACCTTCTAGTGGTAAAAAAGAGTAGAAAGGGATGGGAGGATGCAGCAAAAATGAACGCTCAAAAGTTTTCCAAATTATGCCGCTTCCACTTAAATCATAGACTTCCCTAAATTCCACAAGGCAGAAAAATTATGAAGTCAAGGTTAAGATTTAATTACTTTTATAAATTGTAAAGAAACGTTTGCCCTGGAGAATTCTATCCTTTAACCCTTCAAGAAGCAAATATCTGGTCCATCCTGACCCTACCTCGTATATGCTCCTTATACCACCATCTATGATTCATGTATTCACAATATCCAAACCTTCAGGTATAGTTGTTATTGTCCCCCCTTTTCCCCCTCTTCTTTGTAAGTGCAAGACAGCATTTGCAATTGCCAATTATAGAAAAGAAAAAAAAAATACCAGTTTGCAATCTGATATCCAGGACCCTAGTGACCCCGATACACAACCATTTAATATTAGAATAATCACATGAGGGAGTCGCTATCACTATTTGTATATCCATCTGACATACAACAATCAAACCCATACCTAACAAATAAATATACAAAAAATATCCACCTCTTCTCCCAAAAAAAAAAGTCAGCTTAAATAATTGCAAGCTCAACAAAACCATAATTTCTTAAGCACAATTAATTACAAAATATACCATCGAGCATTAACGAGTCACTGTCTGAAGAAAAGAAATGCTTGGGTTAATGCTAGGCCAATAATATTATGAAAGTATATGCAATAAGGAAAGATGAAATTACCCCGGTAACCTTCACGTACTGTCCATCAATGGCCCCCCTGAGCTCAGCATCAGGATACCTTTTTACAAACCCTAAAAGCCCTCGTCTTCCCCAAGCGCAGTTCCAGACGAACAAAACCAGAACCGGCGCAATAATTCCCCCAAGAGCTACGAGAATCACCGCTTTCTTCACCGCCACCATCAGAAACACCCCCACAAGCAGACCCATTGCGATCAACACCATAAATACCCACACGATCGCTTTAGAAACCCTGAACCCGACCTTCATTTCATCGTTCAAACTCGTCACGGCGGAGCCGTAAACCGCCTTGCCGATCGAACCAGATTGTTCAAGGTGACCCGACCTCCTCCCGCCACCCGATGAACCAATCGGGCCGGATCCTAAGGGACCCGACGTGATGAGAACCGTGGGCTGAAGAGGAATCGGGCCAGACGACTTCTTCGGCATCGGACCCGAACCACTGTGCCTTCCAATCGGACCCGAGTTAGATGCGGATCGCACTTGTCCACTATTATGCTGAGAAGACGAGGAGGGACGCGAAGGTTTTAAAGAAGAAGAAGAAGGAGGGGCATTCGAGGATGGGATATCGAACATTCTGCCTAGCTCCCCGGATTTCTTAGGGTCACCGCCGGTGTACGGAACGGCGCGTGACGCCATTGTGGGTTGGCGCTCCTTGGGCTGCTCCGGTCGACCCGAGACGTACAGCCCACTACTGAGTTGGTGCGAAGGGATACGGGTCCCCATTTCTGAGACAGAGAAAGTAGTTACAGAGCGAACGAGTGAAGAGGTTCTTCTACTACTATGCTTGTGTGTGTGTGTGTGTGTGTGTGTGTGTTTGAGTGAGTGGGGCCGACGACGATGGTAGAAGTGGAGGTAGAAGTATAAAGGCAAGAAGAAGAATGAAGAGGCTCAGTGGAATTGCGGAAATGGGGTTGAGATTTCCGATAATGACATCTGTATCCTTGTCTCTTTAAAAGCTAGTCTTTGCTATATTGAGCTTCGTCCGCTTTAGAGCGCATTTCTTTGCAGCTTCTTTGTAGCTGATTTCTCTTGTATGTAAAATAAAAGAGAATTATTTTAAAATAAGAAATAAAAAATAATTTATTATTATTATTTTAAAAATATAATAAAAAACGAAATATTGCTCAGAAATGATTATAAAAATATAATCTTTACAGGCTAACCTAGTAAGGGTGAGATTGATAATATGAATAGTGTATCCATCTAATATACTATAAAAAATATATAATTTTTACACAAAATTTATAATAAAAAGATTTTTTCTTTCTATCAATCCAACCAAACAAGACGTGAGTTTACCTTTTCACCCTTTCTGTTAAAAATTTCCCATCTCCTACGTTTTTTTTAGTAAATTAATAATTTAATAGCTGAATTATTTAATTTAGTATTCAAAAAAAATTTAATATCCAACAATGACAATTTTATTACATCCTTTGATATTTATCCAAAGATGAATTAGCAAAGAGTTTGTTGTTTTTAAAAATTTATTCACGTATCAATTTTTAGGACAAAAATTAAATAAATATAATAAGATGAAAACTTTTATTTGCTCTTTAAAAAAAAAAAAAACCTTTTACCCTTTTCTGCTTATCCTCCCCTAAGTTCCAAAGTTCCAAACTTAGCAAGGAGCGGAGATATATTAATTACAACACAGTTGCCCTAAAAGATGGTTATATGATGTTAGCTTTTCATTTTGTTAACATGTAAACACCAAAAATACCAACCAAACAGATTCATTTTATTGAATTCACAGGTACTCTTTAAAAAGAAATAGGTAATTATTGGAATATTATTTTAAAAAATTGATATTCTTTTGTTTCTCACGTCATCATAGCTCGTATAGTATCTAGAATTATTAGACATAAAAATAAAAAAAAAGATATGAATAGAATGAAATCATTATAATTAATATGATATAAAAATTTCATTCCATTCATATACTTATTTAAATAAAAATAATAGAATAATAAAAAAGAATAATGGAAAAATTATCCTCATTTTCTTACTTAAATATAATATTGAAATAAAAAAAAATAATGATAATGAAAATATAATGAACTCTATATAAATTAAGTATAATAATTATCCTTAATTCACATATTTATTAAATAAAAATAAATTCTTCTTTCAATACTGTAAAATGTGCAACAAATTAGATTATTTAATAATTTTTTTTCTTTTATCTCCTTTTACTGGCATTGTTTCAATCATTGTCACTTACACAACTACAAAAATTATTAAATCAAATAAAAAAAATTCTGTGCAAAAATTTTTAAACAGGAGTTGATATTTCATGAGATGCAATATTTTTATGTAGGTTCCAATACATAAATTCACTAATCAACTTTATCAAACAAAAGATTCTATCATATTAATTTTATTTACCCTAATCCATTTATAAGTATAATCTATTAATTATATAATAGGCTAAATCTACGCAAGACGAATTTATTTTATACCACATTGTAATATGGAAAAGACATCACCCATAATAGGTTTTTCTAAAATTTATGATTTCAGGCTTGTTTATTTAAGGTTAAGCTTACCTGCTACTTTTGAAAAAGCTTATATTTATATATTCTTATTTAAGAGTGAGTATAACCATACGAAAAAAATATGGTGTGGTGGGCATCTGGCATTATGGGAAAATGGGTCCCTACTTATTAGATCCTTTATCATTGGCAATAGATTTTCTCTCTGGCTTCTATCATTGCCTTCCTGCACAAATAATAGGGTGGATTCAACGGTTAGGATGGACTTCCAGGGCACCCATCGCCATCAAATAAAAGAAATAAGCTTTTATATTTAGATCAAAGTGCCATTTTAGTTGTTTGAGTCTTAAAAGCATTTTTTTCAGCATGACATTGGAGGAGAGGAGAAAAAAAAAATGCCTAGTCAATATTATGATTGCACAACCCCCCCTAGTCAAGTTAGACATTGACTTGATTTAGTACTTTGTTCGATTTTAAGTTAGACTTCAATGAAATCCAGCGTTTGGGTCAAGTTGGTTTATTTTTATTATTTTAAATTTTGGATAAAAAATATAAAATTATTTCTAAAATTGTTTTATATAAATCTTTCTAAAATTATATTTTATCTCTAAAAAATAAAATTTTTATATAAATTCTATAAAATATATATATTTTATTAATAAGATCAAGCTAGGTCAAAGTAATAAAAAAAAAAAAAAGACTCACTTGATACTTGACTCTATCTATATTCTTTTAACCCAACTAATATAGTTTGAGAATATTATTTCAACACACATTAACACAAAAAGGAATGATGTGAGGCTCTAATATTATTTAAAATATTTTAAAATTTTATAAATTTATACAAAATAAAAAATACTTTTAGTGTGTATATAAGATACTAAATATAATTTTTAAACCAAAATAAAATGTTGACCTTAAGTTTATTTATTATTTTAATTTAATTTTTTTCTTATATCATCAAATATTTAAGATGTTAGATTAACACCATCTAAACAAAATTGATAATTTAAAATACATATAATATGAATAGAAAAATAAAAACTAATTTTATTTAAAAAATCCTTATATTCAAATTTTAGAAAGGCATTACAAATGTAGGACCAACCATGGTTACTCTATGGCAGCACCAATAGATCCACAATCCCTTCAAGTGCCCACAGATGGAAGTCCCTACTTGGCCAAAGTTCCATATGGGACCCACTAGGGCCCCATTCTCTTCATCATACAAAAACGGACGGCTGTGATCCATTTAATCATGGACTCCAAGTCCAAACACTGTGGAGGAAGAGGCATTTATTTACGTGGCGTTAGTTTAGTGTGTTTTCCTTCTTTTTAAGCTTTTAGCGCTAATTGTGAGGGTTAGTTATTTTCCAAAAGGGATTAGCTTTTGCTGCTTCGGATCCGCTTTGCTGACGTGGCAGTGGGTTCGAGCTAGAGGGCAAAATAGTAAATTTGACTTCTCATTGCAGTCGGTGGAAAAGGATGCTGTCTAAGGTGAAAGGACGGAAATACCCATGTTGAGTTATGTTGGATTTGAGGGGTGCCGACTCGACGAGCGGAGATCATAAAAATTGGCAAAATTATATTTTACTCTTTCAAATGATGTGTGATTATAAAATTAAATATAAATTTTAAAATGTAACATAACACTTTTTTAATTTTAGATTAAAGTAAAAACATTAACTCTTAGTTAAAATTAACAAAAGCCAAGTAAATTTAATTGTGATAAGTGTTGGAACTAAGACTTTACATCAGAGGGGTAAAGAAAATTTTTTTATAGAATCTTTTTTATATTTTATTTTTTAAAAAAATTATATTTTTGAAGTATACTGTTTAAATCAAAATTTTTTTAACTTTTAGAATAAATTAAATAAAATTAACTCACTAATAATATTTTGACTTTCTCCTTTCTAAGTTTAGGAACAAATTTAAATTTAAATAAGTAATATAAAAAAATTACTCTTCATATTAATATCTAAAATTTTACTATCTATACAAAAAGACATAGTTTTATTTCTACTTAATACTTATACAATATATAATAAAAATACACTAAAAATATATATTATTACTAACAACATCATTATAATTCTATAAACAATTTAGAATAGTGTTTTGAAAGGGGAAAAACTATCTAATGATATATAAAAGTTTATGATTGTCAATTTCCAAAAATATATATCCACGAAGCATAACAAAAGACTATTTTATCTAATAATATTTTAAAAAGTTTTACACTATTTTCAAAAACAATTATTGGTCCAATTAAAAATAATATATAGATATTTAAATTTAGTTATGATCTATTCAATCATTGTAAAACTCCTAATTACAAAAATATGTCAAACACATGCATTGATTAAATATAAATTGAAAATAAAATAAATATTGGGCAATAGATAATAAGATGAGAAAAAAATTATTATATAAAGTCTAACGAGATAAAAACAATTAAAAAAATAAAAAAGTGAGGAAAAATTGCAAAATAAGAATAAGGGTAGGGAGAAAATAAGAAAAATAGAATAAATAAAATAAAATGACAGAAAAGAGGAAAAATATGTATAGATTTATTGAGTTCAATTTAAAATATTAAATAATATATATGTGTTTGTGTGCACACATTCAATGAATTCTATGAATTTAATAAATTCAAAATTTTAAGATATGCAGGAACACAGTATCAAAACTCTCCTCTCTACAACATTGATAACAATATTTGGCTTAACTTAATGTTAGATTTGCAAAATGTTTATTTATAATTTCAAAAAATTATTTTTTTTATTTTCAAAAACTTACTAAGGATTTAATGTTTTTATTTTAGTTCAAAATTCGAAAACTCTTTTATTATATTTTAAAATTTATGTACTAAATATGTTATTATGTCTTAATTTAGGAGTAAAATATAATTTTTCTTTAAAATATAGTTTATATTCAAAATTCAAGAAATACATATTTTTAATTTATTCCAGTTGGAAAATATATATATTTGTCATATTAAGGTTTTAAGTAAATTTTATAAATCCCTATTGAAATTTTTCTTAAGTACAACTTGATGTAGTAAAAATTTGAATTTAAAATCTCTTGCAAGTGTCTTGTTATCTTTCACCATTAAATTAGTATTTAAGCCTTGTTTGGTATGCAAAATAAGTTTATTATGAGAATGAGAAAGGAAATGGACCTAACGGAATCTTAATGTCTAAATCATGTTTGGCATGGTAAGAAAAAGCAGTGGAAACAAGTCACATTATAATGTTGGGTTTGAGGGAAATAAGATAAGAATAGAAAATAAAAAGGTAGAAATGATATTAATACCCTTCTTCAAAAAAAATTTCTCCTCCCAAAAAAACCAACATAATATCCTTGAAATTTGCACATAATTCCCAGTTTCATAGAAAACACCATGATAACATGTTTAAATTTGGATTTTTATACAAACCCATAGCAAAATGGTATTACAAGTTCAAATTTGCTTTGTATAATTTACCTACCATCGATGATAAATCTATTGAAGGCTATAGTTGAAAGTTGTGGAATGCCAAAGTTAAAAAAAGCTATGGATTAAAAGTTATAAACCATCCTTTAGATTCAAAAGATATGGATGCCAAAATCGAAATCAAAATTCAATGAAGGTTGAAACACTCATTGATAGAGGCTAAAATTGAAATCCATGGCATACCAATGGCCGGAAGCTATGGAATGTCATGGTTGAAATTATAATCCTTCATGACATGCCCTAGGTTGAAGTTGAAGTAGAACATTGCAATCGAAAGCTGTGGGTTAAAGGTTGCCAAAGGCAAGATGATTCAAAAAATTGCTCTCACTTGAGTCAAATAACTTTCCATTGAGCTGCAAAAGGTTAAAATTCTCTCATGTTTAATAGTTTCACCTCATCCAAAGAAGATGATCCTTTGCATACTAAACATGTTTTTTTCATCTCTCTCATTTTGTAAATCCCTTCTCCCATCTACCCAATAGGACCTAACTACTAAATGATGTTTTATTAATGTAAGTCTTGTGTATTGATTTTTTATGTAGGAAATCATTTTTATGTAAAGTTGAGTTAAGACTCTATATGAGAAATTCTTACTACCTTTTAATGTATTATGTTATTTATACATTATGTAATAAAATAGCGTTAAATAATAGAATTGGACTTCACACAATATTCATTTATGTAATAATTTTATAATATAGACTTTATATAACATTCTATTTATGAGATAGTATTATAATAAGTACTAAAATGTAAAACTTATTATAATAATGTTGTGTGGAATCTAATCATATGTGATTTTATTTTATTCAATAGTATATAAATAGCATGATTATATAACAATTTTTCAATTAGGATATCAGTATTTTAAGACAAAAATCAATGCCTAAAAGATTATTCAGCCAAAAGAAAAAATGCATACAGGAAAAAAAGATGACATGGACCCACACGGCTTCAAGTTACACTCTCTTAAGATGCCAGTGTCTCAACGCTTTGCGGTTAGACAGTAAGCATAACGCTTTTTGTTTTCATCCGAAACTGCCCTCCCCGCGTTGCCAACTAAGTTCACAGTTCTCACTAACTGTTGAGGGTACTTTCGTCATTTCGTATCGTCGTCGGGAGATTTTTCCTTTTCATATTTTTAACTATAATTTGCACACACATAATTACTAACTTTTTTAAAAGGGAATTTTATCTCTTAAACTAATTATTAGTTATAAAGTTGATATGTAAAATTTAAAACAGAACAACACATTTTTTTCAAATTTTGAACTAAAATCAAAAAATTAAATTCTAGTTAAATTTAAGGAAAAAATTTATAG
Organism: Erythrophleum ivorense; assembly: GCA_026724425.1. Taxonomy (NCBI): domain Eukaryota; kingdom Viridiplantae; phylum Streptophyta; class Magnoliopsida; order Fabales; family Fabaceae; genus Erythrophleum; species Erythrophleum ivorense. The sequence continues at coordinate 7,484,839 of JAIUCV010000003.1, forward strand.
ATATAATTATTTATATATTTATTATTAAATTTCTCAATTAAAATATAATAAGTATATATTGTATAATTAAAATATGATAAATATATATTTTTTTATAAATTATTATATAATTATTTAATTAAATAATACATTTGTTATATTTTTAATAAAAAATTATACATTTGTCATGTTTTGATTAAAAAAATTAATTATAAAAATATAAAAGAATTGCACATAAATTTAATCTTAAATTTAATAGTAACAAGTTATGTTATTTAAATAATAATAATAATAATAGACTTCGGGTTTGTAAGAATTTCATTTTTAATTTATCTCTTTTTTGGTCATAAACTAAAATTTAATATTTTTAGTTTAGTTTTTAAATTTTAGTTTAGTTTAAAATTCAAAGAAGTTTTGTCAAATTTTAAAATTCTCATATATATAATTAAACTTTAATTATATTCTATTATATTTGTGTGTGTATATATATTATTTAAATTTATTTTTAAAAAAATATAATTTCTTCCTTTTTCCTAAACAATTTTATTTTTGATATACGATGAAGTAAAAATTTGAATCTAAAATTTCTTGTTAACTAGTGAGTTCTTTTATTATTAAACTAGACCCAGTGACTTATAATATTATTTAATGAATGATAAATGTGTTTAATCTCAATAACGTAATATTAAGTATCTCAATCTCACATGCAATGTATAATCTACTCAATAAGGTTATATTATCTTTATATGCCTACTACTGTATGAAATATATGTGAAAAAAATATAATTGTCCTTATTGTTGTCTCATGCACCGTAACAGCTATATATACCTTTTTTTTTATAGTCTTGTACTACTAAAATATTTATTTTTTGTAACATTATTATTCATATTTTAATGGACAAACAATTTTTATTTAAAATGCAAGTTGATTATAATTTAAAATTATATTATGTAACTTTAAGGTCACGTTTGGTACGTAAAATGAATTTTGATGGGAATGGGAAAGGGAATGAGAATGGGAATGGAAATGAATCTTTATATTTATTTTTTTATTTCTAAAATTAAAAAAAAAATACTTAGCCTTCTAAAAATATTATCCTCCACCTAGGTAAAGCTCATTCCATCAATTTATCGAAGGAAAGCTCATTCCATTATTTAAAGGAAAATTTCATTCTATTGGAAAGAGAAGCCAGCGTACCAAACACAGGAGACCAAGAAATCCATATTCCTTTCCATTCCTTTCCCTCATATAGCCCTCGTACCAAATATGTCCTAAAACAAAATTTACATTGCAACATACAAAAGACTAAATACTCTGTATTACCTAAAATATTGAAAACGAACTACTCTCTCCCCCCCCCCCCCCAAAAAAAAAACAGAACAAAGAAACCCACCCATGGCCCAATTAATAAATTGGTTTTTAATGAAATTTATGAAATAGTCGTCATTAACAAAAGAAGATGGAAGAACAAGGCAATATTTATGACATTAAGGCTTGACATAAGAAAATGTGTTTTTTTTTTAAATTGTGGCCATTCCTGTTGACATAAACCTAACTCCTTATTCAATTAATTGGAAATTCAGTTACAAACATTAAAGTATATATGTATATATCTTTTATAATCACACAAACATCAACATATGTTAGAATTAAACTATCATGATGGACTAACTTATAACTCAATGTAATAATTTAAAATTTTTAATTAATTAATTAATTTTGAATTTTCAAAAAGAGTTTGTTATATTGGGAGTTAATTATTTTTTTGAAAAATGAGAAGTTATTAAACAAAAGTGGAAACTAATGGTGAAAGAGGTGAATGATTTTCAAAAAACAAAGGATCTCTCACCTTTCTCACTATGTATGGAAAAAAAACACAAAAGATACAAAAAAGAGACAATAAATGTCTCTTCCTATCGATTATGCTGTAAACAAGTAGTCGTATTTTGTCTAAAATTGCATTAGACATAAATTCAACAAAATTCACATACATATAAATACTTCAAATTTCTCTGGAGAGAGATAACATGAATCATCAAAGACCAAGTTGACCTCATAATCTAGCCTGGCATTATTTTAAAACTAGGTTTACACGTTATTTGATACATTTTGATGAGGGTCCCTTCTAACTTTTTTTCTCTCTTTTAATTATCTTTAATTTCTTCACCAATTTTTTTTTTAATATCCTGGTCAACTGTTTGGACTTGGCTCTATGAAATTGACAGAATTCAAATTCAAATTGATAGTAATATATTTAATTATATATTGAATGCTTGACTTTGACCTTAGATTACCCTCACAAAGATCACCAAAAGTTTCTATTGTTTGGTACACAACATTCACCAATCTTCATTAATGAATTGATCATACATTTATGGGGAGCTAGTAGACCAAACCAATATAACATAGAAGAGAATGCTTAAAAGCACTATTCTCTTGGTAAAGATTATATGTGATTGAAAGCATGCATGATGAAGAATAAGCCAAAATAAAACAAATAATAATAATAATAATAATAATAATAATAATATGAATAAAAAAAAATCTCGAAAGAACAATATTCTAAATCCAACCTTGAGCTTTTGTTCGATTAAAATTTTGGTGAAACTTATGTGTAATACATGTATGTCACAACCTCTTCGTCTATTTTCCCCCTCATTCTCTTTATAATTATACATTCATCTAGTGCATATTGGAAAAGAGCAGTTCTCTCTATCACTAATTTTGTCTTAATTAATCCAAAATTGATCAATTATTAAATAAGTTTGACCATATTAAAATTTGAGATACTTTTACACAAATTTAGTTTATAAAAAAATTAAATAGTGTAGGTTAATCATAAATAAATATATAAACAGATTAGTTGAATTCCAAAAAAATCATAAGAACTTGGAATAGAGAGTGAAGAGAGATAAGTTGAAAAGGAAATAGAACTTAAATATTAAGGTTTTATTTGATATGCAAGATATATTTTTGATAGAAGAAAAATTAAAAATATATTACAAATGAAAAAGAATTTTATAACTCATAATCATATTTGGTATAACATTAAATAAAAATGGTAATACTTTTATTTTTTTTTATATTTAGTTAAATAGAAATAAGATAAAAATATAATGAAAAGCTGTTAAAAGTCCAAAATGCTCTAGATAAATATAAATAATAAAAAACACTTTATTAATGTTTATATTTTATTTATCCAAAATAAAAAAATAAAAAAAATAACTTTCTTGGAGCCCTAATGCATGATCGAGAAGAACAACATAGTAGTAACATTCTATCATCTTCTATCATAATCTCCTAACTTGGTTGTCGGCCACCAAGATGCCATACGCAGAAGCATTGATTTTTGGCATAGGTTGTCCACCAAGAGGCCATTTGCAAAAGCAACATCAATTTCAAAATTTTACGCAAATAATATTCAAGCAAAAACTCAAAATCCATAATATTCAGAAGAGTAGGCATCTTTTTTCTCTTCTCTATTTTTCAACCAATCCCTCTTTCTATTTCCAATTGCCTTCTTTCTATCTTTTTCTCCTTCTTATACAGTGAAGATATGACAAACCATCTTATGCCCGATGGAGGAGAATGCGACGATCGATAATGGCTGAGGCAACCGTGAGGCGTGGTGGACAACACAACTAGTATGACCACTGTTTTAGATATAAAGGAGCAAGTGGAAGCTGAGATTTTTCAAGGGTAAGATGATCATTAACTTTTGCTCTTCCACGGTTCAGAGTTGTTTCCTTCCACAGTCCAAAGCATGCATCTTTCCTGCAATTGAGGGAGTGTATTCTCCTATGGATTTAAGAAAGTAGCATATCAAATGTGTCTTTATTATTATTATTTTTTCTCTCCCTCTCCCTTTTCCATTATTTTCTTTCTTTTTAAGCCTACCAAACGAAACCTAAATTCACATCAATTTTAAAGATCAAAACTAAGGTTATGTGAATAATTAATTTATTGGTATATTTATGTAGTTTTTATTATTAATTTAATCTACCTATAATTGGCAAACTATATCTATATAAAATTTTTCTTACAATTTTACTCAGGTCAACTAGATTAGAGCCTAATAAGCTACATAATTATAAAATAAGGCTTCATTATCTTCTAGTATATTAAAAAGAAGCAATTTGGTTTATTTAATTTTAATTAGAGCAATATAGTCCCTCTAGATTATTCATTGAGAAAATGTACTTTTTGAACTTCGAAAAATATATACTTCAACTATTTGGTTCCTATATCTTAAAAATATATAATTTAATCTCTAAACAATTTTAACTTGTTATTTTTTAGTCCTTAAAACATGTGTATTTATCTTGTTTTTGCCTTGTTTTTTATTAACAAGAAAGGAATTAGTAACAAGTAAACAATTTTTAATAATTAAGTTGTGTATTTCTAATATTTAGGAATTAAATAATTGTAACATTTATCTTTAGTACGTTTTCTCTTTTATGTTTAAAGCAATTTAGTCTCTCTAATGTTAATTTAAGCAACAGTATATATGTAACTATTATATAAATGTGATTAAAAATAAATTATACAGAATACTAATGACTAATTTTTTGTTAGCGACAAAGACTAAAATTAAATTTATCTTCAATTTTTTTTTCAAATGCTTAGAGGATCAATATTAATTTAATTGAAATTAGAAACAAAATTGCTCTACTAAATAAATTATAGAAATAATATTAATTTCATTAAAATTAGATGGACAAAATTGTTATTTTTTAAAACAAATTATAGGGACTAAAAATTATAATATAATGGATTAGACTTACATATAATTTTTTATATTTTTATTCTCAGGTATTTCAATTAAAATATAACAAAAATATAATTTTCTTATAATATTATGACAAATATATAATTTAACTGAAAAATCATATAAATATCTACAAAAATTATATACTTGTCATAATATTATTAAAAAAATTATATATTTGTTATATTTTAATTATAAAATTTAATAATAAAGATATAAAAATTGCATATAATTTTTTTAATATAATTAAGGGTTAAATTTAAATATAATTTTTTATATTTTTAGTATTATATTTTTTCATTAAAATATAAAAAAAGTTATATTTTTTATTATTAGGTTTTTTGATAAGTTTATAGTTGAATTGAAAAAATATAAAAAAGTATATGTTTATTATATTTTAACTGTAAAATACAAATCATTTTATATAAGTTATTTTTATATTAAATTTAAAAATAACTTGGATCGACCGTTACTGACTTGCCACTTGTATTCTCGTTTGCTCTTCTCTGCCACGTGGACATATTGCCTTTTCGGGTCCCAACAATATGGCGTGACAGTTAAAGGATGGGATATATACCAAAGCTTAAGAACAATGCAAAGAGCAGAATTGCTGGATGAGGCAAACGCAAAGTTCAATCTACCGTATAGCATTGATAATGATGATGATCATGATGGTGCAGGAAACGAAGCTCAGGCCGACGCTAAGGAGCGAAAAGGCTCCTTCTCTTTCTTTCACTCTCTCCCTCCCTCTCTATAATCAAGACACTACTACTTTTGAACCAAGCATTCACGAGAGTCCCCTGAAATTTCTGCCTTTGAAATTCATCTTTTTGCTGCTTAACGACCTAATCCTCCTATCTCATCTTTCCTATAAGGAAAAAAACCGTGAAAAACTTCGTCTTCTTCTCTTCTTTCTCGACCATAACAATGAAATCTCAATGCCCCACCCCTCTGTTTGAGTCTCTGATTGCTATTGCAAGCTCTAAGTCTTTTGATCTATTGCAAATTTGATATAAGAAGTATAATTGTTGGACAATAATAGGGTATTATCTGTTTGATGTTTTCATGAAAACCCATACCCATGTTTCGAAATCAGTTTATGCACTTCCTGAAATCGATTCACACATTCTTAAGGAAAATTCCATTTGATCGTTGATTCGTTGCCATAAACACTTCTTCAATTCAATTCAAGGGTTCGTTGTTCTAGCTTCGAAGACCTTTTCATTCAATGGCGGGCTCGTGCTTCCACGCGCTTCGCCTTCGAAAGTCGAAGAGTAAACCTATCGCGGAGCCGTCTTCTTCGTCCAGGAGAAAGCCGAACTCTGACATGGAGAATATGGAGAGGAGGAGATTCGATAGCTTGGAATCGTGGTCGATGATACTGGACTCTGAGAATGTGGAAACATGGGAGGCGTCTAAGGAGGATCATCAAGAGGAATGGAACGCTGATCTTTCGCAGCTTTTTATAGGGAACAAGTTCGCTTCTGGTGCTTACAGTCGGATTTACCGCGGGATTTACAAGCAAAGAGCCGTGGCTGTGAAAATGGTGAGGGTTCCAATACAGGACGTGGACAAAAGAGACGTACTAGAGCAGCAATTTAAATCTGAAGTGGCTTTACTTTCACGTCTCTTTCATCCTAACATAGTGCAGGTGAGAAATATCGTGCAGACTTCTCATTCGTTCTTCTTGTCCCTATGGTGTTTGTTTCTATTTCTCTTTGTTTTATACATGGTCTATTTGACAAGTCATAGTGTGCTTAATGAAACACCGATATTTTAAAATAGAGATGTATTATATATGATATATGTACATTTGCACTTCAAATTACACTTGGATTTTGTAGTGTCATTCTATTGATGTCGAGTATAGTATCCCTATTTATATCCATGCTTCTTAAGGGAGTTTATATATATATATATACACACACACACACACATATATACATATAGTCCTTTAACATGTGGTTATAGTTTTGTTATCTCCCCATAAAGACTAGTTGCTACTAACCATTTTGGTAAATAAATGTTTTTAGGAATTATCTACGTTTCTTATTTGAGCAAGACAAGACTTTAGGTATCTCGATTCTCTACTGCTTTTTAAGAGCATGTCATGCTGCTCTCTTTGGAGAGCAGCATCTAGATTGTTGTGCCTTCTAAATATGGGAGGTCTTTTTTTTCCCCTTTTTCTTGTGGTTCCCATGCTCTCCAGCATGAAAATTAAGTAACATTTAAGATTGTTATGCCCTTCAAACAGGGGAGTTTTATTTTTTTTCTTTTCCTTCTTTTCTTGTGGTTCTTATATTGTGCAGCAAAGAATCTATTTTCAAAATTTAAAGGGAATGTTAGAGGATCTTCTGAAATGATGAAATCTAAACAAAAAATGTTAATGAGCTAATAACTCATATAGCATCAGTCAATTTTTAAGTTCGAGTTGAATTTGATGTATTAAGCTTTTGCCCTTTCCCTAAACATTTTTTTTTCCTTAGTAGTGCAGTAAACCTACTTGCTGTCGATTTTTTTTTTTCCTTTTGTCGTACTTCCGGGGACATAACATGTATAGTGATAAAATCTACCTCTGTCTGTGAGTTTTGATGCAACCACAACCCTATAGCCACATCCTTTTTGAAATATATCAGAAAAGCCTAACATTTGTATGTCGTTAATTCATACTTTTTACTTTTTAAAGTTACAAGGGTGTTTCTAATGCATTTCATACTTTTTAAAATATTGCAGTTTATTGCAGCTTGTAAAAAACCGCCAGTGTACTGTATCATAACCGAATATATGTCGCAAGGAAATCTGAGGATGTATCTGAACAAAAAAGAGCCATACTCTTTATCTACAGAAACAGTACTAAGGTTAGCTCTTGACATATCTAGGGGTATGGAGTACCTTCATTCACAAGGTGTGATTCACAGAGATTTAAAATCAAATAACTTGCTTCTCAATGATGAGATGAGGGTTAAGGTGGCCGATTTTGGCACATCATGTCTTGAAACAAGATGTCGAGAGACCAAAGGAAACATGGGAACATATCGTTGGATGGCACCGGAGATGATTAAGGGAAAACCTTACACTCGAAAAGTTGATGTTTATAGTTTTGGAATTGTGCTTTGGGAGCTCACAACCTCTCTTCTTCCCTTCCAAGGAATGACCCCAGTGCAGGCTGCTTTTGCTGTGGCAGACAAGGTCAGACAGCTATGTCTAAACTATGTCTTCTTATTTATTATGTTAATTTCTTCATAATTGCATCACTTCTCTACTTGGCAATGAGGCATATGTGATAATTGAACTTGTTCTTTCCGTTCTTGACTTTGTTTGATCTGGATAAGGAAGCTTCCTTCTTGAATATTGGTCCATAATCATACCTAACGGTAAAACATATGTCCTTTTCCATATATCAAGAAATGAGCGCCTTCCTAATATCTTGGTCAAGTTGACCAGAGAACATGCATCCAGTTGCTATATTGCCAAGATGATTGATTGGACAAGGATTATGTCTTGAGTACTGAGAAATATATCTATAGAGAGATTCTTAAATAAATCCAGTCTACAAAAGATAAATAAATCAAATCAATTATAAAGAGACATACAAATATATCAAAGGTAGGTCCTACTAAGGAAGTACGCCTGATATATTTATATGTCGATTTGATTTATCTATTTTTTTATAGATTGAGTTTACTTTAGAATTTTTCATATCCATTTTATGGGCTCTCTGTTTTGGTGAAGTTGGACTGCTAAATTAGGATGAAGTAATTTTTATTTGTTCTAACAATGGGATAATCAAGGAATGTGGTAGATTTGATTTTTATGTACCTCGAGTGAAGCTTTGATGCCAAGAGGTTCTAATCATACAGTTATAACTTAGAAAGAACTGGCAAATCTTGAAGTTCTTGGGAATGGAATCAGTATGCCCATCAAATGGAAACCTGTTGACAACTGTAGCCTCACAATTATTTTGGATCCCTGCCAAATCTTGAGTCTTTATACTGCCTTGTGCGAGCTATCCGTAAAATTTGAACTCTTGAATCTATAACTGATTCTCTACTAGAATACTCTTAATGCAATACTGTTTATTTGTCATCTATGAGCTTTGGACTTGTATATCCATTCGCAAGATTCAATTAAGGTGCAAAAGTTAAATTTCTATCAAACTAAGCTGCTCTTTGAGGAAAGTAGCTCCCAAAAAAATGTTTATATTTAAGGAATTCTAGGTATCTTTTGCCATTAGCTTTGGATTAAACTATGCATTGAGGCAGCTTACCTTCTGAAATGATATGAAAGGATATCGTTAAATTTTGCACCTTATATACACGCTTAGCAGATATTTTTGGATTAAAAAAAAAATCATAAAAGCAACTCTTAAATTACGTACTCAGCTAACAAACACTTGTAGTTTAAGGAAATCTAGATGTGAGGGCTATTATTATAGTTACATCCGGTATTCTTATGTAGTTTAAGGAAATCTAGAAAGTATGCACATTGGCATAAATACAAGACATAACATAGGCTATGGCAACACAAAAAATTTGAAGTATCCATTTGTAATATGAAAAACTGTGTCGTGTTTGATATATCTATTTGACACATGATAAACAGAAGCACAACTCTTTTTTAAGTGTCTATACTTCATTGAGTATAGTTGATTTGTTGTCCTTCTTCAGTTTGGTTAATATTCTCCCTTGATAGTTTTGTTTCTATAAATAGCTTTCTGCAGAACTCTTGGCAATTTTGTGTTGCATTGTATTTTAAGATTCTTCTTTTTTCGGTGCATAGCCTTTCTGACATGTTGGTGAATGGTCACCTAAATAACCTGCTAAAGACAAAAATAATATGACTGCTAGCTTCAACTTCAAGTTTTGTTCTTCAATTTTTTAATATCTTCTGAGTGCTACTATCACAGTTAACTTGGTCATGGCACTTTCATATGGAAGCTTTCTCTGAAGAGAGTTTATTGGTTGTCACATACTATCTATTGCATTAAATGTTTGTCTGCTGTCCTTTCTTCATCATATAACTAACAACAAGAAGGCAGGGCAAATTACACAAAATTTGTAGCTGAAACTAGTTGATCATATTGCTTGCTGGCAAGCTGCTAGTACAGAGCTTAGTAGAGGCATTTTTATGTAAGCCCAGTCTGTATAGGTTTACCAACCAATCAGTGTTTCCTGATTCAAAGAAGCCTCGTTATATAAAATTATGGTTTTTTTTCAATTGTTAACTCATACATATTTACGAATAAGATTTAAAAAGGAAGTGGATACACAAGAAAAGTACTGACTTTAGCTTCTAGATTTTCTCCCACTAATCCTTTTGATAGTGTAGAAGGGGGATGCATGGATCTCCTAATCCAATAAATAGGAAGCACAAGTACATGGGGCCTTGAAAGTGTTTCCTCCCTACTTCCAACGTCACTCACTAATTTGACCCAATATGTTAAAATTTGTTATAGTGGGTGCATAAATCTGATAAAGTAGTCCTTGGATTTCCTCTTTCTCTTTTCTCAGTTGAATGCGTTGCCGTATTGACAACTCTTATGTAAGCTATATATTTTTAATAAAATTTATTTTATATATATATATATATATATCAATGACTAATTTTATCTATTTATCTTTTTAAGGGCAATGTTATGAAAAACTTATCTTGGAAGCGAGTTTAAAACAACTTTTTTATTCTCATACGTCTAAATTTTGAGATAATTGAATTGTAGAGGGTTTGCACCTGGCAAAATCCTAATATAGATGAAATATTGACTCAATTATTTTGTGCAGAACGAAAGGCCTCCACTACCAGCGAGTTGTCAGCCTGCATTAGCACATCTCATAAAGCGATGCTGGTCAGCAAACCCCTCAAAGCGACCAGATTTCTGCGACATCGTGTCTGCTTTGGAGAAGTACGATGAGTGTGTGAAGGAGGGCCTACCTCTCTCTCATCATTCGGGTCTCGTCTCTCGAAACGCCATTATTGAACGCTTAAAAGGTTGTGCTTCCATCATCTCCTCTTCTATACCTGTACATGCCTAATTCCCTCTTCCCCCTTACCAGCTGTACTACTTCCCTGTTGTTCCTTATCTTTCATATTTTTAAGCTTATATTACCTCCATCTTTATAGCCCCATCATGGGTTTTCTATACATGTTTGATGTTCTTTTTTAACTATATTGTGTAACTCCTCTTCAGAAAATTACAAGCTCCAATGATTAGTGATAAAGATTATAATAATATTGTTATGTGTTTTTAGTCCATAACATGATCAAAAATGAAATTCTCATTATCTCTATTTTTTATATTAAATGAAACTTTAACGTAAAACAAGTGAATTTGTATTCAAATTTCAAATCCATGTAAGACTAAATTAATATCTAATACGAATTTGGAACAGAGTAATGAGTCTTTTATTGGTGAAGGTTACTACTTTGATTCTTCAATTCTTGTTGATGTCTACTAAAATTTTTTAAGATTTATTGTGGCTTAGAATTAGGCTTAATTTAGCTCTAGTCTTCTATCAGTGAAGGTTACTACCTTAGTTCCGTTACAAATGTTGTATTGAGGAAGATATTCTTTCTTTCTATCCTTACTCCTGACGAAATTTTATTATATTTTGACCCCAAGAAAAAAATTGAGCATCAATAATTTGAACATTTTTCTCAACTTTGCCCTTCTCAAAATAGGGAACTATCTAATAGGATAAGTTAAAAAAATGTAATTATATAAACTCTAAAAATTATCTCATGTCCAATAAGGCCAAGGCCTACTTGTACGTCCAGCCCTTATCAAACACTATAAAGTGAGTATAATTTGTTAAATTTGTTTAGTATATGGGAAGTTAATAATAAAAATGAAAATAAAAAATAATTTTTATATTTTTACTTTAAAAAAATTATAAAAATGAATAAATACTATTGAATAATGATTATAAAAATATAATAAATATAACTCCAAATTTTTCACTTTATTTTCCTTTTTCCTTTGGTAACCAAATGGGGCATAGGCAACGTTTGGTTAGTTGGAATAAAAAAGAATAAAATAAAATAGATAAAATACTTCATAAATAATATTTGTATTCCTATTTAAATAAAAAATAATATATATTATTTAATACTGATTAGAAGAGTATAATAAACATTTTACTTCCCATTTTCTCACCTTCTTTTATTCCCTCCTTGAACCAAACATGCTAAATTATTGATGTAATTGGGTTTCTTGCCTTGATTTAGGTCATATTACAATCTATTTTTTATAAAACACAAAATACAGTTAATGGAAGTCTATAATAGAAAAAAATCCTTACCTTCCAAAAAAACTTTTGCATAAGAATGATACTATTGAATAAAGTTTAAATTTAAGTGTAATTTTTTATATCTTTATTATTGAATTTCTCACTCAAAATATAACAAGTATATAGATTTATTAGATAATTATATAATTATCTACAAAAGTTATACAATTGTTATATTTTAATTGAAGAATAATACATTTATTATATTTTTATTCAAAACCTTAATAATAAAAATATAAAGAAATACATATAAATTGTTTTCGTTGAATAATACTATCTTTGTCATATTTTAATAAAACAATTTACATCTAAGTGCAAACAGTCATATGAAGCTCAGCATCAACCAACTGCCAGAGGCTAACCGAAACCGGTATCCACCAAACAAGCTGAAGGGAAAGTACTACTTGTACTACATCAACATGCAATTCCAACTACCATGTTCCACCTACCCCAAACGCTGACATTACAGTGTTCCCGGAACCTGCCTTCCTAAGATATCTCTCTCCCCTGTCTTAAACTGTGCTACCTTAACTATCAGCAATTTGCTGTGTCAACTTGGGAAGTATTTTAGTTCAATTGGCAAAAGCCTTCTCTGGCAGCTAGTGGAATGGATTATTTAATTCTACCTTCACTGTTGGAATCACCGCAAAGATGTTTAAATTAAAAAGATAAAAATAAAAAGGGAGTAACTCTTTTGTTTGAGGGACACAAGATTTTCTATTACGAAAGTGTTATAATTGAGAATGTGTCCCCAACTTCTTGTAATATAACTCTCGATACATTAAGGATGTGTTTGGTTAAAATATATAATTGTAAAAGGAATGTAAATTTTGAGTAAGTGAAAGTATATAAGATAAGAAATGATTATTTTATCTTTACTTTTAAAAAAATAATTTGATAGATAGAATAATAAGTAAAATGTCATAATAGACATTACATAAATTATATAAAAGAATTACATTCGCAATGCAGCAAACCAAATGAAACCTAAGAAAATGTCCAATTTAGATCCTCTCTCTTGTGATATGGTAAGGAGTTAATTGGTATATTGCAACTAAGATTATAGTTGGAATATTTGAATATTGATTAATATGATTTGAGAAATGAGATAAATTTATTTAAAAAAACTAATTTATTGAGAGTGTCTTGGAATTTAAGTATCATTTTATCTTTCCTTTTTTTTTTCTTAATCTAATGTGAGATATATCAAAAGCTATAGATATTAATACGAGAGTTTCATATTTAGAAACTTCAAAACGTTAAGATAACTTTAAATTTCATGTGAATTACTGTAATCTTACCAGGACGGGACCATGCATACATGCATTTTGGTCATTTAGGTAAACTAGCTATAGTTTTTTTTTTCGAGCCAATCTCTCATAATTGTTAAAAAATTATTTCTTTTAATAATTGAATAATTTCTTTTAAGCTTATCTAAGAGTGCTGTTCATCAAATCTATGAGATATATATATATATATATGCAATTGCATGGGCATCCTCCTCGTTATTCACTGAGCAAGACATCTAGTTTCTAACCATCAATTACTGTTGGAAGTGCTTTGCAGATTGGATGAATTATTTAAGGCTCGAATCTATTAGGAGCCGCCTCCGAAAGCTACACATTGATTAAAGTACATGATCCACATAGGCATAGACTTCTGTCAATTTTTCAAGAGTAAAATTAAATATCTTTATTTATTTATTTGTTGAAAAAAGAGACTACAAAAAGCAGCCTAGGCAAGAATAACTCAGCCACCCAAAGTATCCATGAAGACGGGGAAGCAGCCCCTAGGTGAGCTGTCAAACATTGAGACACCACGATCAAGAGAATGGAAAAAGAACAATTTAAATAAAGTTATTTTTTAAAAAATAATATCTTAATTATATGATTTTTTAATTATAAAAAATAAATAATTTTTCTTAATGTAAAAAATATCATATTGTTTCCATTAACAATATAATTTATTAAGAAAAAATATATTTTTAAACTTTTATTCAATATTTTTATAAGATTTATAATTATAATAAAATTTATTAATATATATTATATTGTAGTAGAAATTAAATATCATTAATTTATTTGGTTAAATTTCTTTAAAAAATATTTTATAAATATGTTATTTGTTTTAAATAATTATTTATATTATTAAATGATTTTAAAGTTTGTTAAATTTAAAAAATAGATTAATTTATTGTGGTCAAATAGGTAATTAAATTAAGTGTAATTGTAGTTTTTTGTATATTTTTGTAATTAAGTCATTTTTCTAAAAGGATATTTTTCCAAACAATTAATTTGACTATAGTCACTTGATAATTGATGTACATTGTTATTTTATATTTGAGTAAATTATACAATTTTTTTTGAAATTATATGATTTTTTTCTATTTTTAAAATATACATAAATTTCTTTTGAAACAAAAAATTATTTTATACTTTAGTTCAATTTTAAATTTTTTGACTTAAACATCCTCTATTTACAAATCTATTTAGTTAAAAAAATATGTATTTAAGTTTAATGAAAAGTATTTTGGTCAAAAATTTTAAACTAAACTAAAACGTATAATACATATTTGTTTCAAGAGAAATATGTGTATATTTTAAAATAGAAGAGAAATTTATTTAATTTCAATAAAACTTATAGGATGTTTATGTAATTCATTCTTTATATATATATTTTAATATTTCTAATATCATCATATTGAATATTATAATATTAATTATTAAAGATTCAATTATTTTAAAATGGATATAATTAATATTATATAAAAGTTAAAACTAAAGATTTAAGATTGTAAAGTTTTTTTTTTTTTTGCGATATAAGATATTATCAGAACTTTCATCATTTTCTATCCTCTAATCTTTAAGGTAATATTAAATGTTACAAATATTTACATGTTAGGAGTGTTAACAACCAATTAAAACAGATCCCTCATATCCAAACTAAACTGATTAATTTTAATTTTAATTTATTTTAATTTCTCAATTTTTTATCATTTCGGTTCAACTTTCAATTTAATATCATAATAAATTGAAACAAAACATATGTGTGTGTGTGTGTGTGTATATAATATTATTAGTAACACTCTCTTGATTGGCATATTTTAACTTGATTTATAAAACGAAATAGAACTTGTTACAATAGCTCTGTTGTTAATGAGTTGTTTATATGCTTAAACTATTTTATTTATATTTAAATTGTGAAAATGTATAAAAATAAATAAATTGGACCAAAACAAAAAATATGTCCAAAAATTAAGCCAAATTTGCTATAACGAATTAGTTTTGGCATGGTTTTATAGTATTAAACCAAATCAATTGATTTCTTCTTCCTACATTAAATCAATCTTAATGGTTCAATTGGCTGGCTAAAACCAATCCAACCTAATAATTAAATCCCTGTCTAAGAAACCAGAACAAATCGAATCCAAAAGAATTGGTACAATCCATTTTTTTAAAATAAAATAAATATAGCTTTTAAAAAAAAATTATGAGATTCCCTAATTGGTAGTTAATTAAAAATATTTTCATAATTTATATTTTTATTTAAAATAGGGTAATAAATATTTTTGAAAAATTGATTTAGATGTTGTTTTTTTGTAATTTTTTATTTTATTGGCCGTAAATTAAGAATGATGAGTTAGTTTTGTTGGCCCCGTGAACATTGTCGTGCAATTAAAGCTTTCTAGGCACCATTGTAGATAGCTGAGGGCGAACACACCAAATTAACAATGCAAACACGAATCTCTACCTAACTCCACTTCCTCTCTTCCTTGTTCACTCTCAAGTCTCAACTCAACCTCCTAAAACCCTTATGATACGTTGACAATTTTTATTTTTTACTTTTCAACAGGTAAATTTGTCTCATAATTAGATATATTTAAAATTTTTGTCTTTCTAATTAAGCGATTATAACGAAAATATCACATCAGATTTAATAAAAAAAAAATTTAACATCTTGAAGAATAAAATTCTACACTGAAAAACTTAATTATAGGATCGGCGAATTCAATCACATCCAACTCAGTCACAATATATATATTAGGCCTAGACATATGATCGGATAGGTTATATTGGCTAATTTGGGGTGATTTTGTCTAATCTTATGAATTAAGACCATATATGATTTTTTTTAAAGACAAAATATAATTTTATAAGAATTTATATAAAAATTTTGTAAAAATTATTTTATAATTTTTATAAAAAATTTCTCAAACAAAAATTAATCTAACCAGCTTAAACTGACTCACTCTTATATCAAACCATACCGGTGTTTGGCATTGTAGTAAAAAAGGAAACTCAATGCAAAATCAAACTTGAATTAGATTAATTCCTAACCCAATGTGATTTGATCTATGATCATTCTTTCTTAATCGATGAAAGTGTCAAACCTATTATTTTTTCTTGGAGATCTAAATTTTAGTATTCAAAAATTTGAAAAGATGGATGATAAAAGCCATTGAAGTCAAAATGAGATAGTAAAATTAAGAAATATATATATATATATATATATATAAATTTTTTGATAATGTTATAGTCCAATATTATTCCTACTCTCATATTTGTACAAACAAGACAACCCCAGATAGGGAATTTTTTTGTAAAAAGAATTTGACTAAATGAAGAAGGAGGACCTTTTCATCTCATTTTGAAATGAGCGGCCTAAAGGTGCGGACCATTGAAAATTGAAAATTTCTGGGAATAAAGTAGGGTAAGAAAAATGGGAAAGCTCTAGCAAACCAATCAATATGAATTTGAAGATTGAAAGTCTTGACTAAGACCATCAAGGTCATTAAGTTAGAAACAACCAAGTCAAAGACGTATGGTTTGGACTAGAATTAAAAAGCTTTGCGTCCGCATCACAGGCATACCGTGAGAAGGTTGGAGATTGAAGAACGAGTAAAAGGTGGTGGGATCGATGATGACGATGGTGGGATGACAACAAAAGCCCAAGTGTTGTGTGAGGATGAGACTGTAGTTTTGTCTCCACTTGAAGGCATTTTCAAACTCAAAACGCTGCAAAATCTTCAAGACTTTTGACTCATTCCAAACCACGTATGTGTTTGTGTTCATTGGCTCATTGGCGGTACGCGGTGGCCACCCTCATTTCGACTCATCTTAATGAGTTCGAAGTAACAAATTAACGATATATAATGTAATGAAAAAAGAGATAAAAAAGAAGAGAAAAAATAAATAAATATTATATATATTTTTTATTTATTTGTATTGTTTTTTTAACTATATGATTATAGAGAATCTAATTTACATCTTAACATCAAAGATATGCACATTATATAAGACTTTATATATAGTTTTTCATGTTAATTTTTTTAGATTTTAAAATAAAAATAAAATAAAAATATAATTTTTACAAGTTGTCATCACATGATTAAATTTTTTTGCACATGTTATAATTTTATCGAAAAATTTAATAATACAAAATTATTAAGAAATAATTTATATATATGGAGTTTTTTTAATATTTATGTTTTTATAATTTTTAATTAAAATAAGATAAGCATATAATTTTTTTAATAACAACATAATAAGTGCATGATTTTTATAGATAAATATATAATTTTTATAATTTAGCATCACATGATTTAATCTTTAAAATTTTTTTAACACATATTATAATTTTATTAAAAATTTTAATAATAAAATATAAAAAATTATATATATAAAAGTCTAACCAATCTATTTATCATACACTTCAAGTTGTGGTCAAGGGACCACGCAATTGTGCTCACACATGTCTCATATTAAGGTTCTAACTGATTTTAAAGCTCATTCTGGATTGATCCCCACCTATTTTTGCACATTAATTTTTACCCTTTGTCTTCAAGTATAGGAAACACAAGGTCACAAATTATTAAGTTTTAACATAATAATAATAATAATAATAATAATTTTATTATGAGCAGAAATAGAGAATTTTTACTACTAAATTTATTTTAAAATTATTCAAATATTAATTTAAAAACTACAGTAAAATGATGTTATTATGAAAAACTGATCATTCTCGAAGCTTTCTACCATTTATAGTTCCATGTGCTTTTATGATGAGAAAGCTCAAACTTTTAAGAAACAAAACTCTCCATTAATTTACTCTTTTGAAGTAGTTTGAGCTTTTATCGTTCAATGTATTTTAAAAATTTCTTCCATATAATTTGTTGGTTGAATTATGTATAAAAAATAAAACCAAAAGTCTGCGAGATTCCGTAAGAAAAATTAACTTCTCAAAACATATCGGATGACTATATATATATATATATATAACACTCAACATCTGTGGAAATCTCTCTTATTATTAAGTCAGTTTAAATTTCTTGCATAACCCTCTATTTTTTTTTTAATTTTATAATTCAGTCAATAGGTCCAGCAAACTAGTGCTGCAGTGGCTCTATAAATTATATCAATAAACAGTTTGAAAGTGTTTCATTTAGTATAATATATACTGTGTGGATTTAGTATAATATATAAGAGTTAGTCAAATTTGTAAAACTAACAATTATTAATGTTGAATTATTTATTAAGTTAAAACTAACAATTATTAAAGCTAACTGTCGCAGTTAGTCCAATTTGTATCATTTATTACATTAAAAAAATTACCTGCAAGACAATAATTTTTAAATTCTAAAAACGTAAATTCTAAATTGTTAAACCGTAAAAATCTAAAACCTAAAAACTTAAAAACCTAGCCTTAAAAACCTTGACACTAAAAATCAAAAGCCTATGTCCCTAAATTTCTAAGACCTAAATCATAGGAACTAAAGTACTAAATCTAAATCCTTAAACCTTAAAATCATAAAATATTAAATCCTAAAGCTAGATTGATACAGAGGAAAAGAATATTAACTATTAAGCGAATGAAAAAGAAAGAAAAAAGTTAGCAAGTGAGATGAAAAATAATTAAAAATATTTTTATATAAAAAATAATATAAAATTAAATATTATTAGTTGATTATTATAAAGATATAATAGATATTTTTTAATATTTTTCAGAATCTTTCATTTTATGGAATCATTTAAACCACGTTGTGGCTTAAAACTCTAAACCTAAAAGCATTAAAAACCTGAACATTAAATTCTGAAAAGTCAAATCCTAAACTCCCAAGTCTTAAAATTTTAAACCTTCAAACTTAAACCTATGATATAAATGAAATTAAATTACATTAGAATAACATTTGAAAATTAATTTTCATGATAATAAAAATAAAAATCTTAGAAATTAAATTGACAAATACTTTATGGGATTACAATAATATAGGCGAAGCATATTCATTTTTGCTATTAATTAGCTCGATTACTTTTAATAAAAAAAGTATTTTTTACACAAAACAAGACTTATTATTACTTCCTTAATCAGTATCTTTAAAAAAAACCAATTAGCATTTGAAGTGCATCTAATCCTTTTTCTTTTTGGCAGACATAAATAATTCAATTTGTTAATGAACGATCAACTCTAAAATATATTCAAAAATTAAGCTCCACGTAATTTCTTAAAAAAAGAATATTATACTTGTAGTGTTGGTGATGAACCCCTCACCCTCTAAACCAAAAGTTGGGCAGGCATATCAAAGGCTTAATTAATAAGGATAAACTGACAGCATGTTTGGTCGTTTGATATGAATGGAAAAAATGAATCGTATTTCTGTGTAATTTTATTATTTTTATATAATTATTATTTAATAATATCTTTTGTATTATTTTTAAAAAATAAAAATAGGAAAAATCATTTTTTACTTATAAAATCAAATTTTTTTATTTTTATTCTTAATAATTTTGCATATCAAATAACTCTCGAGCCCAAGGGTTTAAAACAGCAGCGGGAATCAAGGGAAATGCTTGAAGTTTTGGTGACACGTGCACGGTGATTATGTAGTTAATAGAAAGAATAGATATTAATACATAGAGAACAGATCATGGAAAAATGTGAATAATAATAATAATAATAATAATAATGGAGGGATATGGAAGATTATGGTGCTTAGAATTAGGGTTAGAGAGGAGAGAGGATTGTCTCTCTTTTGTGTATTTAAGTGGGGAGAACACGAAGCAGGGAGGCAGTGATCCGCATTCCAAAGATACAAGCTTGCAATGCGTGTCAATTGAATATTTTTTTAAATTAATTATATAACTATACAAGTTTAATTATAATTTTTTAATATTTTTAAATCATATTTAAATAAAAATATGATGACTCATTTTTCTATATAATTAGATTTTTCTTTTAAAAAAATTGCCATACATTATATTTTATTTAAATATTTAATAATAAAAACCTAAGACAGTTTTATATAATCCGAGGAAACATGCTTCCTCTATTTCAGTTGTGTTTGTTTGTGTCTTTATTACTACCTCCGGTCTTGTTTATAAGAAAATTTGAAGAGATTTTTTTAGTTCCAAAATATAAGAAACATGGTATATTTTTTTATTTCACTAAATAATAAATTTTTTTTTTACCCTTCATTTATTGTTACATCTAATACACTAACAATGCATAACGTTTTTCCATGCAAAATAAAGATGGGTAAAATAGGAAATAATTATCAAAATTTGAACCTAATTAATGAATTAAACTAATATTAACTGTTTTTCTTAATACCAGTAAAACAATTTTTTATTTCTTATAAATAGGACCGGAGGGAGTACATCGAAATTTCAAAGGAATCCTCCAGCTTCTTCGATGAAGAGTACATACAGAATCTGACTTCCTTCTCACTAATCCAAACCAACCCCACCGCCCTTCATAAATAAACACCAAACGAGTACAGGTGAACAATAATAAAATAGAAAACAATTTTAAGATAGTGAAGTTTCATAAATTATAAATATATATTAATCAATAAATTTATACAGACTGAATTTAAATAAAATGCATTTTTAAAAAAATTAGCTTAAGTTTAATTATAAATAAAATATAAGCATATCCGGTCCTTTTTAAAAATAAAATTCATCTTTTATATGTTTATATATTAATTTATTATTAACTTAATCTATTTATCAATCTTATATATACTAAACATATCTTAAAATACATTATATTAGAAATTCTAACAGATTCTACATACGTTAACCCATTAAAAACAGATATCCAACAAGATTTGATGATGATATTTTTGCATCGCTATTCATCTGTGATTGGTTTAGTGTGAGTACCACTAAATTTACTTTAAAATTTATGCAACCACACTATACTTAGTTATTATATCCTCCATTATTATAAGTAGATTATATCATTTCAATTCTCTTATATTTTACAAGAAAGTTCAAGGATTATTATCTAATTAATAGCGAGAAGATGTAGTCACAATATATAGAGTTAAATTGAAAGTGGATGTCATAATTAGGTTTGAGGTTAAAGTTGTTTAAAAAGAGCTTTGGATCACGACGGTAACGGTGAACCCTTGTCTCTTGATTATGTAAAGTTGGTTCATGCAACATCACATGCATGTTTATTGGAAATGAAGACCTTCCCATAATCTTTTTTACCCCATAAAAAACAAAGCAGAGAATTTGTTTGGATTGCTTTATGACTTTTCTTTATAAATATGTTTTGTTTGTTTTTGTTTATCCTAGCTCCTAAAGTATCGATAGGGTTTTTGTTGCTAATAATAATTTATGGGGCTGTTTTTTAACAAAATCATTTTTTTTTAATTTAAGGGCATACTTGTGCAATTAAAAAGGTTTATCAAGTTTAATGTACAACTGAACTTGGATTTGAAAATTGGGTAATTGACCACCTCATCATTTCTAAATGTGACATGTATATAAGTTAATTAAATAATTATAAGAATAAAATAGATATAATTTTTGTGGGGTCTCAAAAGTTTTAATCTTTTAACAACACTTGTCTATATAGAGATAGCCAAAAGACAATACTTCATGTGCATATCATAATTAATAATTATAATATATCGAGGGTAGATATATACCTTGTCTAATTGAATTAAACTAATACACTAATACGGCAAATTAAAATGCAACTATTAAGAATCAACACCGATATAAAATGCTCACTTTCATATAAAAAAGTAATATTCTGTTCATTAGCAAATAAAGTTTTATGCCATAAAATAATTTTATAAATAAAAGAGGTTGAAAATTGGAGAATTATTTGGCAGAAGAATTTGGCATTGAGAACAACGGAAAGTGATTGTTGGGACATAAGTGTCATTTTATGAGTGGGCCTTTTTCCGCCTTCCTTTGCTTTAATCGAACCCCTTCTTCTTTTCGCCGACCTACTCCATCATCACCATTATCCTTTTCCTTATCAAAATGTACAATGACCGTTTTAACCTTCAAATGTTTTTTTCTAGTACCACGAAAATAGTAAAGTACACCACCCCACCCACAGCCTGAACTAAGGATAGTTTTGGAAACGAAATTTAGACCGTACATGTTTGATGATCTGAATCTCCTGTAATTTTGAAAGAATTGGTCTCACTCGCATGTCATTGCAACAGGGTGCGACGTCGTATCATTCGTTCTAAATATGATTTACTTGGCAAGATATTCACTGTTGTATGTTGACTTGAAATTTACTATTCAGAATAAAAGAAGTACGGAACAGCATCCTCTCAATTTTGTGCTTTGTCAATTTATTATTAGTTTGAAAAAAAAAGAGATAAAAATAAAGAACAGATGAAATTCACTGAATAGACCTTATATATTTTTAATATAAATCTTTTGAAATAAAGATAAAGTATTCTTAAAATGAGACTTATAAGATTATTTCTCATTAAAAAAATTTGTCAAAAGATTTGACAACTATTTCACGAATTCTCATTTCAAAAAGGATCTGTACTCATACACTTCTTCTTCTTCTCTCTTTCTTCATCTCTTCTTCTTCTTTTTCTAAATTCACACAAAATTGACAAAGGAAAAATAGAGAAAATCTTTAGTATAAAGAATGACTGAATTGCCCACTATCTGAAAGAAAGGTAATTAACTAATTATTGAAGTAAAATCTTGGATAAAGCTACAGCCTATTTAAAAAACACAAAAAAAAACAAATAAAACAGAATATAGCTTTCTCTCTTTATAAATGGTGATTTTTGGGGTTTCATCATAGCAAGTCGGGAGCTCGGGAAGATAATTTTTACTGCAAGTTTGTATAAGGTTCTATTAACACTGATAATAATCAGAGGACGGTGAGAATGCTGTTCAACTTAATATTTGTCTAAAAGATAATTAACATTTTGGGCTTCTGCACTGTGGGGATAAAAGAATAACTATTGGGGTAAAAATATTGGATTGATCTGATATATCAAAAAAGAGAACCCCAAAAAATGGAAAAAAAAAAAGCTTCTTTTTATAATTGTGGCTTTTTTATGGGTTGAGAGATTCGTCAGGAGGTCGACAAAGAGTGTTAAATAATTAGAACAAATTACATTAATTTTTCTAAAAATTTGACTAACTTACACATAATATTTCTATTATTTTAAAAATCATTTTTTACTATATATATACATTTTAAAATATCAAAAAACTTGAGTGTAATTATTAAAATAACAAAGATATTAGATATAATTAAACTAAATTAAAAAAAAGGCTTCGCTGAAATTTATTCTGATAAGTATGCTAACTAATTTCAGAAGAAATGACCAGAGATAATTTGACCCACCTTATTTTCCTAGAAAGTTTGTGGATCCCAGCGAAAATCTCCTCAAGAAAAAAAAAAAAAACCTAAAATCTGAGAAATTTTCTCATTTAGAATGAAAAATACCCCAGCACTGCCAAATTTAACTACCGCAGCATCTGGGGTGAAAAAAAGGTTCTGGAGTATGCAAAAGCATTTAACCAACAGGCACTCGCACTATAAAGCACAACCTCTGGGTTATGATACTGATATAAATTCCACAAATAAGCTGAATTCAATATATTAAAGAAAGAAACTACTTTTTCCTGTTCTGAGCCCATTTTAGGGAGGTCATTTTGCTAGAATCAGGGTGAAATAGAGTGATTTAAACAACACCCCCCCCCCCCCCCCCCCCGGTTCTTTTCCACCCAAAAAAACAAAAAGGGAAAGAAAAAGAGTTTGTTTGTATGTATGATTTGATTGATTATAATCAGAACTCTCTGGATCATAACAACAAACTACCATTTCTTTTTATACATTGCAGGTAGTGATTAATGTACAAAAAAGAAAAAGAAAAAGAAAACCATTTTGAAAAAAAAAAAAAGAAAGTGCAAGGAAGGCCTGATCCCACCTTTCTTCTTTTGCCTTCTTCACTAATTGCCTTCTTCTAATTTCATTGATTTTTCTGATTTTCTCTTCCAATTTCACTGGCCCCAAGCACCCCATATCCTTTCCCCAAGGAAACTCACAAACCTCCTCACTGATCCTTTCTCCTCATCTTCAGTCCCACCACCACCACCACCTTCGCCGGAACCCTCACCACCGCCGCCGCCGCTGTTACTACTCTCACCCACCGATTCCGACTCATCCGACCCGTTATTCCCCGAACTTATCAACTCGGACCGCTTCATCTCCTCCGATTGCTTATTCGAATCCCTCTTATTCCTCTTCTCCTTCCGATTGTTCTTCCCATTTTTACTGGTCTGGGCCAACCAATCCTCGAAAGCATCGATAATCTCGTGTATAAGCTGGCGATTCGGAGACGAGTCCCACCTAATCCAGTAACTCATATAGCACCTAAAACAGCTACAAGCAAACAGAGGAGGATGATCGCCACCATCCACAGCGGCGGTGGAGGTGGAGGCGCCCTTCGCCACACCGTTTTTCTGAGTGCTCCGGCGCGGATTCCCACCGGAGACGTTGGTGAAAGGCGGTGCGGTGTTGCTGGACGAGCACGAGATAAGGTAAGCCAGGACTTCCCTATCCTCCGGTGACAGCGCCGTCGCGAGGGTGAGGATGGTCGCCGGAAGAAAAGACAGCTGGTCAGAGATCGTCGGCGGCGACGGATGAACCGTTCCTTTCCGGTATAGCTTCTTCATCGTCGAAGACAGAGAGAGACAAAAACGACGGCGTTTCTAGCTTCTACTCTTATCAACACTGAAACAGAAAGAGAGGAAGAGAGGTTTAGGATTGAAAGGTTGATGAGGTTTTATTCTCAAGAGAGAGGAAGGGGAGCTATTGGAGTTGGTGACGTAGATATTGGGGGGAGAAATGATCAGGTGCGACGCGAGAATTGGTGTTTACTTACGCAACTTGTGGTGATTGGTGGGACTTGTGATGGGACCCAGCGTGTGATGGGTCGCTGTCTGAGGCCCACTCTCTCTCTCTCCAAGTTATTATCGTCTGCTGCAATTGCAATTGCATGTACGAACGACGTCTTGGATCATTTTTTAGGGTTTGGTGGGATTGGTTTGGCTTATATGACTGCCTTTTTAGTTTTTATCACTCCCACATGAACTTGTCACCTCCATTATTTGAGAAATGTCTTTTTTGAAAAAATTACATTCAGGGCCATAAATTTATAAAAATTATTTTTCAGATGATTTAATTATAAATTTTTTAAAAAATTTATTTAACAAAATCTTTTACCAAAATTTTGTAAATTTAAAGTTTTTAGTCATAATTTTTTTAAAACGTTTTCCATTTTGTTAAAAAATAAATTTGATGAATCAATGGCGTTGCTTCAGCTCCAAGTTAGAATGTTTTTCCTAATTAATGAAAGTCTATTAGTAAAAAATACATGTCAAATTTTATGTATATTTTTTAAAATATTCATTATTAAAATGTAAAGAAATGTTTTAAAATGTTCAAGTAAAAATTATTTATGCATTATTTTTTTAGAGAATATAATAATAAATATTTAAAAATTATGTTAAATTTTAATTTAAAAATAAATTATATATATATATATATATATATTATAGTGTGCTCAATGATATCCTAACTAGTTTATAACATTCGTGCTTATGAATTATGTATTACTTTTTTACATTTTACATTGCGCTCACGTATTGTTTGAGTCAAACGGCGTGGTGTCAAAAAATTAACCTAATTAAAATCTGCATGTGATAATAAATTTAAGAAAAAATTACATGTGAGAATCTTAAATTGAAAATATTTAATTTCAATGATTTTAAATTTTAAAATTATTATAAAGAATTAAAGAAGCTAATATTTTGAGTATCATGATACAAATACCCTTAAACTGTATATTATATTTATAGTTTTAAACGTTAGAAGCAGCTTCTAATTAAAAGTTTAAGGGTATTTTTGTCATAATATCCAAAATTTTGAATTTTTCAATTTTTTAAAATAATTTAAAATTTTAAAAAATTTTATAATAAATATTTTTTACTTAAAGTTTTTAAGTGTAATTTATCACAAATTTTATCATATATTCTGTTGTTCCGGTAGATCTTTTTTTTTTTCTTTTGTGGTTTGAATTATGCATAATTTAGTTAACATTCTTATATAAAATTTCTCTTCATAATTAAATTTCCTCGAAAAATTAATCTATGACAATGAGTCACGCTATAACATTAAATATTAAGGTGGTTCATTTTAAAAATCAAACATTAATGAATTGACGAGCCAATGATAGTATAATAAATTATATATAATAATATGGTAAGGATATTGGGCTAAGTTCATGGTCATTTATAGTTTTGGTAGCCCCATGTTATCACAAAATGTTGTTTTTGTTATCTTAAGAGTTAAGCAAGAAGAAAAAGTCTTGCTGCGGTAGGAATTTTCAGCTTGAAAATAATTGCAAACGTCATTTTATTAATTTACCTAATTTGATGCTTGCATGTCGCAAAGAGATCTTATTAACCAAAGAGTTGAATTTTCACAAAGTTATCTGTTAAAATAAATATTTATTTTTCCTTGTTGACACTAATTACCATGAGAATCAAATATGTCTTACCTGTTTTTTATTAACAGCGAATATTTTCCTTGTACTTAAAATTTTTCAAAATTCAATCGAAGTTGAATTATAAAAATTTATACATTAATTATATTATTATTAAAAAACTTGATAATAAAAATAATAAAATTGTACTTAAATTTTCTCTTCAAAATTTCATATATTCATATTCAAACATTATAAATAAGTTTTTTAAATATCTAAAAAAATAATATGTCCATTTACCAAAAGTCACTCAAAGTATAAAATACTTAGAGTTACTTAATTGAAAATTTTTTAATGAACTATACAAAAATGTATAAAGAAATTTGGGAAAAGAGAACTCCGTGACATTGTGTTTGGTAAACTCGTGATGTAACTAAACATCTCCGTAAAATGTAAACAAAGGTTACTTTTGTAGAGTAAAAAGTAAAATGTAAAAAATTAGAAAATCCTCTCACTCATGTGTGTGTGCATATATATATATATATATATATAAACTAAGGTAAAAATGTATAATTTTTTTTAATTTTAAATCATATGTAAATAATTTTTTTACCTTTAAAATTTGATAATAAATCATCTAAATTTGGGATTATATACAAATAATTTCTCTACTATTAATTTATTCATTATTTCACGAACGAAAATGTGACATATTAAATAGTTATCTGTATATAATTAAAGTTTAAAAAATTTCTGACATATAACACAAAGTTTAAGGAAGTTTATTTAATCTAATATATTGCATTTTTATTAATAAAATTATTATCGATTAAGGTTTTTTTTACAAATTAAAAATTTAAAAGAATCTATTATCAAGTTTTAAAAATTAAAGAATTATTTATATATATAACCTAAATTTTAAGATGATTCTATACGTTTTAGTCATAAACTAATTAATTGATTTTAAGTTTGACAAAGAATATACTCATATAGAATATTTTCCTTCCTTTAAACATAACCATTCAACTCAAAAAGTTTGTGGGTTGTGACTTTCTACAAGATACGTATGAGACTGGCTTACTTCTTAAATACCAATAATTTTCTAACGAAATTATAAGCTTTAATTAAAGGTTGCTATGTGGGGATGATTGAACATGCACGTTTAGAAAAGAAAAGAGAGAAAAAAAAAAGTAAAAACATTGTTGACGACCACAACGTGCTCTTGACCGAAATTAAACTAACAAGTTTTTTCTTAAACAGAATTATAAATTAAAATAATAATATATAGACACATTAGTCGTCATTTTTTATACTAAACTAACAAATTAGGTCTTATTATATTGTTAGATTTATTTAACTTTAATCCCCACAAATTAATGAAGGTATGAACTGTTCTTTAAAAATAATAAATTTATTGCATGTTAATCATTTTGTTAAATCGCTCAAAGGTCTTAAAAAGATTAACCTATTTTTTAGTATAGTCCACATCTCATTTAATTATATATATTTGAAAAAATATATAAATACATTTCTTTGACTTAAGATCAGCTGCAAATATCTCCTTCAACTTTAAAAGAAAAAAATTAGCCTCGTAAATAATCACCTTCAATATTTAAAATTTTAATTTATTACTCATTAACAAAAATGCCATTTCATATCTTTTTGTTTGTCCCATGACATGCTTTTATTAGTTTAAAACTAAACAAGAGTGATTACAATATCAAATAATAGTAAAATGCCCCGACTTAAAAGACTGGGTTATGAAAAATTCAAATTCTTTAATATTTAATTATCTAAAAGTATAAACAATGATCTTATAATTTATAATAAATAATATTTTATTATTATATACGTATATCAAGGTGTGATCGAACAGTATAGAATTCAGTTCTCCATATGATTCTCCAGTGCTAAATGATAAAAGTTAATAATTTTCAGTCTGAAAATAAAAAAGTATTTATAAACTACCTAAGTTAAAAGGGTGATACCATCAATCATGATCTCTCAAAGAAATTTATACGTGAAAGATGAAAAGTACATAATGGTGGCACCACTGAGGAAAAGGCATTGGATGCTTGCAGCATGATTGGCATGAGATTACAGTTAGCATTTTCAGACGCTTGTTTGTGTGTCAGGTACTTGTGTCTTCACTATCCCACAGACACTGCGAGTGAGCCCCTCTTATCTCTATTTGCCTTCTATCTTTCAACCCAATTGGTCTTTGGCTCCAATGAAAAATGGCAATTAAAAGAAGGAAAAATTACAGTGAAAAAATTCTTAAATTAAAAATATTTATATCATAAATTTTTAAGTTTTAAACTGCATAAAAAATTATAATTTAGAATTTTAAGTTAAATTTTTTAGCTCAAATTATTTAAAATAATTTTAGAATTTAAAATTTTTTAATGTAAATATGTTTAATCTAAGACCTTTATCTTTAATTATTTTATTAAAGGAAAAAAAAGTACCAAAAAGTCACCAGCTATAAACAACAGAGGAAAGCAGAAATTTCGGTAAAAAAGAGACTCAGCACACCACAAGGAAAAAAGAGGGGCTCTAGGACATGCTGAAATGACAGGAATATGGTAAAATTTAACAATCTAGGATTTTGGAATATGGATTACATAATTAGGATTATTTATATTTAATAAATAAATAGATGATGTATAATTTTAAAAAAGGAATTGAAAGCGTGGAATTTATATTGAAAACAACTTTTAACATTGTAAATTTTTTTAAAATTGTACCATGTGCAGTATGAATTTATTTTAATGAATCACATGTTACTTCTAAAGTTTCATAGGTTATTTATGAATAAAATTGAAATACTTGGTTTTTAAAAAAATCATTTTTAAGTATAAAATCATATGTAACTTTCATTTATTACATGTCACATTATAAAATTTTAAGACTAATAAAGACATTTTGTAAATATACTTTTAAAATTATTAATAAACTAATAAAAAGATATATAAATCAAACAAATTATAAAAATAATATATAAATATGTCAAATATACTTTTATGATAATTTAGTTTTACCAAACTCATATATCTATTTATAATTAATTTATTATTGTTATATTTGATAAATAAAATTAATCTAAAAATCTCATCTCTCTACTGGAAATCCTGCTATTTTCCATGAATCAGAGATTGAGTTCCTGTGATGTTCAAAAGACAGTGCTCATGAGTCACGAGCTTTTCAGCTTTTTAGTAAAACCAAGATTCTGGATAACCCAGTCTCTCAAACTTGACAATATGATTTGGTCCAACCCGTAAGGTTATAACCAGCATAGGTTGATTGGTCGTGTCAGAAAAAAAAAATGCTGTTTGCCATTAAAGGAAAATCAATTTGCCACCATTTTTTTTTTCTGCCACTAACATTATGAATGATTGAAAAGCCACCTCAGTGCGTTGTTGGATTTGATGAACATTCCAACATAAATACTTAAATCTGTAATATTACGAAAAAGAAAACAAAAAACAAAAAACCAACGGCCTGTAAAAATAGTACAAATTTTGGACAGAAATTCTTTTTTATTCTTGAAAGATGATATTTTTGTTAATTTAATATTTTATTACTTTAATATTAAAAGTATAATTTTATTTAAACTTTATTTCTTATTTGAACTTTGACATATTTTACAATATAATTTTGGCAGGAGTCATATTTGAGAGAGGAAATGAGCGTCAAGAAATCGAGCCCATATTTTTTTTACTGTGTTTGTATTATGTACTTTAAATAAAAAGGTAACGCATGCTGTACAGTAAAAAAAAAAACTCGATTTCCAAGAAATCGTACGATGCCATTTGCTGTGCTACAGCAACCCCACATGGCAGCACATCTGTAGGTGAATTTTGTGAATTATTGACCGCACCAACGACCAACATACAGGCTAAATTCCAGCTCCAAATTTCTTTGTCCTCATAATCGTGATCCTTGATCATCATATCATCTGAAAAAGCATAAGTCTTTTCATTTACCAAGGAGGGAACGAGTTTTATCTTTTCAAGTAAACATGATATTTGGTTATGATATGATTAATTAATAAATATATAAAGTAATTTTTTATTGAGTAATTTGTTTAAAATAAATTATATTTTAAAAAATTAATTTAATTTTGATGTAATTAAAGAATATAATTGTAGTAATAAATATATTAAAATAGACAAAATATTATTTTATATTTGGCAACATTTAATAATTAATTATATTATAATTAAAAAATATGTATTCTCAAAAACATAAAATCATTTTTGGCAGGAAAAATAACATTCGAGTACGATAAGACTTGAACTTTGTGCTGCCATATGCGGTGCGAATTTAAATCTCTAATATTAATAGTAGTTTGTATTAGTGATTTTTTTAATAAAAAATTCTTTAATATTAATTAATTCTCATGCGTCAACCTGTTTAACTTTTATTAGTATAGGATCGAATTATTAAAATATTATTTAATTTTTTTAAAAGATGATTTTAGCTTAATTCTAAGCAGCCTCAATGCTTAACTGAGTCTGTCAAGCTTGAGGGCCTACCAAATTTGTTTCAAAACATAATTTATTACCCCGAAATAGGATTAGGCTAGGTTGAAATTTCTTAGAACCCAGGCGGTTGTTAGAATGATTGGTCATGGGAATAAAAATTGAAATAAGTTTTGATTGAATGAAATTTTGTAACTTATGATTATATTTGATATGATATAAAAAAGAATAGGTACTTCATTTTATATTTGTGGTGATTTGATTAGATGAAAATAATAGAATAATAAAAAAATTTGAATAAATAAGCATAATATTTCTAATATTCAAAAATAAAAAAAAAATCTCTTTTGTTCTAGTAGCAACTATAATAATATTAGCAATCATAGTAATAATAATTTTAAATCCAAATGCATTTTAGTCTTTTGTCTAGAAATGTTCACTAGACTCAAAAGCTTCGTGTGCTTGGTGTAACACAGCCAAATGGAGTTTGGTTGAATTAGGTGTCAAAAAAAAAATTAAAGGTGGTCTGGACTAAAAAAATTGAGTTGGGCTAAGCACTGGGCTAGCTCTAAGAGCCAAATTAGCCCTGCTCAACCTAAAAAAATAAATTTTTTAATAAATATTTATATCAAAATTTTAATTTTTTTTTAAAATAAAATATAATTTTATAAAGATTTATATAAAAATTATTTTTTAAGAATGATTTATATTTTTAATAATAAATCAAAGCCTGCTCTAAGAATTATATTAACTCGACCTAGTCCACAAAAATAAAAAGTTCAAATATTTTTTTTGTAATGATTTATATGACATTTTAATTTTTTAAGAATAAAATGTAATTTTATAAAAACTTAAATAAAAAATCTTTTTTATGTCATTTTATAATTTTA
Organism: Erythrophleum ivorense; assembly: GCA_026724425.1. Lineage (NCBI taxonomy): Eukaryota > Viridiplantae > Streptophyta > Magnoliopsida > Fabales > Fabaceae > Erythrophleum > Erythrophleum ivorense. Next base: position 7,517,017 of record JAIUCV010000003.1, read on the forward strand.
ACATTAAATTAAAAAAAAAGAGAAAAAAAAAATCAAGTAACCCAGTGTTTAACCTAACCCTACTCATTACTAAATCAGGCTAGACCTAAGCAACAAGTTTTAATTTTAAAATCCAACCGAACATCTAATTAAGCTAAAATCCGATTCATAAACCCATTCCCAGAACACACAGAAAGAGAGGCTTTCCATCAATTTTTGGAGGTACTTTCCTCTAGATGATAGAACGGAGTCTCTCAATGAAAAAAAAAAAACGTACAAATGATCTTTTAACCTGGCCTAATCCTATTTTAGCGTAATAAATTTAATTGAGGAATTAGATTTCTCTTTCCTTTTCTATAGGCCCATTACCAGTAACCAAATGGGCCCATCACCAGTAAATATTATCTACCGGTCATAAAAAGTTTAGGACCTTTTAAGGGCTAGCCCAGAATGCTTCTACTTAACATTATTACCGATGCCCAATCTTCTAAGTAAGTTCCTGCCCATAGTGTCCCCACATTATTTTTCATGATAGTATCAAAAACAGGTACAGTAGATTTGGTAATGAAAGTGTATGATTAAAAATATTCTGTGCATGTCATTAATATCTTAATTTGCGATGTTGAAATAACCTATTTTCTTTGTGGAAAAAGCATACACAAAATTTTGTGGAAATTAAGAAAAAAAAAATTGAAGAAGAGAGAGAGAGAGAGAGCATGAAGAAGGGTACCAGAGGTCAAAGATCAAAGGTCAATCTATTCAAATTCTTGAGTTGCCTTGTGTATAAAATGCAGGATCCTTCACACCCAATTAAATTTACCATACAAATATAAGAAAAAAAACAACTACTACTTGGCCCCCACTTTTTTTATTTTAGCCAACGAATAACTTGAAAGATAATTCCTATTTGTGGACTTCGGTTTTTGCGTGGTTGAATTTTCTCATAATCAGATACACTGAGATCATTCTCACTTTAGCAATTAAAAAATTATAATAAAGATCTTAAAATGCATCAAATGGTTAAAACAAATCACCCATAAATAAAATCTTCAAAGACCAAAAGGGCGAAAATAATTAGGAAGAGCTCTGTAGGCGAGCCTTGATCCATGACTCCAGGTACCGCAGCTCCCCATTGTTTATCGAATGGCTAAGACCAGGATAAGCCTGCAATTAGAACAAGTGTCATTATCCAAAATATAGCCATAAGGGGTCATTCCTTAAACTTATGAGTTGTTGAAACCTTGGAGTATTACCTTAAACTCACAGCTAACACCAACTTTTTCAAGGAATGGGGGGCCTGCTTGTCCGGCCTCAAACAATACTGTTCTATCAGCCATCCCATGGGACCATAATATGGGTGTCTGCATATATATATTTTGTATATTAAAGTCAACAATAATTGAAGTGAGAAATGAGAAGCAAAAACCAAGATTTTGTTAATAACCCAATGATTGATATGGTCAATATCTAGTGGCAGACTCAAGGCTCATATGAAAAGTGATTCTGATAACATAAACAACTAAGCAGCTGTTTGTTACATTGTTTTTGTACATTACCTGATATTTTGGATTCTAAGGTATAAGATATCATGGTATTTAATATTCCCCTATATGGTATAATAATTGAAAGTTGTCACAGAAAAAGATAACATTGGTATGTTATGAAGTTAAGAAAGCTAAAACTTCAAGGATGTGAGATCCTCATGGCTTTTGTATGGTATAACATATCCCTCAAAACGAGGTCATACAAATATTTCTGGTATGTTGAATCACATTAGGCATCTTAGATATCAATACATCAAACACGAGCATCTTAAATGCCTCTTGACATCTGAAACACTTGGATGAAGATAACGTTATATCAAATAGCTCTTAAAGGTTGTAAATTGCAATTGTTCCAAACCTTAGGTAAATTTAATATTATCAGATACACAACTCAATTTAGATGCAGTTAGCACTGAACCAAACTGGTTGTCAGAGCAATCACCTTGTTTCATCTCCCATCCAGACGAATGGTTAGACACTTGGACTAGATGACAGGGAACATAATATTATCTGAGACAGTTTGAAAAAAGAAAAGAAAACTAGGACAGGATATATTGGCATATTTAAAAATTAGTACCCGCTTTGCCTCGGGCATAATTTGATCTATAATAGATGAATTAAAAGGGACCCAGCCACTAAAGACTGCACCTCCACCTAAAGTTTTTGGGTACAGCAGAATACTAGCCAAGGTCAAGGCACCTGTCAAAATTGTTAATGTTAATTATCAAGATATAGCAATTAGCAACAACAGAAATAGATAACAAGATGTTTCTACATTTGTTCTCCTTTTACAGGTTGCTATTGAAGAGATATCCACACAGACACACAGACAATAGAAACAGAGAGAGAGGAGACCTCCTTGACTGAACCCACAGATAAATACATTGTTAGGGTTTGTGCCAGCAGCTATTTCCTTGTCTATTGTGGCATGCACATCCTGAACTGCTTTCAGCAAACCACTCTCATCTTTTGGAGAATCCTAACAAAATATCAGCAAAATTTTTTGAACATAAATTGATGACATCAACAACTTCATCCTGCAGGAACAAATGTAAAAATCCCCATCTTGGAAATACAATAATAGAAACCGAATGTTATATATGACCATTTGTGTGACAAAGAATATAATAGCAAATGCACGAGTCAAGTTGCTGAGCTTATACACTTAGCTTTCTAGTTAATTAAAGTAATCCAACTAAACAAAGAAAATACATTCTTCAACTTGTTACATGACACTTATAAAAATGGGAGCCAACCCTGTTTTCAAGCTAAATTTGATGAGAAAAATGATCAAGCTCATGCCCAAGTGTGGATCTCAGAATCACATGATCTAGTTGAGGAAGCGGCAAACGCAATTGTATGATCAACTGCCAATAAATCTGACTATGAAACTGTTATATATTCAATATGTATATCTGATACAGAAGGTGGTGCGAAGTTTGGACCAGTATTGTGTTGAAAGCCAGCAGGACAAAATCATGAAAATTTTAGTCCTCCGCCAGTAAAATGTTGCACTACCACTCTATCAGAGGAAAGAAGTCTATGCAGATTTCATGAATCCTTATTAGTTAATATTGCCATGATAAAATAAATGGTGATGCTTTACGGAATCAGACTCAGGCAAAATGAACATTTAAATCCCATCACTTTCATTTTGCAACAAAAATTACAATAGAACTCAATATTCAATTTACTTTGATACATATACTGTAAAATAACATTCTGAAGGCAGACTGCAACACAGAAAATGTAAGAAACAGTAAAATAAGAATTACTAAATATTTCTAAAATATTTATTATATTTTCCTTCAAGATTGAATATAGGATGGAAACATAAACTTACAGGTGTCACAGGAATCTCATGAATGTCAAACCATGAAGGCATTACAGCACCATCTACAAGAATAAAATTATGATGTTTATTATCTTTCATAAGTGAAAAGGCATATTGTAAAACAATAATAATGCTGAATAATAACTTCTAAGGTGATAACAAGCTCAAGTTGCTACTTAAAATTGACTGGATGCGCAGTAAGGATGTCAAGCAGAAAATACATTACCAAAATAGAGAGGAATGTGAGGAGAAATAATATGACATGGATAGCAATAGCACACAAGCAAGGTTAAGTCTAATGCCAAGGACAGTCACTCAGAAGTTCTAATTAGAGATAACTTATGAGTTCATTTCCTTGAAACAGTGTGTACTTCAATCTCCTTATCCCTCAATTACTAGGGCGTAGGCCTGGGATGAGTTGATTCTATAAGTAAAGTTTTACAAACCTAACATAAAATTCCTTACTGAATATGGTTACCACATCTGGGTTCCTTAGAACAACACAGATGCACATACATGCATAATTTTGCATGTGCATACTTAAGGTCTCTGAATAACTTGAAGTGTGACCCTGACTGTTCAATTGGTAAATATCTGGCTGGTTGTGCATGCATCAGGTCGTGTGATTACTTGTAAATTTGTAATTATCTAATCTCCATCCCCATCTTCCCTATTTTCATTGACCAAAGGATGCTTTAACAGTTCAATTCATCATCGACTTTTCCAGTGTTTGCTCAACATTTTTCATCCAGGAGCAGTTTGGGATAACATGTCAAATGAAATTGAAAAGAATAGGCGTATAAGAAATGGAAGAAATACTCACAGATCAAGAAAAACCAAAACATAGACATATATGGCGATTTGAGATAATTTGAAAGATTTGTCACTGTGAGTCTACACGCTTGTCTTATAAAGAATGAAACGATGATGAAATACAGAGGTAAATAGAACGACTTTCAATTTATCTGGTAAGTGTCTCGCAATAGCCAGGTAATACCAAGTACCAACTGACTAAAAAAATATAACTTCACAAATGTTGAAGAAAGTTAGAGATAAGGACAATCAATTGAGACAACCTCACAAAATTTGGGAGAATTCATAAATTTGAAAGTAGACAGGAGCAGATAAATGCGTCTATTTAGCCATTCAGGGTAATAATGAGATAACTGTTTCACAGTCCTTAACAATTATCTGGACCAAAACACCAAATAATGCCATTTGAATTATAAAATAATCAGGAATCTTTAGTTTATACATAAACTTTTACTCAATTTTATACAGACAGTCTCTCATAAAGAACATGTCAAAACCCGCGTGTGCACATAAATGCAAGTTCACCAGAAGAAGCAAAAACTGATAGAAAGCGAAATAGACTTACAGTTGCAAGTGACTGGATTCGAAGGCGCAGAAGGGAAGAGCCATTTGGTGTTTCTGAACTCGGGAGAAGTGAAGAAGGTCTTAATGGGTTCATTGGCTGGACCAGAGTCTCCTAGACCATGAAGCCACAAAACAAAGCTTCGAGCCATGGAATCTGCTTCTCGAAAAGATGGGTTTTTGGGGAACAAAAGTACAATGAAAATGGCGATGCTCAGTGTGATTGTGGAGATAAAAATAGGCTTCACCAAGAGCATGAGCTTCATCTGGGGTCGTCCATGGAAGCACTATTGGGAACCAGACGTGAGAAGACCTAAATTACCCTTGTCTTTTATTATTTCTCATACAGACCCCAATTAATTTCACTTTCTTATTCGGATCTGTACGGTCCAAATGAAAATGGTACCCGCTTGATTAATCCAGCCCATCTTATTCCGAGTCTTGCATTTCTTTTCGTGGGTGAAGTTTTTTATTCTCGGAAAACCTTTTTGGTTGAGTTGCCGGACTAGCTTTTTCTGTTAGTTGCAGCATCCGGTATCTCTTGTTATGCTTCCAAACAGGAAAGTCATCCCTCTTTTAAAATTTTATTTTTTTAATTTTTAAACTTCATCTTTTGCACATCATGCCATGCTGCACAGCAACTAATCCATTTTTGTTGGTTCCGTGGATTGAATTTGAATGGCCAAAATATTTTTTGATCTGTCAATTCTGAGTTTTATTTTTGGGGTAAAGTTTTTGTAATAGATCGAGTATATGCATTTAGATAATATATATTATATAACTGGCACGAATTAACAGTGCACTTGCGTGAGATGATATCCTATTACATAATAATTAGAGAAAATTAACAATTTAATAAGAAATATTATAAATCATATTAATCCTCTAGTTTCGAGGCCTAAGCCATGTACCTGTATTTTAAAGGACCACGTCAGGTCACCAAAAGTCAAACAAAACTTCAGGTGTCATGTGATTTGGTTGGTGAAACTTCGTAGAAGAGATTGCAAGTTGAATCCCCCCTTTTTCTTTAATCTCGGAAAAAATAAATCCTATGGAAGTTGATGGAGTATGCAGATAAAAATTATTTTGCATATTTCAAAATTTATGTACTTATTAATATTTTTAAAATTGAATCGGTCATTGAACCGATGAAAATACGGGTTCACAGTTCATTGGTCGAATCGCAATTAAACCGTGTCGAACTGGTAATAATTAAATATATATTTTTAAATTTTATATATTAAAATTTTAAAATAACAAATAAATATTAATAAATTTTAAATATCTAATTATTAAATCAGTATTTTTTAAAATATTTAAAAAATTATTTTTTAAATATAAAACAAAAACTACTTATAATTAAAATTTAAAAGTATTTAATATTAAATTTTTAGACTTCTTAAATTATATTAAATTTTCATTTATCATTAAATAATAGTAATTTTTATCAAATATTTTTATATTTAAGAGAAATATTACCATGAGATAGGACATAATAAAGAGGAAACACAAAAAATAACCAAATAAGTATTTTTTATTTATTTTATATTATCTTCTTAAATTTTTTTATATTTCAATCCCCTCTTTCTTTTAATATTTTTTATTTTTTATTTATTAAATTTATTCAAGATAATTTATCCTATTATATAAGGAAAATTAAAAAGAAAAAAGAAAATTTAAGTTGACCGGTTCAAACCGATTTTCAGGTGATCCGATTTTGACTAGTTCAGCCAACTTTTGACCAGTTCTTTAACGGATCAATTTTCTATGCCAACGGGACTGAACCAGAGATCGATTCTTCATCAAATGGGCTGGTCCAGTTTGGTCTGATTTTTTAATCTATGGTACTCATTTATGTTTAATATTTAGTTAGGGGATAAATATAAACTCCTCTAACATAATTTTCACATTGTTAAGTACATTAAATTAAAAAAATAAGAGTAATTTACATTAATCTCCTTTAAAATTTAATTAAAGCACACCTTATACTTTTTTGTTTTAAAAATTATAATCAATTGTTTAATTATCTTTATGGTCATATATATATATATAAATTATGGTGGAGCCTCATTGGAGTTAAACCGATTATTGTGCAACTCCACATGGGGCTGTGTGTTGGTACTGCTCATGCATAGTTTATGTCAGTATATTGTTCATTTACTTTCTTTTCTTTTTTTTTTCTCTTTTTTTGTGGGTCCATGAAAAATATTTTCTAAATCCTTGTATTTTGTAGGGGAAAACACCTAGTTAGAATTAAAATACAACTGTATGTTTAAAAAAAATTAAATTTTCTAATAAAAAATAAATTAAAGCAAAGATTTCTATAATATGTATTAAAATGTTATAACAGCCAAGTATATTTTTAAAAACAAAATAAATCAATTATAATTTAATCAAATTTTATAAGAGTTTAATGTAATTTATTTTAAAATATACTTATGAGCATTTTGCCTTCATTTATTTTCCATTACATTTTGTTTCAATTCAGCAAGAGACAGTTATAGTACACAGTAACCCCTTAAAAGAAGGTAATACATGATCAGCTCAAGTATATATAGTCCCTAAATTGAAACAAAATGAAGCCATACTCCCAAATCTAAATAAAATATGAAAAAGAAGCAAAGTTGGCTATAATTTGATAACATACAATGTAAAAAGCAAATTTGAATACCAATTCCTCAATATAGGCTTCCAAAGACTACAATATAGTTAAGAAATACCCCATACAAAAGTAATGACTTAATGTGCCATAGCTAGTACCAAGCAACAAAAATATGGATGTTGGATTCAAACTATGGAGGACATCATCATGGGTCTTTAGTTTACCAAAATAAGTAGATACATATATCTTTTAAGGTATGTTTGAATTGAGGAGAAAGGAGAAGTAAGGAAGTGAAGGAAATGTTTGATTTAGACAATTTCTTTGATATAGATTTAAATCAGACATTTTTTTATCTTTCCATTCTTTTTCATTCTTCTCAATCTAAAACATAACAAATGAATTTTAACTAGGAGGATTGTTGGTGAACTCTAGGGCGCTAAAGCTGCATAATTCTAAGACTGCTGCATGATATTCATCCATTTTCTAGTTCATTCTGCCCATTTGTGACATAACAAATTCTAATTTCTTAAAACAAATCTCACTGGCTATTCTTGAACCATAATCGCACTTCTCAAAAGGATGATACTCACAAGCACTTTCGATTTCATCATGTAATGTGACTTGGATGTCCTAAAAGATTTAAAATAGAAAAAATAAGAAAAGTTAAGAACTTATCAAGATTGCAGCCTTCTAAGGTTCATAATCGTAAAGCAAAATCAGATAGAGTCCATTGACCATAATTTCACAGCTTCCTTTTCACCATGCTAACCTTGGATTAAAGATAGGTTCTCTGACACAATTTGTTTCATTCTTTCCTCGTATGCAAAGTTCAAACTTTCATGGGAGATAATCTTTCTCATAGGCTCTGATAAAAAATTCTGAATATCCACTCAATAAGAGCAAAGAAGAAAGGATAAGCCCCTATGGCAGTATCTAAAAAAGCACAGATATTAACATAGATGACATGACAAAAATATTGAGTGTCTAAGCGTAATTTGAAATCTCATGTCAATGTCTAACTAATACAAGTGCCATACATGGACCCAACTTTGTTTTTGAAGTGTCTATGCTTTATAAGACACCACTTAATTGAGAAAGGAAAAAGTAAAGTTTAACAGTTGTTAAACTAAGCTTGGAATGCTAGGGTTAAAGATGTCTATGGAAAGGGAAATAATTCATTCAAGAGTTCACATTCTAGTTCAGAGAAATGCTGCTTGTAAGCAATATTAGTTTAATCTGGAGCCTTCCATAAGAATTTTGTTTTTATACAATGTTTGGGATTCATCTTATGGGGTGGGGTTTCAAATTGGAGTTTTGAGCTTAAAAAAGGAATAACCTTGATTAATTGCATGAAATCGAGGTAGTGGTTTTGGACCACTTCTTTCCTTGGACCAGAAAAGCTTGCAAGCTCATCCATGACTCCCTTCCAAGCTGCAAAAACCTTGATAATTCTTTACATACAACCCCCTAAAGAAAAAAAAAAAATCAATCTAAAACAAACTGTGAAAATGTGGGTATTTCAAAAGAAAATTCCACATTATTTGGAATGGAGAGTCATGAGTGCTTATATTTGGCCTAATCAACGCAGTGCAAATTGTGGATTTGCCCCTCATGCGCGTGAGTTAATTTAGTTTATCTATCCAAAAATAATTATTTAATTTAAATTAATTAATTGTAGCTATGTTTGAACTAGTCATATTTAGTTCTTATTATGTGACTTCTTCATTATATGAGCATTTTCAATTTTCAAATTTAAATTTGTCTCATGTTCTCAGACTATTTGCTTGTTATCTGATCCATTATCTCCATAATGTTAATATTTTAACGTTATTTTTTTAATGATAAAAATAGTTATGCCCAGATGCACTCTTCTTATTACACCTTTTCTCCTACTCCTGACTATCGGGTTACACATAATTAGCCGATGGCAATTTAGTTTACCTATCCAGAAATAATTATTTAATTTAAATTAATTAATTGTAACTGCATTCGAGTTGGTCAAATTTAGTTCCTATTAAGTGGCTCATCCATTATTTGAACATTTTCAATTTTTGAATTTAATTATTCCATATTTTTAGATTATTCAACATTATGTGGTCCATTATCTCCATAATGTTAATATTTCAATGTCATTATTTTTAATTATAAAAATAATTATGTCTATATACATTCTTCTTATTACAACTTTCCTCCTACTCTTGACTATCGGGTTACACACAAATAATTGTTGTTTTGTCACTTGAATTTTCTAGAAAAGCTTGTTTAATCTTGGAAAACTTTTGCATTTAATTATACATTGTGGCAAAATAGTTTTTAAGGACAACGCGCATCCACACGACTCAAACTATTGTTTCTCAAGTTAATTTTTGTGTTTACCATTTTTTCTAACATTTCTCGTGTACTAAGTTTGCCTTTGAGGTCATCTATTTTGCTTTGCGTGCTTTAAGTTTCCTTCTATTAGTGTCCTCAATGATTATATAGGTAATTAGATCCAATAAAGATAACAACTTGTGTTTATATTTGAGTTGTTACTTATAGTCATTCTATGAGTTAGGCAATTTTTTAATTAAAATACCTATAACAAATTCGTTTGGTAGGATGATATCCTCAGCTCATAGGTCCTTTAATAATTTATGGTACTCATTGATTTGTACTACTTTATATCATTGTCATCAGTTATCTCCCATTTATAGTAATTTTCAATCATAAATTCCTGCTTTGTAGCATGCTTAATAGTGTATTTGATAACTAATGACTCTCAAATCTCATTGGCCTCTTTGTACATGCAATAAACATCGAAAAGATCATTAGACAAGGTACTAATAATTATGTATCTACATACTTTATTTTCATATTTCCAAACCTTCACTTGATTTGGATCAGCCGTTGGTGCAAATCTCAAATCAATGAGAACAGCAACAACACCATGTATGTCAAGAATAGAGAGTATATATTTTTGCCATCTTCAAAAATTTTGTCCTCCAAATATCTCGAGTTTGGAGATATCTAAAAATGATTTGGCATAGAGGACAGTAGAAGCAATTGGAATAGTAGGCTTGGATGGACCATAGACAGCGACATTAACGGCAACTATAATAATGGTAGCATTAAAGGAGTTGTTAGTGGCAGTAGCTGCGAGGGTAGTGATGGCAGTAGTGTTAGTATGAGGTTCCATAATTAGTTCTTAAGATTGTTAGAGAAAAAATGGTAGACACAAAAATTAAATTGAAGAATAATAACTTGAGTGGCATGGATACATATTATCCATAAGAATTATTTCGTCGTAGTGTATAATTAAATGCAAAAGTTTCTTAGGACTAAACAAGTTCTTTTAAAAAATTTAGGTGACAGAACAATAGCTAATTATGTGTAACCCAATAGTGGAGTGGGAGAAAATGTTAGTCAAAGGAATGTATTTGGATGTAATTATTTTTGTCATTAAAAATAATAATGTTGGAATATTAACATTATGGAGATAATAAACCATATAATGGGCAAATAATATGAGAACGTGAGACAAATTTAAATTCAAAAATTGAAAAAACTCAAATAATGGATGAACTACCTATTCAAAAAATAGAAACTGAATTTTACCAATTCAAATGTAGCCACAATTAATTAATTTAATTTAAATTAATTAATTGTGGATAGATAAAAATAATATTTTATAAAAAACTAACCTACATAGTTAATTTAATTGTGTGTATGAGGGGACAAATCTACAATTTACATTGCATTTGGACAAATTGGCCCAATCTCATGCACGCAAACTCACTTCTCTTCCAAACCCTTTACAAGCCTAATATAATTTTTTAATATATAAGTACTTACAATTCTTCATTTCAAGCAATGTGAGACTTCATTTTGAAATATCCACATTTTCACCATAGATCTGTCACTCCATTGGTGTTGCTTCTTAATGCTTTTAATATAAACTTTTCTACAATTTGAAGTCACTGCAAAGAAGTTGTCTGACCCGTGAATCCATTAATGCTATTTCCTTGAGTTCTACAATTTTATTATAATTTTGTTAAAATTCTTAATAATTACAGCTACGTAGAGGAATTAGTCTAAGTTTTGCAACACTTTCAATAAAGAGTTTGTTTAATATACAAGCAATTAGGAATGAAAATAAAAATTAAAAAAATAAAAGATAATTTTATAAATGAAATAATAATAATAATAATAATAATAATAAATAGATAAATATTATTAAATAATACTATAAAAATATAATTTTTTTTGTAATTTTATATTCTTATTTCACTTTTCCCCACAACAACTAATCCGCCTAAGAGTATCCATAGGCAATTTCAGGGACCCATTTTGCGAATGGAAGAGAGAGCAAAAGGGTGGCTTCCCAGAAGGGTGAGTAGTTTTTATAGCAAGAACTAGATCTTAGTTTGATTTATTTCAATCTAAAGGCATTATTCATTACTTTAGCATCCCTAGCTATGAGTCTGATTCTATTGATCCTACCCTTGAAATGAAAGGGAAAATTTTTTAACTTCTAACAAAGCTAGATGAGTCCAAAACTGAAAGGGAAAATCTTGCTAAGAAAATGGACCAAATGGAGTGCTACTTTGAAGCTCTTCTTAAGGAACTTGAGTAGAATCAAAGGTAGATTTAGCTGGATTAAATGTCATCTTGATGAGAAAAGATAGATTGAGGAGCATAAATTTTATATACTTTCTTTGTCTCTTCTAGTATTGAGCCTCACACTCTGTATCTATTTTTCACTAACAAAATAATATAAAAAGGATATTAAAAATAAATAGGTATGCTTAAGATTTAATCTATCATGTAATAATTTAAACACGTTATAATCAACTTATTTCGATAAATAATGTAAGATTCATTGTTTTATTATTTAATTAATATCATAAGATTTTTAATTAAATTGAGAAACTTGTCATCATGATAATGAAAGGCAAGTCTTTCACGATTTAATTTATATTATTCTTGATCCTAAGATCATAAAAAATAAGATATTACTTATTTAAATAGATCAATTTGTATATGATGGTCTCTATTCGATAGAGATTAATAGATCTTATTTATTAAATTATATATATATATATATATATGATTAATGAACAACTCAATTAAAAATTTCTAATGGTTAATATTACCTTTAAATTGTCAATGGAATATTCTCACAATAAACATAGTATAAAAGTTTGCTTTCACATGAGATTATTATAGTAATTAAGAAGTCATTTATTATACTTTGATTCTGGACACTTATGCCTTATTGTGCTTGTTGAATAAACATTGACTATGACTAAATACTCGTAAAATTAATGATTGATCAAGAAACAATCTAATAAGTAATGAGTTTGAACTCTATGATTATAACGACAAAATTAATACCTTAGCCAAGGCAATTGAATGAATGAAGAAAAGAGTATCTTAAAGTCATTGATTAGTTACTTATAATTAACTTGAAAGATAGATGGTGGCAAATTAGAGTCATTGTTATACTACATTCTAAGGTTAACCTACAGAATAATAGAAAAAAAAAAGTATAGAATTATTATTCTAAAAGTTCTTGAATGTAAAAGATTTTATTTTATGCTATCCAAACATTGAGGAGTGTTGCTAAAGACTGACCTCAATTAATAAATTGGTTTGACTAATGTACTATAAGCTTAGAGCTGAACCCATGAGATTACCAACTAATGAGCATTCTAATATTTGTTAGAGGATTATTTAATTTATTATTTGATAATTAAATTAAAAACTTTGATTCAATCAAATAAATAAATCTTAATCGAAGTATAATATTATTCTATTCTTTACTAGTTTCAAGAATATAAACAATATAGAAGATAATTATTAACGAAATCTTATATAGAGTAGATAATAAAAAGAAATTTCAAATTTTAAAATTTACAAGACATTGCACTTAATGGTTGGCATTATCTCTTAACTGCTTTTTAATTTGTAAGATATAATTAGTGTTTAATAAATAAAATAATATTTTATTTATGTCTATATAAGCGTAACAACATAAAAGAGAAAATACAAAACAAAAGCTGAGAAATTTCCCTTACAGTTCCAAAGCTAAAATTGTCTAAAAAGTTTTTGGCTCAAAGTATGTATAGAATCTTTGTGAAAGAAGAATTTTTGTTTTTAATATCAAGAACACTCAATCAAACATTACTTTAATAAATATTTAAACAGGTCATCTTAAATTATTTTCAATTATCTATGAACTCTTTCTTTTTTTCACAAAAAAATTTCAACTCTTACAACATCTTTATTCTGCATTACAGGCCACGTAATTATTCCGATGGCTTCTTTATTCTGTTAGACATGAGCTTCCAACTCAATAATTTTCTGACCACTAAGATAGTTTTCTTGAGCAAGACTTTTGAAAGTTGATTCCAAGATTTCATTATGGTCTCGCTGTGCAACTGGCCTCGTTCTCATTTAGAGAGTGAATATCATTCATAGCATTCTGCAACAATTCATGAATCGAATGTCAACACTTGCTTCAAGCAACGTTTCTGGTAAAGTTTCTGAAAATACTCCCAAGTATATACTCACAAAATGCATATGGCAAACTTCTTCAACCTGTTTGCTTCAACTTTCTTACAAGTGAAGTGACTGTACAAAATGTTTCATTTGGAGCACCATGTTTGCATGACATCAAACAAGTTCTTTGTTTTTTATTTGTTTAGTTTATTTAGAGAGCAGTTTTTCCAAACACACTTTTTTTTAAAGAATTTGTTTTGGAAATTTTTAAACAATAATTTTCAAATGTAATTTTTGGTTTTTCTATTTTAAAAAATTATTTATGAAAACAATTTTACAAAACATTTAAAAACAAACAAAAATATAATCAAACGGACCCATATTTAAAAAAATGTCAAAAAGCCTTGAGAAATTAAATCACTTGCGAATAATTTTAAATTTTTAAAACTGAAGATTATATTCTTAAATTTTTATACCACAAGAAATGAATTATTATGGATATCTTTCTTTTAGTATCACTACTTAAATTATTTTAGATTCTCCTGTAATGTCATGAACTGAAATATTGGATTGGGAATAATTAAAGTTTATTATATTCATTATAAAAATTTTGAAGTAACAAATAAGTTAATGTTTTTGAGAAAAAATAAATAAATAATTCCATTTTTTGAAGTTTAAAGGTTAGAGACCTAATTTTTTATTTTAATAATTAAGGAAATATTTACAAACAAAATTCACAGTTGAAAGGATTTTTTTTTGGCAATTTTCTTTTTTTTACAAAATGATTTTACGGATTTGCCCCGCACCACATAGTCAGCAATCAAGAGAGCAGCTTTGACCGAGTGACACATGGGGTGATTTCATTGGCTGATGGTTGATGAAGCGTTTGGTTTCTTCAGCGTCTGAGTCGCTGAACCCATTTCGTGTTCGAAGACCAGAAAATCGAAGCAGAAATCAGCGAGAGAGAAGTAGAATTCATGGCGACCTCGAAGCTACAAGCCCTTTGGAATCACCCGGCTGGGCCAAAAACCAGTGAGTCTGCTCGCTTATCGTTCTATTGCTTTCAGCAAATTCCTTTGAATCATTACATATCTGCGCTATGTTTGTCTTTTTTTCTTCGATAGGACGCTTCGGATTTCCATTTCTCAGCGACGTCTTTTCATAGGAATCTCTTTTGGGGGAATAGGGTTATAGACACCTATTTTATATACATACAAACGTATACATATATATACCTTGGCTCGCTCCTCTTCTCTTCAGTTTTGAGAAAATTAGGGCCTTTTTCAGGTGCCCCAATGGCATTTGGCTGACTTTGTGCTACCTTAGATTGCGTGATATAGCTTATTACCTTCATATTTGTTGGCCCCAGCTTGCCTATCCCTTTACATATGCGTTCCTTCTTTCTCAAAAGGGTTATTCTTAATTAGATTATGGTCTAAAGTTTGCCCTCTACCTTACTTTGGGTTGCTGCTTGACTTACTGGTCTTTTCTTTGGCTGTGAATGCTCACTAAAAGTTTGATTAGAAACTTGAGAATTGCTGGGTTTTCTTTGATCTCTGTAACATTGCATTATAAGAGTGCCCTCCGGATGATATGCATGTTCAGATTGCATCTATCATTTTCATTTTTTTTTTCTCCTTTGCAATGTTGGCATGCCTTGAGAATTCATTACAACATGAAACGAGTACATAGAGAAAATGAAGAACAATAGAAGGAAACTATTATAACCAGCAGCACGCCTTTAGGTATCAGGTAGCAAAATGGAGGACCTTTGGGAGAAAGAAGTTAATTAAGAGGTATATCCTGTGCAACTATTTGGATATGGATAGTTCTATACTTCTATCTGAAGCTAGATTGAAGTGTTATGATACAATATAGTCATTGATCAATCAACATTTATAAGCGGCTTCACGTATCGCAAACTAGCATTATGGCACTTGTATCTATGGATGACCTTGAAAAGTGGTAAAGAGGCTTTCTTAACGACTTTGATTTGTCATTATATTCAATTTCCTTCCGATAAGATTTAAAGGATCGCTGAAATTTTTACTCTTCAAGGACTCTAGTCTCATGTGTAATCTCTCAAATTAATCTTCCACTTCTTCCTTAGTATCAGAGATGGAATTAGGGGTGATTGAGATCATGAATTTATAATTTTAATCTGAATAAACAAGAATGCCGAAACAAATTGTTTGTACTAGTACAGCTATCTTGCTTGCCCTTCTAATAAAGTACCTCCTTCCAAACTTACATCAGGTCTGGCAATCAAATCCCAAAAATGTTCAATTTTACTGCAGAATGCAAGTCCAACCAAAGCCCATACTATTGCCTATGATTTTAAATAATTACCATAGCTTGAGCAGTAAGAGAGGGATGGTAGTTAGAAAATGGAAATTTGAGAAGAATAACCACCAAAATGTTAAGAGATCATCTTTATTGTCATCCAGGGGCCACATATATCTTTTTTGGGCGCAGGGAGGGGATGAAAAAGATACAAACATGCAAATTTACTCATACTTTGACAATGGATGTGCTCTCTTTGGGCCATGAGCCTTGCCCAAGATCAGTGCTTTCTTTTATTGTAATCTTTGTGGGCTTTTATGTCAACTCACCAGAAGTAGGTCCTTGTGTGCAACATTTGATTTAAAGAATACACTGTGGCTAGAATTTGGTTTCAAGATATGAAAAATTGACAGACAAATGAAGGTGTTCAATCCTGAAATTTTAGTTGGAATATAACAATCAGAGTGCTGTCAAGCCATGAAAAGAAAGCAAATTTTTCTGTGTAATTTTTTCAATTAAAGAGTTTTTGATATTGGAAGGCTTGCTTGTGTCGTTCTAAAAGTTAAATATTACTCAAAGTGCAATATATTATATTAACAGGAGAAAAGTCCTTTTTTTCCTGCTAATTCTCACCAGATTGTCATCTTGGGAACACCTGTCACCAATGTTTCTGTTAACAGTTAACAATATCATTTTCAAGTTTCAATACAACTAATGCATAAGTTAACCATTTGTTACATGTAGTTCACTTCTGGGCACCTACATTTAAGTGGGGCATCAGCATTGCCAATATTGCTGATTTCTCGAAACCACCAGAGAAACTCTCCTATCCTCAGCAAATAGGTAACGCATGTGCATTTAGTTTTCTTTATCTTTCTCTCTCTGACACACCCACACACACACAAACACATGCTCATAATTCACATACACATATGTGCATGTCTGGATGCCTCTCAGAGACACATGCCAAGTGGATGAATATATGAAATGTTGTGTGTCCAAGATGAAATTGTTTTCTGGAAGAAGTTCTAGCATATCTGATCCTGCATTGGGTTTTAATTTTACCTTTATGATGCTGATTCCAATTTCTTCTACCCAGCGGTTACAGCTACTGGACTTATCTGGTCACGTTACAGCACTGTAATAACTCCAGTAAGTTTATTTTTTCTTGGACAGTTTTAGCCAATAATGATGTATTTGTGGCCAATATAGATTCAAATCCTCTTTGCTAGAGGAGGTCTTTAACATCTTGGCTATGTTACTTTTTTTGCATGTACAGAATTTTGGTTTGCTCTTGCATTATTCTTACATTGCAAATGTATGACACAAATTTGACTTGTAGAACCTATGATAATTCTAATCTCTAAGAACTCCTTTGGTGCACCAGATTTTAGTGGGAAGGGAAAGGAAAATTTATTCCCATTAGCATGTTTGGAAGGGAAAGGATTGATGGTGGCAGTAGTAATGGGAATGCTGGCATAGAGCAATTAACAGGGGGAATTAGGACATGACTATGGGCAACTTGAATCTTTGTTTTAAAGGATAATTTTGTAACAGAAATAGAAAGGGTATAAAGGTAACTGAAATCATTCTTCACATGATGTATTGGGCATGGGGATTCCATCACATTTGGAGAATTGGAAGGAATGACCAGTCCTTTTCCAAAGTTGCTTATCAAACATACGTTTAATCCATTCCATTTCAGTTAACCAAATGGGAGCTAAGTGTAATTTTTTAAGTATTACTTTTCTGTGCTACAATTTCTTGTTAGACTTTTTGTTACTGATTATGATGAAAAAGGGTCATTCAAGAGTAGGAAAAACATAAATTACTTAATAGATCCCTTTGTGAGTATCATTATTAGTTGGATTTTCTTTCTTGTATCTGTGAACTATATGATTCTGTGTAATGGAGATATATTTATGGCCACCCCTTTTTATGTTGCAGAAAAATTGGAACCTACTTAGTGTAAACGTTGCAATGGCAGGGACAGGAATATACCAACTCACGCGCAAATTGCGGTAAGTGACTTAAAATTTTTTAATTTGGTTTTGGTATCAGATGAGGATAAAATTTTCTTTCTTGAGCATACTTGGTCTAGATTTGTCAGAAAATCAAATTTCGATAATTTCAAGGGGAAAAAAGAGGCTTTTGAGAGGGAATAATACAATTACGAGATCAAATGAAAATCCCCTCGCTTAAAAGTAGTTCCAGTAGAAAGTTTGGTGCATTTCATTTTGTGTGATGCCTTCCTGATATCTTTGCACCCTAGATGCAATATTGTTGTTGGGGTATGGGGTTGGAACGCTTGAGCGCTTAACGCGAGGAGCTTAAGCTCCTCATAGCCATACTCTTCCTGTTGGCGCTTAACTTGCATCTTTATGAAACAATTATTAACTTATTCTACTTCTCCAGGCATGACTATTTCTCCGAGACAGATGCGGCTGTTGCTAAAGAACGATGACGAAAATCTTAGAATTTGAACTTCTCGTGATATGGAGGTCCAGAAGCCACGCATTTGGCCTGTTTGTAATTTTTGGTTGTGGAATTGTTGTTTATTTTTGAATTATTGGGGACGGGAAGGCTCTTAACTTCTCTGCCATTCTCATTTTTGTTTATAACTCCCTTCTATTTGTTTGAAAAATAAGGTAAACTCAATGCCACTGGTACCTAATTGGTGGTACCAGGGGCTAGACAATTGGAAATCAGAGGCAAGGGGTTTTCGTACATTCTTTTCTCCATTCACTTAATATTCAAGATGTGTGTTTAGTGGAATATAAGAATCTTACGTGTCGGAATTTTTAACTACTGAGTTTTAAAAATATTAAGTATTTTTTTCCAAATTTTAAAAACTGTTGCATCCAACATTAAAAATGTAAATGCTTTAATATCTTGTATTCATAAATGTAAGATATTAATGTACCTAATAGCTGATAAGATTAATCGAATGAATAACTGAACACGCCAAAGTGGGAAGATCCTCTGGTACAGAAAAGGAAAACGAGATGTGATATACAGTAAACAAGTCCAAAGCTAGGATCTTCCTCTTCATTTCCCAGAAGAGACAGTGGCGCCACAAGAAGCAATCAGCTTAAGATGAATTAAACTGGTAGAAACTCGAGGGGGTCAAGTGTTTAACTCAGATAGTATGAGGATCAGTGTGCAAACCAAGGGAAGTGTACGCCTAAAATCGCCCAGCAAAAAAATTTAACTCAGCTCAGAAAAAACCCTTAATTATAATAGATTTTTTTTCAAAAAGGAAGAAACTCATAGAGAGAACTTTAATAATTAATACTATGCAGAATAACCCAAAAAAAAAAAGGGTCAAGTGAAGCCAAGGTAAGAACAACAGCATGTTTCATCAGCAATGTTATTTGAATTAAAAAAATTCATCCGAAATCCATATGGTTTGTAAGTCCAGAATGTCCTATTTCAGTAAATATCTGGGGGAAAAAATATTGCTGTCTAATGATAAGAAAAAGGTATCTGTTCCTACAATACAAATTATAAGCAGCCCTGCAAGGACACTCAGATGAAAACATACTAAGATGACCGGGTGAGCAAAAACTCCAAGGTGAAAATTCCATTTTGTTGGACACAAATGTATACAGGACTGCTTCTAAGTTCCCATTACCCAGAGAATTACACAGCTCTGAAACACTTTGCGTTCCGGTGCTACTCAAGTTCGCCATGTTACTGGCCATCTCTCATATGATTAGGTTTCGAATCAGAATCACGTTCATCCTCATGAGATGTCAAGCCCAAACTTAAGTCCAATGTGCTTTCATTCAGATCCTGGCGTACTACCCGATTTTTCTCCTGAGACTGAAATGAAAACCCCTAGTAATATTAATTAGCTGGAGAAGTAATAATGGATATTAGATTAAAAAGCTCAGAACTGCTCTGGACTTAAATGTTGAAGTAGGAGTAGACAGGATAAATTTTGAGAAGTGAATTCCGAATTATAAGTCTCAGTTACATAGTAACTTTCCCAAGTCCAGAAAGAGAGTGAGAACCATCATTATCTAGTTTAACTGCAGAAAGTGTGTCCTTTCATCAGTTTATATAATTCTACATCCCAACCAGCTGCAACACCTCCTCTGAGGACTCAGAAGCATATGAAAAGAAACAAGTGATTGATGAAAAATGTAGAGGTTCACCTGACTTTCTTCTGCTGGGACATCATTTATGTCAGGTTTATCATCTAAAATCTCACCCTTGCGAGTTGATTCCACTGCATTTGGGTCAATATCAATTGGTTTAGCTTCATCTTCAACCTTCTCAGCACCCTCATTTTCCGCAGCCTCACTTTTCTGCTCCTCTAGTAAGGCAACCTACATCATTAAACAGCCCAGATGACCATGCATTTCCGGCAAGCAATAAAAAGAAAACCCATATTAATCTAGTTATCTATTTAAGTTTAAAACAGAAGGTAGAAATATTGAAATGATTCACCAAACCAACAATGTAACAAGCGACATCAGTACATCATGGACCACAAACTCTAAGCATAGTTATAACTATTAAATGCAGTCATTGTATGACAGAATTTTGGGCAATAATATCAACAGAAAAATCACAGGTGATTCTTGTTCTGAATGGTATATTCCACCTAATCACCAGGGAATGTGTTTTATGGAACATGACAAACACTGTTCAGTAAAAGTAGCATATTTCATCTCCTATATAAATGTAAAGTGACTGAAGCAACACTACAACACAGACACTAACTCCCTAGATTAGGCCTAGGTATATGATAGCATCATCTTCCACCAACTATAATTTCAGAAACACAGCATGTCACAGCATCATTAAGAAGAGAAGAGATAAGCATAAACCCCATGGCTAGCAGCATCAGTATCTCACTTCTCAAATCTTCCTAGTGATGCGGCCAACCACTTCCTTTAACTAATAAACTAAGATGCAATGAGGTCATCAGAAATATTATGCTTGGCTTACCATTCTGTCTCCATCTATTCCCTAACATATGAACAGATATGAAACTTGTATACTAAGTTCTTTCAATAATCCGGAAGATATTTATCAGCATAAGAGATTATAATAATCAACTGTTCAGAATATGAGATTGTAAACATCAGCAATTACATTGACACATTCAACTAAATAAAGAAGTCAAAATCCCCCCACAACTAGAATGCAGCAAATACAAAGATTTCCTTCCGTCTCTTTCCTACACTTTTTGGTTCTTGTATTTAATCATCTCTCTTCCTGCCTGCACTAGAGCAGTTCTTCTCACCATCATATACTATTCATATATAGGCTGAAATGCACCTTTGGTTCTTCTAGTATAGTAGAAGTTTCAATTTGTTCCTCTGGTTTTTTGAGCGTGTCAATGTTGTCCTTCAACATTTGGAAAAAAAATACAGTTAAGTCCTTTCGTCTAAGTTTTGTTCCAATGATAACAAAAAATGATGAAATTGCATTTAACTCACATACATGGATATGATTTGGGCTACTTGAGCTCACCAGATAACAAGTAATCATATTCAAGTGAGATCACTCTAAAGTTTACTCAAATATGGGAGGAAAGTAGATTGGGGAAGGGAGATTGCATGACTGAAGCATGATTGCACTTGATTATCTGTCATACAACGAATTGTCATGGCCCAAATTGCATCTAAATATGCAAGTTAATTGAAACATCATCATTTTTTGTTATTGCAGGAAAAGAACTAGGATGAAAAAACTTAATTGCATTATTTCTAAACGTTGAACAATAATGATTCAAACTAGAGGGACCAAATTGAAACTTTTACAATACTATATGGACCAAAAGTGTATCAAAGCCTTATAATATTTTGTTTTCGATATTTTCCAATTAGATAATTATCATTTATTACCAATATTTTGTTACCACTCAAAACTTACAACACTCACCATTTTGCCATCTTGATGCACTCCCATTAAAGTGCATTCTAATTCTTCGACAAAGAACTTGTACATTTGAAAATAGACTTCTAAAAGAAAAGAAGGAGAATTTTTTTTTTTTTGGTTTGTTGGGGGGGAGGGGGGGGAGTGTTTGGGACGGAGGGCCATAAACCATTTTTCTTCGTCCTAGTCCAGGCTACACATCACAGGAGGAAGTCAACTAGCATTACTCAACATTGCGTGGACAATTAATCTTCAAAGGGAAAAAATCCTCACATTTTTAAACTTCCTCACTCTTTCCCATCTTTTAATTACTCATGGAATACTGATTCAAGGAAGTTAAAATGCAAGCATCACTAATATGAAATACCCTGTATTTTTTTTTTTAATCAATCAATTCTCAATTTCCATCAATATTAGATCTAGCAAAATTAAGGAACCCTCTCTCTCTTTTTCACAAACTCACAAGGACCAATGCAATCCATTGGAGAAACACTCCTGAAAATAAATTATGCAGGATAAGAAAATACAGCAGTTAGTTCATCCTGTGTTTTTTCAGAGTTTCCAATAACACAAAAGTAATTTCTTCTTACATTTTGGTCACTATTTTCATCAAGAGAATTGTATTTTACTCGATATTGCATGACAAATAATCTTAAAAAGTTAAAAATCCTCACATTTTCAATCATTCTTTCTCTTTTGCCATTTTTAAATTAGTCATGGAATGATTGATCCTACGAAGTAAAGATGCAAGAATCACAACCACCCTGTACTTCCTTGAACAGATGATTCTCAATTCCCATCAACATTATATCATGCAAAACACAAAAAACCCTCTCACACATATACACACACAAAAAACAGCACAGAATCAATAATGCAGCCCATTAGAGAAATAGGGAACAGCAAATGAGTCTTCCAGGAAACAAGCTTTGCAGAATAAGACACAATTTGTCAGCATAAACTAGGCCTTCCAGAGGTTCAAGTTTCAACCACTATTCAAAATGTTTTATGTGCATGAGACACAAGATATGCAGAATGAGTCACAAGTTGTCAGCATACTCTAGGTAATGCATGTATTTTAGCATCTTATATGGCATAAAACTCCAAGCAGCAAAACCCCGTAAATGACAGATCCTTTCGACAAAGATAACATATTTGGTAAATATTGGAAGATTCTGCCACCCACATATTCACAAGTTCTTTAATATGTACAAATTTCAGGTAGTCATGTGGAGAACCTCTGGCTTGGGCTCATGAAGATAGGGAGTGAAAGTAATTTTACCGCTCACACATCTGTATACTGAGATAATCAAACAGGCCATAACATAAGGTCCACTTATTGATAAATACACCAAAAATGTCTTCTCTTCATGGTACATTGCTATGAACTAAGCAAATAAGCAATCAACTTTTATATGTCCCAAAATCTGAAAGCCCATAGGGTTCAGCTTATCAAACCAATAATTAAATTTGGTATAAACTTCCAATCAGTACATTTCTAAGCCCAAGACACTTTGAAATGCCTTGAACTTATACTCATGAAGCCTAAAGCAGAAGTAACCAACTTATATGCAGGTCGTTTCCACCTAACCCAGAAAGCCTAGTAATAACCTCACTCTCCATGTTATTCCCCCACTAATCCCAACAGCTCAACCACTTTGGTAAGAAACTTGCTTCATAAAAGATATGCCTTTTCTTTTAATTTCGTTCCTGGATTTCTTATCACCAAATCTTGTCTCGCTACTCTCAATTCATCCAAAAAAAGAAACCCTAAATTGAACTCTTGAAAAAACAAAATCAAGCATCAACCTAGTCAAAAAGGGGTCAATAGTAGCTGCAAGCCACACATACCCACAGACCACTTCCAGCAAAATTAAACCTGCCCAAACCATCTCAACCTTACCGCCTAAGAAAACCCATGAAAAATCATGCCAATGTAAAAAGAACAAAAAAGTGAAAAGAGATCAGTGTCAATGAAACACCGGAACATATTTGAATTTCCTCCGAGGTGGCTCTTCGGATGCCGCCCCCACCACGGTCTCGTCCTTGCCGGAGCTAGTGTCCCCAGTATTGTTGTTGGCATTGACATTGCCGTTGTTGTTGTTGCTGTGGTTCTGGCTTTGGGTAATAGGGGTCCACTTGAAAAGCACCAGATGGGAACCGTTATTACCGTTAGAAGTCCCATTTTGAGGGTGAGAGTGATTGCTGTTAGAAGCAGAAGCAGAGGGGGATACGTGGACCCATTTCTTCTTCCACTTCCTCACCGGCCCATTGAAAACCGTCGCCGGCCCGTACCGAGTCGAGGACCGGCCGAGTCGGGCTCCAACCCCCTCCATGGATCGCCGGCGGATCTGCGGTGGCGACTCCGATCCGCGTTTGGATCAAAAAGGGGATGAATTATAGAAATTTTTTTTCTTGTTTGGATAAAAATTGAAATTGGAAATTTAGATCTCTCTCTCTCTGAAAAAAAATAAAAACCCTTTCTTTCTCTCTCTAGAGACAGGTGTTTTTAGTTCCTTTTATAGTTTAGTGCCCAGTTTTGTTGAGATCGGACAGTTCCGGTACTGTTTTGCTCATACTTTGGCGAATCATAGCCGTCCACGGCTTTTGCTCTTTCCCAATCAAGATGATATCAGTTTTTCTTTTTCTTTTTTATTCATTTGTTTGTTTTCAATATATAAAATTCTTCACTAATTCTTTTAGCAATTTGATCCTTAAATTTACAGATATAATTTTAGTTTTTTTTATTTAGTAGTGTATAAATTAATTTTTAAAAATATTTAACTCATTATAAATTGTCCTTTTGTAAAGTGTTGATAGTTATCTAAGTTTTATTAACTATACTATACCTCAAGAAATAAATTTTTTTAAGACAATTACTAGTTTTAAATTAGGGTAAGAAATTGCTTAAAAAAATAAATATATTTTAAATTTATTTGACTTTAATTTGTTTATACATAAAAAAAATTCTAAGATTTCATATACAATTTGAAATGATAAATTCATGCTGTTTGGCTTTTAATGGATCATCCAAACTTTTAAGGTGTCAACTTGGTCAATTAACAGCAGCAAAATTAGAGTAATTGTTATGAGACACTTAAGGAAAAAATTAATTTATGACAAAATAATTTTTTAAAAAATTAATTTATGCACTCTGAAGTTTTTAATAACTAAAATTAAATGTTTTACAATTAAAAAATTAATTTATTAGTTTACTCTTTCATTCATTATAAAAAAAGGAAAAAATTTAGATGAAATTTTAAGTGTTTGTTATTGAATTGTAAAAATATTTATATTATTATTTTGTTGACTAATTTGATGAAAAATATTTGAAATTTTCACCTAAGTCTTTATCCTTCATTGTATGTTGATGGTAATCTTGGTTCTGCCCCATATTTCTTTTAGCAAGTAATTTATATCCTATTAGTTTTGAGTTTCTTAAATTGTAGATACATTTTATGTACTTAGGTTCAATTTTTGGTTTTTAATTTTTTTATGTTCAACTAATTTTTATATAGACAATAAAGTTCAATTTAATTCCTTTTTAATGACCAAGTCTACACTTTTTCAATAGCAATTTGCCGATTGTTTATTAATGAAATTAGAATAACATGTGAGGAAGAGGAATTTTATTGTCTTTTTTAAGGGTTAGTTTAAATCAAATTTAAAAAGAAAATTAAAAAAAAACAATGAAGTTGCTATTGATACCACATGTAGTTTTTAAGGCCATAAATAATGTCTAAATTAACAAATTTCAAGGCTCGATACCTTATATTTCATACACAAAACATGACATTAAGAGTTGTTACAATGGATCGTATAAACCAATTCTGTCTAATACATAGGTTACTCAAGGAAGTAAATGCAAAGTATGCTCAAACCTTTATGAAATAATTATGATACAAGCTAGAGGATTTAGATTTGTATGAAGGAAGGACAAGTTTAGAAGAACTTAGATTTGTATGAAGGGAAGACAAGTTTAGAAGAAGCACATGGTGAGAAAGAAAATATTATTAATAGATGAATTTACTTGCTTACAACTAAAGAAGGCCTTTCCTTATATAACAAAGGTTCACACAACCAAACATATTACTATGTCACTACTTACATCACTTATAAACTATATTAAACACATAACTAAAGTTAAAGTGAATAAAGCACGACAAAGCTAACCCGCATTTTAATAAAGTTGAGTAGTTTCCAAATAAAGTTGGCCCATTTTAACTTGTAAGAGATAAGAACAAATATTTTCACAAGAAAATTTGACTTGGAAAGGGATTGAAATTCCTATACTTCAAATCATGAGTTTACGTCCTTAGACATGTCAAGCCATCAAGGCTAAAGTGAATCTTTTATGTTAAGTTTTATTCTCATGGATCTGAGGAATATGACATCAACATTGACAAGTTGAGTTTCTTGAGAAGGACAATGTCATTAGAGAATATTTAAATGATTCATTAGTGATGAAATTTCCTTCATCTGGGCTTAAGGATGTGCAAGTTATTTCTTATTAATAAGAGTAAATCCATTAAATTCATAAAGGAAAGTGCTTCAAGGAATGTATGATTTGTTTCTAGTTTATAGGGGAATGAGTGAATGTCTACCAAGAAGTAGCTTGATTTCTTGTCCAAAAAACTTTGGTTAAGTAGTTATAGCAATAATAAGGTCTATGGAGGTGAATATGGAAGAAAACTTAGAAAGGTCACTAGGATTCATCTTCCATAAATTATTATTGCTAATAATTATGGCAAATTGTTTTCTCCACCATGGTAATGGGAAATACCACTCAAGGGAGGTTCGAAGCATATCCAAACACACAAGCCAATTGTCTAAAATGCTAAAGAAGAAACCCCTTCCTTTGGGGTTGAAATAATTAGTTGTTATCAAAATACCCATAAAGATAACTCAGAATCTATGGCCTTTAAGAATTCCCAGTAGTAAGAAAAAAGTTTACATATTGATGGAAGTGATTAATATTGAAGAGCAATCTTAATTAAAGAGATTAATGAACTAGGACATTATTGTGGCTATTCTAGTGGACAATTCAAAAAGTTTTAAAAGCATTTATCATACATTCTACAAAGAGATGCTTGCAGTCAAATATGCATCTAGAAATTTGCTTTCCATCTTAAAGGATACCACTTTCAGATCTTAAGGAATAATTCATCTTTGTTGAACGTACTTAAATTGAAAAAAGAAAAAGGACTCTTATAGACCCTTAATTTCTTAGGTTGAAAAATTAGTTCTTTTGGTATGACTACTTAGTCTAGTATATAAATGGACACACAACCTAATCCCTAATCTCTTTACTAGGTCTAACACCATCAAGCTAATTACCTTTATAAGAACTTTGCCCATCAACCTCATGATTAACCTATCTATACTTTTCCCAACTTCAGACACCATAAAGAAAGACCTTCTACCAGAAATCCACTTTATCACGTATCTACTTGTCCCCAATCCCTCATAAACTTAATTTTTTGCATAAACATCTCGCTTTCAGTTCTTATCTTTGATCCTTTAAAAGAAAATATTTCCAAAATTAACATAGAGTGTTTAGCCTAGACTTTTTGTTTATTTTTTTTCCCTTTTTCGGGATCAATCTTCTAAAGCCTCTTTTAGAAAATAAGTTTTAGTTCCTTTGGTAGCTCTCCACCCTATATTGCCATGTAATAAAATTTCTTATCATACAAATGTATGACCATCTCAATAATTTACAAAATCACACTATACTATTATAAACCTTCTTTGAATGGTATTTCTTAATATTTTTAAAATCAAACCTATTATTAAACTGGCAAAAGCACTAATTCACGATTTGTTGGTCTGATTATGGTTGAACCACAATCAAATCGATAAAAATTATATATATATATATTAAAATTCTAATATAATAAATATATACTAATAAATTTTAAATATTACTATTTTTTAATTTCAAATATTAATAAAGATGAAAGAATAATTTTGGCCAAACACTTTGATATCTGAAAAATATGTTACTAAGAGATGGAGCATGATAAAGAATAAACACAAGAAATAGCCAAATACATGCCTTTTGTTTCTCTTATATTCTCTTTTCTTTATATTTCTCTATGTTTTAACCATTTCTTTCTCTTATTGCCTTTTATTTTCAACTTTGTATATATTTCCGAAATGAAATAAGAAAGAATCTAAAAAAAATTGAAGTTGAATCTTGAATCAGTTTAATTTTAACCGATTTGGTTAATTTTTAATTGATTTGTTTATAGGTCAATTTTATGGATCAATTGAATTAGTTCATTAATATGGCTAGCTTTCCTCCAGTTTTAATAACAATGATATTTCCAACTATCCTGATGGAAAAAGCAATTAACCACAATTATTAGGAAGAATAATCATTTATGAAAGGTGAATTAATGACCCTTTCAAGGTTTCCTCCATATTTATTATGTACAATCCTTAATTCCAAAGTCATTTAACCACCAAAGTTTTTTGGACAAGAAATCATGCCACTCTTTGGCAAACATTCAATGATTTCTCTAAAGACCATAAACAGATCATGCATTCTTTGAAGCATTTTTTTTGTGAATTAAATAGATTTACTTCGACCACTAAGGAAGTAACCTCTACGTCTTTAGGCCCAAAGAAAGGAAATTTTGTCACTAATGAATCATTTAAATATTTTCTTGATGATATTGTCTTCACCTAACTTTCCCAAAAAACTTAACTTACTCATGATGATGTCATATTACAAGATTCCCAAGATTCATGGGATCCCAACCTGCAATGAGAACCTAACTTGAAAGATCCACCTTAGCCTTGGTGACTTGACATGTATAAGGATATAAAGTTAGAGGACTTGAATTGCAAGAACTTTTCTATTTGAAAATATTCATTCTTATCTCCTACAACTCAACATGGACAATTTTATTTGAGATATATTCAACTTTATTAAAATGTGGGTTGGCTTTGTCAAGCTTTATTAACTTTAACTTTAATCTTGTATTCAATATGATTTGTAAGTGATGTAAGTAATAATGTTTTTTACTATGTTTGATCATGTAAACTTTCTTTATATAAAGAAAACTCCTTTTTAATTATATCCAAGCAAGTTCATCTATCAATAATATTTCCTTTCTCACCATGTGCTTCTTCTAAACTTCTCTTTCCATCCTAAAAACCTAAGTCCTTAGCTTGAGTCATAGTTATCTTACAAAGACTTGAATATGCTATGCACTTGCCTCCATGAGAAACTTGTACATGAAAAAGAATTAGTTCATATAATCCATTTCAATAGTTATTAATGTTAAGGTTTGGAAATGAGCTATTAGGTATTGGGCTTTGAGACTCGTTAGCTTACGAATGATATTGTATTGTCTCAATTATTGAAATACCTCAAGCATTATCCATAACCTAAGGGACCACACATGGTAGTCTTAACGCTATAGAATTAGTGTCATTTCCATCACACTTTTGATTAGTAGAATCAAGAAAGTTAAACATATATAAATTATATGCATAGTTTTGTATAATTATAACTATAGTAGTTATATATAAATAGAAATGTTTATAATAAATTGCTTTATTTTTCCCATGTAAAAAAAAACTATTGCATTTTCAATTATAGCTTCAAAAATAATAAGAAAAGTATACTCCATCATTTTTTTAAAATCCCTTCCTTAGTTGAATTTTAATTGGTTTCTTAATTTTTCAATAACTTTAAGTCACAACTTAAGTCAAATATGATATACATATCATCAACTCATTTCTTATTAGGATCAAATCTCTCAATCACTTTAGTAATTTTTATAAAAGAAAAAAAGAAGTTATTTAAAGCTTTTGAATATTTATTTAGATAAACACAAATACTTGCATAACTTTTGATAGGTAGATATCTCAAGTTTTAAAACCTTTGTAAATATGGGGGTGGTAACCCAAACTAGCTTAGATGTTAGCAACCTTTGTATTTGTATTTTTGATTAATTTTTTTTTATTAAAAGATAAAATAAACACAAGAGCATTAAAGTCATTTTTTAATTAAAGGTGCATTGAGAAATTAAAAAATGATTTGAATGCCTCTACATTATTTTGTTTTTTTAGTTTAAAAAATTTTATGACTTCTTAGTTCAAAATTAACACACGTGGAGATTATTAACTTTTTATAATACTAGTGTAGAAGCTATCATTCTCTTACTTATAGATATTAAATATTGTTATATCATTTATAATACACATAAAAAAATTATAGAATTATATCAGATGTTTTATAAATAATTAAAAAAATTTAGCATAAATTACCCTCTCATTCCTTAAAATTTAAAGATATGTTACATTAACTTTCTTTATAACATAAGATCAACTATAATCATACTTATTCCGACCAAAATATCTTTATATTTATTACTTATATAATATAACAAATATTAAATATGTTTGGCCAACATAAAATGGCCACATTTTAAAATAAATAAAGTTAAAATAGAAGTTTAAGAAATATATTTTTTCAATAAGTAATATTTTTAATGATAACAAATTTAATATTATACTTCATGGTATTTTAGACAACTTTTAGTGTTAAAAAATTGTATACATTTTTATTATTGAAAAAAGAATGATATAATTTAAATATTACTAGGAAAAGGGAGAATAATTTATCTAAAGCTTTAATTGTTCACTTCCCAAACAACATTTGGGTTAATTACTTAAGTTTGTAATAACAAATTGACCCAATGAGCTGGTTGACCCATAGAACATATATCCCGCCTTCTTTCCCTTCCATCGTTCCATTACAGCCCTAGTGGGCCGCGCACTCATCAGAATTTGAAGCGGGCAAACTGTTAATTCTGGTAGGATTATCTTTTCTTGGAAGCTAAAATTTCCCATCAAAATAGATAAATTATCCATCCAAACACTGGTTATTGTAGCAGCCCGTACTACCTGAATATTCGTGAATTAAACTATAAGATGTATTTAATTATATTCTCATGGTACCTTTGGGTTTTCTCCAAAATCATCAGCCCCTCATTTTTATATGGAATAGAATCATTCTACGGAATGCATAACCTTTGGGAGTTGTTACTGCTGAGGCATCCCTTTAAAAAAAAAAAAAAATTCTTCTATAGCTCTTATTAGAGCTCTCTCTCTCTCTCTCTCTCTCTCTCTCTCTCTCTCTCTCTCTATATATATATATATATATGGGGTAAGGTCATTACCTGTTAATTAATGTTGTGCATTACAAGTTACTTTGATTTGAAGTAGCTTTGGTTTTTTCAGTCGTGAGTTTGTTTCTAATATCTGATAGAGGGATTCAGCTTTTCTCTATAGTTGTACGGTGCCATGTCCTCATCCAATCAAGCTACTTAATCCATTTTTTATTTTTTTAAAATAAATTTAAATGAAAAAAAATTTAAATGAAAAAAACAAAGACAGAAAAAATGAGAAATGACTGACTCGATGAGGAATCGACATACAAGACTGTAGAGAAGCCGGATCCCTGATAGAGAGACTGTAAAATGTCATGACATGAGGCTGAAAGAAGCCCCTTTTCAACACTGTAAATAATTGGTGTTTCTTTGAAATTAACAGAAAATTGGAATTTTCTTTTCTTTTCCTCTTTCTCTCTGCGGACTGTGGAGGTGTAAAGTATGCAAGTGATAATGGTATGCCAGTAATCTTGTTCCCCAAATATGAACCATCTGCAAGTGACCTTGTAAATACACTAAAATCAGATGCTTCACATATTATTTGTTAACGAATATTTAAAAGTTAAATCTATATCTATAGCCTCTGATATATTACCTCACTAAGCATTGGCATCAATATTCCTTGTAGTTTTTGAAGCAACAGCAAATTAAGCTCCTATAGATATTATGGGTGTGTGGAAATGCTACCTTTTCTAGTTTTCACCTGCAGTTTTAATAATTTAAGTTAGCTATGTACGAAGCTTTGTCTAGAATCTAGATCTCATTTCATTATTCATTTATTTGCAATATTTATTCTGCTGTGATGTGTATTACGTAATCTATGTTAATTCATGGTACTGGCTTCTTAGCTTATGCTAAACTTTGTGATATAATAGTGATTGGCACTTCGATGCTACTTATCACATATAGAAACTCGGTTTTTTTATTTAATAGGGAATTTCTACTTGACACTCTGTGTCCCCATATATTTTAAAATGTACTAACTCTTTATATAATTATGTTATATTTTTGTTAGAGGCTTGTATTACAACAGAATATGAAGGAAGTGGTTAAGGCAATCATGATGGATGTAAATTACCTTCTTCTAAAATGGGTAATTCGGAAATTCCTGAATTTTGTGTACTAATCTTCTTAGGAAGCATAACAAATAGAGAACGTAGGTACTCAATCAAATTTCCTGCACCGCATTGGATATTTATATGCAAGTTCCTCTGCATATTTGATAAGTAACGAGTGTATATGCTTTACTTTAAAATGGGAATGCAAAGAAATTACCAAAAAAGGAAAAAATTTCTTTAAAAAATTTTTTATATGGTGCATATAGACGTGGTTATATCATTAACATTTGAGACATTTTCTTCATCAGGAGTATCGAGGTTGATTTTATCCTTCTAGCTGGCTACCCTAAACTTTACCAGCAGAATTGATCCGAGCTTATAAAAGATCCATTATAAACATTCATCCATCCCTTCTTGCAGCTTTTGGAGGCAAAGGCTACTATGGTTGAAGGTGCACAAAGTAGTTCCTTTTTGATACCATCTTACCGCGTCACGGCACTATTACGAGCTTTAATTATTTTGGACGTAGTATCAAGGTCAAAAAGCCCGTATTTCAAGCAAAATCTAGCCCAAACAAAAAAGCGAGAGATGTTACAGTACAAAAAGTTCTCCCTTTAAGTATCATATATATATATATATATATATATTGAACTCAATGATAAAATATTATCATTGAGGGGTGTATGTGTTCAAAATTTAATGGTAGTCACTGAATTCAGTATATGTATGTGGAAATGGATCTTCTGAAGTGCGGCTGTTCTTTGAAGTGTGCAGTATCTCACATAGTTTTTTTTTTGTTTAATATATATTTTTTATTTTTATTTATAAAACCATGCTTTATTGTTCTTTACTTCAAAAAACTTTACAATATGCTTACTTCAGAAGATCTCATCCCTATGTATGTAGAGGACATGCCTCCCAATGTGTGTGTGTTGGAGGGCAGCCCATGTGTTTTGGTTTTTTTAATATTTTTAAAATTAGATCAATTATTAAAATAATAGAGATATAAATTCACAATTTATTAATAAAATTATAGTTGAACTGTAATTAAACTAATAATAATTAAATATATATTTAAAATTTTATATATTAAAATTTTAATGTAATAAAAAATATTAATAAATTTTAAATATTTGATAATTATTTTAATATTTCTTAAGATATTTGAGAAATCATTCTTTAATTAAAAAATAAAATTATTTATAATTAAAAAATAAAATTATTTAATATAAAACTTTTAAGGTTCTTAAATTATATTAATATTTTATTTATTATTAAAAAATTAAATAATAAATAATAATTTTGACCAAAACCTTGATATTTGAAAAAAATATTATTAGGAGATAGAACATAATA
The DNA here is from genome assembly GCA_026724425.1 of Erythrophleum ivorense. Classification (NCBI taxonomy): domain Eukaryota; kingdom Viridiplantae; phylum Streptophyta; class Magnoliopsida; order Fabales; family Fabaceae; genus Erythrophleum; species Erythrophleum ivorense. Next base: position 7,550,604 of record JAIUCV010000003.1, read on the forward strand.
AAAAATAAGTATAAAAAATAGTCAAATACACACATTTTATTTGTTTATACTCTCTTTTTAATATATATATATATATATATTTTAACCCATCTTTCTTCTAGTATCTTTTATTTTTAATTTATTGTTCAAGATAAACTATTCTATTATATAAAAAAAAATTTAGTGACTTGTTTAAACTAGTTTTTAGTCAATCTTGTTTTGACTAATTTAATTGGTTTTTGATCAATTTGATTAGTTTTTGATCGATTCCTTAATTGACTAATTTTTTTAGGCTAACCAAACTAAACTAAGAATTAGTTCTCAATCCAGCTGGTCAAATTAAGGCTATTTATGGACAGAGTCGGGCAGGGCATATAAGCCCGATGTCTGGCCTGATTAAGGCACTGGGCTTTCTTTTATACTTGAAACTTGGTTTGGCTCGAACAAGTCTCATTTTATATTGGGTTAGGGTAGGATAAAGTGGTTCGAACCGGTTGTTTTTTTTTTTTTTTCTCTCAGTTGAACCTAGAAAAAATATATTTTGTTTTTAGCAAAAAGCAAATCAACTATTCAATTTTAAATTAAAATCCAAGAGACAAAGGACTAAAAATATTACAAAGATTAACATACCTCAAAACAAAAGTAATTTTCCACTATTTGCCTTGCCAAAGTTACCATTTCCTATCAAAGTGCACATTCCCAACATTTCCAAATAGCAGAAAATCAACCATTGCAAAGAAAATAGACTAAAAAATAAAATAAAAACACAAACAAATCTCAAAGTACACTAAATATTTCATCCAATCCTTGAAAAAGCCTGCATCTCTATCAAAGTACTCATACATGACACTTTTAACAAGTAGCAAATCAACCATTGGAGAATCAAAATCAATTTTAGACTAAAACTACTATTGCATTGCCAAAATCACAATCAACTACTGACAAATAATAATCAAATGAAACCACATAAAGTTCAAAATATATTGTATTAAGAGTTATAAAATAGAAAATACAATACACAAATAGCAAATTAAGAAAGTAAAACAAAGGCACATCTATCAATGCTCGTAACATCCTTGGTAACACTTGTTCCTTCTGAAATCTCTATAATAAAATAAAAATAAAAATTAGAAAGTTAAACTCATAAGGAAAAATATATCATAGCTAATTTATTCTAAAAGTATGGAGCTTATCTGATTCAATAATATTCTCAAATTCTTCATATTGATCAAAGTCACCATTTATTAAAATTGAATTCTTCAGGGGATAGCTAATTTTGGCTACAAACGAGTGCTTCAGCCATTTTGGGTAATAATAAACTTCTAAATACATCACGTACACACCCACCATTGCTAAAAGCAAACTCAGAAATCACAGTAGACACTGGCACGGCTAACATATTATGTTTAATCATAGAAAGTATTTTATACTTTTCAAAATTTTCTTTTCACCATACCAAGATATCAAAAGACCCTTCTTCCTCAACTAAATCAATTGCAAGATATTTATCTAACTTAGTTTTTAACTCGTAGATAAATTTTAGTTTCTTTGATGCAATCCATTTGTTTTTTAGATCAACATATGTTGGTATCCTCTCTACTGCATCCCTTCCATCAGATCCACTGTGATCTTCATTGGTTTCAATTGAGTCATTAAAAACCCCTATAGAATATTGCTCATATAAACGATACAAGGCATTTTTGATCTTTTTTTCATGGCCACACACACATCATGATCAAAATATATATCATCAAAAGTAGTGTTCATATATACAAGTTTATACCTAGGGTCAAACACTACCTTGATTACTAATAAAAGATTTATATTTTTTGGTTTTTCCAATACTTATTATATTTTCTCTGCATATTCTTAGCCAGATCCCCAACAAGGGGATCTATAGATGTAGCACTCGCTTACAACATGGTTTAAATATGAGCAATTTCATATAGGCATGCATTTGATGTCACATATAATAATTCACTTAATTTCAATGCAATATTATAAAGATTTTTAAAAAGTTAATAAACACAAAAGATTTACTCCAATCATATGCCATAGGAGGACTAATTTGATTATTATCTTTCTTAAAATATGCATTATAGGCCTTATCTTCATCTTTCATTCTCTCAAATACTTTTTGAAATTTCATGGCATGTTCCAACATCATGCAAGTGGAATTCCACCTAGTTGAAATGTCCATACACAAAAGACCCCAGGAGTTTATTTTTTCTTTTTCAATAAACTCATGAATTTTTGAAGTCTTATAAGAGAAGACCTAACATATCTAACGACATTCTGAATGGCAGAGATAGAGTCATGCAAATCCTTTAACCCATAATTTACCACCAAATTTAGAATATAAGTACAATACCTAACATGTAGATAATCCCTATCGCACAATAACCCATACAAATTTTTCAATCATTTTTTCAAGTATTCCATTACCGTGTCATTAGAGCTTACATTATCTATAATTAAGGTGAAGACTTTTTCAATCTATCATTCCAACAAGCACTTTTCAATTGCCTTTCCTATGGTGTCACTCCTATGATTTTCAATTATACAAAAGTTTAGAATCAGTTTTTGAAATCTCTAATGTTCATCAATAAAATGAGCTGTTAGGCACTTATAGTTTAAATTTTGAAGTGACGACCAAGTATCTGTAGTGAGATAGACACTGGCACATGATTTTTTTAACAAATTTTTAACTTCTTGGATTCTTCATGGTGGAGTTTTAAACAATCCCTAACAACTATTATTTTTTATGGAATTGGAAATCTAGGTTCCAAATGATTCAATGACTCTCAAAACCTATTTCCTTCCACAACTCGAAAGGTCTCATCATGCATCACAAATTTAGTTAGAGCCTTTCGACATCCATAAAAATTATATGTGTGAGGAACCAAAGTTCTTCTAACTCCCTTACATGGTTTTCCCCCCATAAAGTTGAGTGTAAGCTAAAATAGGTTGATTTTTTGCCCTATGTGGATTCTTAGTATAGGCTTTTAAATGCTTATTCAAAGAATTCGTTCCATATTTGGTTGGGTGACAAGCATAGGAAGCCTCAAAATATCTACACACAGCTCTATGTTTTCCTCCAGTTTCATCTAATGGAAGTTTTTTGAAATGCTCCCAAACATTAGACTTGGTTACATGGATTTTCTCTTTCGACTCACATTTGTAGAAAGTGTAACAGCAAAAGCTGCAGTAGTAGCAATATTTAAAGCAGTAGAGTGTTGGTTGGGAATATTCTTAGATTGGGGTTAAGGTTATAAATGAGGTTGGAATTGGCCTTGAATTTGTTCAGTACTATGATATGCCATTGTTTCCTTTCTTCCTAATAATAAGATTCACATAAGCAAAAATAAAGTTATAGATAAAAACAAAGAATATGATGGTATCTAAAAATGAAATATTGACAAAGAATAGGTGCTAATTATATAAAAATATCACATAGCTTAAACACTAAACCAACTTGATTCCACACTAAAATTAATAATAAATCATTTTCATTAGATCAATAACAATTTTAAAACAACTTAAACCCAAAAAGAAATTTATCATACCTAAATGCATAACATAAAGAAAAACAAGTACAAATCTAAGCATAAAGATGATGAACAAATATATTTAAGAAAGAGATGATGTATTGCAAAAATAGTATTATTAATTACAAACCTCAAATTCAAATGTCACGCTTTTGACAATTTCTATTAATCATGAAACTTATTCATCCATTTTTTATGCTTTTTGAGTCATAACAAAAGGGTCTGAATTTGAGATAAAAAAAGGAAGGAACTTTGAGCAAGCATGCTATAGATACAAGTAATTATTAGCCATAAAATTAATTTAAAGTATTGCAAAAAGTTGCACTTGTTTTCATGAAAGAAGGGCAGGTTTCAAACATTTATGACAGAAAAATATGTACAATTTGAAAAAGGCATGAAACACCCATTAGTGCCATTTTAAAACCATAAACTAGTGTGATGGCTTCCTTCATTTACAAAAAGACATAGAAAGAGAAGGACTATCAATTTGGAATTAGAGAAGGGGATTTAAGAATTGAGATTTTCCTCTATTAGTTGAAAGAAATCTCAGCTTATGTTTCAAAAAATAAAGCTGTGATGGAGATCTTTGCACTAGTTAAGTAAAATAATGTTCTAATGCAAATTCAATTACGAATTCTTGTTTGTCTATATTATATTCCTTTTAAAATTTCTATTATATTTAATTTCATGATTTTTTTAGGTATTTCAATAAAGAATTTTAGTTTAAATTATCAGAGAAGTGGCAGAAAATCAAAGTCAAGAGAAATATGCAATTGATACTGTATGATAATTCTGATAGAACAAGAGAACAAAACAATATTTACTGTAAGAACCAGCCAAATTACAAAGTAAGCTTTAAACAAAATTTTCATTTCCATCTTCACTCCCTTAAAGTAGAATAACACTTTATATATTATCCAACTCAGCTATTGTAGAATCAATGACCAAATGCCAAAAAAGTGCAACTGAAGCACCAATGAACCACAGGATTAGCAATGTACTAGACTCTGTGCTTCACCTTATACTTTTTCTCCAAGTTCAACACACCCACGTACTTATAAGACACTTTATAGCAGTCTAAACAGTGGACGAAGAGAACGATGACTGTGCAATGGGCATGGCTTGATCTTGGACTCTCTGTGTTAGTAGCTGGCTCGTAAGATGTAGACATATAGCAGGGAAGGATAAAGGGTTTAGGAAGAGAGCTAGGCGAGGAAAGATGTAAGAGGTATAAGGAGGCAGAATAGATATGGATTCTAAAGGCTAGAGGAGTTGACTTGATTTACTGAAAGGGAATTAAAAAAACTAACAAGCCGGCCCACATATAGTAAAGCATTAAGTTGGAATCTGGAGTTGAGACTGGATAAGTGGATCTGCATTTGGTTTGATATACTAGAAAAAAAAATAAAACTTATGGATCGAGTCAGGCAGAAGTTATTTGCAGGGTTGGCCAGTGGCCTGACCTGGCTTGATATTAAAAAAAAAAACATTGTTGTTTTCAAAGGTTCTATTCTTTTTTTTTTTAACCTAGCTAGATTAAGCTGGGTTGAGCTGGCCCCCTTGGGCCTTACAGGCCTATGAATAGCTTGAGGTCAAACTAGCTAATTTTAAGAACCATGGGTTTCTTTTAGGGGGGAGCACCCTTAACATCAAATTTAATAAGGCACAATACATTTAAAAAAATAAAATAAAACCTCTTCAAAAAGAAGAGGCAATGTGTCTCCAAATTTAATATGGCCCAAAAACATTTTTTTTAATAAAAAGAAAAGGGTTACTTTTTGCAAAAAATAGTTTGAAAAATTTTTTGAACCCGATGGCGCTATTATGTTTAGTAAAACTATATTATATGGATGGATAACTTAGATGACTACAATGGAGGTGAGGTTGATGGAGGGAGAGTTGCGTGAGAAGGAGCAAAGTTAAGGCACGAGAGAAAAGGATTAAGGATTGGGGGCTTTTAATTCTAAATGTTGTGAGAGGGATTATATTGCTAAGGAAAATGGCATTGTTTTAATACTTTTTTTTCTCAAAAAAATATCATTGAGTTAAGTCGGGCAAAATTTGTTATATTGCTTAAGTCGCGACCTAACCCAGCTAGCTTGTTAGCTTAATCTTTTCACCCAATTTTGGCCTATTTTTCTTTTTTATCTAATCTAATATAATTCAATTTGGTCTAATCAAATTGGGTTCATTAAGTTTACTAGGCCTATATTCACTAGTAACCAAGATAACTAAAAGCTAACATTTTGTGTCACCTTCAACAAATAGTAATTGAATGTTACCTTTGAAAGACATGGCCATTTCTCATTAAATTATGAAGCTTAAAAAATTAAGTTTTGCAAAGCTAAAAAGGAAGTACTTAGCTAGCTAGACCCTTCTTCTTTGAGGTATTTACTTCAAAAGTAATAGGCAAGACCCATAATTATCAAAAAGTCGTATTGAAAAAAGCAATTACCAAAACACAATAAATTTGGCAAACTCAACATTAATGGGTTTAACATTCAAAACTCGAAGTGAAAGACTCAGACTTTGACTTGCAGCGATGCCACGTGGCTGATAGCCACGAATTTGGAGCCATGTTTCGAGTTTTGTATGTCCATGCTAGGCTTAGCCTAGCTTGGCACCTATGGTTAAAGTGACCAATCAAATGATTGGTCACGCCAAATGGTAACAAAGAGATAATGCGTTACATGTCGCTGACACATTGGCTGATGGAGATTTTAAAGAATTCTAATTTGTGGAAATAAATAGAAGAAAATAATGTTAAATTTAAAAATTACAAAAATGCCCTAGACGTTTTCCTTATAAGTTGACTTCAATTCACTTCTTCACTTTCATATTCTTCTTCTCTGGTGCAGCGTATTCATCAACTTTAGGGGAGAAATTTTACATCTTCATTTGTGGTTATAGTAAATTTTTTTAACATTTTGCATGAAAACAAAATAAAAGGTATGTAATATATAATTTATTTACTTATATTTATTTATATTATATAATATGAAGAAAATATTAAGTTTAGTTATAGTGGTTTAAAAAAAAGGGCTGATGAACAAAAAATTAAAAGAAAAAACAAAAATTTTTTTAAAATAAGAAAAAATAAAACTTATTTGTTTATTATTTTTTTAAATGAGAAAAAATGTGGAGAACTATTTTAGTTCAGTTAAGTGATTTTATTTATTATTGTTTAATATTTATTTATATTATTTGTATTATAATAGATTATTTATTTGTTATTGTTTATATATTGTAATGATTTTAGGAAATGTATGGAAATATTTTAGAGATAAAATAAAATAAAATGAAGAAGAAGAAAAATTAGAAAAAGGGGAAAATATGTGAAATAAAAAACATATAATAATATAAATGGAGAATATGTTAATAGGGTTAAAAAAATTAATGTAAAGGTTAATTTATTAATAATAAAAAAGTAGAAAAAAAACAAAGTAAGGATTATTTGAAAATGATAAAGAAGTATAGGATGAAATAATAAAATTTAAGAAGAAAGATAGAAATCCAAAAGAAGGGTAGTTTAAAAATAATTTTGAAGGAAAAAGTAAAGTTATGGTGAAATTTTCCAAAATATGAGAAAAATGAAAACTACATATAGGCAAAAAAATAAAATAAAAAGAGAAAAAAATGAAGAAAGAAAAAAATAAAAAATGATTAAGGGAAAAAAAAAGAATCAACAAGAAATTTCTAGTTTCAGGAGAAAGGATATTTTAATGAAAAAAAAAGTAAATGAGAAAGTGTAAAACAATAATTAAATTTAAAAAAGTAGGATACATCAAATAATTATTTTATATATTTCTAATAAAATTCCAAAAAGAAGGAAGAAATGCAGCCAACCTCTTTGCAACAATATCAAATCATATCGATGGAGACCATTTCTGAACCAAGTTTCTCCCATTTTGCTCATTGCTTTACTAAACCTCGCTCTCTAAATGGCTCCAAAGACAATGTATTAGAGGAAAATGATGATGAATACAATGTTAAACTCCACCCCAACTATAATGATGATGAGGATGATAACGGTGATAACGGTGAGACTAATAAATTTGAAAATGATGTTGGATCAGAAGCCTAATATGTAGGCTGTATTACTGCTTTCTTCTCCTATGTTAATATGGCCTTACTTAGTGGGGATGGATTTGAGGAGATTAGATATAGCATGAACTTGAGCATGCAAGACTTATATATTAGATTGCAATATCTGAGCTAGAAAGCATTACGTGGTGCTATTAAACTATACTTTGTGAAAGCACATTATACCTTTAAGAAATATTTGACATCTGAAAAGTGGGAAGATTTCTGGTATGTTAGTTATGGGAATGGTTGTAGCTAGCAGTTAAAGACATGCAAAAAAGGTAAGAAGAAGAGTTCGCACTGGTAAATAACAAAATATGATGATCCCCATACTCGTGACCTTATCGCAAGACTACCCGAAATTGGATTTTGATGTTATATCATTATGTATTGTTGGCATAGTAACTGAGACACCTGATATTTCAATTAGACAAATTATCGAATGAATAAAGAACTTATTTGGATATGCAGTATCATATAAGAAAGTATAGAAAGCAAAACACAAAGTCACCACAATTGCCTCTGGTAACTAGGAGAGCTTATACATTATATAACTTAAATGGATGGTCGCGATTCAACATTTTATGCCTGAATTATACGTTAAGATTATAACTAAACAATGTCAAGCTAGCAGTTCAACTAGTGAGATAATTGCTATATTCAAGCATGTTTTGTGGACATTTAAACCTTGTATAAACACATTTGATCATCTTAAACAGATAATCTAGATTGATGAGATATTTCTGTATGACAAATACAAAGAAACTTTCTTGATAACAATGATAGGAGATATAAGCAACATAGACATGGTTCCTTTGTGATCTACAAATTATGCCCATTGCATTTGCAATAGTTGAAGGAAAGATACAAGCAACATAGACATGGTTTCTTTTCAACTTACGTAGACAAGTAGTACGAAGGAGGCGTGGATTTTGTTTGATTGATGATAGACATCCATCAAATTTAGGTGTTATTGGTAATCCAGAGACTAGTTAGTAACTACCATATAGTTATCATATGTTATGTCTTCGTCATGTGACTAGCAACTTACATACTTACTTTAGGTCATCGGATTTAAAGCAAATATTGAAAAATATTGGTATGTTTTTTTTTTCAAATAACCAAATACAATTTCCTTATTTCAATGCATTTGTAATAACAATATTTATACTCAATAGGTTATGTGTACGAGCATCATTATATTGATGAGAAGTTACAGAGTTAGTGACTATATATGAGAAAGCAACAAAATGGCTTGTCGACATCCTAAAAGAACAATGGACTCTGGCATATGATGTGAAAAGGTATCACTTTGGCCACATGACAACAAACCTGGTCAAATACATAAATAGTATTTTCAAAGGCATCAGGTCCTTACTTATATCAAGCATAGCTAAGACAACATATTACATGGTCAACCAATACCTCGTGCAATGTGCTAAACAAGTTAATACTTAGATGACTACAAGCTTAGTTTACTCCCAAAGCTTAATAAAAAAGGTGGTGACAAACGTGCAACATGACTTTGCATGTTTTGTATAAGCATTTGATTGAAATGCTCAATCATTTGAGGTGGAGAAGCCATATAATCAGATGAATTGCTAATATAGTTGGTAATACAAGATTAGCTTTACCAATCGCTTTTGTGATTGTGGTGAATTTTAGGTGAAAAAGTATCTCTGTCAGCATATTCTTGCCACCTGTGCTGCCATTTTCCTAAACCCATTCTAGTATATAGATCTTGTTTATCGCTTAGACACCCTGTATTATGCTTATAATAATGCTTTTTAGCCAATCAAAGGATAAGAATATTGGCCAAATCATGACAATCCGAAATTGGTTCTTGATCCATTAATGCTTCGTAAGAGGGGTCGACCACGAGCCTCCTGCAACTAAAATAAAATGGACTTTATGGGATCGGGACAACCAATTCGATATGGGTTATACCAACAACCAAAACATAATCAAGCAACTTATCCATATCGTCAATGTGATGTCTAGGGGAAAACTAATTTTGCACTGAATGTTTATAATTAAATTGTACTAAATGTTTATAAATTAAGTTGTATGTGTTTATAAATCAGTGTGTACTAAAAAGAATGTCACTCAATTTATATAAAGAAATTAAATAGAATTAGCTTGGTGTATATTTTTCTAAACTCTATTAAATTTGTACATTTAAATTTAGCCATAAACTATGTTTTTTGTAAACTCTGTTAAATTTGATAAGTGCGTTGACATCATAACCAATCCACAGCATGTTATGCATCTTGGGCCTAAAGATGATTTATTATTTTACCTACAAAGATTGCATGTATTCGAAGCCATTTGGAATAACCAGGTGAAATAATTTAATTGCCCTTGTTAATTGCATGAATATGTTCATTAATGATTGGCCATGTTAACTAATAGGCTCTCTCTTATTTGTGTATATTTACAAGATGATTATATTCTTCGCCCATTACATGTTTAGCACGAGGATCATTTGTGTGATCCACCCCTAGTTATAGTAGAATATTTGAGACAGACTGATTTTTACATTGTAGCACGATTTTGTCACTTTTTAAGTATGATCATTCACTTGTTAGTGCGCTTGTGGAGCGGTGGTGCTCAGAAACACATACATTTCACACCACTCGAAGTGTGCAAGATCACCCTTGAGGACATGGTTGTACAATTAAGCCTACCATGCGATAGAGACATTGTTTTTAGAGCGACAAATTGGCCATAGATAGATACATATGAGTAGCTTCTTGGTATTTGCTGTCGACTAAGAAGATTGATAACCAACGACCCACTATTGCTTGATTGGTTGAAAACTTTGCTCACTTACCAAATGATATTGATGAGAAGGTTGTTCATCAATTTGTATGAGTTTACATACTTAGGTTGATTAGAGGCTTTTTACTGCCAAATAGATTTAGCCATAAAGTATATTTAATGTATTTTTCATTGCTTGAGGATTTTGAACAAGTTGGTAAGTTTAGTTGGGATTCAACAATGTTAGCTTACTTATATCGTAAGCTATGCAATGTAAAATATGGAGATGAGAAAGGGATAGGTGGTTGCTTGACATTTATGGGCATATGATCGATTTTCAATATTTGCACCAGAGAAGCCATTGACCCCTAATCCTTGAATAGAGAAGTATCCTATATTTTTCTTTTTAGGTTTCAGGTATGAATTGTATTATACTTATATATGTAAATACATCCTGCACAAATCTCTATATTTATTTTTATTTTTATTTTTCTAATGTGATTAAAAATTGTTACAAATGGAAGAATGTTAGACAACCTTCTCGTCTAAGTATGTGAGCCTTTAGTCAGTACCGAACTTTATTGGATGTTATGGGAGACAACGATACTAGTTTTTTTCCTTTCTACATATTCATCATAATTTTAACATTTTTTTTATATTTTATCTTTTTATCTGTGTTACCTATAGATTGTTTGACTCCTATATCAACCCCAATATGTGCTTGACTTAATTCTAGAGTACTACTTAGTTTTACCAAATATTTAGATTGTTTTGGTGCCCTTCATATACTTCCACATCATAGAGTGGCATTATCCAAATCGCTTCCTTTGCCAATTTGGTCGATAATAATCAATCTCTTAGGTGCTAATCAGCTTGGATTTTCTCCATGCTCTACGGCTTCGTAAAAAAACATAAACTAATTAGAGAACATAGTATAATGCCTTTATTCAACAATAGTATAATTGGCAAAATGTTAGAGTATAATCTCTTATTATTAATGAGTCATTTAATCACACATATGAGTGCATGAAATGATACTAGTGATGTACTCAGTAATGGATCCACCCTCTTAGTGCTGTGACTGGTTATGCGATAAATTATTCAACTTTTGTTACATTTGCTCCCTTGCTTTTCTCTATATATATTTGTGTATATATAGATTATTTCATTGTTATATTGATATTTAATACTCCTTTCTTTTTATACAAGCTTATTTAGCAGATGGCTTTTATCTGATGCACTTATAAGACCCTCTGCTTTCAAATTTCTGTGAGATTATAGGTTAAGATACCAAAAATATATTACTAACTCTTGGTGATCAATGCTTCTTATTGTTCTCCCAGCCTACTAAATTGACACCCAATTTACCTAAACCTCAAATTCCAATAGGTCAACTAAGTAAGCAACGTGAGGGCTACTTGTCATCCCAATAACCAACTATTACAGGACAAGGGTAGCACATTGAAGAGCCAATGTAGCAAGATATTGGTAGTAGCATGGCCCGTCCATCGTCATATATTTTGACTCTAGTATCTTAAAATATTGATATAACTGGTTTATCTTCTTCTATCCCAGCCAGCCAATTTAGTAACTTTGAAGGATCCAACCCTTCATATTACCTGCCCTTATCACCTATTAGGGGTGAACAAAACCGAACAAAACCGAACCAAACCATTTAAACCGAACCAAACCGAACCAAACCAATAAAAACCGATTAACAAATGGTTTGGTTTGGTTTTTCTAAATCTAAAACCGATTAATTCGGTTCGGTTGTCGGTTCATGGCATGTTTGGTTCGGTTAAACCGAACCAAACCGACAAGTTGCATATATTATTTTATTATAAAATATTACTCTTATTTTATTTTATTTTATTTACTTTTCAAACCTTTTTGTCAATTTATGGGTGTTTTCTAGACTAAAAATAAAAATAAAAATAATAAATTATAAATACATTATTATTAGTTAAAGTTTAATAAGATGCATAATATTAGAAATTAAATTATATATATTACAAAGAATAAAATCCTAAAAAAATATTTTTGGCCAAAAAAACATGAACCAAACCAGACCAAACCGAACCAAACCGAACAAAAACCGAACCAAACCGATTAAAATTCAAAACCGAAAAGGTCCAAAAAATGGTTGAACCGACAATGTTGGTTCGGTTTGGTTTTAGTCTAAAACCGAACCAAACCGAACCTATGAACACCCCTATCACCTATGTCTCATTTTAGAACACTTGAGCAATAATTTGGAGGATCATTTATTGACCTTGTAACATCCAGTCCTCTGTAAATATGAAAAACTTAATATTTGATTTCTCCATAAATGTACGAAACTCACTGGATACAAAAGAAAAATTTTCAAATAGAATGATATAAGGTCCAATAAAATTAGAGTTATATTCTAGACCTTAAATAATAATGATCCAAGGCCAAAGGTGCCCTAAAACCAAAACCAGAATAATAAGATATAATTTAACGAAATAGCAATGAAATGTAATGGCATTTTCATAATTTCTAACACTTTTTGAAAAACTCGAAGGAAGAATTTTTAAATAAAAAAATGAGTTTCCTAAATTCTCAAAGGCCCTAAAAACCATAAAGACCCCCAAAACAGTTAAAACCCTTCCAATTGATGTTTGATAATATCGGTTGATCCGAATTTGGACCAATTCATTTAGAAAAATGCTAACTTCAAATTGAGTGATTTTAAAGATATTTTATAAAATAGAGAACCTAAATTTTATGATGAAAAATACAATTCTAAAAAAGGAGCTAACATAAATTTAAAACGAAAATGCCAAGAATACGAGACGTAAAGGTAATTTTTGGTAACAAATTTAAGTCCTTTCTCTTATATATAGTGCATCCCACTTCTGCCCCATTTGCACTAACCTTCTTGTTGCTTAAAATAAAGGAGAGAAGCAGGGGAACGAGGTGCACAAAGGAAGGGAAAAAGGAGAAGAGAAACAAGGCAAAAAGGAAGGAGAATAGCTAAGGGAAGAATTTGCATCTTACTTCAGAGGTAGCTCTCTACTTTTTCTTATATGCATTCTTGGTTATATGTATGTCATTGGATTCTTGTTTGTGTATTTGTATTTTGAGGCATGCCATTTGATATTGTCTTGTTACATTGGTACCAATATGCTTCTTGAATTATATTTTAGTTGTGAAACTTACTTTCATGGGTGAAGTTGTGCTAAAAGTCCATTGAAATAAGTGAGGTGAAGCTAAAAAGTCCCTAAGAATGGGTGAGACAATGCCAAAAATCTCAAGGATGAGTGAGGCTAAGTCAAAAGTTTTTAGACCAAGGATGAAGCTAATCCAAAAGTCTCAAAAATAGGTAAAGTTAGACCAAAAGTCCTTAGAGTGTGTTTTTAGCATTGACATGTCTTTATTGCATGAAAATTTTAGATTGAATAGCTCTTGTTGATATTGAATGCATGTTTATGGTCCTTAACATGTTTATATACTTTGATTGCTTACTTGAATTGGTGTTTAAACTATTGAGATTCTTTAAATCTCACATCTTTCCCTTTTTTATTTCACCATGTCTAGGTGGAGTTCATAAAGCTAAAAATGGAAGTCAAGGAACATAGTTGGCTATACTTTGACACTAATGTAGTTTTTGATATATTCCATTGTCAAAGTTTGTATGTATATATTATTTTTGAGATGTGAACTTTTGAGCAAATTTAAAAGTATTTAAATATAGTGTATGAATCAAAGTTGTGATGAAATGAATGAGAAAATGCAATTTGACCACTTGGTAGCTTATTCTTGAATATGTATCTATGCATGTAGCATAGTGAGTTTGAGTTATGTGAAGTTTTGGACCATTTGAAAAGTCCATACATGTTGTGTTTATGCTTTAAAACGTGCTCATGAGGTGGTAGAATGGTAAGGAGGCCATTTGGAACCAAATTGACCCCATTATGTTGCTAAATTTGCTATAATCTTGAGCTATATCAAGGTCTGACCAAATGAGCTTGTCTTTACATTAAATTTGGTATGCATATAGTTCTTATCTAGGCTTTCCACAAAGCTAAAAAGTACTCGATTTGGAGCTTTAAAGAATTTATTATGATTTTTCAAAATTGGACAAAATGAGCAAAATTGGCAAAGCACTGTTCATGTGGTCAGCTTTGGTTCCAGGGGTCCTTGAGGCTCAAATGAAATCCAATGGCTGTGAAATTTTATAAGCATAAACTAAATATGATAAGTTTTCTATAGCACTTGAGAACACCTCATTTATATTTTTATTGAAAGAGAAATGAATTTTTGAAATTCCAAATTAGTACCAAAGACGTAACCAGACCTCTGTTATTGTTCCATCGATTTTCAAGGGCTAAATGTTTTTATTTTAGTCTAACATTATTTTTAGCCTCAGGTTAACATTCATAGTTTTCCAGAATTGTATGGTTTACTAGATTTTGATTTTTCCAGAATTAGTTATAAATTTTTGAAGTTTATATCAATAACTTGTGATAACAAACCTAGGCAGCCAAACTTTTTAGTGCCTTTTTGTTATCAAACATGGTCCAACTAATGTTTTCATGGCCTAGGATAACCTGTAGTTGACATTCAGAGATTTTCAGAAAGCTATCATTTATTTGATTTCAATTTTTCTAGAATTAATTATGATTTTTTAAAGTTGGTGTCAAAAACCTGAATTCTGGACCCACAAGTGATTTGCCATTTTTTTTGTTTTTGGCTTCAAATCCGTGCTACTTAGATTATTTTATGATGTGTATGAATTAAATAGATGAAGTATGAGTGGAGAATGATATTGGTGTGTTTATATAGCTCACGTAACATGAAATGAAAATTTCAAACCCTAGGTAACGCAATAAAATGCTAATATTTTTATTCCTTTTCTTGGAAATTCTATGAAATCAAGCATGAATACTAGTCTAATGAGGCTAATACATTATGGCATTACAAACCTTTTTTTTTATACATCTGCATTTAGTGTTGCATACGTCAGTAACTCCTTTAACATTAGGGAATCATCGTAAGCAAGATTTGTGACACCATATGAGCTAATTTTTCTAGTTGATTCTCTATGTGTTAATTTAAATTCTTTACCCATGGTACATGAACAACAACAATTTGAAAAAATGAGATAGCAGCAACCACAATATGAAGAAAGTCTCATTGTGACATTGAAAATTATCTTTTATAGTATTTTTTAAAATATTTATGTAATTTATTATCACATCTTTTATGAATTTCTTAGAATTATTGTATATTATTTTATTTCTTTTATCTTTATTTATTTATTTATTTATTTATTTATTTATTTTATCTTTGTCATTTTAGTGTTATATTTATTTCTTTCAAAAATATATTTTTAAAAGATATAATTATTTATTTTTTATTTTCTCAATTATTTAAATTTATAAATTACTTTCAATAACAACTTTTTAAAAATTTATATTTTTAAATATTTTTTTCATATAAAAAAATAAAACATTTACATAAATTGAACTCAATTACTTCAATCAAAGTTCAATTAATTATAAGAGAAACTCGGATCGATAGAGTTCCAGTTTCATTAAATTCAAACTATACCAACCTGAGTTTAGCCACTTTATTATTTTTCAAACATATACTTTTTCTCTTATTATATTAGAGTTATAATTTATATTTTCTATTATTTTTCTATCCAACGGCCCTTCTTTGCTTTTCTGGCAACTCTATGAATTCAAATAAAATAAAATAAAATATCAATTTGGTCGAATCCAACTAGGATCATTAAGTTTACTAGGCCCATATTCACTAATATCAAAGACAACCAAAAGCTCACATTTTGTGTGACTTCCAGCGAATAGTAATTGGATGTTACCTTTTCTCATTAAATATTAAGACTTAAAAAACTGAGTTTTGCAAATCTAAGAAGGAAGTACCAGCTAGCTAGACCCTTCTTCTTTGGCAGCTTCGTGAATTCAAATAATATATATATATATATATATATATATCACTTTCCTTTTCTTACGTGTTGACAAGCTGGCTTGTCAATTTTTCAATTTCTTTTTGAAAAAATTAAAAAAAGTATTTCAACCTTATTCAAATTGAAACATCTCATAGCATAATATTTGAGTGTAATATTTTTGAAGATGAAGAATGTGATGTAAAAATTACTTTATATAATATTAAGATGAAAAATTCGGAGAAAATGAGATAGGGTTTGATCAACGGCTGATATAACAAGAGTAAAGAAGAGTGGTTTACTAGCTTATCCCTCCACCAATCCCCACGATTGTCATCTAGATAATACGATATTATAAAATTTAAACAACTTTAATAATAACCTTTAACTATTTAATGAAGAAATTGTCCACCATCTACTCTCTGGATGAGGGATTTGATGCGCTATATGCTACTTTATCCTGAACTATAATTATTGTAAATGAGACTCGCCACTCATTTCCTTTATTCAGCAATGATTTATTGAATTGAACCCACAATATTTGCATTAGATGCTGGAGATTATTCTTCATGGTGGCGAGATTCGTGCTTGAGAAAAATGCTTGACTTTGTTGGACCACTTTGGCCAAGTAAATTGGTGACATGTGTGAAGCCAATGCAATTAGTGCCTAGCAAATACTAGAGAAAATTTTTCAGATAGATACGTCAAAAATATGTCCTTACTTTAACTATAGATAAAATATAATTTAAAATATCTCAATTACATAGCATTTGTTCAAGAGAAAAGACTGATGAATGACCCAAGAGGCTATAGGTTCAATTTAGTTGGACAGAGAAAATAATAATATATTTTCTGACATTTCGGTTTTATTCCTTTCAAAAACATATTGGAAGTAAAATTTTTATCATCTTAGGTCAATGTATATGTGTGCACTTTTTTAAGATTACTTAGAAAAGAGATTTATCCTAATAAAAAAATCAAAAATACCCCTAATGGAACTATTAAAAAAAAAACTTGTATCTGTCTATTACTACTTCAAGAGAATAGCAATTGGGAAGGGAACAGTTCTCTATTCTGCAATAATTTTTACAATGATTATTATATCAATCAAATAAAAAATGCTACCAAAATGGGCAAAAATATGCCACAGGGCAAAGCACTGGCAAAATTGTTTTCAAAGCACTTTTTCAACCCTTGGCCACTACACACAATGACTTAACAACCCCATGCATCCATCCCCAAAAGGCAAAAACCAAAGCACTTCTATATATATATATATATATATATATGCACATCTAGTTTCATTCAAATGATCATGATGAGTTGAGTACAGAAGCCAGAAGTCCAACTCTGAACCCAGTTTTAGTCCTCTCATAATCATCCCTACAATTATATGCCTTTACAGGCTTTGCTTCAAATCCATTAATGAACCTTCTTGCAGAAACATCCTCGTCATCACGCGGTTCCTTCCTAGTTGAAACCTCGTTAGTTGTTCGCCTGTAAGAACTGAACCACTTGGCCTGCATGTAGCCGTGTCTCCTCCATGGAGGGACGAAAAGGTCCACGCTCTTCATGGAAGCTTTAATGGCCGTGCACATCAGCTTCACAATCTTCTTGTGCTCTTCTACTGTGCCTGCGAAGATCACTGGGAAAAGATGAAGCAGAGAGGAATAGTGGCTCGTAGGACGAGCTATTTCGAATTCTCCAGCAAGATGCACTTCTACTATGTAGCGTTTTCCTGCCATGTTTACGTCTATGTACTCATAATCACCTCCTGGGAATCTTCCATTTCTCTCCCACTTGGATTTGCAAAGCCCTGAAGAAAGAGAATGAGTATTAATTAAACAATGATGAACTCGGCGTATAAATATATATCTAATATGTTTAGGCATTTTGTTTACAATTAGTTTAATCTAATCATTTTTTTTGGTGAGTCTAGCTAGCTATCTAAAAATTTTCTAACAAGAAAACACTTTCCGCGAAGAGATCATGTTGAAGTTCTTAAGTAGATTTGTCTACAAAACATTATTTGCCTATTTATTAAAAAATACATAAATAGGTCTCATATATATCTTGTTTAGTTATCTCTTTACAATTAACTTTTTCTACCTAATTCTTTTATGGCAAAAATTTTCCAATAGCATAACATTTAAATCTGAGGAGAGTATCATGTTGAAGTCAACTGAAAATTTTCCCCAAGAAACTGAAAGTAATCAATGATGATGACCATCACTACTATTCTGCCCTCTACCATTTCGACAACAATTAATAGGTGGATATTCCTTGTAAGATTCCCATATCCTAAAATTTGTTTTTTTTTTTTTCTATGTATCTATGATTCACACAACAACATCTCAATTTTTTTTTATAAGTTGGCACTATTAATTTTAAAAGAAAGAAAATATAAGTCGCTTGAATATATGAGACCCAAATCGACGGTACCCCATAGGATAATATATAATTGGGAATCCTTAACTAGAAAAACAACACTTCAGATGTACCAAGAAGTAAAATTGAAATCTTTCATGTTCTTTAAAACAAAATTAAATAAGGCAATTGGTTTGTGTTAAAAAAATGTACTCACCAGCATCAAAGCCCTTCTCCCGCAATCGAGTCATCAACCGCCGTTTGAATTCAGGCGACGACTTGTCTCCAACAAACCCATAAGCAACTTCAACCTCTCTTCTAATCTTCTCCTTCGCATTCCGATCATCTTCATCAATTTCACTTCCCTCAAATAAACTCTTCAACTTTTCCTTCTTCTCGTCAGAACCAGACCACTCGTCTTTCTGAATGTCAAACAATTCCTCACCCTCCTCATCTTTATCGTTACACCCACGCGCCTCTTTTTCTCCTTCCACTTCACCTCTCTCGTTCTTCTCCATGAACGATTTCACGAGATCGGACAAATCAGTATTCGAGCTCTCCGGTGAGTGCTCGCTCCCGCTGCTCTCACATAGCCTCGCGCGCGCAACGTCGGCGTCAAACGCCGCCGCCACCCTCTCAAACCTCACCGGAATCCTCGCCATCATCATTATCAAGTTTCACTTTTTATCTCACAAATTACACAAACAACAAACACCCTTTTTCTCTTTCTTAATCTTTTCTATCAGGAGAAGCTAGAATATCCTATAAAGGACATTTTGTGATTTCCTTGAGAAAGAGAAGGCAAGATGGGGAAGGTTATATCGTTGAAACGGGGATAGATGATGTCAAGATAGAGTAAGAATGAGAAGGAGACGGCGTCGTATTTATACATATAGATATGTGGGAGACCTGAGTTAAATATTGCGACTTGAATGTATTTAGGCCGAATTACGATGCTCATTGAAGAACCTAGTCAGGCTAGCGTCCAGGTTCGGTTTTTCCAGTGGCGTTTAGAAGAAGATACACTTTGGATTGATTAGTTTGAAAATTAACCACACAGTCAATCTGTTTAAACACTTTCTATCCTCACTCGCGAAAAAACAAGAGACATTTTATAATATTATCCATTTACCTGTGTCTTTTCTTTTCTTTATTTTATTTGTTTTGGAAGATAGATATGCAATTTTCGCTCTTCAATTTTTGTCGCGGTTTTCTTTTTTTTGGTTAGCATATTCCTCATGTCCAGTTTGATGCTGTTATTGATGTAATTGATTAATTATTTTATTATGTTTGTTCAAAACTTCTGTAACATTTGTATTAGGTAATGCTTGGTTTTGCTGTAATATTGTTGTACTATGTTTTGGTAAAAACCAATTTATTTCTGATTTTTATGTACTTAAATCCAAATTATATTCCTAAATCAAAATTTAATTATTAATAATCTCAATTACAGTAAATTGAGAATTCATAATCAAAAGTTATGCACCCCAAAAAAATAACTTCAAGAGAACAATAAAATCAATCAAAATTAAGAGAGAAACAATATATTATTCTACATCAAAATGGGTTTTCTTCTTCGTCTTCCAAAAATAAGTATTTGTTTCAATAATAAAAGAAACAAATCAGATCCCAGAGATACAAAAACAGAAGAAGTATCATGCATGTCAATTCAGACAACATGGATTCACTTATCACATTCATGCCTTACCACTATAAGGGCTTATTTGATAAATGGAAGGTTAAGTATGAAAAAGAAAAAAAAAAAAGAAAGGTGATTTGTAAATAAAAAATATTTATAATATTTTTATTTTTAATGATTGAATAATTATTGTAAAAAAATATTAAATAATGATTGAATAACAAGTATAAAGATAAAATTAAAATTTTATCAAACTTTTTATTACCTTCTCCTTTTCCTACCCTCTTTTCTTGTAAATTTTTTTTTAGTTATAAATAATTATATGAAATATTTGTGTGTGTGTATATATATATATATATGCGCGCCCATGCATTATAGTTCTTAATTAATACCAATTATTAATTTGTGTTGGTTTTAGAGTTACACTATAATTAATTATAATAAATTACTAACTTGCTTTTTTAAATGAAATATTTCTTTATTTCTTAAAACAATATTTTGTTTTAAATTTTTCAACAAAAAAATCGTTTAAATTGTGGCTCAAATTCAATAACTATGCCTTATTGTGAGGAAAACCTCTTTTAATTGATTGGGACGATTGAGACAGAGCACATGATCACCAAAGTAAAGCACTTCAATTTAAAGAGGTGAGTTAGCCCCCGTGAAATTTCCTTCATCTAAATATTAACATCGTGTTTGGTCCAACGGTGGAATTGGAAAAAAAATAATTTGTATATAACTAAGATAGAAAATTACTATTATGCTTTTACTTTAAAAAATATAATTTGATAATTAAAATAATAATTTTAATAAATAAAATAATAATTATAAAAATATAATAAATATTTTATTTGTAATGTAATTGAAATCTAATTACATTACAAGTAACCAAACATGATGTAACAACGACACCACTAATTTATAAATTTAGGTATCCAACTATTGAGTTCGTCACCTAATAAGATCACTTCAATATATAAGCTTGAATTCCTTAAAATTCTTTGTTACAAAATTTTTGTAAATTTGAGAGAGAAAGAAGAAATGTACATATATACACTTTTTATTTTTTGTGTTACTCTCTTTTCAAACTTTATAATAAAGAATTTTCGGAAATTCTCACATAGACTGTTATGTATTTAGAGAAAATTTTATATATTATATAAAAAAAGAGAAAATTTTATATATATTTAGCTAATTTGCTTACCCTGGACTTGAACTTTGTGTAATCAAGGTTAATAAACACCCGGTACTTATCACTTTTGAATTATCAAAATCTGATATAAATAGTTCAAATTTCAAATTTTTTATTTTTTATTAATATAAACCATCATTTTTCAAGTTGGCAATTAGAAAATCAATTTTATCATATATTCTATTTCTTTAAAATAAAAAATAAAATAAAATTGAAACCATTTATATCAAATTTAAACAGTCAAGAATTTAATTTTTCTTTTTCTTTATCATTTAATCAATTAAGAGCATTTATTTGTGCATTTATATGTCCGAGGAATACACAGAAAATTTATGTGACTTGTATAGAATGTTCATCGTTAATTAATTGAATCTATCAAAAATTGATATAGACTAAGCTTACCACAAAAAAAAAACACATAATAGACTAGTGTATAAAATACATATGGAAGTAAAAGAACAGGCACCTCCTTCGAAAAAGAAATTGAAGGGGTGCTAATAATTTCTTCAAACGGACAAGATAGTAATAATCAGGTGTGGGCCACCACCACCACTCTTTCGTAGCACAACGTCCCAGGGGCCATGTCATCATGTCTCTTCTCATATATCAACTACTGTGATGTGGAAATTGGCCGCTGTGAGCGTGAGTACTGTAGCAAAATAAAAAAAATAAAAAGACAAAATAAGCCATGAGTAGAGCAATAAGACGACCAGGTTCAATGAATCGCAAATTGGCGTCCCCGTACAATGAATCTTATGTTGTAAGAGCCTACGCCTGTTTTCGTATTTACAAGACTGTGGTGGGGTAAGTTAACGGTGGCTTTGGAAACTTTGTCGCACGTGATTTTGTGACCTTAAAAGACTTCTTAAAATTCTTTCCTTTCCTCATCGCAAATTCACCGAACATGTACTCTTCCTGCCTGGAAGCTGCTCGCTATACTTTTATGTGATTGCTTCGTACATTAATGTGTTCGTAATTCATCAATAGTCAAATGAGTAAATGTTAAGTATTCAAATTATTGTTGCAAGGAGTGTCGTTTTGCAATTGCTAAGAGTCACGTCAGTAGAGAGGGTGAAATTTAGAGGATGGCTAGGGATGTGTTTAACAATGTATTTTCTACCGATAAGAAATCAACGACAGCAAATGTCAAAGGTCAAGATCATTTGATTGACAAAGTTTAACATGTTGGAATAATTTTATATTTTATGTTTAAAATTATAAAGTAACATTTATCTTTCACTTATTTACAGTTTTATCACTAACAATTTTCTAAAATTAAATGGGTGGTTACTTTACCGAAATATAATAATATAACACTGTAACACTCTTTGATACTCTATCAATTTGCAGCGGTTTAATTTAGGCTAAATTATACATAATTCTCTTGAACTTTAAATTATATATAAAAAATTCTTTTGAACTTTCAAAATTTACAATGAATCTGGCTGAACTTTGAATAATATGTAAATAATTTTTTAAAATTTTAAATTTATGCAGATAATTCTTTTAAATTTTTTGAATTATTTGCAAATAACCCTATTTGAATTATTTGCAACATTTTTTTAAATTCAAGGAGTTATTTACACATATCCAAAATTTAAAAAATTCTCTATCAACTTTTAAAGTTCAAAGAGTTATTTGCACATAACTCAAAATTTATGAGAGTTATATAAAATTTTGCCTTTAATTTAAGTAAAATATTTAATATATTTTAGTATGACATTTTGCATTAATATATTATAAAATTTTATTAATGAAAATTAATTTTAATTAATATACATTATTATATTGTATTTTAATGAAAATTTATCAATACATTGTATTAACAAAAACCTGCCATAATTATTTTTATTATATTTTTGTATTATCTATTAAAAAATATATTTTATTATTATAAATACTAATTTTTATAAATTATTGTTAATATATTTTAAAAACCAATTTAAATTGGGTTAGATAATTCAACTAAATGTTAGTCTATATCTTTTCTTTCTTTTTTTTTCAATTTGTATTCTATTTTAAATTTATTTTTATTTTCTTATATTTATAGTTTTAAAATTAGATTATTTATTTATTAATCATTTTCATTAATAATTATTCCTAATTATTTTTCCATAATCATACTTATAGTTATTAATTTGCGTCCACATTAAGTAAATTACATTTTTGATAAAACATCTCATAATTTAAAAGTTTATAAGAGACACCTAAGCTTTGGTAGAAAAAACTTTAAAAGTTCAACCTCAACCTTCAGAAAGAATTAAAGAGATCAAGAAAGATTAGAAAATTGACAATTTCTAATGACTATATGGTGCATCTATTGGAGTTTGAATATAACATAAATGTGTAAAAATAAGGAAAGAAACTTATACATAATTCTTTATATCTTTATTATCAAATTTTACAATTAAAACAAGACAAATATAAAGTTTTTGTAGACAATCATATGATACCTTAATTAAACTATACATTTATTATAATATTATTAAAAAAATTATACAATTGTCATATCTTAATTAGAGAACATAATAGTAGAAAAAATAAGGAACTACACCTAAGTCTAATCCTAAAAAATAACCTTGTCATGTTTTCACAAGCAATTAATAATGATAATTCCAAATTGTCACATAATGGTATAAGATGAGATGAAATCTATGATAAAGAATAATGTCAAGGGCTTCGTAGAATTGCTTGGTAGAGTCAAAGTCATTAACTATAAATAAGTCTATAAGGCTTGATAAGATTCACTAGACAATATTAAATGTTGCAAGAGAAAATTAATTGCTAAATGTTCTATACAAAAGAAATGAATAAACTATAAAGATGTTTTTTTTTTTTATGTTTCAAAAATTTCTTTGGTATCATTATGATATTGAATACTTATTTTGACTTGAAATTATAACAAATTGACATGAAAATGGTATTCTTCAATAATGATATTAAGAAAGAAGTATATATAAAACAATTTGAAGGATTCACCTCTAGTATCAATAAAAAATATTGTATGTAAGCTTAACAAACTTCATGACAATAGTACTTTAGAACCATCATCATTCTTTTACTTGAAAAAGCAACACACAATGACTAGAATAAATATTTTGTTTAGAATGGATGAAAATGAAAAGAATAATTTTTGAAGGATTAAAAAATTGATAGCAATTACATAATTATTTTGATTGAAATATAAAAACATTAAAAGAATACAAATACAGATATTTAAAACTTATTAAATCAATACTTTCAACGTGATGGTATTTTAACATCTTTGTCAAAATATTGGCAGAAAAAAAATCTTTGTAAAAATATTTGTCAACAAAAAATTAATGCTAATTGTTTATGCATGCAATGCTTTGCTGCTTGCTGTCCCACTTTATGAGCTGATTGCCGATGACAATCAATGGCGCAGTCATTTTCGATACTAATGTTGTACTACATCATTCTTCACAAAAACAATGAATTATATCTGACCTGACTTCATTGAAACTGTATGTGACCTTAGATAGGGCCAGATTCACTCAGATTTGGAACAAGGTTCACAACAATGTGCTTAAATTCGCGGATAGGGATTACTATTTGTCCTTCTCTATTGACTAATCAATGATAACGTGATCATTATGAAAATATAACATTCTACTTACCTAGAGTGAATTATTGAATTAATTCATCGCCGCTGAAAAATAGTTTGTAAATTGGTTTAGTTTTTCAATTATTTTTATGTCACCTATATATAAATAAATTGTCAATTTCGCGTATTATATCTGTCCTTTCGTCACTATATTATATTAGATTTGAATATTTTTACTATAATTATATCTTTTAAATTAGTTTGCGAGTTATTGATATTAATTTTTTTAAAATTCTTAAGGGTGCACTTTTCATATTTGGTTGGTGTATTTTAAAATTTGTTTTTTAAAGTGCTAATCCCAAAATTTTAATATGAATGGTCAAGATAAGAAGCACGCCATCTTATTAAACTAATTCTTAAATTGATTAAATTAGAATTCCATGTGAAGTTGTTGGTCATGTCCTGTTTATAAATACATACGCACAAAGCCAAGTTTATTTTCGGTATTCATGTACTACTAAGCATTCAATACTCTACTGCTACTTATATTTTATCACCTAATTTAATTTATTTTTAGTAAAAATCATGTAATATAATTTTAAATTATTGTTGAATTGAATTTTAAATTTTAAATGAGAATTAATGATTTTTCAAAATATGAATAATAATTAATGTTGAATTTTTTAATACTATAGTGCTGTACAAAAATGAGGAAACTATACATGAATATACAAAATAAAATTTTAGGATCAAGATTCTTTAAAGTGGAGCTTGCACTTTATAGGATATAATACATAAATCCCAACTATTTACAATATAAATGGTTAAATTATTTCAATATATATATAATGTTTAAAATTTAAAATTAAATACGACATTACTAACTCACATTCCTTATTTTTTGTACTTTTCTATCTCTTTTACTATTTTTCCTCTATCTTTTCCCTCTCATCTTCTATACCTTACTAGGGTGTCTGATGACTATCTTGTGCTTGATCCCTATAACTTTGTTAACATTCAATAACTCTAACATGGATTCTTTCAAGTAAATAAATGATAAAATCCCATTAAATAGAGAGGAGTCCATTTCATCTGATTTTCACGCACTTTTTTTTCTCTCTCTCTCTATTTCTCTCAAATGTTTTATCATTTACTCAGTTAAAAGAATCAAAATTCTAAGAGGGCAAGTATTTTCACTTTCCTTGGTTCTTTATTTTTTCTTCTTCCAATTCTCAAATTCTTTCTTAAACTCAAATCTCCAATCATGAAAAATATCAGGGGAGCAACCTCAGTTCTTGGTATAGTGCTATCAATAGTAAGTTTTAGAGTAACACACTGCACACACGTTATTTGCATTTAGAATCTGTGCAGTTGGCATGTAGTTGGGCAAATTCTGTTTTTTGTTTGTTTTTTTTTTTTACTTTTTGGGTTTAAAAATGAATATAGGAGGTAAAAATTATAATTTTGAGAATAAAAATTATAATTGTGAGAGAAAATTGTACTTTAAAATTTTAATTGTATAATTACACTAAAAATTTTTAGTTGTATAATTGAAGATTATACTTTTTTTTATAATATATTGAAAGGATCAAACCCTTAACATTGCTCATTTCCCTATCCCACCTCATGTCACTTAGGCAAATCCCAAGTGGTCAATTGAATATTATACTTTAAAAATTTTAATTATAAGTTTTAGAGTAATACTCTCCACATACATTCTTTGCATTTACCTTTGTGGTTGGTGTGCAATTAGACAAATTTTTTTGTTGTTTAACCTTTTGGGTTTAAAAATGAATATAGAAGGTAAAAATTATAATCTTGAGGACAAAAATTGTAATTTAAAAAAAAAACTACACTTACTATACATTTAAAATTTTAAAGTGTAATTTTTAATTGTATAATTCAAAGTATAATTTTTAAATTTTTAAAAATTTCAAGTTTCAACTATACAATTAATAATTTAAACTGTATAGCTAAAATTTTAAAATATTTTTTTTACAGTTACAATTTTTGTCCTTAGAGTTATAATTGTTACTTTTAATATTTATTTCTAAATTTAAAAAATAAAAAAGTAACCACATGCCAACTACACGGATCTCAAATGCAAAGGATCTGTGCACAACACACTCTAGGTTTCCCTCTCTCACACATCAAATAGAGCAAAATAACTACAAAAAATAAAATAAAATATATGATCATTTGACGATCATAAATGAACTAATTTTCTATTAAATATGTGACTTTGATGGAAAAAAGTATACTTTTATTACTAGCAATAAGAATTAGAAATAAGTTGTTTTAATTTGTTCAATTAGATTGTGGTAATTTAGACCAGGTTGAAAAGGGTATTGAGCTTTGAATTAGCATCTTTTGATTTGCTGCAAAACGGTGCTCTAGTTGGAAGCAGTAAGCATATAATTTAACAAAAGTCGGATAGAGTTCTTAGAATATTTTTAAAATTAATGTAAACAACAAGGCTGATAATTAATTTGATTCCAAAAATATTCCTCAGAGAATCAGTGAAAGGTATGGAAGATGAGAATTGAGGGGAAAAAATAGGACAACAGATAGTTGAGGAGAAAAAAAAAAGGATATGTTTTGAATATATAAATGAGATAATTTCAACTATTTATTTTGTAAATGGTTGTGAGATTTGTACATTTTATTCTTTAAAGTACAAGTTGAACTTTAGAGGATTATGATCTAAAATGTTAAATAGAATCTCAATTAATGCCCAAAGAGCTGTTTTTGTTTAAACCTTATAATTTTTGTATTCAAACAATGTAAGAATTAGTTGAAAAACTTAATTGATAAATAAGTTATCTTTCAAGGTCAACTCTTAAAATAGCAACCTTTGTTTTCAAAAGATAAAAAATAAAAAACTAATGTCCACCATATTATTCTCCCTCTCACTTCTTTTATATGCATGTGAAAGTTTTTTTTTTGGGGTTCAAAAATTTGGTATTATTGTTAATTTCATCTTAAATATTTATTTTGTGTCAATTCTATATATATTTATCAAAAATTTCAATGTTGTTTAAATGTTAACTCCTTCAATTAAATTAATAGAAATTAACAATGTGTATTTGAATATATGCATGTCAAATATTAAATTCTGAATTAATAAGTATTTTTCAATGTTTATTGGATGACAAAGGAATAATGATAGAAAAATAAAAGTGATGTTTATGGATTAGGGTTCTGAAATTAAACTGTGTAATATTCATGTAAGAAATGTATAATCCACATTAATATGTTGTAATTGTCAGTTTATGCATTAACATGTTATCAATTTTTGTTAATTTAATTAAAGAAGTTGGCATTTAAGTTTATATTAAGAATTTTGACAAATATATATGATAAAATGAATACAAAATAAATATTTCAGACAAAATTAGCCCTGATTCAAAACTTTCAGGACAAAAAAAAGGATTAAATTTATATACAATTTCTTTTGTTGTTAGTTTCACCAATTAAAATATGATATGTCTAAAAGTTTTTTTAAAAGATTAAATCATGTAATGTTGAGTCATAAAAAACTATAAACTTGCTTACAAAATGTGTATACTTGTCATATTATTATTAACAACCTAATAATAAAAATATAAAAGCTTAAATTTCTTTAACAAAAAAGTACTTTTGCCATATTATACTATGCTTTCATACCCTAGCTATTCACTTGACAACGTTTGGTTTAAAAAATATTTAAATATGAAATTTATAAAAATTTTAAAATAGTATATATGATATATTACAATCAATATACACATATGTCTTCATGAGATATGACTGTCTTTATAATTTTATTAGAGTAATTAACAAGTATGTTTAAGATATTTTTGCCACACTGGTAATATAAGAAGAGAGAATTGTAAAAATTTTTGTTAAGAGAACATTAGATGGATTGCACTTAACACAGGTTAGATTAAAATCAATCCTGACAAATCAAGTAAAGGATCCAGTGGGCCAACTAGGTGTGGTGGTATTTTTTGAGATTACATAGGAATACGTGTAAGATATATGCCTTTAATGTGTGAAATTATTGATTTTTTACCACAAAACTATAGGGTATCCTAATTGGCTTTGAAATTACTTGGAGAGATAAATATAAAAAGATTATCATTAAAACTAATTGCAAAAGAATTTTTGATATCATTCATAAAAAGGAATTATGCTAATTATAATTTCAACCTTCTCAAATGAATAAAGAAATGGATAGATATAAAGTGAGAGATTAGCTTTATAGATGTGTTAAGGAAAGGCAATCACTATTGGACTAAATTGCCAACCATAACTTATTTCTCTCACAAAAAAATTATAAGTTCGATAAACCTTCTCAAAGCTTGAGTAATCTCATTGCTGATGATTTAAAAGGGCTTCATTTACCTCTTATTAAGGGTGTGCATTGGTTGGACTGGATTAAATTTTTTCAAGACTGGAGACCTGAGCCAACTTTACAACCAGCCTACTTTTTTAGCTTAAGATTTGGCCTAACCTAATTAATCTCAGTTTGTAATCAAGCTGGGCCAAGTTTGGACAAGTTTGGCTAGGTTTTATTTTTTTTTCTTTTTTTTTTTTCAATTATGTCCTATGAATTTTGTGCTTTTATGCTTCTCTTAATCATCTATAAAGGGTGGTACACTATCAAATTGAAATAATGAGATTAAATGTGTTAATACACTTCCACATGAGTGTCTTGGCTTGAAATTTAATGTGGAACAAAACATAGAGGAAGGAACATAAATTACCAATATGAGACAAAGAGGTTGTTTCATAGGGCATTTAATCCAAAAACTACATTTTTGTGCAAGAGGAATAAAGTAACATCTAATTAGGCATTGCATAAATGGAACAAATCAGAGTTTGGCTTCAAGTATAACATACTCTATTTTGTCTAAAGGTTATCTCTGCCTTTTAAATTTTTTAAGGTTTATAATGTATATTATTTTATTTATGGAATCTATACTTATAAATAAGAAAAATTATTAACAAAATATACAATTTTAAATAATTTAGATTTTATTTAACTTGAAAATAAAATAGGTTCAAGGCCAAGCTTAGGGCAAGTAGTAAGGGAAATGTTCCTAATTTGGAACCTAGTTGGGATTGTGTATACCCGCACCCCATATGTTAATTATGTAATTTTATTTTTAATCCTTTTAGGCCTATTCTATCCAAAACAAAAAAATCATATTGAACTTTTATGTATTTTATTTACATTTTTATTAATTAATATATTCTACTATCTTATTTTACTCTCTCTATATATATACACATACATGTTCTTCCTAAACCATGTCATATTATTACTAGTTTATTTTGCTAGCTTATTTAAGAGAATTTTTGTTTTGAGCCTAGGTTTTGTTAAGATTTCTTACACCCTATTTGGTATATAAGGAAATAGAGAAGAAATCATTTTCTACATCTTATCTAATAGTCAAATTATGTCCAAATGCCATAAAGAGAGAAGAAATTTATTTCTTTTAGATAAGGTTGCGAATTAGGAGTAATTATTGTATGTAATTTATGCAAAATTTATTATACTTTGATTATTATTATTTATTAGTACGAGAGTTATTTCTCATTATTATTCTTCATTTTAACATTTTTTATCTAACTAAATATCAAAATAAATAACATTCTCGTTTCTTTTTATATATACCCAACATAATTATTTAATTCCATTCATATTCTTATTTCTTTTTCATTTTCATACATAAAAATTTTGTATATCAAATAAGTTGTCAGGAATTTAAATTAATATTTTTAAAATTAGACTAGTTATTAAATCAATAAAAATATTAATTTATAATTTATTAGTTTAATTATAATTGAATCGTGATCAAATTAATTATTAATTAAATATATTTTTAAAATTTTATATATTATCATTTTAATATAAAAAATAAATAAAAATGAGTAATTTTGACAAAATGCTTTGATATTTAAAAATAATAATATTAAGAAATAGAGCATATAATGAAAAACTAATACTAAAAATAGTCAAGTATACATTTTTTATTTTTCTTATATATTTTTTATTTTTTTTTAATTTCAGCTCATTTTTTCTTTTACTATCTTTTATATTCCATTTTTTAGATATCCTCAAAATAAAAAAAAAAGAATTTAAAAAAATTCAAACTAGTTGAAGCTTGAACTAATCCAATTTTAATCAATTTTTGATTGGCCAATTCGAGCTAATTGAACAAATTTAGTGATTGATTCCCTGATTATTTTATCGATCCAACCAATTCTAATCTAGCATCGAGATCAATGCTTGACAATTATTGAAGGTGGGAAATGATCTTGAAACCTTTTAAAAAAAAATTAAAAGACAGTGCAAAATGGCTCAAAACGCAGAATAGGTCTGTGCTGCCGTGCTCCCCTTCCGCACCGAATTCAAATCTTCTACTTTTCTTTTCTCTATCCATCTTTTACTTATCTTAATTTAAATTTTTAAAATTAAATTTAAATGGTTTAAATTTAATATTTTTAATTTTTATATATTTATTAATTTTAAAAAATAAAAAATAAAAAATAAAAAATAAAAATAAAATTTTAATTATTATATTTTAAAATAATAATAATTTAAATTAAAAGTTTATAAAAAATAAAAAACGATCCAGATTTGGAAAAGCATGGTATCCAGATCCCTTCCGGAGCCCCACAGGGTCGCAGAAAGAAGGCACGCAGAATCGCAAAGCACCGGACTGGAGCAGGGGGACGAACGAAGCAGAGCAGCAGAGGGCACGGAGTGAGCAGAGGGAAGAAGGAAGACGACAAGCCTCTGACCGTGTACGAGTTGCTCCCCAGCCTTATCCCAAGAATCCGCTTTTGTCGCCAGGCACGTGGGCTCTCTGGGTACGAAAGGTGCAGAGAAGGCGGCGAAGAGGGACAGCTTGGTGAGGAGAGAACGGAACAGGGGAGAGAAGCAGAGAAACAAGGAGGACCAGAGTAGAGGGAGTAGAAGAGCCGAGAGAAGAGGGGTTCTGAGAGGAGAAGAATCCGGGAGGATCGGGATAACGAAGTCTGGGTAGTTGGTTTGCTGTGTTCCGTATTACTGGGATTGTCCGAGACTTCCGTGGAGTTTTAAAATCTAACTACATTCCACTACTCTGTTTGATTCGGGTATATCTGGTTATTTTAATGGTTAATGGTTTTTAGATGATGTATGAGCTGCTGTTTGAGGTTTTAAAGGTTGGTGGAATTGAATGCTTAATGGTTAGTGTTTAGATGCACTCTGTTTCAGAAATTTGTATCCTCTATTTGGGGAATTCTTTTTATTTGTGTGTTCTGACTTTTTTTGTAATATATGTGACTGATACGGCAAAGTTGGCTGATGTACTGGTCTGAATCTGATGTTTGCTATTTGGACTGATATGATTAGTCTTGGTCCCAATTATGATATGAGAATGGTTAAATTTGTCATGTTGTTATTTCAATTGGTATGATGATGTTGAGAATCACTTTTGTTACCAGATGTATTTAGGCTGCTGTTAAGGTTGGGACTTGGACCTGCACTTTTTTCTTAATTTTGTTTCACTTGGGTCTTGAGTAGTTGTAGGCAAGACTAAGATTGCTATGGAATTGATGCTGGAAGTGGTATTGCTTTTTCTTCTCACTGCCAAATACTATTCAGATTTTTGTTAAGATTTGGTTTATGTGTTTTGGCTTGTTCATCCCTCTCCTACTGTAGCTTCATTGATTTTCTAATGGAATTGAATTATGAAGGATGCTCCTTCTTTGTATCAGCACTTTGTTCTTGAGTCATGTCCCTGTTGGATGCTATGATATAGAATATTTCGACTTCTTCCTTTGAAGCTAATGAATTCATTTTGTCCTACTTTTCCAAATTTCTGCCAGAATTGCAAATATACTATAAGAAAGTAATGAGAATCGTCATTTGCTTCTTGATGGGTAAATAAAAAATTTGCACAGGGAAACCAAAGGAAAAGATGAGGGAGTGATTACTTTTGGTTTTATCTTTACTTTATTTTTGTAATATGTTTGAGTAAATGATATTAGATTGGACCGAAGCATACTGCAACAACATACTGCATGCCCATATTAATTTTCCTGTCTTTATTTCATTTTTATGTTATTTTAGTGTTTGTTGTGTGAGACTTTTAAGTTGCCACAAGTGCATAGAGTGTCAACTGGTGGGCTGTGAGTGATAATAAGTCTTGGTAGGAACCAATGCTAGCTTAATCATGTAATCGATTTATTTAATAAAAAATAATAAAAATGCAAATGCAAATAAAAAAAAATCTTATTTTCAGAAATTCAAAAGTAATAGCAAGCACCAGCCACTAAATCACCACTCATGATGCACCCATCACTCTAGCACATCAGATTCAGGTTTTATGCAATACCAGCAGGCTGGTCTTTGCCTCTTTCCTTTCCTCCCTTTCTCTCGCTTGGCATGTTTGTTTTGATTGTCAAACGTGGACCACATGGTCTTCCTTTGCCTGTAGTTCTCCCCCCCTTTTTGGAGTTTTGCCTTTTGCATCGGCTCTGTTGCCCTTGCTGTTCCCTTCAGGCTTCAATCATGTGCTATGTATGATTGACAGTGATTCTTACCTGATGGGTTATGGTTAGTGTCATTCAACTGTTTGAGAGAATGACCATAAGAGTTTTATTTAAAATCCTAACTTTTACTCATGAATTGCTAGATTGCTTCTAAAGCCATCTCTTTGTTTGAGAAAATGCTTATGTGAAAGTTTGACGATTTTTGTTTTGGGATGGGAGGTGGCATTTGGCAGCACAATTTTAGTGGCTTTGCAAGTCTATGCAGTAAGGTATTTACTAATAAGCAGTGCCCTAGGTCCACAAGTGTTACTCTCATTTTTGTAAACAGTTATTATTTAATTTCTCTTGGTCTAATGTAGTGCTATTTTGATAATATTTCTAGTTCATGTATGCTTTATATAATTATTTGAAGTAGACATGGTGAATGCTCTTGTAGCTGTTGGCTGCAGAATTTGTAGTTCTTATGTGGTAAAAATTGGACTAATCTGTCTTAAATTCGTCTTTATCATATAATTTGTGAGTTTGGTTTACGGATGATAATTTACCATGGTAATGGTGCTTTTCTTGATAGCATAGATTTTTTTTTGTGTGTTCAATTTTGTATCTATTTTATTTTATTATATTTTTTGTCTCCCATATTGCCATGAAGGCATGAAGCTACATGTCGGTCTTAAATTCTTAATTTAACCATCATCTCAAATCATTCATCCATGTTGAGTGAGACGGCTTTGAGAAAATTGCATGACAAACTTACCTTTTTGTAATCTTTGTTAACTAGTTACTAGTTCATTTTATTGATTAGTAAGATTATAAGTTATTGGAATAAGCAACAAGATAAGCCTAAACCTTAGTAGACTACATTATACAGGGTCATAACTCCCAAGCATTACGCATTGAAATTGGAAACTGAGATAAGTCTTTTGTCTATTGCTTCATGCTGTTTCTACACATACACATTTTCATGTTGCACAGGTTATTATATTTATGTCAATCATACTTTCCTTGTTGATAAACATGTTGGCGTGCATGAAGTAGGATTACTGTTTGCTTGAAGTATTTAATCTTTTTAAATATGTAGTTGTATTTAAAGGATTTGGCATGTTGCCACATGTTTTGCAGGAATTTCAAACTCTGAAGCTTCAAAATACAGTTAAACATATCAGTTTGAAGATGACAATGGCAGAGACAATATCTGGCTTCTGGGGTCCAGTCATATCCACAACCTGATTGTTGTGAAAAAATTTATCCAAAATCATCTTCCATTGCAGAATTTCAATTTATTGATATATTTATATTCATAAAAGATTGTAATTTCCATGGAAGCTCGAAACTTTCTCTCTGGGGTTTGTCCAAAATTATCAGTCCCATCAATTCAATATGGAAAACAATCATTCGTTATTAGGTTATCTCCGCTGCCTTCTCCATCCTCTTGTTCTTTTGTTCAGTTCCAGAAACTGGCATCTAGGGTAGCCTGTAATTGTAAGGTGTCTTCTAGGAAGAGAATAGAGTGTAGTAGTAATGCAGAACATGGGTTTGTTACCACTGAGGGTGACAACATGAGAGCTCAGGTCAGACGGAAAAAACTAGCTGTTTTTGTCTCAGGTGGTGGATCAAACTTCCGTTCAATTCATGAGGCATCAATTCAGGGATCTGTTCATGGAGACGTTTCTGTTTTGGTTACAAATAAAAGCAGTATGTGTTGTTTTAAACCTATATTCTTCTGTTCAATATTGTAGGATCTTTGCTTTTCTCAATTATTAGTCCTTTGTTTGAAAGAAAAATTCTTCATTTCCCATTAATGTCTCCTCATTACTTGTTTGTTTCATTCTTTGTATTTTTTGGGGGTAAGGTCATTACTGTTTAAATTGAATTTTATGCAGAGATGTGTCTAAATTTGTGCACTTAATTCATATTGCCATCCTTTTAGGTGTCTGCTTTCTAATTTTGTTGGTGACATGTTTATATTTGGCTAAAATGCAAAGAACTCCCCTCAATTTAGGAGTTGTGCAATTTATCCCTCTCAACTTTTAAAGTTGACCATAGACCTCCCGTTCTTTCAGTTTTTTTTTTTTCCATAAAATAACCCCTTTATTAACTTTTCTGTCAAAAACCCTAACACCACTTGTCCATGTAAGTTGAAAGATGATAAGTTAACAAATAATACATCCAACCTGTCATCCTAACAAACAAGGGCCTTTTGTCTGCAAAAATGTGGAAAGAAATGACAGAAAAAGCCCTTATTTGCCACTTGGGATGATAGGTCGAATGTATGTTTTACTGATTTGGTCTCTTTTAACCTATATAAACAAATGGTTCTAGGGTTTTCTATGAAAAAGTTAACAGAGGGGTTATGTTGCACTTTTTAATGTTGAGGAATGTAAACTGCACAATTCCCTAAGTTGAGGGGGATTCTTTGCATTTTGGCCTTTTGATGGGCCCAATCTTGATGGGCCTTAGCTGGTGAGAACATATAGCCAGAGACAGACAGAGAGAGAAGTAGCTAAAAATAGAGAGGTGGTCCCTGGTGGGATGAGCAGGAATAATTAACCATGACCTGGAAGAGAGAGAATGGGATGGCGTGGGTTTAGTGCATGGAGGTTAGGAATTATAAGGGACGTGTTGTGGGGGGTTGGGGGATAAGGAAAAATTCATCAATAGCTTGGGAAAGAACCTGCTTCTTGAATGCAGGGGTGCTTCTTTATTTTCCTTTACTGTTTGTTGAGTTTTCTATTTCCTTTGGGCTGTAAACTTTTGTGAATTCAATAATGCTAGACTTTCAAAGGATGTCAACAATGTGGTATCAGAGCTGTTCCTTCCAAGGGGATGGCCAATGCCAGAATGGAGTTGAGATTTGATGTTGTGGAGAAAGGCCAAGATGAGGTGCGAAATTAGAACATGATGGAGGTGTTGATGGATCTAAGGACAAATTTAATGAGAATTAGAATGTGTCACAGAGCCATGGGAGAGGGAGGAGAATTGCGGCAGAACAACGTATAGCACATTTGGAAGTTAGAGGGGGAACGGGTGACACTGTTGCAAAAGAGATGGATGTGTCATGCTTCAAGAGACTTGAATTGCCATTGTTTTTGGGTGACAATCCAATGGGTTGGTTGTTCTAAGTGGAATGTTATTTTTCCACCAACAGTGTGAGAGAGGATGAAAAACTTGAGGCAGTTGCTATTTTTATGGGAGGAAAGGCACTCAACTGGTTTTAATGGATGGAGACACGAAGCCCAGTGAAAAACTGGATTAAATTCAAGAAGGAAGTGTTGGCATGATTTCATAGAAGGCAGCTAAGTGATTTATACGAAATAATTATGACTTTGAGGTAAGAGGGGACTGTTGTTGATTATAGAGAGAGCCTTGAGCTACTATCAGCCACTATGACAGAAACTCCGGAGGTTCTCATGGTGGCATTTAAGAATGGTCTTAAGGAGGAAATATGAGCAAAAGTTCACATGATGCAACCCACCTCCTTAAAGTAGTTAATGGACCTGGCATTTCACGTGGAGGAGAGGAATTTAGTGGTTGAGCAAGCCAGGGAGAAAAAAATTATTTCTAAGGTGGTAAGAGCTTTAGGAGAACTCAAGTGGCAGGGGATTAAACCAATTTTTCCTAAGATACAGAGCCCTATGGAACAGCAAAAGAGTATAACACTAGCTATAAGAACCTGTAGTCTTGATAGCAAAGGAGGTGTAGAATCTAAGGGAGTAGTGGGTTGAGTGTGAACATTCCAGTAACTTCTAAGGGAGGGAGTGTGTCTTCTAAAAGGCTCACTGAAGTTGAAATCACTAGAAGGAGAGAGGACCTTGTTTTAAATGTGAAGAAAAATATAGTCCCAACCATAGGTGTATGAATAAGGTGCTGCAACTATTAGTTCTCTCATCTAAAGAAAAAGAAGTGGTGGAAGAGATAACAGAGCTTGAAGGTGTTGAAGAGGAAGAGGACAAGAATATTCACACGGTAGAGTTGTCCATGAATATAATAGTGGGGATACGTGAGCCAAAAGGCACCTTAATGGGTGAATCTATGTTGATACCAATAGATAGCAGAGCCACTCATAATTTCATAAAGCTAGTGGAATGCCTGAAATTATCCACACAAGGAATTAAAAAAAATGTCACCACCATAGGCAATGGGCATAAGATAATTGGGTAAAGAGTGTGCAACCAATTGGAGCTGGAGTTTCGAGGAGTAAAAATTCAGCAAGATTTTGATCCCTGTGATTGGAGTGGGGCAGAAGTTGTTTTGGGGTGGGATGGCTGGAATCCCTTGGAGAGAGGCAACAGTAAATTAGAAGCACCTTACCATGAGGTACAAGGTGAACAAGTAGTGGATCTGTTTGAAAGGGGATCCATCCTTAGCTAAATCTATGGTGTCCTTAAGTTCATTATTTAAAAACCTGAAGGGAGAGGGACAAGGGTACTTGGTGGAGTTTTATGAGTTGGCTATACAAAAGGGACAGCAAGGGGAAGCTCTAGAAATTCTGACACCGTTAAAAGAGTTTGTAGGCATTTGTGAGCAACCTAAAGGGTTTTCAAGAGATCATGCTATATTGATTAAAGAGGGAGTAGTTGTACCCAATGTTACCCTGTTAGTACGCACACTCCTAGAAAAGAGAGATAGAAAAGCTAGTAAAAGAGATGATCATAACTAGAATTATTCATCCAAGTTGTAGCTTTTATTCTAGCCCTGTTTTATTGGTAAGAAAGGAAGATGGGAGTTGGAGATTTTGTGTTGGCTATAGAGATTTGAATAAGGTAACAATTCTAGACAAATTTCCTATCCCTTGCATTGATGAGCTGTTGGATGAGTTAGGGGGAGCCACCATTTTTTCTAAGTTGGACTTGAAATCCAGATATCATCAAATTTGGATTAAAGCTAGAGAT
Source organism: Erythrophleum ivorense (assembly GCA_026724425.1). Lineage (NCBI taxonomy): Eukaryota > Viridiplantae > Streptophyta > Magnoliopsida > Fabales > Fabaceae > Erythrophleum > Erythrophleum ivorense. The sequence continues at coordinate 7,589,090 of JAIUCV010000003.1, forward strand.
GAGAAGAAGACAGCATTTAGGACATATGAGGGTTACTATAAATTCTTGGTGACGTCATTTGAGTTGATGAATGCTCCCTCAACTTTTTAATTCCTAATGAACGACATTTTTAAGCCTTATTTGAGGTAGTTTGTGTTAATTTTCTTTGATGATATATTGATTTACAGTTCTGACTTTGAAACCCACTTATCACGCTTGAGAGTTGTTTTTGAGGTGTTGCAAAATCATGGCTTGGTGATTAATGGAAGGAAGTGTGTTTGGACAGCTTAAGCTTGAGTATTTGGGGCTAATTATCTCAGCAAAAAGGGTAGAAACAGACCCTGCTAAGGTGGTAACAATGCTTTCTTGGCCTGCACGAAAAGACAGATTTTAAGAGGTTTTTTGGGGATTAACCAGGTATTATAAAAAATTTGTGAAGAATTACAACAAGATAGCTGCCCCCTCTCACGGAGTTACCTAAGAAGAATAGGGAGGTGAAGCTCAAACAGCCTTTGAGAACTTAAAGAGAGCAATGTCAACTGCCCCTATGTTGGCAATGCCAAATTTTCCAATTCCCTTTGAGGTTGAGACAGATGCTTCGGGCAGAGGCATAAGGGCTGTTTTTTGCAACAAGGAAGACCCATAGCCTATTTTAGCCAAGTTCTATCCAAAAGAGCTCAACAGATTTCTATTTACAAGAGGGAGCTCACGGCAATTATGCATGCAGTGAAGAGGTGGAATCATTATTTAATGGGTCACCCATTCATCATTCGAACAGAATGAAACGCCCTAAAATTTTTGCTAGAACAGAGGTTTGTTGATCTAGACTAGCATAAGTGGGTTTCCAAGCTCATGGGATATAAATTGGAGATAAATTATGAACTCGGATCTGAAACTAGGGTGCCTGATGCATTGTCAAGAAAAGAAAAGACGTCATGAATTGAAGGCCTATTTCTTATGGAATTCTGAAGAGATGGAAGCTCTAGATGAGGAAGTCCAGAAGGATGAAGAATTAGCTGCAATTGTGCAGCAGCTGATAGTAGGAAAAGAGCTCCCTAAAGGGTACAATTTAAAGAGGGGCTGTTTTTTTTTAACCAAGATAGGATGGTGAGACCAAAACACCCCTTGGATTGCAGCTCTAATGCAGGAATTCCATGCATCTCCTCTTGGGGGCCACTAGGGTTATTTACATACTTACAAAAGGTTATCCAAGACACCATATTAGGAAGGGATGAAAAGAGATGTTCAGGACTTTGTTGCTAAATGTGAGATGTGCCAAAAGTGCAAGTATCAAGCCATGTACTCGGCTGGTCTACTACAGCCATTACCAATACCATAAGGGGTTGGGAAAGACATTAGCTTGGACTTTATAGTATGGCTACCAAATGAGAAAAGTTCAACACCATCTTGGTGACGGTAGATAGGCTCACCAAGTATGTGCGTTCTATTGGCTTATCACACCCTTTTTCAGCTAAAGAAGTAGCTGAACTTTTTATCAAAGAGGTGGTTAAGCTACATGGTTTTCCCTAGTCAATCGTGCCTAATAGGGATAGGATCTTTATGAGTCAATTTTGGTTGGAGATATTTAAAGTGGTTGGCACAAATTTCAAGTATAGTTCTAGTTATCATCTACAAACAGATGGATAGACTGAGGTGGTAAATCGAAGCCTTGAAACTTATTTGTGTTACTTTGTGTGGAACATACCAAAGCAATGGGCTAGATGGTTATCGGGGGTTGAATATTGGTTTGATACCTCCTACAACCATTCCACGGAAATGAAACCTTTTAAGGCTCTCTATGGGCGAGATCCTTCAACTCTTTTCAAAATGGAAGATGTTTATTCAGCTGTGAAAGAGGTTAATGAAACCATAAGAGCTAGAAATCTGATTTTGGCTTAGCTGAAGCAAAATCTCGAGAGAGTCCAGGAGTACATGAAGCTGCAAGCTGATAAATCACAAAGGGAAGTGACATTTGAAGAAGGAGACATGGTATATTCAAAGATCAGTCCTTATAAACTGAAAGCTCCGTCAAAAAGAGCCAATGAAAAACTATCTGTCAAAAAGAGCCAATGAAAAACTAAGTCCTAGGTTCTAGGCCCTTATAAGTGTTGGAAAAGGTAGGGCCTGTGGCATATCATCTTGAGTTGCAACCAACTATAAGAATTCATCCGGTGTTTCATGTATCACAGCTTAAAGGGTCATTGCATGCTACTAAGGCTTCATGAGAAATTCCTTCTTTTCTATTCGATGAACTAGAATTATAAGTCCACCCAAAAGCAGTATGAAAGGCAAGGAGGCTAACCAATGATGTGGTGGAAATCTTGATTAAATGGGCAGAACTACCTGAATTTGAGAATACTTGGGAGGACTATGATGCAATACACAATCAGTTCCTTGATTTCCACCTTGAGGACAAGGTGAAACTAGTTAGGGAGGGTATTGATGGGCCCAATCTTGATGGGCCTCGGTGAAAACGTATAGCAGAAAAAAGATAAGGAAAACAGTAGATAACAATACAGTGGTGGCCCCTGGTGGGATGAGCAGGAATAACTTTGAGTTGAAGAGAGAATGGCATGGCGTGGGTTTAACACATGGAGGTTGGGAATTATAGGGGACGTGTTGCAGGGTTGAGGGGGGGGGGGGTGTGGTAAGTAAAAATTCATCAATAGCCTGGGAGAGAACCTGCCTCTTGAATGCAGGGGTGTTTCTTTATTTTCCTTTACTGTTTGCTGAGTTTTCTGTTTCCTTTCTGCTGTAACCTTTCCAACAACATTTTCTGGGAAGATAGCTTGTTTTGTTAATTCAATAAGACTAGACTTTCAGAGGATTTGAACACCTTTATGTTTTATTTTTGACACATCCAAATGGGTATGTATGCACCATTACGATTGTACTTACACCTAAAGTACTACTAAATGTCATCAACGTGAAAGAAGCCCTTTTTCCTTGTAAAGTAATGGTGTACATTAGAAGTAAATTGGATTATTCTTTTCTTTTTCTTTCCCTTTGCAGATTGTGGAGGCGCAGAGTATGCTAGAGGTTATGGCATCCCAGTTATGCTGTTCCCTAAAGATGGACTATCTGCAAGTGATCTTGTTAATACCCTAAGGTCATATGCATGTATAATTTGTTGAGCTTGCTTATATCTATTTTTTAAATGAAGAATTAAACTAAGTTAGCCTCTGGTATTTTAATTCACTAAGCATTGGCATCGAAATTTCTTGTATGTATGGGAGTAATAACAAATTAAGCTCTCATAGTTATTATGGGTATGTGAAAATACCATCTTTTCTAGATTTCACAGGTTGATTCAATAATTTTGGTAACCTTCTGATAAAAGTTTTGTCTAGATTTCATTTATAATCTGCAACAACTATTTTGCTATGATGTGTACTGTGTGTGTGTGTGTGTGTATATATTATTTTAGGGTAGTGGATTCTCAGTTAGGCTTATGCTAAACTTTGGAATTTTTTGGTGCTTAGCACTTAGATGCTACTTATCTCATGAAGAAACTTGGTTTCTGATTTATAGGACTTGATGTTATCTGTCCCCATATATATATATATAATGAACTTGTTCATTTTATTATTATTTTCCTACTATATTTTACTATCAGCGGTTTGAAAGTACCAAAGAATATGATCGAATTTGGTCAATTATTATGGAGCACAAGGCAATCTATATTGATGTACAATACATTCTTCTTAATTAGTAATTGGGAAGTTCCTGAATTTTATTTATCTAAATTTTAGAAAACATAGCAAATACTGAATGATGTCCTCTAGCAAATTTCTTAATCAACAAAACTTTCTTGCGTGGCATTGGATGTTTGTGGACAACTTTCTCTGCATATGTGTGTGTGTGTGTGTGTCAGTACAAATGGATGCTTTACTGTAGAATGGAAAGGCAAATAATTACCAGAAATGAATAATGAATTTACTAGAGAGATATGGTGCGTAAAAACATGGCTATATTATTGATATATGAGACATTATCTTTATCAGGAGTTTGGAGGTTGATTTTATCCTTCTAGCTGGATACCTCAAACTTATACCAGTGGAATTAATCCGAGCTTATGAAAGGTCCATAATAAACATTCATCCATCACTTCTTCCAGCTTTTGGCGGCAAAGGCTACTATGGAATGAAGGTACACAAAGCAGTAATTGCTTCTGGAGCAAGGTATGCTACTTATAAAATATCTGCACATATGTTGGTTGTCATTGAATACTACTATATTTGGTTCTTGATTATCTTATCTTTGTTTCTTTTATGTGTGTTTGTTTAGATACTCAGGTCCTACAATTCATATTGTTGATGAACATTATGACACGGGGCGTATCCTTGCCCAGCGTGTTGTCCCAGTGCTTGTCAACGACACTGCAGAGGAGTTGGCTGCAAGAGTTCTTAGGGAGGTAATTGGATATTATGTCATTGATCCCCTCTCCCCTAAACTTGGTCGCATTTTGAAGCAATAAATATTCTTATTCCTGATTCCTGAATGAAATTTGATGATAATTTTTGTTGTAAGAAGTTTTCATGACCTTTTAGACATGATTGTAAAACACCCCCCCCCCCCCCCCCCCCCAAAAAAAGTCCTGAGCTTGCCAATGATACTGCAGAGGAGTTGGGTGCAAGAGTTCTTAGGGAGGTAATTGGATATTATATCATTGATCCCCTCTCCCCTAAAAAAAAAAGAAGAAAAGAAAAGGGGGCAAAAAAGGAAAAAAAAATCCCATTAGAGTTCTTAAGAGATGAAACAATTCTCAAATTGGTCCCTAATAAATTTTCATTCTCATTTTGGTCTCTCATGATTCAAAATCTATCCAATCTAGTCCCTTCATCAGTGAACAACTAACTTATCTAGTGACATTTAATGATGCCATGTCACATTAAATGTGCCATGTCATTAAATCCATTAGCAAAGTTAGCGACTCAGAGATGAAGGATTAGATTGGATAAATTTTGAAAATGAAGGACCAACATGAGAATAGAAATCTGTTGCGGACTAATTTGACAATTGGTCTATTTGTGAAGGACCAAAATAAAATTTTCGTTGGCTAGTGATTTAGTAACTTGCCTGTTTTTATGTTGCACTTTAGGAACACCGGTTGTATGTGGAGGTGGTAGAGGCTTTATGTGAAGAACGCATAGTTTGGAGGGAAGATAGTGTTCCCCTCATTCGAAGCAAAGAAAACCCAAATGAGTTGAGCTGAAGAAACTGGCACATTGATGAGGTCTTGAATCGCTTCTGATTTTACTTTCATATGATTATAATTTATATTCTCTTCCCATTTCTTTCTACTACAATACCTATCACCCAATGAAATTTTATTGCTATTGCAGGGTTTTTTGCTGAGGATTATGGCGTCTATAAAACCTAACATCTACAAAATTAGTAGTGAATGGTATATGAGTATCAGATAGGTTTGAGGTGCCCTTGATCATAGTTTTGGGATTCTTCTCATATATGTCCTTTTTCTTTTTTCTTTTTCTTGGGGGGGGGGGGGGGAATCCTCTGTTGTCACAGCAAAGAATTTTTAAACAACAACAACAACAACAACAACAATAATAATAATAATAAAAAAGACAGCTTCCCTGTTTAGGGGTGCAGCAAATAGTGCTTCCCTCCACCGCAAAGGATGCAGTGCTGTGCCCTTGTCTTCTAAATGGTGCTGACTGGGTCTTGACTTAATTTCATTGGACTTTGAGCCTCTTCTATACATGTTTGGGAATAACATTTGTCTCGCAAGTCTGAGAGGTTTGGATAGTTTGTAGGACGTCTTAGACCTAAACTCGATTGATTTCACAAGATATTAGAAAATGGTTGCTTGAGGTTGTATTTGAATTGTGTATTAATTTCTAACTGTAATGCCCTAACTATAATAACTATACCTCTCATTGAGTAAAAACTAGTAGAAATTTCATGTTATATGCACGTATTGATACTCCCAACAAAGTACTCGCCCAAATTTGGTAAGAGGCTTTTTTTTTTAAGTGAAATAAATTTGGAAAGAGTTGCCTAAATACTGTAGATTTCCTAAATATTTCATTAAATAAATTTTTACATGCAAGCATGTGATTAGTAGAATTTAAAAAATAAATAAATAGATTAAAAATGGCAATGCTGGCTTGCGTTTTATTTATTTATTTTCATTATAAGTACATAACTATTTTAACCTATTCGATTTTGCCACTCACGTTATTGAAGTTTGAATAAATTATTCTTTTCTCTTTTGAAAAATATTCAAATTATATGGTCATTCTTTTTATTATGAAAAAATATATAAAATTTCCTTATTCTTAATAATTTCTTTCATTAAAATATATTATATTGAAAAACATATTTCTTAAATTTTTATTTTAACATTATTTATTGTGTTAAAAATATAAGCTTAATATTTTATATTTTAAAAATAATAATTTTATATTAATCAAATACATATTTAATATTTATTATAGTATATAAATAATAAATATAAAGTTATTTAGACTAAGTAGGTATAATTGCATTTTATATTTTGTCGCAAAATAGTTAGTATAATACATTTTTAAAATTCAAGGGAGGAGATTAAATTCAAAAAAAAAAAAGATACATAATTTAAGTATCTCTTAAAAAATAAGAATATAACTTACCCTTAAAACTTCTAAAAGCATAGCACCAAAGTTAGTGGTGAAAATTTATTGAAAACTTTCTTCTACTTCTATCTTTTGCAACCTATTTTTAAATCTCAAGCAACAAAGTTTAGTACTAGAATAGATGACTTATTGTAAAGTTCTTGTGTTAGTCTCCTCCTTTTAATAAGAAAGAAAAAGAAAACAATTTCATTGATTGTAACAAAACGTACTTGGAGTTTTACCAAAATTTGCCAACCTTTGCAGAAATGCAGGGGATGTTGGATAACCATAATTTTGCTCCCTTTTGCATGCAGCCAAACACAATTTAATTTTTAGCAAAAGAACAATTTTTTTTTTTGGATAATTTTGAATTTACATTATAGACATTTTTATATTCATAATTAGAGGTGTGCACACATAGTTCTCAATATCTCTCTCTCTCTCTTTCTCTCACACGCACACACACATATAATTGTTTTTATTTATTAAAAAGTTAAAGTTTTGGTAAAATATTTTGAATTTACAAATTTTGACTTATAAAAATTAAAAAAAAGTTATGATTTTTCTTTTATAAATCTTCTTTTTTATTAATTGAAATTTAAATAATTTAGGATTAAATGAATAAAAAAATTAGGAATACCAAAACTAAATAAATTCAATTTACCAAAATTTCTTTTTAATAATTTAATTTGATTCAGTTGAGTCATTTTAAATAAAATAAATAGAATTAATATTTTAGTAAATCAATTATATTAGTTCTTTTTTTTTTTGAATCAAATACTGAGGGATAAAATACCTAGTTTTAGTTTAAACAGTTGAACTAAACCAATGAATATCATTAATCATTTGTACACAAGTTTATTTATTTACCTTATTGAAATCATTAGATGTAATATAATAATAAAAAAAATTTAAGTACTTTATAAAATTTTAAATTGAAAGTTTCAACCATCATATGCAAATAAAGTCCTACCTTGTCTCTAAAATTTTATTGGATTTCCCCAAAGACCCATAAAATATACATTTTATTAAATCCTAATGAGAGTGAAAGGGACCTTGATAATAAAGAGGGTGATGATGATACAATTAACATTCATTGGGAAGATAGTCCAGATTTTGAGTTTGCTGAATGAACGTTTATTGAAGGATTAGCAATACGTAAGACTCTCAATAAGATGACCATTCGATCCATAATTCTAAAATATTGGAATGCGAAAAAAAAAATATTATAATTGGGATTCTTTGCTCAGATCAAGTTTGAGTAAAGAATGCTTAGAGAATCTGGATTACTCAGATCTTTTTTGGACGGTACAGATTAAAACAAAAAAAACTTGTGAAGTGGGAGTCAATCTTTTTCTTATTTTATGTTGAGAAAGATGATAATTATGATAGAATTCTGTGTAACAGTCCATGGGCTGTTATGGGATTTATTTTGATCCTAAGCCCACGGTCTCCATTTCTGGCGATACAGGAAGTTAATCTCGACATTGCTTCTTTTGGGTTCAAATCCATGGCCTACCTAAAGAAGCTATGACTAAGAAAAATATGCTGACATTGGGGTCAAAAATTGGAGAAGTCATGATGTATAAGGAATCCGTTCTTAAAGGATGAATTTCATGTCGCTTTGCAAGAATTTATGTCAATGTAGATCTTACTAAACCTTTCGTAGTGGGTATGCAGATTCTGAGGCCTGACTTATATAAAATATGGGCGACGTTAAAATACGAAAAACTGCATCATTATTGTTATAGTTGGGGTCGAACTGACCGTAATATGCAATCTTGTCAATATGACAAATTGATGTATCCAGTTAACCCCTCTGAACCTTGTTTTGGATCTGGCTTAGGAGCAGCACTTGTTAGGTCGATTGGATTAATCATCTCTATCAACGATGACAGCCATGATCAATCGAGAATGGGTGAGGAAGATGAGACACGGTGGCTTTGTTTGTAATAAGGAATTACCTGATGTAAACTATCCAGATGTGAAGGAGGCTCATCGTGTAATGCTGAATTCTTTCGTTGACATTCACAACTCCTCAAGTGAATGAGGGCAGTGTAGCTACCTTGAGGGAATACATGTTTTAGTTTATGGGGTTCGAGCTTCACGTGTGACGGGTTTTAGACGATATGGATCCTCCATTAACTCGTATAGGCTTGATGGTGGTGCAACTCAAGTAATTGGCCCAAAGGAAATATATTTCCACCTCAGATTGAGGGTTTAATGGACTGCACGACACCAACCCAATCAACGCCTCATCTCTCCCAAAAAATGGGCCCTTAAACGTTTGCAGCCCTTCACCAATTCACTCGATTGCTTTGGGTTCGGGATCCACACTTCCATCCACATTAGCCTCTTTGGGCCGTTAAGGTTGTTCTGGTTTTAAGACAGCTAGCAAGACATTGGGCCACGCCATGGCTACGAAGTTGGGCTCTCTCTCAGATCAGAATATGAAGACGCTACCCCATTATTATGTTGAAAGCCCCTCAGACGATGAAACCAGGGATGATTATAAGGATGATGCAAATGGCGCCAACCAACCTCTCATTCTTAAGCATCATCCACCATATGCAATTGTTCTTCCAAGTGAGTGCAAAGTATCTTCCTGAAGCATTCAGCAGAGTCTGATCTTGAATCTGCGGTGAAAAAAATTGAGCCATTTAGATCTTTGAAAGGGGAGATAGGCTTGTACCTTGTATTTGGGGGTTTCGATGATGATTTCAGTGCTGCCCTTTGATTACTTGGCAATACTCAGGCCTCACTATTTGAAGTTGGTAAAAGGGGAAAGCAACGAAAATTTGCAAAGGGAAGAGGAAGGAAAAAAAAAACAGCTATGATGATATACCTATTCAGCTGGGGAGTTTATTGTGAGGAATGTTTCAAAATAGTATGTCTAATTGTTCTAGTGTTTCAGTTACGTTTGAAGTTAATCGTTGTCCTCGAAAAGCCATCAGGGCGTTATGAGTCTTTATTATAGAACTATCAAGTCCTGGAAGCAGCCTTGATAGGTAAATCTCTCAAAGGAGATTTGTAGGAAGTTCAACCCTGTTTGGTTTTTTTCATGGAGGCTAGAATGAATAATTAGAAAATTAAAAAATTTCAACAACAGTTGTAGAGTTTTCCCAGTGTTATTTCTATGGACCTAGTAGGTTTAATTGGTGGTTTGGCTCTTCAGTGGACTTCAAAAATTATGGTGGAAGTTTTGCTATTGTCAAAGAATTTAATCCATGTTTCTATTAGTGAGGGGTTAGGAAATGTTGCTAGTTTATATACCTTTATTTATGGCCCTCTTAAAGGCTAAGAGAAGAGTGATTTCTGGAGGGGTCTCTGATGCCTTAATCTGAGGTTAGATGTATTGTGGTTTTGTATTGGTGACTTTAATGGCTTTTTGTATAACTACGAGAAATGAGGAAGATGAACTCAACCTCTCTCAAATTTTATCAATTTCCATGACTTTTTGTTTGAGTATGCAATGATTGATCTTGAGTCCCTATTTTTACATGGTTTAATAATTGTATGGATGATAATTGCTAATTTTTATATATTTTATTCTTTTTAATTTAGGCATTTTGATGATAAATTGCAATCTAATAGATTTAATGGGAGGATATTTGATTTTATTAGCTATCTCTACACTTTAGGAATTTATTGCAAAATTAGTGGATTTTAATGCATAAATTTTTTTAAAAATAATTGTGAATGTTCCTATTTAATTTTCTCATTTTTTTGTGTATATTTTTTATTGGCAAATGGAACTTAAATGGGAAATTTTATTTGGAAGCTACAAGATTGAAGGGCAAAAATTCATAGATGAGAGCTACATAAGTTGCAGGTGCATTTCATCCACGTGACACATGTAATATTAGCATGAGTTGAACGAGCTGGGGAGAAGGAACAAGAAGGCTTGGTTTGGAAGAGATCAAGGAACAAATTTGTTTGCTTGTAAAGAAGTTTTTCTTCTAAGGCTTTTCTATGACTAGCCTTAAATATACAAATTTTGTGATGATGTTAAAGGGTGATACTCTTAAAATTATAGAAAATTTTACACTTATTAGTTTATGAATTTTTCTTATAAGGTTATATCCATAATTATCTCTATGAGATTAAAGAATATTCTAAGGAGAGTTATTACAAAATCAAAGAGCTTTTTTTTTCTCGAAAAGATTAATTAAAGATAATATCTTCATCGTTTATAAGACTTTTCATTATTTGAAAGCTTAAGAGAGGAGGAAGAAAACATGAACTAGTTATTAAATTATATATAAACAAAGCCTATGGAAAGGTGGAATGGGATTTCCTATAATAGGTCTTATAAAAAATGGGACTTTGTGACAAATAATGGAATGTGCAACTTCAATGGATTTCAATCTCTTATTATTAAGTAGGAAAATAGCTCAGATTATTCCCCATAAAGGATTAAGACAGGGAGATCTTCTTTCTCCCTTTCTTTTCATTATTGTTGTAGATGTGCTCTTTAGAATGATTGATGCCCATGTTTCTTCAGGGAATTTGAAAGGGCTCCACTTTGCTAGGAGATGTTCCACTCTATCTTATTGTTTGTTTATTGATGATTCTCCTTAGCTTCTCCAATCAATTGTTGGATAATGAAGAGGATATTAGATGACTATCGTAGGGCGTTTGGTTAATTGATTAATCTTGATAAATCTTGCTAGAGCATTTAAAGGATGAAATTTGTAGTATAATGGGTATTAATGTAGTGGACTTTGTTGGCAAATATTTGGGTTTCTTGATTCTTTGTAGTAATCTAAAATGGAGGTACTTGCATTTGTTCATGATAAAATATTATGCAAAGTGCATAATTGGAAGCAAGGAGTCCTATCTCAAATGCTATCCCTACTAACTTTGTGTCATGTTTTAAATTTCCCCAAAAAATGTCAAGAACTGGATAGTATTTTAACTATGTTTTGGTAGGGATAATCTAAGGAGGAAGATTGAATTCATTGGCAAGCTTGAAGAAAGTTAGCTCTAGCTAAAAGCAATGGAGGAAAGGGTTTCAAGGATTTTTCTTTTTTTAATTTGACACTTCTAGCAAAATAGGCATGACATATCATCTTATCGCCTAATGACGTGTGGGTGAGAGTTCTCAAAGGCATTTACTTCACAAACTCAAATTTTTTATCAACAAAAAAGGCTTGGGAACTTCATAGGCCAGATCTAGTATTTTAGAAAGAAGAGATTTATTGTCTAATCATTTATGTTGGGCTATTGGAAATGATGTGAATATTAATATGTGGGAAGATCCATGGGTTCCTTCTTTAGAGGGTTTTAAATTATTCTCTTCTCTTTTTTATAATTGATAACTATGGATAGAATCTAAATATGGCCTTTGTACTATTAAAAAAGGTTATCAATTTGAATTGTTAGGTTTGTATTGGTTCATTGCCTTTGAAATGAAAGTTAACCTCAGGAAGAGAAGGTATTGTACCTTTCCCATTTATCCTTGCTATAATATTGAGGAGGATTCCATGGAGCACCTTTTCATACTCTGTGAATGGGTTTAGAAGGTTTGGTTTTCCTACCCTTTCTCTTAATATAGAGTGTAATAATATTTCTAGAATAAAGATTTTGAAATGTTAATCAATTTGTTTTGAAAGATTAAAATTTCTATGCTCTACTAGTATATTGGGAAAGCCAGATGTGCTTGGGCATTTAATAAGATCTTTTTTTATGTAGTGACTATTACGCAACATGCTATTATGGCTATCCATGAATACTGGTCAATAAACAAATAGATAGCATTTAAGGATTATTTGTCTCATTCTTTTAATGTTACTACTAATTTATATTGAAGTTTGCTCAAGGAAGGCAATTTTAAAATTAAAGTTAATGGTAAATTTCATGTTAACTTTGTAAAAGCTAGCATTAGACTTGTTATTAGATATTGTTATGGTGCACTTGTGAACCTCTTGTATTGTTGTTTCCCCATTCATGCCTGAGGCATTTACTCTTCTTAAAGGAATCCAAGTGGTAGTAGACTTGGATTTGAAACTGTTGGAATTTGAATCTGATTGTAAAGAGCTAGTTATGACAATTAATTTGTCTTCTTTTGGTCTTGATTGAAGAAGTTTGTAAATTCTAAAAGCTGTTAATTTCTTAATAAGCAATTTTCCTGTTGTTTTATTTTTATCCCTTGAGTTTTAAGAACTGTTAATGGAGTTGTTGATTGGCTTGTCAAGCACTCTAATAGAGGAATTGATAATTCATATATTCTCTATATTTTTACATATTAATTATGGACTTTTTATTAATAATTTGATAATACTTTGAGCTTTATTGGATATTATTTGGATGAAGAAGTAAAATTTCACCTTTTAGAATTTTATTGTATAAATTCGACATTTTAATGGATTTATTTTTTAGGTGACAATTTTATTTCATGGGTCATTGATTTTATTTCATTTTTGACTTAAGGAATTTCATGAAGGGAAGCACATTCATACATGGAGGAATGAATGAAAAGGAAGGAGCACTCACATGCAAATCACGGTCCTGCAGTCTTCATTCATCATGTTACGCACTCATAAACATGAATTGAAGGCATGAGTTTGATGCAAATGATACTTACATGAACACAATTCATGCCTTTTTCATGCACAATATTTTCTCTCATGTGAAAGCACCAAAACATGGGTTTTTCTATGTAGCAAACACACAAAGCATGCATCAATCTCACATGGCAAGGGAGAAGAAAAACACATACGTCACGAGCCTCTTCTATGTCTCTCTTAACTCCCACAAAAACATGCATCATTTTGTTCACATCACACATAACACCCATTCATTTGCACGTAGAAAGCTTTTCCACATGACACATCCCACAACCCTCTTCTACACTTGATTTCCACATATATGATGGAAGTATCAAGTCACTCACGTGCATGAGAATCATGCAAGAGGGAGGCTCCAAGATTTTAGATCATTAACACACCACACACGACCATCTCACACTCTCACGTCACACAATTATGCACTAACCATTCACACAATTACACCCACATATAATCACACACGGATAGCACACATTATGTGGAAGGTTGAATCGGATTTCAAATTCAAGGATTAACTACATAGTAGCTTCATCATACATGCAACACACTATCAAACACTCTCATTTACTCGCATGAAGCCACTGCACTTCACACACGACATTCACATCATTCTCTATCCCACTCCCAAAGACATGCAAGAAAGCATTATGAGGAAGGCACGTGGGGAAGATTATGATGTGGAAGAGTTGCGGGATTGAGAAGAAAAAGAACATGAGTGCTTAAGAGGGGTCAAGCACGTGAAGGGAGAGAGAACACGATATTAGGAAGAGAACATGAATGTGGCTCAGGTTTTAGAAATGAGAAGAAGCTGATGTGGGAGATTTTCGTGTGGAAGGAAAGAAGATGCACAGGTTTTGGAGAAGAGGGGGGTAGGATCCAGGACAAAGAGAAGAACGCACAACATAGAAAGAGATTCATATTCTCTCATTCTTGGAGGCTCCATGGCTGTGCCCCTTCATCCCTTCAATTTCCTTCATCATTTCCTGAAATCAATAGAAGCTGAACTCTTTTTGGTAGCTAATCTTAGATGCTAACTTTTTGATGGAATTTCGAGCTCTCAATTTCAATCAAGAGTAGGCTAATTTTTTTCATCTCCTATTCTATTTTTGTTGTTACTTCAATTAGTGTTCTATTGATTAAGTTTAATTGATAGAAACTTGATTATTGTAGTTATTTTAGATTGCTAAATCCTTTGGATTTTGTTCATGAATTGGAGATATATTATTATCCTTTAAGTGTTTGATAAATTACTCTTGAATGGTTGTGCATTTTCTACCTACGTTACTTGCAATTCTTAGCTTAATTGTGCAATGATTATTGTGTAATTGATGTTAAAAATTGTTCTTGATTAATATAATTGAGACTTTTTGGAGTTTAAATGGTGGTTTTAACTTTTAGGTTGAAGGTCTAACAACTTAAAAGAACAATTAAATTTATATTTAGGTGTGTTCTAATCCTTTTATGCAAACTCTAATCAACTGATAGTGTTATAGTCACAAGCTTTTAACTGGTTAAGCACTTGTATTTCAATTGATTAATTGAAAATTTCTTTAATGAATGCACTAAATAAGGGAATTAACTCCAGGTCTTAAGTCAATCTAATGAGAGTAATGATAATTGAAGTTAAGGAAGTGAGTTCAAAATTAGCTATTTTGTTAGTTGATTTAATCACCTTAGTTATAGTTTTCAATCTTTATAGTTTATTTTAATTCAATAAAATTCCAAAAATTAAATTCCTCAAATTATCTCTTCTCTTGTGTTTCACTTAGTTTGTACACCTAAAAAATTCTTCTACAAACAATTAGAATTCAACTCCAAGGAAAACAATTTAAATTGTACTACTAACTATAAATTTTAATTTAACCTAGTTATTTAAAATTGTTCAGCATAACCATCAAGAATGTACCCATCAAGATTAAAATCTTTTTCCCCCATTTACTCTTTTATCAATTTTCTTTAGAGGTTTGATAGGAGACAAATAAGGGATTGGCTAAATTATTGTGTTGTAACTAGCTCCCTTCATTTTGTTTTATTATTTTTGTCTAAATTTGTAAGGAAATTTTAATTGCTTTGAAAAAAAAAAACCTTGCCTAAGTCTAGACCTAAGAACATTTATGTAACGACTTGAACCCCATTATTTTAGTTTGGGCCTTGCAAATAAAACACAATGAATAAGTAAAAAAATATGGATAAATTTAATTTTATTAAAAATGTTTAAATTATTTTTATTTTTTAAAAAATATTTTTTTGATGAAACTAAAACGTACATTATATTTATTTTATTAAAAAACTATAATTACATCTTAATTGAATCAACATGTTTTTATATATCATTTGTTTAATATATCCGTATTAAATATATATTTTATCAATATAAAATAGTTATTTTTTAAATTAAAAAGCTATAAAAATATTTAATAAAAAATATCAGAAACAAACAATATATTCATAAAATATTTTTAAAAATTTATTAATTTTTAGAACAATTATTTAATTTCAAAAATAAAATATGTATTTGATTTATAATAATATATATGATATTTTTTTTATATTTTGATAAATTTTTTAAAAATTAAATTTATAATTTTTAACATAAAATAAATAAAATTATAATAAAAATTTAAAAATATATACTTTTAATAAATTATATTTTAAGTAAAAATAAATTAATATTATTTTTAAAAATGTGTTAATCATATTTCAATTTTGATGAATTTATGTATATTTTAAAATAAAAAAGGAGTCATGTAATTTAAATATTTTTTAAAAAATAATTTACTCAAAAAATATAAATATGAAAAAGCAAAAAAAGGAAAAAAAAAAAAAGCGGAGAAAATTTCGTAAAAAAAAAAACCCAAAAATCATGTCTTAGAGGGAATAGAAAATCGAGTCTTGTAACCTGCCTCGAATGCCCAAAAGAGATTCTCCGCCTCATGCCCTGTTGTCCTCCTGAGTCCTGACCCAAATATTGGCGAGAAACCAAACTAAGCAGAAGAATGAGATCTACTTCAGCTGAAGCGCTTTGTTTTTCTTGATTAATCTGCCCAAGTATGTAGTACCTTTATCAATTTTATTATTATATATTTACCATTTGATTTTATTTTATTTTTGGATTTCGCGTGTCAATTCAGTTTGCTATTGCTTATTCCTTTATTGTTTTGGCATGAACAATGAGGGGGATTGTTGATCCTCCTACATAAAGTTTTCAGATTTTTTTATGATTTGATTGACCCTTTTGTCTACGGGAAACAAAAAATGGTTGAGATTGGACTTTTATTTTTTTCGGGCAAACTTGATAGAATTGAATTGGTGCATGATTGTATACTTTTCTTTCACTGGGTTGTTGTATCATTTGTAGAAAATATTACTGTGTTACATTTTTAGAAAAGTTTACTGTGCTTAGGATCTGCTTATTTTTGTCTTGGAGAATAAAGAATTAACATATCATATATCCAAATGCAAATTACATGCTCAATGAGCAGAAGCAATGAAGCAACCGTTGTGGTTGAAGATTGTTAGCGACCATCTATTCGATGTGTTATTGTTAAATGTAGTGGGCATTGCAGAACTCAGCTTGGTGTTTTTTGGGCTTTCCTGGTATTAGATTAGGGTTGGTCGATTTGAGCAATATTTTTACTAATTCGTGATCCTTTCTAATTTATGACATGATTTGTAGTCAAGGGTGCATGTTTGTGCTTTCCTCTCTTGGGTACACGTGCAAACTTCCTGCAAATCAAAGGGGAAATTTTCTAATATATCTTTAGGTTGGATGTTTGTAATTTATATCAAATAACCTCATTGCATTAACCATTTTCGTGTCTCTGTTGTGAGGAGTTATGAGTTTTCTCACTTGCTTTTTATCTACATTGTTATTGTTAGAGGATAATGACCAATTTGTTCCCATATAGATGCTCTGCTGACACTGGATCTGAGTGATGTTATCTACACGCTTGGCACCAGAATGGGACGGGGATGTTCTGCACTTTTTTTACACTTCATGTTGACTTGACTTGATATGTCTATCATGCTTATTGATTAACACATTGGTCTGCATAACTTTGGATTACTGTTTGGTTAAATTACTTCCATCCTTTTGAGTAAGTTGTAGGATTCTTAGGACTTGGCATGTTGCCTTATGGTTTGCAGGATTTTTCCAACTCTGCAGCTTCAAAATACTGTTAAACAAATCATTGGGCTGTAGAGGAGAATGGCAAAGACAATATCTAGCTTCTGGGGTCCAGTCACATCCACTACTGAGTATTGTGAAAAAAATTATGAACATTCATCTTACATTGCAGAATTTTATAACACGTTATCCAACATTCCAACCATCCTTTTGGCACTTATTGGTCTTATAAATGCTGTAAGACAACGGTTTGAGAAAAGATTTACCGTGCTTCATGTATCAAATATGACACTTGCCATGGGAAGCATGCTGTACCATGCCACACTGCAACGTGTGTAAGTATCGATCCCCAACATTCCTTCAATGGTTGAAGTTAATTTATGCCTGGTTGTTTGGTTGGTTTCCCACAATTTAGAGTTACTTTGTCCAATAAGTTTGGCAGGTTAGTAGTAATGTTTATTGCTTAATTGAGGAATTAAGACTTAAGATGCTAAGGGATATTTATAACACCCTGACTAAAAGTTGCTATGGGAAATTATTGAAACAAACTTACTGATTTGTCTTTGTTTTGTACTTTAATGGGGCCATACATCAACGGCCTTTAAGACACTTTTATTGTTTTAATTGTTCTCATATTTATCAACAATTATTGTTGTTTTCTCTGACCACACAAAGATTACAATGTATATATGTTCTCACTCACCTGCATATTTATGCATGTGCGTGTATATGTGCATAACATATTTGGCTTATTATATAAGCAAGCTACCTATTAATTTGAACTGGGAGGCTAGTTCTTTGTATTTGTATGTCACTATGTTTTCTTATATATGAATGGTTCCATTTGCTGGACTACACTTTTGCCTTGCTCTTTAACATGGAAAGGGTGTTCTTTTCAACAAAATTACAGAGAGATGAATAGAGTTGTTGACATTGCTATAAAATGATTATGATTAACTTTTGTATTATATTTTGGACTTATGAGCTAGTTTCCCGCTTTCCATTGTTAGGATAGTGACCTCTTTTTTATATGCAGAGAGTGTTACATTTTGGGATAGTAGCTTGAATAATAAGTTCCTTAATACAGGTTGGATGCATAAAAGGTTAAAAGCTTATAACAGGTTATCTGTTAGGTTGTCCTGGTTGAGTTGGAACTTGGAAGGTCTTATATATGATTGGTGGTTGTATCAAACTTGCATACTGGTGATGCAGTTGTTTAATGGAGTGGGCCCCAATTGTATTAACAAATCGACTGATATAAGATGTAAAGGACGGTACTTGTGCATATAAACGTTTGAGTGCTTGCTCCCTATAGCAATCTTTCTTCTTAATTTGTTGAATAATTCGATTAGGTTGTTAGTTGTGTGCCCATGATTAATATATGTGGTCTTTATATTCAATTTGTGAATCAGCAAGTCAATGTTTGTTTTGGATCACTATTTATTCTTCAGATTTTGGACTTTAATTTAGGCAACAGCAGAGTGATGAAACTCCTCTGGTATGGGAGATCCTACTGTACATGTACATCCTCCACTCGCCAGATTGGCATTACCGCAGTACTATGCCCATCTTCCTCTTCCTTTATGGCGCTGTTTTTGCCGTTGTCCATTCAGTCGTCCATTTGGGTGTTGGCTTCAAAGTGCATTATGTCATTGTGTGTCTTCTCTGCATTCCGAGAATGTACAAGTATTACATTCACACTCAAGATGCATCTGCCAAGCGGCTTGCAAAGCTATGTGTAGCTGCTATTGTGTTAGGCAGTTTGTTTGGGTTCGTTGATCGTGTTTTCTGCAAGGAGATATCCCGCTTGCCCATTAACCCACAGGGTCATGCTTTGTGGCATGTCTTCATGGGTTTCAATTCCTATTTTGCAAACACATTCTTGATGTTTTGCCGTGCTCAACAGCGTGGGTGGTCTCCAAAAGTTGTTTATTTAATGGGTATTTTACCCTATGTGAAGATTCAGAAACCAAAAACCCAATGAGAGAAGTTGAAAGGAGAAGATGAAGGAGAAGATGAAAGCTTCTCCATCATGATACATTTTGGCAAGATAAGTTATTAGCAAACTATCTGTGTTCTTGCTCAGTTTTTTGTTTCTGTTTTAGATTGACTGAAATGATGATTGATTATTTACATATTTTGTCGTAGGAGTAGGACGTGCCATATTTATGCAGTCATATGGATATTTTCTCGAGCCTGGACTATTATTAGGTTTAAAATTGCTATGACAACTAAAACCATTGTTTTGCTGTACTGGTTGTTGTTGGACATAACCCCTCAATATTCTGCTTGTAATGTCTTTTGACTGTGTTCCCCGAATTTTATTTGTGGAGCCCTTTGAAATGTCATACGCAGTTTGCTGTTGCTTTTATTGGGGATTTTTCCTTCGGAAAGTTGGCAGTTTTGGTTTGGACAAAACTTAGCTGTCGTTTTCAGATGTTTTCTATCAAGTTCTCTAATAAGAATATAATATGTGGATATTTTTTGTAATTAAGTATCATATGATTGTCTCTTTTTAAAAAGTTCGTACACATATTATGATTTTATTAGAGAACTTAATAGCAAGCATCCAGATAATTTTACTTAAATTCTGTTCTTCTGGTATTTAGTGACATGGTGTATCTGTGCCTTCTGGCTTATAGTGATCTGTCACTGTTATGATGCTTTTAAAAGCCATCTGGAATCCTTATGTTTTATCCAATTGGAATTTCAGTTGACACTCCTGTAGCTTCCAATATATTCTTGTGGGAACTTATGGGTAGCAGAATTTCTTAGTTGAGCTTTAATTAAATTATTACTGCTCTGCGTAGCGACATACTACTAATAATTCGGATATTTTGTTGTAGCTTTTTTAATATTCTTGCTAGGAGAAAATTCAAAATCTTGGGTAATGATCTTTCCTCTGTTGAGAAGTAATGTGTTGTCCCAATGGGAATTCCTACATACTGTTCACATTTGCAGAATAATTTGCTTTATCTACAGTTGTATAAGAGATCAAAGGATTTTCTTACATAGAATGTAATTTATGAAACTTTTTCTTTTCGGCCCAAGAATAAAATATATGACTTTAACGTAGTGGTGATCTCATGAATTTTGTTTGACATTCATTTGAGTGGTTTGCGAATGACGAAGCAGGCACGACTTATCCAAAAGCAGCTCTTTGTACAAACGAGGTCTTTGATTAATTGCCATTCTATGGGATCAGTTTGCCATTGTAGTAGAAAATTACAAAAAAAAATGGCATTGCAGAGAATGAAATTGCAAGATCAAAGAATATGAATAACCAATTTTAAATAATTGTAACTTGGAACTATGAAAATATAATTTATAATTTATTTAGAAGAAATAAACGTGTGAAATCATTAATGTAACTGTTAATATAACCCAAAGTAGAGAAACGAATGGAATCTCATTGTGTAGTTTCCGAATGATTAAAATCCGTTTTCCATAGCAAATTTGGTTACTGAGATACAATCTTGGTACAAACGAGGCCTTTAATTAAATGCCATTCTGTGGTACAGATTGTAGAAAATAAAAATAATAAATAAAAAAAACTTGCATTGCAGAGTATGAAATTGGAAGATCAAAAAATATGAATCACCAACTTTAAATAGGTGTAACTTGGAACTATGGAAAATGTAATTTATAATTCATTTGGATGAAATAAACGTCTGAAAACATTAATGTAACTCTTAACCCGAAGTAGAGAAACGAATGGGATCTTGTTCTGTAGATCTTAATCTGTTTTTTCCCTGGCAAATTTCGTTTTTTCTGAGATAACAATAAGATATCATTCATTACAATAGATGATGAAAACGATGTGTACAGTTAAATGTTTTCGATGTTCTAGTTTAACACATAGGACTTCGTAGTGTGTGAATCTATTATCAATTTTTCTAATAAGAACATAAAATAGATATATTTTACAATTCAATACTGCAATATTGTCTCGGGTAAGATCACACGTCATAATTGAAACTCCATGTAGTCTTCCCTCAGAATTTACTAGACAGATTTTCAGCGCTTGATCGTAACTCAAGCACGTTCTGAGATTCTGAATCATTGGTTTTCTATACCAGTGACTTTTACATGCATGCCATCATCAGGGTGGGTGTACAATTGGGTAAGGAAGAAGAAATATATTAATGGTCAAGATACACTATGCACTTTCTTGGCAGCTACCTCAATCTTTTGAATCTTTTCACTCACATAGTAGCAGACATGTACAAATGTATCTTTTCTCCATTTCACTTGTGAACGAAAACACAAACGGTGGGAAGTGAAGTGAGTGGACAATGCATTCTAACATGGATCTACGACTGCCATACATTTTTCCCTTGCAACATTTGCCCAAGCCTCGCATACAGAGCTTCTTGTTCTTCGAATGATAGATTCATTAATATCTGAAGCGATCAGCACCGTTAATACAGCATTTTTCAAACATCAATTTAAGTTAAATAGAAAGAAAGATGCATAATAAAATAGACACAATTACCTGGTCCAGAACCATTTCAACTGAGAAACTTTGCGGCACAACAAATGATTGATGATAGATATATGCAAAAACGGCCATTACCATCTACAATGGAAAAAGATAAAGTCAAAAATCGCTTAACGACGAGGAAGGTTATCAAATTTGAGAATTTCTTATTCTTTTGAAACAGGAGGGGAGAACATATATGGTAAAATAGATGAACCAATTTTACTGATGTATATTTCAACTAGAGGCAACAAAAATACAAGTGGATAGTCATACATTCGACCAAAATACCTCTTTCATAATATGAATGTATACTTCTGTTCTTGACAGCATGCATCTGACATGCCCACTCACTACTCACTAAAATAGACCACTTTGTAGACTATTATCAATGTCAAGTGTTCATTGATCATGAAAGGAAAGGATCCTCGAATGTTTTCAAGGATACACAAAAAATAATTAATAAGATTTTCCTTCAATCTGTATATTTACTTATTGTCTAAGTGCCCATGATCATCTTTACCGTTAATTCTTTCCATTGGATTATTTTGTTGGGGGGATGGGGATGCAGGACGAAACTAAGTAATGCTAAATCTAGTTTTTGAATTATGTAAAATAGAAAATGTCTACTCAGGCAAAACAAGTACCTCCGGTAGTGAATATGTTATCCGTATAATGTAAATCTGCTAGATTCAAATTATCGATACTCTACCTGGCAATCCATTCTGTCAGTAATTCCACCATGTCCCGGAATACTATCACCAAAATCCTGCAAAAATGAAGAAAACAGAGAATAACTGTTAATACCGGTGGCATAAACGGATGATATTTGCTCATTTGCTGCATTACAAAAGCGCCAAGTCCAGACCTTTATTTTAAAAGCTCTTTTGAAACCACTTGCAAAGAAACCCCCAAAAGGTGCAATAATAGAAGCAAACAAGCCAATACAGAGCGCATGCCATTGAACTGGTAGGATGGATATCTCTTTCCAAGGAAGCTGCACGAGATTTAATGTCAGCCGTTTAGAGATTGTGGATTGGCATCTCATGATTACATCATAATCATCAGACTTATAAGCTGAACTGGCATGTAACAAGCATGAATTTAACCTTCAGTAGTAGGTGAATGCTTGCTTATGGCACTCCCCGAAAAAAAAAAAAAACAAAACAAAAAACAAAATATCAAGATTCAACTCAATTACTACTAGAGCAATATTGAATGCAGTGCACTGATGAACTCATGAAAGTTTTTTTTATGCCATTCCTGGGTCCTAGGTCAAAGATCCAAGGTAAACAAAAACTTAGGTAAAAATCACCCTTCAGGGTCATTTGCAAACACCCCCCTCAACTTTCAAAACCAAAAATTTCTCCCTGAACTAACACCTTTCAGGATCTAGATCTTTATGCCAGTTCCCCATTAACATCATTGACTGAGATACCAATTTAGACTCTTTCTTTCATCACATAGCATACTCTTATTGGTCAGCAACTAAAATTGGTGGTTAAAATATTAAAAAAAGGGTTGTGCAAGAAGGGAATCCCTAAATTCCCAAAATCAAAACCCCAATTTTAGGTGCAGACAATTGGGCATATGCCATGTGACAGATGAAAGAGTCTAAACATTTGAGTTAACAGGGTTTAAGGGGAGCTGGCAAAAGGATCTAAATCCTAAAGGGTAATATCTCGAGGGGGTATTTTCTGTTTTCAAAAGTGGAGGGGATGTTTGCAAATGATCCAAAGTTCATAGGGGGTATTTGCATTTTCCCTTAATTTCATGGAGGAGGGGGGCCACACAGATAACATAACACACTTTTAGTCTACGGTAACTAATGATTGCAAATGAACTTCCAGGGAATAACATTCGAGAACTAAGCACTCTTAAAGTTATAGGTTCACAGAAATTACAGGCTAAAATATTGGTTATAAGTAACCCACTAACATATTGCTGCCAAACTAACTGATTTTATATAGGATGCTAACTCAAATATTGAATAGTCTGTACCGTTGACTGCAGAGCAGAAATCATTGAGTTACAAGAATTTTCAAGCTGAATATTGAATACTTACAAAGTGAGCAATCCATCCTGGTAAGGCGTAAGACTCTGGCTTAAACAGTGGACCAGGATCACAGTGAACCCAACCAGTTAATAAATCCTGCATGTTATTCCCAAGCAGATATAAACTTAACATTACTTGAATATTAAATGACGCCCTACCAATGAGCTATGATCTGTTAAAGAGCTACCTTCCTTGGACACGTTAGCCACTGAGAATGAGCCATGATGCTTGCGAGCTGCATAAGGAGATTTGTACAGTTACATAACATCTATTTGTACAACTTTGATTACTGTACATATCAAGAAAAAAGTTTAGATGTGCTATTAAATCAAGGAGAGTCTACTGGTCTTTTGCTTTTCATAATCACATTCACACACGTGCACATAAACATAAATTAACACATCTAAATGCTCAAAAGTTAAAAACAGAAGAAAAGACAATTTATACAGGATCCCCAATTGTATATTTTTTAAGTTGATAATACATCATGCAACATTCAACTAACTCAGATGCCAAAACCAAATTGTAAAAATATTAGATTTAGGTCCTCCAAATTAAAAAAATAATAAACCAAATTAATACACCGGGAATGAGTTGTGAAAACAAAGGTGATAACAGTAAGCGGGTACAGAAAAGGAAGGGCAAGCAACATGAGTTTGTCTCCAGTATTTTTTATATCATTTTAAGATTTAAGAATAATGAATGCTTTGTGCCAGCTATAGACCCATCAGCAATGATGCCCCATGACCTTTTCCTCAAAAATTATCAACATCATCAGGTACTCAGTTGCTAAATTTTCACAATAAATCAGATCAAGATTTTCCGCAGTTTATTTAGGCTGTTGCAATCATATATGCTCTGATTAAATGAAATTCATATTATTTGATAAATAATTCTAGTTAATTGAACACCTCCCCCTACAAAAGAATTAAAAAAAAAGCTGCATTTTCATCACAAAATTGAAAGTCAAACTCACCAAAAATGCAGAGATGATAGTTGTAATTGACGCCCCAATAAAACCCTCCCATGTTTTCTTTGGAGATAGCTTTATCAAAGGGGTTCTTCCAAAGAAGAAACCAAAGATATAAGCGGCAATGTCATTAATTACAATAAGTGAGGCTGGAAGAAGAAACCTGCAGAATGAGCCCACTTGTTAGAGAAAACAAGCAAAACATAACTATCAAGTATTCCATTGTCAATTCCAAGTATACAAAGTTTTGAAGCCACAAAAGAGCAACTGTGGTATATTAAATATAAGCACACATAGAGAATCATTTGAACGCTGGGCAATTCAAAATGAAGAGCCAGTATCACCTGAAAAAAATTTTAAGTAGGAAAAAGAAAAACGTACTAGCCAGCCCACATGAAAGAAAAGGAGAAAATAGTTGAGGTGGAAGAGGGATTAGGGAGATATTAAACAGACTAATCCTATGCAAACAAAAGAAGGGGAGAACACTGACAAAACGCTCTCAAACTATAAGCTTTCATCTTTTAAATAAATAACATCCAAAAATTCAACAGGCTTCATTTATCACTTGACTACAATCTCAACCACCGGATCCAAATACAATTTTCTTGCAACAAATACACAGACTGTAGGAAAAATGAGAATAATTTCAAATGATCCGACTATTGCAACTAAAATCCCAGCAAAATACATTCACTCATCCACTGGTTATGTGTACATCAAACTGAACGACATACAGAAATTATTTTCTATAAATCAGTTCTTTGTATTAAGCTCCCTTCCTTTCATCCCATATACTACAGATGAGTTCTTCATATTTCAAACTGAACACTACTTCATACCACAAAAGCAAAGATCAGACCTAAAGACACGAACTTAAACTAATTTCTTACTTTGTTCACATTGGCACTTTAACTAATGCTTATAAATGCACATAGAAGCACTGGGAGGACAAGCCTTTAAAATTTGTAACAGGATTACATGACTGGAAAAGTGATCAATCTCAAAACCCAATTCCCTTACTCTTCTATAAAACTAGGCCAAGATGACCTGTTTTCAGTATGTAGGTTTCAAAGGTCCTACCATTGCCTCTATGATGAGAATATACTCATCTGGTTCTTTGCCAGGTCAATAAAAGTCTCGTCACTCTTAGCTCTAGCTCGCTCCCTAACCCTTTCTCCACCTTCTTGTCCTAAGCACACAGAAAAATACATTCTTGCTCGAGTCCTTCGACAGAATATATTATTCCTTGCACATTCTCTTAAAAGGTTAAAAATATACCATTACAGCATTAATAACCTGTCAAATGATTGCCAGAAGCAGGTCAAATTAAAACTATAATATAAGGATCAAATAACATTCTAGTCAATCAAGCCCTTAAAAGTTGTCCTTGAGGATAAGGAGTGACAACAGCCATCAAGAAGTAGATATCATGCCCAAAAAAAAAATCCTTAAAATAATCCATAAAAGTTATGAACATAGTTTCCAAATAATCACTATTTTCCTCACATAGACCATATTACCAGAATATCCCTTCAAAAATGTTTGCCACAGTGAAGGAGGACTGTGTAAACACAACAATCAGAATCATATGTGTCCAAGCATACTGGCCAAATTGATACTTGTACATCTTCTTCTTTAGTGTGAGAATGAACCACATAAATCCTGAGCCCAGTCATGGAAAGGGAGGAAAATCAAAATATTAGTATGCATACACTAGAAAGAAATGGCGAGTAAAACAACAGTCCTTAAACAACTAACAAGAAATTAGTCATGCATTTGATAGACATTGCACTTCTTGCAATGAAGATTAAAGGACAAAGTTAACATGCACAAGTTACCTGCAATGTACAAGGAGTAGCAGATAACCATATGATATTTTATAAGGCTGCTCACAAGCTGATATAAAACCTTGTCTGAGGTCACTGTGTTAACAAGGCGTTGACTCAGAATACGCCCATATACAAATAACATTGCAGTGAAGAAGAAATGCCTGAAATAATTCAAAAATAAATAAAAACCAGTAAAAAAGAAATATGCAATAAGTCATTTAATAATTAGCAAAATCTGGCCTTTTGACTACTAACTCATTTCATGAGAACAGGTAACACTGCTATGAGGGCAATGAAATTGTGAAGAAGAATACCAATTCAAAAGCCTAAATCCTGGCAGCTGCCTATCTTCATGAGCTCTTCTGAGCAGATTGAAAAGCTCTTTTGCCATAAAGATTTGGATAACAACGACCATGGCAGTAATGTAGAGGTGACCCATGTAGAGGATTAACACAAAGCCCCCAATCATCCAAATGGATGAGTATGCACGGATCAACATGGACTTGTATTTTTTCTTGTCATGAACAAGTAAATGGTTCCCATTCACTTTGCTAATTTCTGGAATAACCTGAGATAAAGATGTTACCAAAAAAATCACTCCCAAGTTCACTGAAGCTTTTCCATAGAGACATTGTTCCTTTGTTCTCAAATCAGTGAACTTATTTCTACAGTTTATTATAACAATTTTCATCTAGAGACAACATCAGTACATTAACAAACCCAATACTAACGGAAAAGGCACTAATTTTAAGTTCTAAAAAAATCCTCAGAGATTATGACCTTGCTTCCAATGATTGTTTTCCCCAATTAGAATTGCAAGATAATTTTCAAGTTCTCTTCAAATTATACAATCACCCATAAGTGTAGGTGGAGCCAATTTCAATATGAATGCCACCATTATCAGAGTATCAATTAAAATGACAAATCAAAAGTTTAAATAGCTAACCTCAGTTGAGCGTTTCCGATGCCTATTTCGTGTTGTGGGACTTGAAGTGGCACTGGTATTAGTATCCTTCTGCATGGCTCTTCAATCAGATTCTAGCCAGTTGGAAGATAATGTACAGAGGACATGTGAAGCCAGAAGGTAGCCACCTGCAAAATAGATGGCATATAGTCCTTTGGTTTATATAAAGCATTACTCCCAAAGAAATCTTTTAATTAGGGCAAAAACTGTAAACACCTACCTGTTTAATTTGTCAACTTAGCCTAGAGAAAGACTAGAGGGCAAAATTTCAAATCATATGGCATATACAAAGGCAACTGAATGCAATTGAATGTTCATGAAGGGAAAAAAAGAAGAAACATCAAGTCTCTAATTGCAATTTTGGGGTTAGATAAGTGAACTTTTGTTAATGAGTCTTCTTTTGTGGTTCAATCAAATAGAGAGCCAGATCCTCCACTATATGTCTTGCATCTCTAGCCATCCTTCTTATATCATTCAAAGCATCTCATTCCCCTACTGTAATCATCTTCTTTTGACACCATGACATCTATGTGAGCTGCGCTTCATAGACAACCAATGATCCACATGGTTTCCCCTATTTTATCCATTTATTAACCATATCCTTATCTTTTCCCAAGTACTTTTACTTTTGCTGAAGAAGAATTACAAATTATAATTTCAGTTAGTCTAATTTCAACATGTAATTACTCATCCACCTTATCAACCACATCTTTGCTTCACTACTTACTCTATATACAAATTTCCTGCATCATAAAGCATGATGCCATAGCTAACATCTAGTAAATGCCTAACATATACCTTTGAATCCAAGGTATCCTCAACCATAGAAAACTCCACGAACACTTTTTCATGTCACCCACCCTGCCTCGGCAAACAAAGTAATCCTTAAGCTCACAATTTTGTCAAAGTAGAGGTGTATAAAAGACAAAGTATGGGGAGATCAATGTCACATTGCTGTAAGCTCCAACCACAAAAACCGAAAAAGATATACCTTAGTAGGTACTAGTAATACATGTTGAAACTCAAATTTATCAACTTATGTTAAAATTGGTGAATAGTGACAATTATTAGCTCTATAATTGCATGAGTCAATAGGCACAGTACTGAGTCTGAATACAAATGCAGAGACACAATTAAACAAAAAGGAATATCTTCGTAAATAATGCATTAACAGTATCAGACAAGTTTGACTATTGAAAGTACCTAGGAATGCTCCTCATGAGTTATGTAAATTTATCCATCCCATTTTACAAGAATAAAATCAAAAATTGATGCCAAAAACCTCCATTAAGTTGTCTTAAGTTGTATCTACAACTTCCTAATTTTGAAGAATCGACCATTTATAGTAATCCCTAATCAGAATGTCCACTATTAAATTAAATTAAACTCACGCAGAACCTTATTCCCAGAAATGAATAGACATTGCCGGCATACAATCACTCTTGTATTACTCCAAGTAATTCGGATTTATATTTGAACTTCTACATCAGTCAATATCTTTCCAGTTCCCAACTCCCCACTCCTGTCCTTTATACTGATTACTAAGTTCGAATATTAAGCAAAATCAAACTGCAAGATTTTTCAAGAAGCTCGCAGGAGTGGCCTCCGGTACTACACCTCCACGAAATGCGTGCTACAAATATAAAATACGCACAAATTTTTTTTTGGGGGGGGGGGGGGGGGGGGAATTCACTGACGAATCTCAAAGAATAAACGACATTCAAGGCAGGAGACTAGATTTAAAATCAGGAACAGTTGTTTCCAGTTAAATTACGATCAGAGTTGAAATACTCGAACCATAGGATCGAACCAAGCAGTGAAAATGCATACAAATATCGACAAAAGAGATATCTAAGAGCAAGGCAGCGAGTGAGTAAGAAATTGTGAAAGCACGAAACCTGGTATGCTTCTGCCGAGCGAGGAGGAAGCGATACACACAGAGAAGACGAAAGAGAAGAGAGAAACTGCGGAGTGAAGAAGAAAAAGAAGCTAAATAGAACAATAATAGAGGATGAAGAAGCAAAAGGTAAAACGAACGAGAAAGCCTTCTTCGTTACTAGAAAATTATTTTGCTGTACCAGAAAAAGAATAATAAACGAAGAGAATAATATTAGAGCAAATTACATACTTTTTCCCTAAATTTTGTTAAAATTATATATATTTTTATTTTAAAATATACACTTTAGTTTAATTTTAAAATTTTTAATTAAAACATTATTTATTAATTTAAATATTTATTGACTATTTTTTTTCTTTACAAAAATTAAAGACTATATTATTTGATAACCTAAATATATTTTTTCATTTTCATTGT
This sequence comes from Erythrophleum ivorense, assembly GCA_026724425.1. Taxonomy (NCBI): domain Eukaryota; kingdom Viridiplantae; phylum Streptophyta; class Magnoliopsida; order Fabales; family Fabaceae; genus Erythrophleum; species Erythrophleum ivorense. The sequence continues at coordinate 7,618,994 of JAIUCV010000003.1, forward strand.
TATTTTCCATCAAATTATATCTAAATATACATAGATGAAAACAAAAAAAGAAAAAGACTTTATTTTCATTAAATTTAACATAATATAAACTGATTATTATTTATCAACTAATAATTAACGTAAACATACTTTGTATATGGAAATATATAGTTTTGAAGTCATTTTCTTTTTTTCTTTTATACAAATTGACCTCACGGTTTATTGTTATAAATTAGAATTTTTAACTTTATATGATTTTTTGACATAATTGTTCATACTTAATTTATTAGTGAATCAATTCTTTAAAATTAATTTTAAATATAATTTTATCTCTAAATAGTAAATTTCTTTATTGTTAGATTTATTCTTTTGAGTTATTAGATCTAAAAGAAGGTATTTTAGCTTCAAAAATATATATTTAAACTAAAGAAAAATATTTTAATTAAAAATTTAAAATTAGAAGTATAGCACCAATTTTGATTTCAAGAAATATAAATATATATTTTAAAAATATAGAAGAGAAACATGTAATTTTAACAAAATTAAAAAAAGTAAGTGTGCTTTATTCATAATATTATAGTCGTTATTTTAATTATTAATTTTCTTTTTCTGGTTCAGTTTTGCCGCAGAAACAGAGGTTCTAGAATAACAGATCGGTCAAATTGAAAATTTAGGGTTACACCTGAAACGTGGGAGCATAAGCTGGCTGACACACGTTGGTAGACCTTCACATTGAAGATATTTACAAAGTTAGAATTGTATGTTTGGTTTAATTTTTTATTTTTTTAAATTATAATTTTGGTTAAAGTAATAAATTATTATTTTTATATTTTATGAGTTACAAATCATAATTTTTTTATTTTTTACACTAAATCAAACATGTACGAAAGTGCTAGAAAAATTACTTTCTAAAAAGTCAAATTCTATAAAAATAAATTTTTATTATTACATATCAAATTTTAAAATAATTTAATAGCAAAGAATTTGATTTGTTCTCTACAGCAAGAGTGGTGATATAACATGTACTCTAATTATGATATAATAACTATTAAATATAAAATTATATTTGAATAAATAATTATTTAAAATATTAATTTATTTAATTGTTAATATATTTTAAAAGAAATTTGTAATTTTTGCATAATTTATAAATATAATTATAATAATAAATTTACTAAAATAAAAAATATTATTTAATATTTAATAATTATCGTATTATAACTAAAAAATATGATATTTAAATGTTTTTATGTTCATAATAACGCCACTTCTCAAACAAATCCAATCCATATTTTAAATAGGAGTTTTTATGAAATTGTCAATGCAATTCCCAGATATCTCCTTGTTTGTTACAGGTGTCTTAGGACTAGGAAATTCCAAAATTATAGTATAAAATGTTAGATAATTTCAGGGAGAGTTTGTTTCTTAAATATTGAGGTTTTTCTTCTTAAATTTAAGATGTATTTGAGATTTTTTTGGCTTATTTTTTTAAAATTTTATAATATTTCCTACTTCTAATAATGAGAAATTCAGCTTGTTGAGATATTAAATTTTTCATAAAAATATCATTATATATGCAAAAAAAATCTTAAGCAAAGTTAATCTAAAAAATTAGTAGGTCAAATTAATTATTACTAATCTAATATATCAACTTTTTTGAAAGTCAAGTCCACTTAAGACTTCTTTTATATATATATATATATATATATGGCATCAATGATTGAAAAAAATAATATAAAGTGAACTATATATAGGAAGCCAGTTTTGGAAATTGCAGATTCCGTATGCCCTGTGGGTAACATATTTTCTATTTGTTTTTGTTCTTCCAAAAAGCTTTCATATGTTTGGTAATTGCACGTATAGTATGTGAAAATCATTTTTAAATACAAATTCCATATATTTGCCTCCCTCTCACGTGAAAGAAATATTACGTTATTTTTTTTTATTGTTATTATTTAAAAGAGGTTTTGGTTATTCACCAAATACTGTTAAAACCATATCCAAACCGCTCATCAGTGTACTTATTAGAGGAGTATTTTCAAACGTAAGGGTTGTTCTATTACTAGAGTCCATTATACATATATATAACGTGTTTAGGTGTATTTTTATAAGTTTAAAAAGTAATGTCAACTTTTTAGGTTTAGGAATATCATAAGTTTTTTTTTTTCTGGGGGACAAATTAATTATTTGATTTTTATAATTTATCACAAATTTTAATTTAATCCTTAATTTTTTTTTCCAAAACAATTCCTTATAGTTTTAAATTTAATCCTCATACTTCACCAAAATTAATCAACTGGTTCTTGTAAATGCCAGCTGGTCTAACGAAGAAAGAAAATGTGTGACATGGCTGCACACGTGGACAGAATAGGCAAAAGAGGCAACACATGGGATCTAACTTGGCTCCCCAAGCTGGCAAATCAAAACGCACAACAGGCAGCTGAATTCTGAAAACGCAATGCAGCAAATGAAGGTCTTCAAACACGCAAACTTAGGACTTCGAACATGCTGCTCGTCCTCTTCATCTTAGGGCTTTGAACTCATTAATGCAACTACTATTCGAGCAATTTTTTTACAGCAATTTTTGACAGCATTTATTGAGAGCAGGTTTTTTGACAGCAAGTGTATTTGACAGTAAGTTTTTTTTTTTTACAGTAATTTTTTGTAGGTATATTTTGTGTCCATACTACACTTTGTTGCATTATAAGCTACTGGTACTGCATTATAAGCTAGTAGGGCAAATGAGCATGGATACTTATTATATTCTGCATTATCAGAGAACCGAAGTGGACCAAAGTGGGGTACTGATACTGCGTTATAAGCTAATGGGACAAATGGCACGTGTCATGACCAAAGTGGGGTATTGTTACTGCATATTATATTCTTGACTTCTTTTTATATATGATGGACCAAAGTGGGGTAACTTTTCATCAGAAAATCAAAATGGAGTATCAAAGTGGGGATGCCATTAATAAACAAAGTGGGAACCAAAGCTTTCAATCTTATCATATTGCATATTATAAGATTCAAAGCTTCTTTATTTAGTCACTATTGGCACTATTAGTTATAACACTTTCTGCATATTACTAAATCTGCATCATGAAAAATTCTGCGTAAGAAGTTGTGCATAAAAAAACTTTCTGCATAGCAAGTTCTGCATAATACAAAAATTCTCCATTAAAAGTTCTGCATAATAAAATATATAAAGTATATAGCCAAGAGGGATGCTAAATTCAATGCCATTTAACTGTCATAAAACACTTTCTTATAATCAAAGGGACCACAAAATCAGTGTCATTTCCAAAAGGGGACCAAGCCACTTTCACAGTGGCATCAAGAAGTATCATTAAGCCCTAAGAAGAAGATGATGAGCAGCGTGTTCGAAGACCTTCATTTGTTGCAGATCATTATGCCCTCCATTTGCTGCGTTGGGTTTTCAGAGTTCAGCTGTTGTTGGGCGTGTTGGTCTACCACCTTGGGGAGGTGAGTTGGATCCCACGTGTTGCCTCCTTTGCCTGTTGTGTCCACGTGTGCAGCCACATCACATGTTTTCTTCTTCCGTTAGGCTAGCTAGCATTTACAGGGATCAAATGGTTAATTTTGGTAAAGTATAGGAATTAATTTTGTATGGTTTAAAACTATAAGGACTTATTTGAAAAAAAAAATTAGACTACAGGAATCAAATTGAAAATTATGATAAATTATAAGGACTAAATAATTATTTTTTTCTTTTCTTAAGGGTAAATTCCTTAGCTTTAGTGTAAATAATTTATCTTTGAATAAATAAAAAAAATGTAAACTAATTAAAGTTCATGTAAGTTTATGACATTACCTGGACATATATATTAAAAGAAAAAGGGAATATTTTCAAACTTTATAATAGTAAATTGTGCTAAAAAATCCTCTTCCATTAAAAAAAGGGTGAGTTGGAGAGAGAAAGGAATATGAGGGTGCAATCTAGGCTTATATATTGGACCTTATCTCATGTCTCTTTCTCTTTTTTACAAAATACTCTCTTAAATTAGAAAAGATCTACTTTGTAAATTATTAGCGACTTACCTACCATTCTACCAATCTCCAAATAAAAGCTAAAGAGAGTGTCAATGAGAAAGTAAGGTGTAGCTAATATGGCCCATAGCCCCTATGTAAAGGTAATTCTTTTACACACACACACATACATATATATATATATATATATTTCTTATACAATCTTTATTATATTTTTGTGATTATTATTTAACAGAATTTTATTATTATTTTTTAAAATAAAGATACCATCATTTTTATTCTCAAAATTATTTTCTTTATTTTCTCTACAATCACATTTCTTTTATATTTTATTCTCTCTGGTCTTATTTATAAAACTTTTTTTAAAAATTTTATATGATTCTTTTTATAAGACCCTTCACAAAGTTTTAGAAGCATTTATTATTTTTTTTCATATTTGCCCTTCATGATTATTGATATAATGATAGAGATTAACTTTAATTAGGGACAAATTTAAAACTTTGTGATAATTTTTTTAAAAATTAATATATTAACTAATTTTAACTTTTTTTTTTAGTCTATGTGATTTAGTTAAAAAAACTTTATAAATAGGACATGAGGGAATACATGCCAACCAAATCGTGGGACGCCCACAAATGCACAAAATCAATAAAGAGGTTAAGAGTGTCTTGGGAATAATTACAATTTAAAAGTGGCACCAATGCTTTAGTGTCTTAAAGAAGATGCGTGGACAGTGACATCGAATACCGACCGTCACTCGAGAATATGGAAAGTGGGCTCTTCATGATAAGGGATTCTTCTATGGTGCTTTAACCAGAACTTGTGGTACTAGATCTTATAACTAACTATTCAATAGATATTTTACGAGTGGCAAGAAGGTGTGGTTTAAGGAAAGCACGCTGTAATGGATGATATATGAAATCATTAGACTTAAAAGGATAATTTTTTTAAATTTTTATGATTAAATTTTTTAATAAAATCATAGTTTATTTTTAAAAATATTAAAAAATTAATTATATAATACTGAATTATAAAAAATATATTTAAAAATAAAATAATATATTTATCATGTTTTGTATGTAACTTTTTTTTTGTATATTAAATTACACAAGCACCACAAAAAATATGACAAGTTTTAAAAAATCTCATTTTTTGCTACTCTATTTATATATAAAAAACTAAAAAGGTATGGTAAAAAAATTGTCCAGCTTTTAGTAACCTGTCTTATCTTCATTTGAATGGCATAAATGATGACACATGTCTATGGCACCAGAGCCATTTGGAACACCGTAAAACTCTCTTTTGATGAGATGCGTTCTTCTTCCCTTGCAAGTTGTAGGTTAAAACACCCCACTCTCAAAATGCTTCAATCTGATTAACGATTGTATATTAGGGTTTCAGCATAATCAGCATACCCTACAAAATCCAGAAACTTAAATATGACAACTAAAAAAATTCATATCACAAATTCACAATTCATTTGTATAACCTATTCGTGTGTTGGGTAAAGTTTGGCTAAAATAAGTTTAGGTATTGCATTTTAATTTAGAGTCATATATTATTAAAGTGTAAATAAAGACTCAAACTTTAAGGTAAAAGTTCAGGCTTAATTAACTCATATTTATTTAGATATTATTGGTGTATCTTTTTTGGATTGGGGATTTGCTAAAAAGTCAACATAACCTCACTGTAAAATTAAGTTTGAAAAAATTAATTTTCGGTACCTGTTTTCAAAGAGATAAAGGAGGCATGATACAATTTTCCTAATGAAGGTTCTCCAAAGGTCTTAAAAATAGCTAAGTCTCATATTGAAATTTTAGATACATGCGAGTAAAAAGGCCAAAAGAGTTTACAAGTTGAAATGAGCATTGAATTGCATTAAAATAAAATGTATAGGTTTTGGAATTGACCTTTGAAATTAAAAAAAAAAAAACTAAGTGCAACTTCAATGAAAATTGGGTTAAAAGTGATAAATAAAGTAATAAAAAAACGATCAATAAAATTAACAAATGACTAAATTTTAAAAAAAGTTGTAATGCAAATTTATTGAGGGATATCTATATTTCTTATATAATAATTCTTATTCACAATTTATAACATTATGTTTGTTGGCACATTTTCTATTAAATCATTACCTTAACCATGGTTGATATGCCTGTTCATGGGCTTAAAAGTGGGAGTCATGTCATTTGAGTGCTCTTAGATGTTGCCATTGTGCTAGATCCATCCCTCTTTTTTAATTGCTTTTGGGTCGTTGGTTGATAAAAAAAAAATTCAACTAGTTTGGATTTGGCTAGCATTTGGCTTTCAACTAATGCTTTTGCATTGATGGCTCCTCCAGGGTTTTTAGTTGAATCATATATTTAGCTATTAGTCGTTAATTATAGCCCTATAACTTTTAGGGCTAAGAAATATTAAAAAAAATGTTTCTCAAAATTCTAAAAATAGTGGTTGTGAACTTAACAATTTTTACAAATAAATAATATTTTTCATTATTTATTTAAAGAATGAGAAGGAATAAGGAGTATAAAACAAAATTTAAAGAATGAAAACATTAATTATTTATGTCGTTGGCTAGTTAATAAAATAATTGAATTTAAACTAAGTTTAGTGGCTTAAACGCAGACTTGGCTCACTTAATTGTCTCAGGTATAGTCTGTCTATCACGTCATTATCACTATTCATCTTGTCCAAATTGTTTATTGTACAATAAACAAGTATTGCAAGGCCATTAAAGTCATTTACTTTGAAGGTTTTTCTCTTCTTCAAGGTAAGAGCTTAACCTTTTGAATTAAATTTTTTAATAATTGCAACTTATATTAACATATTCACAAAAATTGCCACTTATATTAAAAGGTATGTTGTCTCTTTACATTATTTAACTATTTATTTTTTCGTATTTTCTATAGTTATTTTTTATTGAATTTGAATTTTTATTTTTGTAAGGCCTTAGAATAGTGTTTAAGTGGTGTGTTATCTCTCATTATGGTTCTTGGTCTTTGCTATCATACAATGTTTTTTCATATTTTCATGAATGAATGTTCAAAGAAAAATCATAAAATTGATTTTTAACCGGTTTCAATTTTTTATATACCAAATAACTAGTTGACCTCAAGATCTTAGCACAATTAGTCAAAAGAGATATTGAACTCCTAATTAATAATAAAATGAGTTGAGGCATTTTCTTATATTGTGGCTCACACCCTCGGTGTTTAAGTTTTTAATAGGATTATTTTTTTTAATCCTTTAGGGAGAGGGGAGGCAAGGTTGTTACTGTCCAAAAAAAAAAGGATTTGTAAATCTATTTTGAAAATTGTTTTTAAGTTTATTGAAAATTTGAAGATATTTTAACATAGGGTATAAAAATTGCATATATCTTATATTTTAAATTTGTTGAAATAATTTTTTTAGACATTTAAGAAATTAACATATTAATTTAACAAACATCACCCTAGAGTCATGGCCTGGCTACCTAGTATGTAAGATCATCTCATCCTGGTTAAAAGAAATATCCAATACAAGGCACCAAGTTTGGTAAAATTGCTAATCAAGTGTTGAATTATACATGCTACGAGAAAAATTGAAATTTGTGACGACAATTCTATCACTAAATGAGGATTAATCCATCGCAAAATGATTAGCAACGAAATTAGTGATGGATTATTTCCGTCACTAATTAATTAGTGATGGAAATGAAAATTTTGTCGTTAATTAGTGATAGAAGAATTTTGTCGCTAATTGCGGGCATAGTGTACTCCAAATTTGCAACAAATCAATGACAAAATTTTTGTTATAAATTAGCGATAGATTAGTGACAGAATGTTGTATCAAAAATTAGCAACAAAATTTTTCATCACTAATTTGTAACGGATCAATAATAAAATATTCCGTCACTAATCAATGACAGATCAACGATGGAATTTCCTATCAGTAATGAGCGACGGAATATTCCGTCACTAAGCTATTATTGATTACTGACGAGAAATTTCATTGTTGATCGGTCACAAATTAGCAACAAAATATTTTATCACTGATTCGTCACAAATTAGTAACGGATTAGCGACAAAAATTTGTTGTTGATTTAATTTTTTTAAAATTAGATCATGTTTTTTTTAATATAGCCTTAGTATTACTTTTCTTACTTATCCAATAAAATAAAATAACTCAACAATATTCAATAAAAAGTAACAGATAGATAAAAATGATCCTCAGTTACATGTTTATAAAATAAATCATAACAATTTTTAACTTAAAATACATAACTTAAAATAAATTCATAGTCATAGAGAAAGACAATTATTAAGGCATGTCTTCTCAACTGTTGATTCTTCCAGTACATGATCTGATGGGGCACGAGATAAACGCGATTCAAGTTGTTGCAACCTATTAAGTATTTGCTATTGCTGGTTTAGCATAGACAATATTTGTTATTTTTCTCTTTAAGCTCTTGGTTCTCTTGTCTAAAAGGTGCTGTCTTTGTTGTAATCCTCTTGCATAATTCCTCTTCAAAATCTGAATGGAGTCCTGAGTTATGAATGGAAGAAGAGGTCCCACGAAAACAAACAACATCAACATCATGAACCTTAGATCCTATACCAAAGATGCGACTTTTCTTATAAAATGTCGACGACCCAAATCTACTATATTATACATCCATTCTCGATTTTCTGGCACCTCCATTCTATCTCCCAATCAAATAAAACAAAAAAGAGACTATGACTAATATCTTTTAATTGAGGCCTATGTTATTTGAAATTGTAAGGTAGAAAAGTAGCACAAAGCACATTGCAAGGCAATGTACAAGGTTCCCAAAAACTCAAATGTACCATGTGTTTCATAATATATTATATGGTGGTTCCTAACTTAACAAGACATACAAAAAAAAATAGCAAAATGAATTAAAATCTGAGAGATGGGGTTTGGGCTTAATTTTCTTTATGAAGATGAGCCATAAAAAGGGAAGCCCTATGATTTAGACAAACCATTATCTAAACTATTAGAGTTTATCCTTTGGTACATAAATAAGTCTAAATACTTATAGCAATTACATAGCAAAGGCTAAAGGAAATGAATTTACCTAAGTTCAAGCAATTTGCAACAAGATATATAGATGCATAATTGGGAGATTGTTAGCCTAAATTACAATAAGATATATAAAAAAGTAGTAGATTAAAGTGCAATCTAGATTTTAGGCAGGGCTATTTATTGTCTATAGGTTTACATTCAGGTCTATAAAATCTGATGACAAACTTAAGCAAAAAAAAAAAAATGTAAATAGCATCAAATTTTTACTAATCTCTAGTCACAGCCATAACAAAAGTGTAAAAAAAGAGATGGAAGCAACTTTAAAATTCAAGGTCAAGAAGAGATGGAAGCAAGTACATAATCCATATGTTCTATTTATTTTTATTTTCACCTACAACTTTGTGTACATCAAATTGATTCTTTAAATATTATATTGCTTTTATTTTCACCTATAGCTTCTCAAATTCTTCATTATAATTTTCATTAAATTTTTTATCATAATAACTTAAATCAAACCATAGCAATTTCCACTTAAAAACTAAGTCAAGCCCATACATTAAGTGGTTTGCTCAACTAAGCTAGATTATACTTCAATTTGTGCGGATTTTTATAAGTAGGGGAATAAAAAACTTTAGGTAGGCTAACACAAGACTTAATTTCCATTAAATTGATTGCATTTTGTGAAGAACTTTAATTTTCTAATAGCTCTAGGGAAGACTTTTCTCATAGGTTAATCCACGTTTAAACAACTAGGTTAATATTGTCATGCAAAACATACAAGTAATGTGAATTATCAACAACACAGTGCATAAGAAATAAAATCAAGTCAAAAATAATAAAATTGTTGTTACATTATTATTATTATTACAACAAGAACTTCTTAGTTATGGATGTGTATATATTATCCCCTAGATTCATAATTATAATAGAGGTGCTCTTAGATATGTAGTAATCCTAAAATAAAAATCTAGGTGTAGTTATAGTGCGATACAAATTTAGGCTAAAGTTGTTGGGCTATGCAAAAGAGAGTGATTAACTTAGAAATATACTGAACTGCCAATAAGGCTCATATGAAGCTAAAGCCAAGTTTTAATCTTCATCCAAATCCAAACCATTCCTTAAACAACATCATGATCAAGACCTTAACCTTGATACAAAACTACTATATATTATATGAAGTCTAGATAAAATTCAAGGATACTCTCAACCATAATAATAATAATATAATAATAATAATAATAATAATAATAATAATAATAATTTGTGTATACATATAAATTTATGCAAAAGAATATATACTTACAAATTAATGAAACATCAAACATGTATGTTGACTGACCAGTCACCAGTTGTTGGCTTCTACTATGATTACCAGCATTTTAAATTATTTAAATTCCAGTTCAAAGAAAGCAACCTTTAATAAACCTTAGGCTAATCATTTTTATATTCTTAAAGTAGCTCATCAACATCCAGTTCAAATTTCCAAATTAAGTGCACACAAGGCTAAAGATAGCCACAAGTATCATATAATGATCAAGTTGCTCTTCTTATCATCATCCAAGTTTTCTTTAGAAGGCAGGGATGAATAGATTAGTCTTTAGTATTATCTTAGTTCCCTCACTAAAGAATAATTAATATAAAATTCACCTTGCATAGGAGAAATTACTTGCTGCCTTAAAAGGAATTAATTTTCTTAATAAAAAGAAAATCTAATTTATAGATCCTTTACATATATGCAAAGTCTTAACTGTCATTGCAAGAAAATGCTAAAAACAAATATGGTCATTATTTGCGGCAATTGTAATCTTATGCAGTTGGAAAAACCACGTTATTGAAACAATGTTTACCTATTAAATTATTCTCGAGCTTTTGTTTCTATTTACCATGGAAATGATATATATCCTTCTCTACTTTGTTTTCCTTAAGAATTCTATTGTTCCTAAACTCAGATTGAGTTTTAAAGTCATCATATTTGGCAGCAGCATATACCTCATAAGAAAATAAAAAATAAAAATTACCATTTGGTGTTCCTCAAACATACATGTTTGACATTTCCTCAATTTAGTGTTTATATATATTGAACTGAAGTTGAGAAAGAGTAGACACAGAGGCAGAATGAAAGTATACATAGTGAGATGATGGAGAAAGGGAAAGAGAGAGACTAACCTTAGCTGCCGTAGGAAAGAGTTTGGTTAACAAGAGCTCCAATAACAACCTTCGATGGAACTTCAGACAGCATTAACATTGAGCTTTGAAAGAAAACGAGTATTACGTGCAGGGGAATGAGAATGGTTTAGGAAATCAAGTCATAGCATAATACAATAGAAAAAGAAGACAATGATCAGGAAAACTGAAGGAAAAAGCTTTAAATCTCTCTAAAACTTCAATCCTTGGCTCCAATCACTTCCAAACTCTCTAAACCCTAGCACACAAGCTCCCCAAGTAGTCCAAAAGGCGAAAGATCCCCTCTTTAGTAAAAAATGAGGGATATTTGACCCTAGCATCTATTCAACCTCAAAACACAGTGTTTTAGTAAATTATAGTTCACTGCTGCTAACATATAGTTAGTCGCGGCTAAGAAGCCTCGAGTTCTCTCCGGCTTCTCTGTCCAAGTATTGGATGCGGCTAAAACTTCTCTGAATTGTTCTGCTCTTCCATTAAAGTATTGGCCATGGCTAAAACTTCTTTGGATTGTTCTACTCGTCCATGAAAGTATTGGCCCCGGCTAATATATTAATTGGCCTCGGTTAAAACTTTTTTGGATTATTTTGCTCCTCCATGAAAGTATTGGCCATAGCTAATATACTAATTGGCTGCGGCTAAAACTTCTCTAGATTGTTCTGCTCCTCCATAAAAGTATTGGCCGCTGCTAAATATTTATTTGGCCGAGGCGAATAGTCTTTTGCAAAACAAAGCTTCCAACAAGCATCTTAGCTTACCCAAAACATTCATCTACAAAAGTATAAAACTATAAATGTATCAAAAGTATCCTAAAATAAAGTTAAAATTGCATAATCAATCTGAAAGTGAGATAATTAAGCTTAACTATCAAAAAGGCACATTTTCTATTTTGAGTATGATTTATATACAAAAATACACCAAAAGGTATGCACAACTTAAGGAAAATGTGTTGAAAATGCATGAATTTAGAGTGGTTATCAAGTTGTATATATAAATCGCATCTTTATTTTGATTAATAAATATTTCTTATTTAAAATTTAAAATATAATTCAATAAGAATTTAAAATTAAAAGATGTGATTTCAATTATAAAAGTAGTTTTGATTAATAATTAGTGTTGTTAACTGTATAATTTTTTCAGAAATTAAGTTTCTCTTACATAATTATAACTTTAAATCAAAATAGGAGAATGATCAATATATCTTAAATTTGTTTAATTTTTGTTTCTTTATATATGAAAAAAAAGATTATGAATATTTAAGTCATTGTAGAAAGTAGAAGAGAAAACCAATTTGAAGCTAAAAACTGCATTTTCATTATGTTATAAGGCCTCCTTAATTGGCTCACTTTTTTTTAAGAAAACTTTTGTGTTATTTCATTTCTTTTGTTTACCAAAAACAATGCTTCCAATATGTTTTAGGTCTCTTTATCTTATTGACCTATTATTTACTTATTCATTGAATCCATATATTATATATGCTAGCTATTAATATTTTTAAATTATCCTTTTTAATTTCTTTAAATAAGTTTGATAATTTACCATATTTGTTTTTATTTTCAGCTTATAAAAAATTACAAATAAATAAGATTTTATTTACTAGAAATACATCTTCTTCTGATCAAATTGATTTATGAGTTATTCAATTAATTTTTCTTATTGAAATGTTATTTAATTAAATTTTAGTACAAAGTATAATGGATTTTAAATTTCAAATTTTTAGGTTTTTATTATGAAAAAAAATTACTCATCCCACTAGACACAAATTCTTCTCCTTTTTTTAAAGTAAAAAAAGTATCTTCATTTCATAAGAAAGTAATAATAGTTAAATTTATTATCAAAATTGAAGAGTTATTAAATAATAAAATAATGTTAGAGCACGAACAATAACCAAGTCAATATTCATTTATTATATCAAATTCAACAACTTTCATATTATCATCTTGACAAGTTTTTTTTCTTTGTTAGGAGGGAAAAAATAAGCTTTCTTATCCCTCAGACTCTCATGGGTAGGAAATGAAAATTTATTGCACATGTAATTGGAAACAAATATGAACCAACAAAAATCAAATCTCAATTAAAAATGAAAGAAAATAAAAAATGATATTAATTATATTCTTGCATGTAGTGTAATTAAAAGAAATTGAGGGGAAAAAAAGAATAGGTATAAAAATAAAGTAAATTGGATATATACTCTTTTATATTACTCTTTCTTTCTAACTACATAACTACATAATATGTATTGGATTTTAGATCATGCCCTCTACTCCTTTTTTGATTTTACATTTGTTGGTTTTTAGTCTTTGCTTCTTTTGAGAGAATTTGAGAGATTTAAAATTTAAATGAAAGAAAGATTTAGTCTTCAGAAAAGAAAAAACTTTGACATGATTATTTAAAAAAAGTGCTAACAAAAATAGAGAAATAACACAAAAAATATGTGAATTTAACTGAGACCATGACAAAGAGGGAAAACCAATTAGGAGTACAGAGAGGTGAGAGACAGATGACGTGATTGAAGGACACTGGCCGAGTGGAGTCATTTTTAATATTTGTAAAATTCTGGAAAAGAAACATATTGTCATAATTTTTTTATCTCATTTATCTTTTGAATTTTGTTGAGTGAAATATTTATTTCACTTTTATTTCGTTTGTATATTTTTAATACAATCATTCCTTATACATAGTTGTTTAAATTATGATTTTAAATTTGCAAACTTTTTTTTAAATATTTTTAGTTAATTAAATATATTTTATATTTATATTAATTTATGATTTAAAATAAAATAAACGATACGTTTTCTAATATTTGAACATGAATGGAGACCTTTTATTGCTCATATAATAATTAAGAACATTAGTATTTATCACATTTGACTATTTTGATATTGAAATTATTAAATTATTAATTTCAATTATAATATATAAATTATTAAATTATAATATATATGTATATCTACAATTAATAATATTTAACTAATTTTGAACAATTTTATATACATATATATATATATATAAGTCATTATATCATATAAATCATTAAAAATAATATTTAAATAATCTACGACGGATTTAGCGACGGATTAGTGACAAAAACCTTTGTGACAGAAGTCGCAAAATTAGTGTCGAAATATTCCGTCACAAAATTCCATCGCAAAACTGGAATTGATTATTACACTTAGTAGTGACGGATCTTTTCGTCATTAAACTTTGTCACTAACTTGATTTATGATGGATTTGCGACAAAAAATTTTGTTGCTAATTCTGTCATAGAAATTAACGATAGATTTGTGATGAACTTGCGACGAAAAAATATTCCATCGCTAAATTCCATCGCAAATTTGCTGTTTTTTTTTTTTTTATAGTGACACGTTCTAAATAAGCTAGCTAGGATTATTGGTTTTAATTTGTTGATATATCTTAAAAGTTGTTTGGTATAATGTTATTTCATATATCATGGTATCTTATACATTGTAGTATAAGATACTAGGATATAAAATATGATGATATTCATAATAATTATATTTGATATAGCAATTGGTGATGGTATCTTACATCCTAATTATGTAAGACTTGAATATTTAGTTGTATATGTTAATAAATATTTTGGTCTTAAATTTTCAAATATACCTTTTTGGGTTTAAATCAATTATATTTTGAAAATACTTTTATTATTAGTGAACGGAAATATAATTCAAAAAAATTAAAATTTCATGTGCAATTTATTCTCCCTTTTTTATATAAAAGATTAAATACAATGTAAATTTTTTAATAATTTGTACATGTATTATATTTTATGTTTATAATTTTTCATAAATAAATTTTGTTGTGGAGTTTATTGTCTAAAAAAGACAAGGGTAAAAATGGTAACTCTGAAAAATTTATTCAATTCAACCCTATGATGTGAGTCGATAGAAATTTTTAGTTATTACCAGGTAATACTCTTTTGCCTGCAATGTGATATTAGAGTGTTATTTTAAATGCTTTCTTGTTAATTATCACATAATAACATCCCAAATACTGTCATCCAATCCTAACATTTAAGATACTATTGTGAGACAACATGATTAAAATCTCAGGATATCAAATGTCTCCTTATATGCAAATTTTCCATAAATAAATTCTTAAATACTCAAGAAACAAAAACCACTTCTTGCTAAATCTTATATATCTAAGAGGCGTTTGGTGTACTTCTTAACCCTATTATTTCACATTCTATCTAGGAAGCGATTGGATAATAGTGTTTAGTATGCTATTATGTGGTAATAGAATAATATATGAGATAGCATACTGATATCACATCTTAAGCAAAAGAGTGTGATTTAATGACAACTAAAATTTATAGCCAACTCATTAGAGGATTGAGTAGGATAACTTCTCTTGTAGTTACCAATTTTATCCACATCTTTCTATTATAATTAACTCTACAATAAAATTTCTTTATAAGAAAATTTAAGCATGTAAAGTATATATAATCCATAAATTATCTTTAAAAAAACTACATTGTATTTTGTTTTTTATATGAAGAAGAGGGAATAAATTACATATAAATTTATATATATACATTTTAATTTTTTTGAATTGTATTTTCATTCATAAATAATAAAATAATATACATTTCTAAGATATGATTTATTTAAACTTAAATAGGTGTATTTGAATATTCAAGAAATAAATAACATCGATTCAACTAAGAATTTGTATCATGCCTTATTAGAATGTAAGATACCCCCAATTGTTATATCAATCATAAGTATTATAAATAGCATTGTATCTTATATGATGATATTTCACATTATTATATGCAAGATACCATGATAAACAAAATAACTACATTATCAAACCCTTGCTAAAAGACATGTCTCATCATACGTTAATGAAAAGGCAAGTTCTGAGAACAGGAAACAAAGAGGAAATAATATATTTAACAAAGGCCAATCATAGCTTTTATCGCCAGATTTCAGCAAAAATTAGATTTCATCAATATTCTAGGAGCAATGCCTTGTCCTAGTAACAGAAAGATACTGCAACTTTGTACATAAAGGCTCGGAACTAACGTTTTTGTTATCCACATTGTTGTCAGTCCTATGTATCAAAAAGAAGTTGGAAATAACCAGGAAAAAAAAAAAGTTAGATATCATCCGAATGAATTACCTACGGTTGGAAATAGTATTTATTTCTTTTTACTAATTTAAGTTTGATTATTATGAAGGTATTTTGAGAATAAAATTCTGAATAGGATGGTGCACCCTCTAGATTACCCTAAAAGAGAACTTGGCTCAAACAAAATTTGGAAATATTAATAATAAAAAGAAAAGTAGAAGAATATCTAAACAAATTAATTCAGTAATTTTTTTTAATCAGCTTGGATTTAATTCTCATGAGGAATATCCTAAGAGTAAAATCTTAAAAACACCAAGCCAATTTGAAGAGATACCCCTTTAAATTGTCTAAGAAAGAGACTTAGAACAAAATTTGAGAATGCTCTAATATTCAAAAAAAAATTCAAAAAAGTTGGAAACCTTAAGGAAACTAAGAAAATTAAGTCAAATACCAAGTCTTACATTTGCTCAAGATGATCCTAAACTCTTGAAAGAAACAATACTACAGACAATAACGATTGTGATCGGGAAGATCCATTTTCTCCCTCTTGCCCTCTCCGTCACAGAACCCCCTTTATTATCCCCTCAAAGATACTGAATCATTTCATTGGTTCTCCCTCTTCTTCTCCAGCGATAACTGATTCTTCCCATTCGGATTTTATTATCTGAATAATTATTTTCTGACAATGGGTTCTAAGCTCTGCTGTCTCTGGCGCTCAAAACCCGAATCGGTAGAACCAGATGGGTCATCATCCTTCATCAAATCCAAGTGTTTCAAGAGATCAGAGAACCAAAGAAGAAGCTACATAGAACAATACAAGACCCAGATGAAGAAGAAGAAGGCGATCAAGCCTAGGAAATTGACCCTGGAGGATTGGCTCCTAGCTTCTCCAGCTGGTTTGAAACCGGACCACCTTAAAAGAGGCGAATGCTGTACATTCAAGAACTTCAGGAAAAAGGTTCACCCTTCCTCTTCTTCGAGGCAAGTTCCTAGGCGTTTGATAAGTGAAGCTAGAGACAGTTTGTGCTTGGACAGACCCATCAATAATAATTGTAAAGAAGAAGAAGAAGAAGAAGGAGAAGGAAGGCCAGAATCCTTGTCAGTAAGTGGTAAAGCAGATAAGAAGAGGGTCAGCTTTAAGCTTCCTCACGTTTTGATACTATACTCACCAGAAGAGAAACCTTATAATAATAGCAGTGAGGATTCTTTCTACTCGCCAATGGAGGGAAATTGCAGAGGAGGATCATTTGAGTCACCGGAGGAGCTTTCTTTCAGACTTGCAGTGAACACTCTTCCTCATGTCTGCGCCTCTTCCAGGCTTTAAAACAGTACAAAACTTTAAGTGATACTTTTTCAGATATTTGCTGTTTCATTCTCTAATTAAAAACAATACACGTAAGGATGCTGAGATATAAAAAATATGTATTTGTCATATTTTCATTAAAGAATTTTATAATAAAAACTTGAAAAAAACTCTTCCAGGCTTCCACATTTTCGTGAACGAATGTGGGTGAAGAAGTTAGTTTATGAGTGTAGGATTTGTTTTGGGACTTGGAATATAGGTATACTTACGGGTAAGTTAATGGAAATAATAGATACCATGATTATGAGAAAAATTAATTTTTTGTGTTTACAAGAAACTAAATGGGTAGGAGAAAAAGCAAAAAAAATAGACACTTCGAGTTTTAAACTTTGGTATACTGGAAAGGCTAAATCTAAAAATAGAGTAGGTATAATTGTAGATAAATTTTGAAAAAATACTATAGTGGATGTAAAAAGGTTAGGAGATAGAATTATTGCATTAAAATTAGTAGTGGAAAAAGAAATTTTTAATGTCATTAGTGCCTATGCACCACAAGTAGGATTAGAAGAATATCACAAAATAAAGTTCTAGGAGGATTTAGAATGTTTAGTTTATGAAATACCTTTAGAAGAAAAGATTCTTCTAGGAGGGGATCTAAATGGTCATGTGGAAAGTGTATTTTCAGGTTATGAGAGTGTTCATGGAGGACATGACATAGGGGAAGCAAATGCAGAGGGTAAAACTATTCTAGATTTTTCATTAACGTTTGATCTTATATTAGCTAAAACTTGTTTTAGAAAGTGTGAGGAACATTTATCACGTACAAAAGTGGAAGGGTATATTCTCAAATCGATTTTTTTCTTATAAGAAAATCGGATAGAAAACTTTGCATGGATTGCAAAGTTATACCTGGAGAGAGTTTAACTACTCAGCATAGAGTTTTAGTTATGAATGTACGAGTTAGGAGGAGAGTAAAAAGCAAAGGCCAAGATATGGTGTTAAGGACTAAGTGGTGGCAACTAAAGGGAGATAAAGAAAAGAATGTGCAGAAATGGATTGTGGAGGAAGGACCTTGGGAAATACAAGAAAGTGCTAACGATATGTGGAATGGAATGGTTAAAGAGATTAGAAAAGTGGCAAAGGAAATATTAGGTGAATCAAAAGGTTTTGGACCTAAAGATAAAGAATCTTGATGGTGGGATGCAAGCGTGCAATATAAGATTAAAGTTAAGAGGGAGTGTTATAAAGTATGATCGTTATGTAGGAGTAATGAAAATTGGGAGAAATATAAAGTAGTTAAGAAAGATATTAAGAAGGCAGTGAGCGAAGCGAGAATGAGGGCATTCGATGGGTTATACTAATCTTTAAGTACTAAAGTTGAGGAAAGAAATATTTACAAGTTAGTTAAAAGTAGGAAAAGAAAGATAAAAGACGTAGACTAAGTAAAATGCATTAAAGATAAAGAAGGGAAAGTCTTGGTCACGGAATAAGATATTAGAGAACGGTAGAATAATTATTTTCATAGGCTTTTTAATGAAGGCCATGAGATTTCATTACAATCGGATAGGTTAGACACTAGAGAAGAGGATCAAAATTATATTTTTTGTCATAGGATTTGTGAGGCAGATGTAAAAGAAGCATTAAAGAGAATGGAGAGTGGCAGAGCAATTGGACCGGATAATATACCTATTGAGGTATGGAAGGGTTTAGGAGTGAAAGGTATAAGTTGGCTCATAAAGTTATTTAATGAAATTATAAGATCTGAGATAATGCCAGATGAGTGGAGGAGAAGTTCTTTAATTCCTATTTATAAGAATAAGGGGGACATTCAAAATTGTGCAAATTACAGAGGAATTAAGCTCATAAGCCACACTATGAAATTATGGGAAAGAGTAATTGAGCAACGATTAAGGAAAGAAACCCAAATTACGGAGAATCAATTTGGTTTTATGCCGGGAAGGTTAACTATGGAAGTAATATATTTATTGTGAAAATTAATGGAGCGATATCGAGAGAATCAAAGAGATTTACATATGGTGTTTATCGATTTAGAAAAAGCATATGATAGAGTACCAATAGAGGTTCTATGGAAGGCTTTGGAGAAAAAAGGAGTTCGTATAGCTTATATTCGAGCAATACAAGATATGTATGGTGAGGCTATAATTAGTTTAGTAACAAAAGGTGAACGTATAGAAGATTTTTTGATAATTATTGGTTTACATCAAGGGTCAACTCTGAGCCATTATCTATTTACTTTAGTATTAGATGTGCTTACTGAATATATTCAAGAGCCGGTATCACGGTATATGTTATTTGCAGATGATATTGTCTTAGTTGGGGAATCGAGTGTGGAAATGAATGAGAAGTTAGAGAGGTAGAGATTAGCTTTGGAAACTCATAGATTTCGTTTAAGTAGAAGTAAAACGGAGTATATGGAGTGTAAGTTTAGTAAGAGACACGCCACTTCTAACGTAGAAGTGAAAATTGGAAAACATATTATTCCACAAGTCACACGATTTAAATATTTTGGATCCGTCATACAACATAACAGAGAAATAGAAGAAGACGTAAAACATAGAATTCAAGTGGGGTGGATGAAGTGGAGGAGTGTTTCGGGTGTTATTTGTGATAGAAGAGTACCACTCAAATTTAAGAGTAAATTCTACCATACAGTTATAAGACCTGCAATGTTGTATGGAACTGAGTGTTGGGCAATAAAAAGTCAACAAGAGAATAAGTTAAATGTTGCAGAGATGAGAATATTGCGTTGGATGAGTTGACACACTAGACGAGATCAAATTAAAAATAAATACATTAGAGAGAAAGTGGAAGTCGCACCTATTGTAGAAAAGATTGTAGAATCAAGACTTAGATGGTTTGGTCATATTGGGAGGAGACCTATAGAAGCCCCAGTTAGGAGAGTAGATGAGATGGAGAATAGTCTAATAATTAGAGGTAGAGGAAAACTAAGAAAAACTATAAGAGAAATTATTAAGAGAGATTTAGATTTAAATGGTTTGTCTAAAGATATGATTTATGATAGATGTTTATGGCATCGATTGATCCATGTAGTCGACCCCATTTAATGAGAAAATGCTTTGTTGTTGTTGTTGTTGTATGTATGTATGTATTCCCATGATTTTTGGGATTCAAAGTGCTTGTTTTTAGCATTATTCTTCTCTCCTGTCAGCTAGCTAGTTACGAAAGGGAAGATGCTCTGGAGAATAGAGCTAAAACCCTATGAAATTGTATGGCTCGCTTACAAGAAATTATTAAGTTCAACCTATGAAAAAAAAAGTCAAATTAATATATTAAAAACATGAATTTTATTGAAAATTGTAATGAGGTAATTTTAACGCCCAAGTCCCTTGTAATAGAGGATCTTATTGCATTATGTGCAGTAAGGCGAATTTTTTTTTTTTAATTTTTTTTACTTTATTTTATATTATCATTTTTTATTTTTTGTGTTCTAAGTTTAAAGTTTGATGAGAAAGATAAAAATTATAATATAAATAAAAAAATTAATTATAAAAAAAATTATACTTTAAAAATGTTAATTGAACTATACAACTAAATCCAAAATATAAAAAAAACTAAAATTAAAAAGGCCAAGAAAATCTTAATGCACACAGTGTAAAAGGAATCCTTACTGCAGGGAATCTGGATGCATATTTTTAATATGTTTATATACGATAAACTTAAATCATTTACTTTGTAATACACCTAGTCTATTTAAACGTTTTGTGGATATGAAAATACAAGTGATAAGGACGTAGGTTGTATGGCTTGGCCTTGTATGCAGCCCAAGAAGTTCACTGTGTTTTTCTTAGTTTCCTTGGTTGTACAAATCAAAACACAAACGGAGGGAAGGAAGGTGCTGGGAACCTCCACACGCTGGGAACCTACGATAACACCCAAAAAAGGTGTAATACAAACTGTCAGAATATGATTTTCTTTTTCCTTTTTCTTTAAAGAAATTTGTTGTCCATAAACTTGTTTCATATTTCATCTTTTATTAATTATTTAAAAATTGATATGATTATTAAATCAAAATAAAGAATAATTTATAATTTAATAATTTTCCGGTGATTAGAATAAAGTTGAATTATTTTTTAAAATGTATATAAAAAGTATGAATATATAATATTTTATAATTAAATAGATAAATATGTAAAATAGTATTTAAAAATATAAAAATTAGATAAATCATTTCATATGACAACAAATCTATAAAAAATGAATTGAATAAAATTCAATAAATATTATAAATCTTTATTGTAAAATATCAAAATTCTGATTTAAACAAAAAAAAAATCAATTTTTGACTAGTATCAAAGTGCTCAGTTGTTTTCAGTTTCTATATATTTTTTTATTGGCTTGGCCATGTTTTAATTAATTTTTTGTCTAATTAAATTTTGAAATCAACTAAATCAAAACTATAATTGATTTACTAAATTTTCAATCCGAGTGACCCCTTTGATTCGATTTTATCAATAACACCTTTCATTGGTCAAGTAGCTTTCATTAAATTTGAGCCATACATTCTATTTGCAAGACCTCGTGAAGGATTTTAAGTTGTGGGGTCCATACAGATACCCATTTTTATCTGTTTTTTTTTTATTCTTTGTTTTGTTTTGTTTTTTGAATGTGTCCTTTATACCTATCGCATTAATTAATAAATGAGTGTTGGATATGATTTGAAAGATTGGCAAAGATTAATTGTACGTTCTCACTTATTTTAGAGTTTTAATCTGTGGATTAATTCTTTGAATCATGTGTACGCTCATTTATCAGTATACTGATATTGGTATCCAAAACAATTTCAATCATATACTCATATTATATCTTATTTTAAATTATACATAAATATTTTAAATTTTGCATGGTCCTAGTGTTGGTATTTCTTTCCTATTCTGTTTAAGACATTATCAGTATCTACGCATTTTATTTGACAATTGAAAGTAACAATAAGAGAGAGAGAGAGAGAGAGAGAGAGAGAGAGAGAGAGAGAGAGAGAGAGAGAGAGAGAGATAAGGTATAGATAAGTGTATCAGTGTGAAAGAAATAATGAATATTTTTATGTTTTATTTTATTTAATAATATGTAATTAAAAAAAGATAAGAAAGGAATCATTTTAACATTTTTTAAGTAGTTAAATATTATTTAAATGTAAAAAATTTTTATTTTTTAAATTATCGCATAGATAAAAAGTAATTATTATATTTTATTTATATAAAATTTAGTATATATTATTATTTTATTATTATCTATTTTAAGTATGAATAGATACTGATTTTTTTATTATATTGAATAGATACTGATTTTTTTATTATATTAAATATAATTATTTTATTTCGTTTATATCTTTATTTTTTTAATATTTATACTTAGTGCAATTCTATCATTTAATGACAATGACCCTTCGCTCAACTCATTTTATGGTTAACGTGAAAAGTGCTTTTATCTTTAAAATAATATTATATTCACCCCATGGTATGCGAGATGCTCACACTCATCAGTTGTTTCATCAAGAAGTTTCTCGTCAACAAAATTAAATATTAGTGTATATATCATGGAATTGCTCCAAATGTTACTGTTTTTTTAATATTATAAATTCTAAAAATCAGACAGATTGTTCTTTGCTTAAGATAGGTAAATTAGATTAATAAATAATAATAATTTAAAAATGTCAAAAAAATATTCATATAAACACGTGAAAGATAAAGTTAATTGGTTGAAAATTTATTAAATATAATGCATTTGTTCAATTTATTTATTTAAGGCAGACTATAAACTTACGATGTCTTCTTTTTAAAAACGAAAAAACAAAAATAGTTAATTTCAAAGTTTGAAAGCATAATTTTAATATTAGCTCAAGTAATAGTTGAATTGATAATTTAAACCTTAAAAATTGAAAATTTAAATAAAAAATGAAAAAAATAGTGGCAAAAAATGTATAGACGTGAATTCTGGATTGCTTGAGTTACAAGAGGTGAAACTTCTCCCCGAAGTGACAATGCGTGGTGGTAATGTAATTGCATGGGATTTACTAAATTAACCTTTTGTGCATTCTCATAAATGTTATTAACCCAAGTTTTTTTTTTGTTTAATATTTTTTCTGATTAGTAGAAGCAAAATCTATATTACACATTGTAAACGAAATAGGCTTCTGCAAACTGATATATTTTTTGTTACAAGACAATGAAGAGGGCCAAACTAAGTATTTCATATAATTTACTCAAATTTTTATTATTTAATTTAAACAGTTGATGAATTGTCCATTAAATTAAAAAAAAAAGTTAGTCTGATAAATACATATATCTTGAATTTGTGAAAATTTGAAAGACAAAGCTGAGAATAATTAATCCACAGTAGATACCCATATCTCTTCATCCAGAAGAAAGAAGGAAAAAAAAATCCAAATTATAACCTTTTTTTAACTTTAAATAAAAGCTCTTAGTCATAAAGAATTTTAAAAGTTTGTCCGTAGACTATTAAAAATAATTAAATTAAGATAACGGAATATGAATATGTACATATATTGGGAGTGAATTTTATTAAAAATGAATTTAATGTAAAAAACTATATATAAATGTAATCTCTAAAATATAAGTGCAACAACATAATTGTGAAAAACAATACAAGAAAATGAATATTTGTTTCTATTCGTTTGGTAATCCAATTTTGTTTAAATGTAAGAAAAAGAGAAAAAATATATCTCTTTTAGAAAAATGTGTAAATTGAAAATATTTATTACATATAATTTATCTAAATTTTATTTATTTTATTATTATTTATTAAGACAAAAATATGATAATTATTTTTTATAATTTTTTATTTTTATATTATATTGAGTATAATTATTTTATTCTATTTATTTTTTTAATTTTAATATATAATAATGTGAGTACGAAAGACCGTGCATTCAGAGTCCTTTAAGAATGAAGATGGTGGAACGGGCATTTAAGTCAATTAATTAGGGCATAGAAAGAGCCAACACCGTCCCTGACAACGACGCACGCCACCCAATACACCTAATAGTTCTAACAGTACTATTGAATTTAGCTTCGCCTAACAAGTCACCAACTATTCTTTCTCTTGCTTTTCCTTTTTAAGAAAGAGACCCTTAACTTTCTTATCTGTGAGGCTGAGTGAGTGAGTGAGTGACAGATCCATGAAAATGGGTAAGTTCCTACAAGGGTTGGTTTGTGCTGTGGTTGTGCTGTCAGCGACGGCGAGCCTTGGCGGCGAATGGGTAGGGGTCGGAGCAGCCAAGGTGCGCCACGTCGTCGGAGGAGACCGTGGGTGGGACCCGTCTTCCGACCTCTCCGGTTGGTCTTCCGCCAGAAAGTTCCGGGTCGGAGACGAAATCTGTAAGACCCCATAGCTACTACGATACTATAAATTTTGGTTTAATTATCATAAATAATATTTTATCAATGTTTATTATTATTTATTATAAATCTACAAAATATTGTTTTATATATAATAATAATTATTATATCATGGTAGATTAAGTTTATAGTATTATAAAACGACTGTCGTATCGTACTCCTTTGTGATTCTCGCGCCTTACTCTTCTGAGTGTTACATGTCCCAAAATGAAAAATAAAATTGCATTGCCCTTCTACTTGGGAGATTTAGGCACTATGAAATGGATAATCCAGCGACGGTTCACTATTTCAGCAATGGTTTCATTATTTTTAGTTTCGATTAAGCGAATGATAAAAAAAAAAAAGTATACTTTCATATTTTAGACTTAATGACAAATATGTAAAAAAAAAAAGTCAAAATTTTCACTTGGTTTATTTTGTCTCATAAAGTGCCGTTTACACTACTACTGATAAGATGGAGTCAATTAATTTGAGTCAAAACTATCTTGTTTAATCCCTTAAATTTAGGGTTATTATTAATTTCATTATATATATATATATATACATACTATCAATTTCATCCTTTATGATTATAAAAATTTTCAATGTCTACATAATTGTTAATATCATTCAAATTGTTAAGGAAATTAGTTCATCTACTAAATATATGGTAATTAGGAAATGCAAATAAAGATATCAAATCTAATATCTCACTTAGTCAACTCAAAATGGCGTTATTTTATATATATTCTTTTAAAACTCTAATAACCTATTTGGTACCCAAAAAAAAAGAAGAGAAATAAATTTTTTTGATACAATATATATTATGTCTTTATTTTAATTACTTAATAGTATTTATTTATTTTTATTACTTTTTTAAAGTAAAAGTGTAAAAATCATTTTTATCTATTTCGTTTATTTTTTTATTTTTATTTTCGTACTTAATATTTTGTCTAACATTTTAGGTACCAAATAGTTCCTAACATTTATTTTCCCTCTTAGGAGTTATTATGCAAGATTTTAGACTAGGTATACATGTTTATAGTGTAAT
Source organism: Erythrophleum ivorense (assembly GCA_026724425.1). NCBI lineage: Eukaryota > Viridiplantae > Streptophyta > Magnoliopsida > Fabales > Fabaceae > Erythrophleum > Erythrophleum ivorense. The sequence continues at coordinate 7,645,011 of JAIUCV010000003.1, forward strand.
ATCTATTTTTACATTGTCTGATAACTAAATATTCAACATATTAGCTAATTCTTCTGTTAACAATTTATATGATGTTAGCAACAGGCTTTGTCCTATTTAAATCTATTGTTACTTTTGTAGTGCATTAAAATTAGCGGCATGTATTTATAATTTTTTTTTAATCATGTCTTTATAATTATAACTTAATAAAATATAATAAATTTCAAAAAAGAAAAATATTTTTTTGGCAGTGAAGAAATCTATTATTTGTTTAATTTTTCCAATATTTCTATGTAAAAAGTTTAAATATCTTTTATAATAAAAATATAACTTTGTTGGCTTTATTACTTCTTTTTAAAATATAACATATATTTGGGTTTAATTTTTATGTTGCCTCTTCTTTAACGTCAACTTTGAAAGTCTTATACTTCTTCTATGACCCAAATATATATAACATGTTATAATTTTATTATAAATTTAAATAAATTACGCATTTTTTTAAATTTTTCTAAAATTACATTAACCTCCCCTAAAATAAAAAGTTATTTTATATTTTAGTCTAATTTTATATTTTTTGAATAAAATACTCTTTATTTATCTAAAAAAATATTTTTTAAACTAAAAAATCTAAATAAAAGATATTTTGGTCAAAATTTTAAAATTGAAATAAAGTGTTGCTAATTTTTTGTTTTAAGAGGGTTTAAAAATAAAAAAAGATATCTATATAATTTTAACAAATTTTTTTTAAAAAATTATATAATTTATTATATAAAAAATAGATAATAAATATATAAGGATTTTAAATGTTTTATTTACTTTAACTGTCATCTTTCTTTTTTTTAAATATCACACATGGATTTGAAAATGGGCAGGGATCTCATACTCCGCGGCGAAGGGCAAAATAGCGGAGCTCAAAAGCAAGGAAGAATACGAGTCATGCGATGCGAGAAACCCCATCAAGATGTACACCGACGGCCTACATGCGATCCGGCTGGAGGAAGAAGGGATCAGGTACTTTGTCAGCACTGAGCCCGACAACTGCAACAATGGCCTTAAGCTCCATGTGGAGGTTCTGCCCATGAACGTCAAAAATTCGTCTTCTTCTTCTTCTATAAAATTTGATGCCATTGCTGCTACAGAATTTGAAGCTCTTGGGCCCTCTACCCCTTCTGCCTCACCCCCTTATACTGCCTCTTCTATTTCCATCCAGATTCTCATGTTTTGCATCTCCATGATGCTGCTGCTGCATGTTTAAGCAGAATATGTGGTTATGTTGTCTAAGAATCCTTACTTTTAAACTATTTAGGATGTTCTGGGATGATCTGATATGTTGTATGTAAGTTCGATTTAAGGGATTTGTTTTTTCCTAGTTATGATTTTTACTATGTTATTGGGCAATTGCCAAATTGCCAAGCTACAATAGACTGCATTGTATGTGACTGTGATTTGTGAAATTAGTAAGTTAACGTTATGTTTCTATTATTAGCAAAATTACAATACTACTTTACTTCTAGCCTAAATTACTGCAACTTCACTTAAAGGTCTAAGAAAATATTAATTAGTACTCTTTATTATTGTAATATGTGAGTCTACTATTTCTTGACCTGTAGAAGCAAGAACGTCCACAATGCTCTAGATATGTTGTGGAGGAGCAATTTGATTCGCAAGCAGTTCTTGAGCTCGAACATGTAAAAGCTAAATGGTTTGCAATTTTATAGGATAGAAGTTAGGGAATTGAATAACACAAAAACAAGATCTTGCAGGATGTAGAAATAGAAAGAGAGGGGTGAATGGGTATGCTCTTGAGGAAGAAATAGATATATAATTGCGTTTTAAAATAGATAGCTAATATGTAAAATAATCATTTAAAGTTAATTTCGTTTCTTTGCTGTTACTAATAAAGGAAGATAAACTAAAACTTCAAACAAAAGGAACACTAGGTGACATTTCTATAGGGATATTATGATAATTTACCTTTAAACAGACAGACATCTCTATCATTAAAATACATCACATTAACTGCCTCTACCACACATCAACATTACTATAGAAGAGTCCAGGTACACAAATATTTTACCTTCTCTGATAATCTTATACCATAATTTAAAAAAAAGTTTGGAATTCTAGTATGACAACTGAAAGTTAAAAGAAAAAAAATACAGCAAGTATTTTAACAAGTTAGTAAAGCTGAAGATTTTGATAGGATATCCTATAGATTCTTGAGTGTCAACCTAAAATGGGAGCATCTTAGGCCTCCAAGCCTATTTTAAATGACATCTAATATCTTGAATGTCAACGTACCAAACACCAGATCATAAATACTTCTTGACATATAACTATTGAAGCAGAGATGATTGTTATAATTCTACCGAAAAACAGAACAGAAAGAAGAAGATTGTTACAATATCCTAGTGCTTCATAACTAACACAGATAAGATCCTCTGCTCTTTTCTACTCCTTTTTAGTTTTGGGGGTGGGAGTGAAGAATAGGAGAAGCGCATAGAACTTATGAGTCATACACTGATGTTGGTCGTCAGAATCATAAGACACAAATAGCAGGACACATATAGCATTTCAAAAGTGGTGTCCAAAAGTGATAAAAATTATTCAAGGTAGTGTTGTCTTTTTTCTTTTTTATTTATATTTTATATAAGAAAAGAAAAAGAAATAGAAACAAGGGAAGAGTGAGGTGAATTTTGACAGCACCAACTCATGAATTCACTTCCAATACAGCTGCATCGTCTAGCACCACCAGTCAATGAATTAGTCACCTATTTCTCAATATAACATAACTGGATCTGTTAGTCTTCTGTATCTTAGAGATTCTCTTCAAGATCTCTGCAAAAGTTTGCTTATCCTGCAAATAGCAAAGAGGCCCTCAACCATGTACAACAAGGCATCAGATTAAGCATTCCTATCTTCACATGCTACATAGCACATATATCCATCTAATAGAACAAGGCACTCGTTCCCTAAATGACCATAACATTATTGATAGTTGCCATCATCTTAATCTGACATAAATCAGTCCCAAAAATTATTCTAAAAGAGTCTAATAACTTGGTCCATTTGTAGACTTTCACATATCTAAATTTAATCAAATATGAATTAAAATGGTGAAAAAAGGAAAGCAGGAAAAGAAAGGCTTCCATTACAAAGATAAAAAATATTGTGACAGTGAGATAGACATATTGATTACAAGAATAATCAAGGAATCCAGCATAAGAAAGGATAAAGCAAAATCTTTTGGTAGAGCTTTGAAGATCTTAGTCTTGCCTTAAATTTAGCTACAAGATCCTGTGTGGTCATTGGGGTCTTCTGCATTAAAAGAGCCCTAATTTCTTCCTCACTCTCGGGCCCAGAAGCTGTGGCGGCAGAAGACCGTGCTTTTGATGATGGTGGTGGTGTACCTTTCGGGGGTAAATTACGTTTGGGTGCAGGCCCGTTTTCATCTTGACAGATGATTCTAAATCCTGATTCATTCAATGGGACAATTAGAGCTTTCAAATTTCAATATCAACTGTAAGAATACATGTTTAAGTGATATTTGAAAATAAACGCTTCGACAAGCCAAGCTTTTCAGAAAACTTCTAATACAAAGAAGAGGAGCCACACTGCATTTGAAGCATTAATTGGAAGATACTTTGAGAGATCAATTAGGGGTATTTTTGTCCTAATTTATATAAAGTAGGGATAACAATTTGAACCCGATCTGTGAGTACCCAACTTGTCTCGCGTCATTCGAGATGGATAAGTCTACAATTGACTAGATATCGGGGTAGATTTGGGAAAAATTCAACTTTTGTAATTCAAGTTTAAGGTTGGGTGGTCCCAATCTATTACTCATCCCAATATATGTTAATATACAAAATTAATCACCTATGACATAAAAAATAAAATGTTCCTACTTGACTATCTCTCCAAGATTATACTTTTGTTATATAAATATAAAATATTATATATAAAAACATGTAGATAACACACACAATATATATATATATATATATATTCAACTATACCCACCAATTCAATTATAGTAAAATTGATAATCATCTTACTTTTTTTATTATTTAAAAAAAATCATATAATCTAAATAAATAGATGTATAAAAATTAACTACAAAATATTGTAAGATTATATTAACTCCATTAAAACAAAATAATTAAATTTTAATAATAATCAAATTTTAAAATTTGTTTCATATATACAATTAATTCACAAGTCAAAATATATTAGGACTTCTTCTAAATTTATTATTGTAGTCATAAGTCAACTTGAACTATTAAACTACTTTGTAATAAGATTATACCTAATTGAAAATTTTATATTGATTACTAATATATTGATATTTTACATTTTAATAATTATATATTTAAGATTATTAAATTTAACGTTCTAGTTTATAGTTATTACAAAAATATATATAGTCAAATATTTTTAAAACTTAAAAGACTTAATAATGTAGGTGTAAGATCTCTATATTGACAAAGTAAAAAAGTGATGTTGATAAAATATGTGCATCCTACATCTCTATGTGTCTTCTTTGTTTCTTCAATGTATTTAAGTTTTTAAAATAATTAAATAAGGATATAGAATATTAAATATATTTTATATTTCATGAAATAAACATTATTATTGTTTAAGTGATTAGTCATTAAAAAATTATTGAAGCAACTAATATATTTAAATGAGAGCTATCCCCTTTATCATTTTATTTAATTATTAATTTTATTGACTAAACTAGAAATGTGCATTCATAAAATAGTAGAATTATCAGGGAAATAATCATCTTTTTTTAATAAAGATGATTTAAGACTAAAGACTACTTAAAATATTATTAATAAAAATGTAATAAAATAAAAGATTCAATTAATTAGTAATTAGTTGTCTTAGAGTTTAGGGTTTAGCACTCATTATTAGATTTTTTTGAAATAATTAAAAATAATAACTAATTTTCTAATTTATTAACCTTATTGCTACAGGTCTCGTCCAAGCCAGATATTATATTTAACAAAGGCTATATACATATATAAACTAAAATGCCCTTTTCTTCCTTAGCTTCATCTTCTCCACCAACTCTCCCACCCGCTATTCAAATTCTCAATGCCATGTCAATTCAAGTCTGGAATTGGCAAATAAACAACCTTCTAGCCCAATAAACTAAGAATCTCCTCCTCGGAGGAAAAGGCTATTATTTTCTCCACATCAACACCTTAATCCCTTCACTTCTTGAATGTCGAAATTGTTGTAACTGAACTTAATAGTCACATTGAAAGTTCTGCAGAGCATAAATTGATCACAGATCAGTCCATGAACTTCCATCCTTCCTTTTATTTTATTTTCTCAAGTCTTCATAATTTATGAGTTGCAAAACTATAGGATTTCAAACAAGAACGTTTATGAAAAAAAATCTAAAATTTTATTTTGTAGGAAAATGGTCACATCAAAATCACGTTTGTTACCTTTCCTCAAAAATTGGCGGGAACAAAAAAAAGAGAAATATGTATTATATTATTATTATTTAATATATTTATTATTTTATTAATTTTTTAAAATATAAATATAAATCTTATTTTTTATTTAATCTGTTCACTTTTCTTTTGGCGCCATTTCCTCCACCTTTCTTATCGCTGCTGAATCAGGAAGCTTCACCTCTCTTTCATTGTCGGTGAATCCTTGCGTGCTTTTTGGTCCGTGTAATGTTAATATAATCACAGCTTCATAGTGGCCAGTACTTTACCGGCTTTTGTGAATTCATTTTTCTCTTTTTTGTGGCCATGGTGTATGATCTCTAATTTGATCTACATTTGTAATTGCAAAATTGTTAAAGAGACTAGAAATCAATTTTGAAATTAAAAAAATACAAATTATTGTTAGAAAATAACAAGTAGGCTGTGTCTGTTAATGTGTGTGTTAAATATACAGAGACATATAAGTGTGTTAAAAATTAAATTTATTAAAGAAATATGTTATATTACTTATATATATGTGTGAGTGTTTGTGTGTGTGTTGATGATAAGAATCATTTTTAAAATGTTGAGTACATTTTTTCAGTTGTTAAAGATGTGAGCTTTTTTTATGCCGCATTTTTATTCTCATTCAATTTAGTTTTTATTTTTCTTATCATAGAGAGGTCCAAATAAATAGTATAAAAAGGCAAAGATGGAATCTTTACCATTCAATTTATCTAAAGTTTTGAGATTAAAAGCCCTGTTTTTAATTTGTCATTGAAGGTGTATTATCATAATTAATCCTCATGTTTTAAAAAATATATATTGTTTTTAATCCTAATCCTAACTTAATTAAAACTAAATTAATCATAATGATATCTTTTAGGGAGTATATTATTAGCCAAATAATAATATAGATAAATCGTGTCAATAAATGTTAGCTCAAATAATAGACTTGCGTTGTGTCGATACAAACGTCTTAAATTCGATTATTGTCAAGTGGCGGTCACTCGTTGGTAAACATTGGCTCAAGCACGGTGTCCCGTCTTGGAACGCGACGCATTCCCTTGAAATGCGATTATTTGCTTCAAAGCTTGGCCAGCACTTTGAACAGATTTGAATTCTTTTTATTTTTTTAATTTAAAATAAAATAAAATAAAACATAAAAATAATCTTTTAATTTTTATTTCATAATTGAATAAAAATTTAAAAACTATTTATATTTTATATTTTATTTCTTTCAAAATAAAAACTAAATAAGTAAAATTAAAAAAAAAAAAAAAGAACATGTACTGTGTCCTAACTAGAAGATTTTATGAGTGTGTTTGTATATATACATACATATATATTAATTTTTTTAAAACAAATCAAATATTTAGAAATAAAAGCATTAATTTCTTTTTAAATTTTGTCATAAGCTTATCGTGAGCCACAAATGGACGGTACTCAGAATCCATAACGCAAAAGCGTATTCCGCGCCAACAGCATTCAATAATGCAGTGCAAGCCCCACAGGTCTCACAAAAGGCAAAAGCCACGTCCAATTCCAATTCCAATTTCAATCTCAATCTCAATCCAGTCTCTTTAATCACTCTCACTCTCACTTTCTCCTTTTTCGTCTTCTTCTTCTGCACACTTCGCCTGTATTCTCTGTCTCCCAAATCTCTCTTTTGTCATGAAACCTTCTCGCAAACCCACCTTCTTCTCCTCCTATTCCACCACGACCGTCACCTACACCTCCTACAACGATGACCACTCTACCCCCCGGCAACCCCACAATTCCACCCAAGTCCCCATCCATCCCCAGCAGTCCCAATCCAACACCGACGCCGCCGCCGTCAAGATCCAATCCGCCTACCGCTCCCACAGGATCCGCGCCCTCTATCGAAAAATCACCGCCGTCGATGCCGAAGCCGACCGCCTACAGCGCTTAATCCAACGGCAGGACACGGTGGACGCCGTTCGGAGCAACGAGCTGGAGAAGCTGAGGATGAACGAGGCGTTGATGGGTCTGTTGCTAAGGCTCGACTCCGTGCCTGGGATCGATCCGACGGTGAGGGAGGCTCGGAGAAAAGTGAGCCGTCGGATCGTGGGATTGCAGGAGATACTGGACTCTGTTTCTGAATCCAAGGTCGATGACTACAATTGGTGGTGCTGCAATGGGTTGATGAAGAATTGGACTGATTTTATAGCGGATATGGAGGAAAGTGTTTGTAGGGAGAGAGGTGGTGAAGAGATGGATAGGTTTTGTGCTCAGAATTTGGGTTTTCGATGCCTTGAAAGGTTTCTCCGTGAACCCTAAATTTCACATTTACTGTGTATATCAGCAATCTACCTATACCGTACGGCTTTGTGATTATGGCCTATTTACTTGAAAAATATGGGAATTAGTATAGCATTGAGAGCAGTTAGCAAATTATTATTGACATAAATCAGAAAGAAATTCAGAACAAGTGCAAGATCCTTCAACTATCAGACCCAGTAAGTTCAGAGCCAAAATTGGTGGAAATGATGTGATAGACAATGACAAATGACAACCTTCCACTAAGAAGCACGGTTACGGATGGATCCCGACATAAATATGCAACAACATAATATGATACAGTTCGTGGCTCTACTTTTGAAATATATATATACACAATTAGAGCCAAATTAGAAAGCAGCTGAACTTGAAATCATTAACCCAACTTAAAAATTCAGAACAAGGGGAAGATCCTTCGACTATCAAACACAGCAAGTTTAGAGCCAAAACTAGTGGAGATTGTGTGATATATAGCGACAATCTTTAGTTAAGAAGTGGCGATATTGATATAAAATGAGATTTGACGCAATATTGTGCAATATTGTTATTGTGACAATTTGAAGTGTCGCTTCCTGCTTAGTACGAGTATCGAATATGCATAGACAGCTCTGCATTTTGAAGTATCTATACTTAGATAGATGTTTGGCTTCTAATTCACACAGCTACACTTGCACTTTGACATGCATCTTTTGCAGTCAGAGAGTGTTGGGTAGCCATCGTTGCAGTCACATTTCTTGATGCAAGCAGACCTCGAGGTGCCACCCCACAAGCAACGTGCCATGCAGTGAAGAATTGGCATGCAGGATGGGCAACTCTGCTTCATCTCGTTCACAATGCAATCTTTGCAGCTCCTGCCGTCGGGTGAGCAACCTAGCACCGGTAAAACAAACAGCAAGATAATCACCAGCGCCGCCGCTTGTGCTTGAACTACCATTGCTTGCTTCTTCACCTCCATATGAACCTAAAGGTATTTTGGTTATGGTCTTCTTGATTGGCTTGCTAAATTATACAGCGCTCTTGACCAGTTTTGGGAAAGACATATATATATTGAAGGTTATGGGGCACAGCCATATGCTATGCTAGCTATTCCATGTGTGAGCTTTTGACAAACGTTTGAGAAGGTGATACACGTATACAGTCATCGAAAACGAGGAAACATTTAATGTTTTGTAATAAAGGTCGATTGCCGTTCTAGGCTGACCTTACTATCAAACTACCACATTTACTGCCATTATATCTCTGCATACCAGTTCTTGATTTGCACAATAGTCTGTTTTAATCTCATCGTGGTTTGCTATCCATTAAAAGACTAGCTGCTTAATCTGTTGTTCACTTCTACATTGGAATTTTTTATTTTTCATTTTGATAGGTGTTGAACCCATATCGTGTTATGTTATTAATGCTAGAAGTAGTATGTTTGTTTATTGTTTAGAAAACGAAGTGAGCTGTACTCCTCCCTAGTTAAGACCAGATGGAGCAAACCGAGTATTAAGATTCAATTCAATTGTATATAGCCTTCAAAATGAATTAGTATCTTTTCCCATCTCTTCCGTTATGGAGGAGTGGTTCAGTTTAGATGAATCTAAATACTTTAGATTTGTGTTTGTGACATTGCCATTTTATGTTTTATGGTATTTTGTATACTATGATATAAAATATTAAAGTATAAGATATTATGATATAAATAAATACTTTTGCTTGGTTCAACAATTAAAAGTTGTCTATCTCAAAAAAAAAAATCATATAAATAATATAAATGATATTTTATAAAAGATAAACTAATAAGAGTTATATAAGGTTCTCATAATTTTTTTGGATAGTATAAGATATCATTTAATTGGAGTCCTTTATATCTTAAGGAGCACTAATTATCTTAGACACATATATTGAATGTCACTTAACATTTAAAATATTTTGATCAAAATAACCTCTCGGGAGTTAGGTACAATTGAGGATGGGTAGATGCTTTCTTTCAAAATTGAATGTATATAATATTAAATTTTGATATTATACTTTTATATTTATTAAAATTTAGAACCTATAGGTCTATCAATGAAAATTCATTGAGCTTGCACATATGTTTTTTTAATTATTTGACATTTTAAATTAAACTCATTAAATCTACACATGTATTAAGTTTTTCTTATTTTTTTTCTTCATTTCTTTTAATTTCTTTTCCCTTTTTCTATTTTCTTTTTACCTTTTTTCTTCTTTTCCCATTTTCCCTCACATTTCTCTCTATTTTTCAAATTATTATTAACTTTAGTCAAACTTTACATAGTGATTCTTCTCACTCCTTCTATTGCCCCACCCAATACTTATTCAATTTTTCAATATATGTTTAATCTATAAATACCTTTGATATATTTTTGCAAATAGTAATTTTATAATAATTGAGTAGAGTATAACCAAGTTTAAATGTTAATATATTATTTTCAATTAGATTTAGAGCAATTGTCTCTAAAAATGCTGTTAAGCTTTATGAAATATTATCATAATATTTGCAATGCTTTATAGATATAGATTTCTGCAAATTAGCGGTCATAAATTTTTAAGCTTCATGAAATAATTTTTTTTCTTTTAAAAGACTCTTATAAGCTCTTCATTAAATTATTATGTTGTTAAATAATTGTGTATCTTTTAATGTATTCTTGTTATGCATTAATAAGTATTGAATAGACATGAAATTCTCCTTGTGAATATTTAGTTAGTAAAATTATTGATATTAAGATAAAAAGTAATTTTTGATACATTGGTTATTTTAATTCAAATGTATTTTTAGATTAAGGAGGAGAAACTTGATGATATTGTTAGTGAGTTAATCTTATTTAGTTTACTCTAAAAATGCAAAAGGAAATATTTCTTTAAATAATATACTATAAAATATAAAATTTTTAATTAGGATATGAAAAACCTTTTGAAAATAATTTTGTTGCCCCCGTTACCTTATAACCTGTTTGATATATAAAATTGTCAGTGATAGAAATAAAAAAAGAATAATAAACTAAAAGAAAAGGAATATTTAGTGTTAAGTATGAAATGGAAAGAAAATAAAAGCATTTTCTAACTGCATGTTTAGTAAAAAGGATAAAAATAATGTAAGAAAGAAAAGATAAGAGGTGAGAATGACAAAATTACCCTTTGCATTCCGCCGGGGGGGGGGGGGGGGGAAAGGAATTTTTAATTTTCTTTTTATTATTGAATGAAGTGAGGGTAGAAGACACAGACACATCCCCTTGGCCACAAATGTCTATCGTTGCCATTTAAATACTCAACAACATTCGAATCTTCTCAATTTAAGACAAACTGAAGAACTAATAAAACTCAAAACATAACTGTTTCCAAAACGCAATTCAAGACAAGCAAGAGGGAAGGATTTGGTATTAAATACTCATGTACTCGTTAAGATTATGGAATCGAATTACAGGCTGCCATAAACGAGATTGAGATCGGTATAATATTCAATACAATTCTTCTCCAAATATACAAAATTGAAAGTAATTGTTCAACATTAATTTTTTCCAAAGCCTCCAAGCGGTATCCTAAATTTACTGGTAAGGAAGAATTGAACCCTCTGAAATTTGAGTCTAGACTCTCTTATGTTTAAGAGATTTACATGTGAGCTTATTTACTGTATCATCTTCTTTCTCATATGAAGAGTTCTGAGATACGAGGGAATTTCCCCACGAAAGAATTCTTATCATTTAGAAGAATCCCGATGCGTTGGACATCAAAGAACGACTAACATTCTTCACAAACGCGCCCACTGCCGCGTACTCCTGAAGCGCCCTTTCATCTCCCTTGCACCGCAGTAGCTGAGGGAAAAACAGCCAAAAGGCTGTAACCATCACAAATCCAACGGTCAAAGGTCCTGATATCACTCTGGGCAACCGGAACCTGCCGGTAAGCTTCTTCTTCAGGGCGATCTCCATGACCAAGCAAAGCCCGTGAAGGAAGAAGAACCATGTAATCTCCCACGTGGGCCTCACGCGGCCCAGATAATAGAACATGAGCTCGTGCATGAGGGCCGAGACTAGAAATGTAGTGAACACAGCAGGGAGTGAGGCCCATTTACGGCCCATCAGACGTAGAGACACGTTGTAGGCCGGCTCGTATATAGTGGGCCGTAGAATTTTCGAGACCATGATGTTCCATCTTCGGCCCCAGAAATCTTGTAGCGAGGAAGAGAGGTAGGGCTCGTTGAACTGTGGCTCGAGCTCAACACCAACAAAGGTTCGAGCCACGGCCGCGACCACGACTAGAATGATCTCGAGGCATAGATATATATGGAGGCTGTAGAGGGTTAATAGCAACTTCGGGTGGAAATGCTCACTGTATTCGTAAGATCTCACCACCCCAGCAAGAATCAGGCCTTTAACGGTGTAATTCAGAAGAGATTTTTGGCCTTTCTTTTGCAATTTTTCATCTGGGTTTTCTCCGTTTTGGCCATTCTTATTATTATGGCTTCTGATATGGCCTTTTGTGAGTGAATTTTGAGATGGGGTGGTTCCGTTTTGGGATTTCTCATTCATTTTGATGGGTGGTTCTGGAGATTTTTCGTCTGGGTTATTTTGGCCATTGTTATGGCTCCTGCTTGGTAAGTTTGAATTCGAAGATTTGGTATGGCCACTAGTGAGTGAATGTCCAGATCGGATAGTTCCATTTTGGGATGTCTGCATCGACTCTGGAGGTGGGCTTTCGTGGATTTTGATAGGAAAAGAAGCGAGAGCGACAAATCGTTTAAGAGAGAGAGATGGGTCAGATAAAGGACCTTTACCAAAAGCAAAGAGCAAGAGCTTGAAGTTAGCGAGCCAAGCAATGAAGAAGGCAAGAGTGCCTCCAAGATGAACAGAGTGAAGATTAAGAGGAAGATAGAGGAAGAAAAGCACAGTAGGTAATATAGCTAAGAGTCTAAGAAAGCCTCTAGAAGGAGGAAGAAGCTTGCCTATGAGAAAGCAGTAACACAGAGATGGGATGACTTGAAGCCATACCTTGATGTAGTTGATAATCTCACCCTCCATTTTTGCTTAAAGGTGTTTAAAGTTTGAAGCTTAATTAGACAGGGTGGAGATAGCAGCAGGCAGCGAGTGACAAATTATCATAATATCATAATATATGTGGAGGTCGAGATGGTAGTGGTCTAGAATTTCATTGTGAGGCGCGTGGAAATTTGTTTATTATTTGGTGTGAATCCAATCCCAACAGTCTTCAAAGAAACGCTATAATATTCCGATCGCGTTCTCGTCTTTTCATATTGAGTGTGTAGGCTGTTAGGGACGGACCAAGTATTAGGGCAGCCGCCTCCTATTATTTGTTTCCTTTAATATTATAAAATTTTAAATATATTTTTTTAAAATATAACTTCTTCTTATATTAATTATCAAAATAAAAGTTATAAAATAAATAAAACATAAATTATATTAATTCTTTTAAAAAACTTATTATCTTTTATTATTTAAAATAATTAATAATATACTTTTCATTCTTTAATTTTATTTTTTTACAAATTTTTTATTTTTTATTTTTTTAACTATACTCTCTATTTATGGTAAAAATAAGATTTCATAATAAAATAAAATATAATTTTTTATAAATAATTTAAGTGTTTATATTAAAAGAGATATTGTATTATAACAGATATTATAAATAAATTCTATTAATATATACTTTCTTTACATCAATTTTTTTCATTATTATCTAGAATTATATTTTTAATAATTATTAATACTTTATTAAATTAATTATAGGCGGGGAGGTGGTTAGCAGTCACATTAACGTACCATTTTGTCATTTTCCTTTCTTGATTTGAGCACCTCTTCAAAAAAAAATTTTAGGTACATTTGTAATATAATGTACTTAAAAAATTTAAAAATTTAAATTGAATTTGTATAAGTGAGATCTATTTGTAATATATATGAGATCCACATGTAAGGTAAATCTTAATTGTTGAATGTACAAATGACGTAACATGCTTAATGTATGTAAGAATTATTCTTTTTTCAAACGAAGGAGAAACTTAAATAAAATTAGTTAAATATTTGTAATTAGATTTTTTTAATAACAAATGAAGACTTTTTTTTTCTTTAATAGAATCAACTTTAAAAGAAAAAATTTGATGTCGTAACGGAAATGGCAATCTTAAGAGGATTTATGGTCTTTTTCTTTTTTTTTGGGGGGCTTAGAGATTTATCATTTATAGCAAAATATATATCCCTTGACAAATATAAGAAGCTAAGAGTGAAAACGCTTCACCCGTCAGAAAGTTAAGTGTTTTATTGCAACATCTTGAGAAACAATATCTAAGTGCATGTGTTTAAAATTGTGATAATAAATATGGAATTGTAAAAATTGTACACTTATAATTAAAAAATTATATATTTTAATTAAATAATTTAATTGTAAAAATATAAAGAAAAACAGATAATTTTTTTCTTTATAAAATTGTACATAAATTTTCTCTTTAATCAATTTTAAGGTAATCTTAATCTAAAAAAAATAAACAAATCAAATTAATTATAGATTAAATATCAATAAATAAGACATGAGTCACAACAACAAAATGTTCCATGTATTTATATATATAATTACAATTAATTTATTTTATCTATTTTTTAAGGTAAAATTTACTTAAATTTCTATCAAAATATATTAAATCTGAAGTTTAATTTTTTGAAAAAAAAATTGTTAAAAGTTCAGTTTAAGATTTGATTTCCAAATACATACAAATTAAAAAGAAGCCCGTGCATTCAAAATTTCAATGAGTCCTGTATTAAAAACAAAACATTAATAAATAGTATAATTTAAACAGTAATAAACAGTAAATTTTACCTCAACTTTTATATATATATATATATATATATATATAATTTGAGTTCAAAAGGCCATTGCCCATTGTTTAATTGTTCAAGTAAACCAAGGGCTTCGTGGTCAAACTCATGTGGCTGGAAAGGAAATAAAAAAGCTGCCCGAGTCAGAAGCTTAGAGATTTGATGTCATTAAAATAAGCAAAATTAATCTTTTAGTTATCATAATTTATTGAAAATTTTAATTTAGTTTTTTATAATTTATTTTTTTATTAAAAATCAATTCTTATAGTTTCTAAATGTTTAAAATTTAGTTTCTATTGCCATAACTTTATTTATTTTGCATAAATTAAAATGAAGCTAAAGTTGTCATGTGAAATATAATGTAATAATCTCTTTTAAAATAAGGATGTGATCTCGAAATAAAGTATATTCATTGTATTACGTTGCTTTCGAGTTCAAATTCTTTTTTATCTAAGAGAGAATTTTGTAGAAAAGAAAAAGAAATATAAAAAGTGAGACTCATGAATAAATTTCTCTGAATCTTATATATATATATATATATATATTTTCTCTAAGATATTTTCTCATAAACAAGAGAAGATTTGCTGGCATTTCTCTATGCCCGTTTTGCGTTTTATAAATCCCAATGTAGTGTTAAGATCTGATGAACCACAAGAAAGAAAGGGACAACATCTAAATTCTGTGATTTCAGAATCGGATTATAATATGATCAAAAAGTGACGCGAAGGATATAGACAGAAGTGAAGAAAGTGAAGAAAGTTAAGCAAGGTTGCGAGAAAGAACTAGTACGCAATGGGAAAAAAACAAGCGAGAGATATATGTAATGTACCTTTTCCTCCTCACCAAGTTATCTATTTGTCTGAATCATTTCATGCAATAAGAGCCAGTGGCCCTAGGGAACCCCACTGTGATGGTAACACCATAATACATCTATAGCTTCAAAAATGTCCCATCCCATCTCGAGTCCTTTGCATGAGAGGAAGAAGAGGACTCAGAGCCACAATATCTCTCTTTTTAGTTAAATATCTCCGTCATTCTTGGCCCCATATTCATTCACAAGGGGCATCATTTACTAAAACTCTTCTTCATGTGCGAGCTAGCTAGACTTTTTCTACCTTCTTAGTACGTGAATGAAAGTATCCTTTTTACTGTAAGTATGGTTTCTACAGCTAGGAATGATAGCTGTGTAGGATATTGGTAGTTTATTATTGGATCTATTTTTAAGCACATATTAAGTGAGAATTTTTTTTATTAAATCCTTAAATTCTCATACCCAGAACTAATTATCTAAAAATATTTCTCAATGAACGAGTCTCTTCTGAAGTTGACTCATTTGGATAACATTTGCTGATATAAAATTATAACAAAGAATAAAATATATCAGATAACTATTGATATAATTTAAAGTGCAAACAATAATATTTGGATAATTTTTTTTTATAATATATTATAAGAATCTAAGGGTGAAAACACTTCACTCCTCACAAGGATGAGTCTTTTACTGCAACATCTTAAAAAGCAATATCTAAGTGTTATGTGTGTCAAAAATTGTGATACTAAATATTGAGTTCTAAACATTATATATTTATCTTTAAAAATTATATTATTATTAAAAAATTATACACTTATTGCATTTTAATTAGAGAATATGATAATAAAATTATGAAGAACTATATATAAATTTGTTCTCTTATAAAATTTTATATAAATTTTCTCTTTAATCAATTTTAAAGTAAACTCAATATAAAAAAAGACAAATAAATTAGACTAATTATAAATAAAATATCAATATATAAGATATGAGTCACAACAAAAAAGTATATTAAATGTACTTACATGTCTAATTATAATTATTTTAGGTCAAATTTACTTAAATTTTTATCAAAATATGTTAAATCTGAAGTTTAATTCTGAGAAAAAAAACAAATTGCTAAAAGTTTAGTTTAGGATTTGATTTTCAAATATATACAAATTTGAGTACAAAAAGTCATTGCCCATTGTTTTATTTTTAATGGGCAGGATTAATTGCCCATTGTTTAATTGTTCAGATAAACCAAAGACTCTTGTCAAACTCGTGTGGCTCGAACGGGAATAAAAAAGCCACCCAAGTCAGAAATTTAGAGATTTGATATCAGATTAAATAAAATAATAATAATAATAAATTATACTAACTTTTCTTTTCTTTTTAAAATAATTATGGCTGAGTCATACATAGTATTTGTTCTGTTTCAAAACTTACACTTACCTTTCCTTCAACTTAATTTTGTAAATAAACTAAATTTTTTACATATTTCTTTCAAAAATAAAATTATTTATCTATCTTTATTATCATATTAACAATAAAATCTTAAATTTTATATTGTGCAAAAAATGAACTTATTTGAGAGAAAATAAATTAGATAAGGAGTTTTTACTATATATATTGATACTAAAAAATTGAGTGTAATTTTTAAAATAAGATAAAGATCAAATATAATTAATTCAAATTTAAATATTAGAAAGGTCAAAGTAAAAAGAAAAAGAAATTATTCTTTTTTCTAATAAACTTTAAATTCTTTGTCTAATAAACTCTAAATATGTGAATCATATACTAGTGTTACTTCCGCAATGCACTCTTATAATAGTTTATTTTAACTGCTGATTTTACCCAAAAAAAAAAACAAAAGAAATCAGCCATTAAACAGCTAGTACACAAGATGTGATTTAATATATGTATGAAAGTTGATGTGAGTAACATCACTCCATTTATATATTATATAAAAACAAAAGTGAGTAAACACCTCCAAAAGATGGAAGCCAAGTTGAGTAGTTAGAAGAGCAAATTATTATTAGTTGGGGGCTGGGGCGTAGTACTACTATGATTAAATTTGGAGACTGATTCTTTATTATTATTATTATTATTATTATTATTATAAAAATTGCAATAAGAGAGGTAGGTTGGAGAGAAAAAAAATCAGAGTTTTTAACATTAAAAGTTTTTTTTTTCAACATTCAATGTTAAATCCCATCTCTTGGTTTATTGTTCTATAATTATATATCATGTATTTACTTCTTAAATGCAGGAAATCCAAATTGGTCAAGGAGAGGATCTCTGTATCTTAGATACTGATGAGCAAAGTCATTGAAAATAAATATGGAGAAAATAGGTTATGTCTGTAGTTTTTTTTTTCACTTTTGGGGGATATATATAAATCAAAAATTACTGAGTAGGAGAGTGCAAACACATGGAGAATTTGCATTTAGGTGTCACAGTAGAAAATTTAGACCGTTAATTTACTACTTACTTGTGAATTGAAATTATAAATCCTTTGAAGTGAAGATTTATATTTAATGTACATGAAGTGCAGGTGCATTAAAGGAAGAAGTTCTTATAAAAAGAAAAAAAAATTAAGCACACTTTAAGAAGATTTCACAAATCCTTGTTTTAGAGAATTTGTGATCGTAAATTGGGCAAAGCGGGATGGTTTGGATCAAGCTTGAATCAGATTGGAAAACATTCAGCCATAGTCTCTCATTTTTCTGGATGCAGATTTTCCTGCAAAATTGAATTCACAAAACTTACTAACGAATGACAATGTTCAATTTGTCATTATTATCTGCTTTGTATTCATAGACACAAGATCTTTGAACGACATGGACCAGCAACTAAAAACGCAGTTCGAGGAGGTTCAATGTAGAAATAAAATAGTTTATATCTATGGATTGTTTCGTAACCATATGCTGCAACTAGAAATGGTGAGATTTGGTTGGTTCTTTCTATAAATTCTTTTTGACAAATAAAGGAATTTGTGGCTCTTAGAACCATCGTAAGTTCATCACTTCAGCATTGATGAAGTAACGGTTGGAGTAGCAGAGGTGTTGCTTCTCTGCCCAACTGTGAATTGTTTAAATTTAATTTGAATAATTTAGATCTTAATTTTTGTAATATTAATCATAATTTTTTAAAATTAATAATTAAAAGATTATCCTTATTTTATATTTTATTATATTTAAAATCAAAATCAAAATTAGAAAAAAAATAAAATCTAAATAATTCAAACATGATCATTAAGACCGTTCACCAACATCGGCTATTTGACTCTGATTTCAAGCTAGTGGTTTGGAATTATTATTTCTTAATTTCTATTTTGTTTCACTAAATTGAAAGTAGTAGAGACCTCAAATATGCATTTTAGTGTAAAGGAAATTGATAGAGTTTGGAAGGAGGAAATTTAGGTATAATCTTTAGACGTTTGTAGAATGTAGCACCTGGATGATTTTTTTTTTAAATCAATAATATAGTGTTAAATTATAAAAAAAATTTACATGTTATGTTTTCATTAATAAAAATATTTAAAAAATTTTACCAGCATTTGTTGATATATTATGATTTACTTCCTTTTGTTTTCCTTCCCATAGAGAGTGATAAAAGTTATATGGTGTGAGAATGTTTTTACAGTAATCTGATTGTGGATTGACTATAGCTAATTTTTTTTTAGTAATTTATTTCGTTATTTTTCAAAAAAATGTTTAAATTACATAATTTTTCTGTTTTGAAAAAAATTACACTTTTTTCTTTCAAAACTAAAATATATGCTAAATTTACCTTCCATGTAATAAAAGATTAGCCATAATTGCACGTACTTTTTACCAAAATACTTTTATATTTACTGATGTAATATAAAATTTATTAAATATGTATTTAATCAATACAAAATAGTAACTTTCTAAATTTAGCACATTGCAAAATTATTTGATAAAAATAAATAATCATTAAAAAGAAAAAAAGATATTCACATTATACTTTTTTCTCTAAATAACTCATTTAAAGATAATAATAAATAATGTCTAATTTTAACAATAATAATTTTACTGAATATATATCAATAAACATAACCTTATCATATGCACTATTAATTTTATCCTTCAGGGTTGCACACCAGCCCCTATCCTATGTTTCTTGTCTCTCCAAATTCTATTTTCTTGTGTCGACATAATATATTCAAAATTTTACTTTTCAAATACCTTTTTTTTAAAAAAAAAAAACCCAAATTAATTTAAAAAAAATGACACTCATCTCTGAAAAATAATTATTCGTGGCTTTCCAGATCAAGGGAAGCCATTTTAATTTCCAAAATTTGTGATCTTTCTTCGTCATGAAGGAATACATATTCGAATCTTCCAACACAGATTGTTCCATTTGTCTATTTGATAAAACTTAAACCAGTGAATAGACACAAGTAATTAATAAAAACTTTGTCAATTCCTCTTTCTGCCATATTCATTTTGATGAGTTTACATTGATAACTATCTAAGAATGACTCTTCTTCGATACTTTGTCATTTTATGTTAAGAAAAAAGAGTAGCCTTGTTTTTGGATGCGTTTAATGAAAATTTTCAATTACATTTTAACATATAAAGACAAACATGTTTTAATGAGTCAAAGTTTTTTAACTATTTCCTAAAGATAAATTATAGTTTATTCTTATGATTTGATCAAAAATTAATAAGCTGTTGCAATGTTAAATGTCTTTCATTTATACCTTAAAATTTTTTACTCTTTTCTAAGTTTATTGCTAATGGATAATTTCAACTAAGGAAGTATGGATATTGACATAAATGCAAGATATGACAAATTTTGAAGTATTTACATGTAATTTAAGGCGTTGCATGGCATCAAATACAGATACGATAGTTTTTCTAGAATTTTCATTTTTTTATAGATTTCAATTAATTCTAATAATAGTCCTCAAGATTATAAAATTATTCAAGGTACAAGTGAAACATATTTTTAATAATGAAATGTTCATCAAATTTACCTTTACATAATTATTTTTGTCAAAATAAAAACTGAAAATATCATAGGGTGATTAAAAGAGTTTAAAGACACTTTAAACCAAAATAGACAATCTAATTTCAAGTTAAATCACATAATAAATTATAATTTATTTATTTTTTAATTGGGTAATAGAATCAATATGCCTAAACTGTTAAGATTCATATTTACAGAGATTTATTATAATAAATAGTTCTTTTTTTTTTTTTTTTACATTTGAGAGGATATCATATGGTACTAATATGCATAGAGTAAGTTATATCAAATTTTTATGTTATACTATCTCCACTCTTATATATAAAAAATAAATAACTAATTTATAAGAATTAAAAAAATAATTAAAAGTAATTAATTTTTTTAATTTTGTCACAAATAAAAATTATTTTTTAAAAATATTCCTATTTAATGTGTATATTTTTTTTAAAATTAATGACAATTATTACTTATAATTTAAAAAATTCATTTAATAAACAACATAATTGACATATTATAATTAATATATTAAACATTAATGATTTACTTCTTATATTTTAAATCAAATCTAACTCTAAAAAAACTTTTTATATATATAAGAGGAGAGATAATATGTTTGTGTGTATACATCAAACTTGTATGTTATATGTGTGTGTGCGCGTTTCAGTCCAAAATATTTAAATGAATATCAGGCCAGCCCAAAGAAAAACTTCTAATATGAGCTGTGCCTTAATCATGACCAGCTCATTGACTATATATATATGCTCTAGGGAAACACGCAGGGCTGGGCTAGCCCATTGCCATTTTAACTGGTTTTTAAAATTGAAGTTAAGTGCTCAGACCAGACTGGTACTCTAGGCTAGTTAAATCTTTTGAAAAAAAATTTGGCAAAAATTATAAAAGAAAGTTTTAAAAAATAATTAACTTTATATAAAATTCTTATAAAATATATTTTATTATTGAAAAAAATTAAAATTTTATATAACTTTTTATAAAATTTTTTTAATTATACAATCTAATTACATCGAGTCAATTTACGCAACAGGTCCAATCTAATTTTGTGACCCAACTTAGTCATAATTTTGTTTGAGCCAATCTAATCTTATTCGATATGACGGCTAGATGAGACCAGTCTTATCGGCCACACCACATGATGACCCCTGGTAGGCTCTCAAGATTCACGTCATGTTTGGTATGGGATGAAAAATAAAAAATAAAATGAAAATTTAGATAAAATATTATTTTTATCCTTATAACTATTATTCAATTATTATTTAATATTATTTATAAATAATTATTTAATTATTAAAAATAAAAATATTAAAATTATTTTTTATTTATAAAATTATCTTTTTCTTTTAATTTTTATTTCTATAAAAAAATTTTCTACATGCTAAACAAGCTATCATAATCTCTGAATTTGTGCAATGGCATGACAATGACCAAGAAGAATGACTAGAGCCAAACAAACAAAAATTCTTTTACAGTGTGTTTGGATGGAGTGAAAAGGAAGGGGGAAAGAAAAGATCGGAAGAAAACGGAGGAGAAAAGTGATTTTACCCTGTTTGGCTGGGGGGAAGGGAACTGGGAGAAGAAAAAAGTACGGTGAAAATAGACATGGGTTAAGAGAAAATAGAGAAGAAAAGTGATTTTACCCTATTTGGCTGGGGGGAAGGGAACCAAGAGAAGAAAAAAGTATGGTGAAAATAGACATGGGTCCCACAAAAAAAATTTCTCCCTAAAACTAGAGAGATTTTGGAAAGAAAACAAGACACGCATGTATATTCCAACTACATTACAATCGAAAAAAATTGTGCAGTAGGCGTAAACAAAAAAGAATTAATTTAAATAATTTTTATTAATTAATATTATAATTATTCATTGCATATTTTATTATAAAATTATTTAATAATAAATATAATTTATAAAATAAAAATATATAATTTTAAAATTATTAGTAAATTATATTTTTATTAAAAAAATAAGTTAGTTAGACCCAAATGTAATCATAAACAACAAAAATTAGTTAAAATTTTATTATAAAATTAATAAATAATAAATATATTTTATAAAATATTTATATATTTTTTTAAAGTAAAATTAATAAATTAAATTTTTATAACAAAAAAAATTAAAATTGACTGGATTGCATTTGATTTTTAATATAGCCAAAAGGCAGTTAAATATTATGTTCGACTATCTTTCCGTCAAATGGGATAATCTTATATATCTATTTCCATAATGTTTCGATAATAGAAATGGAGTTAAAATATCAATTTTAATATAATAATATATATTAAATTAAAAATATTTATTATATTTATATATATTATATTTAAATTAATTAATATCTATTAAAATGATGTTTATAATTTTTTAAAATAAAAAATTATATTTATTATATTAAAATAAGTATGAATAAATTATTTTTTTAAAAAAATATTTTTAATTAATTAATTAATATTATAATTATTTATGTAAAATTTTATTATGAAATTAATAAATAATAAATATATTTTATAAAAAATTAATATTAAAATTACTAAATTAATTTTAAAAAAAAAAACCAAACCGACTACAATCAATTTGGTTGCGACCAAACAAGAATGTCCAACTCCTATTCAGTCGAATGAGATGATATTCATCCCAACATATATTCATATATGTATTGCCACTGCGTGGCAATGCATTTATGAATATATATATATATATATATATAATATTAATATATACATTATAATATATATTAAATTAAAAAATATTTGTTATTATATATAAATAATATTATTATAGATAATAAATATTTTATTAATCTTATTTATTTTTAAATATTGATATATATATATATATATATATGTGTGTGTGTGTGTGTGTGTGTGTGTGTGTGTGTGTGTGTGTAAATGTAAAATAATTAATGTCATGAAAGAATATAATTTTTTAAAATATTTTATTTAATGATAAAATTAAAAATATTATATAATAATAAATTATTTTTTAAAAAACTAATATGTTTTCTTTTTGTTTTCTTTCTCTTCATTTAAACGAAAGAAAGAAAAATGTTTTTTCTTAATTTTTCTCTTCCTTCAGTTTTCTCCCTACTTTTTTCTTCCTTTTTATTTTTTTCCTCTCCCATCCAAACAGAACGTTAAAGAACTACAACGGTGAAAAGATAGAGGGATAAATTGAAGTTCAATCTTTAGTTATCTCTTATAAGTTTCTTTAACAAAATCATGTCATATGAACAAATTTTTTTAGAGTCAATGATACTATGATGAATAATAAATAATGTGCTCTTGTCATGTTTTTGTTAAGAAAACTAATAATACATATTTAAGAAATTTTATCCAAGTGTTGCCCGAAGCTAATTCTTTTTTTGGACTTACTGAGGGATTTAGAAGAGCTGTGGATTCAATTAGGCAAAAAATATTATTGAGAAACTATCTACCACATGAATTCCTAATTTTTTTACCCTCAAAATCCTCTCATCACTGTAAGATTAAAGGTCTCAGACAGGATTACAAATATATAAGCACAAGAACAGAATCAAGTAAACACTGAGGGATTAAACAACCATATCACTGAAGGAGCAGCCCCTTCACTCCTGAAGCCAGTCCTTCCTGATATCAAATGTGTAGTTGATCTCCAAGTAGCACTTGTTGTCATCATCAATAAACTGAAATTCACAAAAGAAAGTTTCTATATGGGTAACTCAGAAATTGGAATTTCAAATATGGGTTTTAAGGTATACACATGAATATGGTACAAATTTATTGAAACATTTATTGGTATACTGACTGATGCAGCTCATGCTTGCTTGGTTTCCCAAACAAGTCACTATCAACATGGACCCAGATACGATTTTTTTATTATTCACAGTTTTTTTCTTGTACCATGCCGGGTAATGTAGCTCACTATTGCAACTTGTGAAATAATAGCGATTCTTACACGCATTTTTTGTACTCAAGATAGGTGCAAAGAGTAAATGGAAACTCATGGAAATAGATGTGTCAGTCACCTGGCTCTTCCATCACCTGGCTTATCCACTTGGGTAAAATTACATTGGCTACCTAACACCCTATTTAACACTGAGAGAGAGATCATTTTTTTTTTAATATTTTGTATGATAGTCAAATTTTGTTTAAATGCTATAAACATGTGAATTAAAAGTGATTATTGTGACTAATTTATGTAAAATTTATTATTGTCCTTATTTTTATATATTTTTTTAAGTAGGGGTATAAAGATCATCTCTCTATCATTTTTTTATTCTAATATATTTTTTTTAACAACCAAACATACAAATGAAATAGCATTATCATTTTTTTTATATTATACTAAATATAATTATCTTTTATTCATATCCTCATTCCTTTTCTATTTTTATACCTAACAATTCTACGTACCTAACGGAAATGTAAGAGTATTTCGTAAAATAAATTGTGATTTGAAGGCAAGTGCAGCCTTCCAAAACTTCCATTTATTTATATTTTTACGAAGCGTTTAGAACACTAGTATCACAGATTTCTTCATATTTTGAATACCATGGTACGAAATCTATGATATGAGATGCAAGGGGTTGCGAAGCCACCATAAAATTACATAACAGTCTACCCAACATAATAATCAAATTCAAGTATTTAAAGTTACCAATGTACCAAACACCTCCCTCATGTTTTCATGAAAATTAGGATATTGAAGCAATCAATTTTGTACCTTCGAGAGATCATGTTGGTTAAAATCTAGTGCATCATTGTTAAAATTACCTTACTTCTAGCTGAATAGATTCCTCTAGCAAACATCCCAGATGGTGTAGTCTCTTCAGGCATCTCATGGGTGTAAGGCTCTGCCTGAGGACTGAAGGTTCCTATCATCTCTTTAGTGCTGTCAACTGTAACAAGGCTCGATAATGAGAAAAATTCACAAGAAGTTCTGAAGTAAACTTAATTTATAGAAGATAGCTAGACCGAGATAATTATATAAACATATAAGGGTGTCACAGGTGGATTTCACTGAAAGAAAATTACGCTAAACATATTTATATGTTTATTCATGATTAACTTAATTTACTTATTCACATAATATGAGTGAGAGAGACTAAGCTTACCCTTGATACCAGTCTTCCACACTGTGTTGGTGTATTTGAGACCTGAAACAATGTTATTGTTGACCTGGAAAGTGAACACCAGCCTGTAATGGCTACCTTCTTTCAAAGTAAACCACAAACCCTTGGGATTTCCACCCTCTGGGATCGGAAGAACAATATCAGGTCTACCGGCGGATTTAATTGCAAGGCTCAGGATCTTCACTTCTGGGTCGAGAGTTTCTAAAATATCCACAAAACATTAAAAACAGAGGTCAGGAACTATTTTTGAATTGTTCCAAAAACAAAGGAACCATTTCTACATGGTTTATTGATTTAATTGCTTGCTGCCATTCACAAAATGAAGTCGTTTTCAATCTTCCGTGCTCAAAACTTATCAGTAAACCAGAAAAAAGTCAAAATCAGTATATTTAAAAAGAAAAACCAACAATATCAGGTCCTGAATCTGTTTGAAATTGCCAGAAGACTCTAAAAATATTTCAAATTTTAACAGCAACAAACTGAAAATGGATTTGACATATCTGGGTCTCAAAAGGGAATTTTCTTTTTGGTTTAGTCTACGACCGGATGACAATAAATTATAAGTGCCTGGTGATTTGTCTTAGATTACATGTGAATGTCTTTTTACGAGAAGCTTATAATATGATAATTGTGGAAAGATGATTCAAGCCTTCTTATGACCCCCTTGATAAAATCCACTTAAAACTAATTTTGCAGCCACTATGAAGATACTCTTGTTAATATCATATATAGCAGTATATCACAAAAGAACAGAAACAGAACAAGATTACTCTAAACCACGAAAAACAGAATTATGCGCAGAATCTTGGGCTACCAATCAGACTTTAAAAGGAAGCGATTCGGCAATATGTAATTACCTCCAACAGAAGTTATGTCCACACTTCCAAGAAGCTGCTCCTTCCACCTCCTTAAGCTCTCATCATCCTGAAACCTCAAGCAGAAAACCACGCAAAACATAAATGAGGCCGCTGAAATACATAGAATTTTTCAAAACACAACCCCAAAAAAAAAAACACAAACAAACAACCTTATCCTTTTCGAGCTGTTCTTTCAATGTACACTGGGGACCCAATTCGATTTTCCTCCCCTCATCATCATCTTCATCCTCAGTCAAAGCAATGGAACTTTCACTTCTGTGTCTATCCATGCCCACCCTTTCTTCGTCGCCACTTCCATCATCCGTCGCCGTTTTAGCCGTGTTGGGCGTTTCTGGAACCTCATTGCCTTTTTCATCGAAACCCATGTTTTCAAAATTCGAAACAACTACCCCCAATGGCCAAAGACGTCAAAATTGAAAGCCCATCAAAACTGGCGAAGAAATCCCCAAATGGGTATGGTGGTGTGTGGCTTCAGAATCACACAGAGAATAGAAAGAGAGGAGAAGAAAAGGACAAGGTCCAAAAGCTAAGAACACGAAGAGAAACCAGAGACCCCACTTGGTGGAATCTTCTTCCCAACGGGTATAACGAAGAAAGACACGACCTTGAGTTGAAAAGAAATAAAAGAATTGGAATAAGATGGGGTTTGAGAGAGAAAGAATTGGGGTCAAAGAATCACAGAAAGCTAAAAGTAATAGAATAGAAAAATCTGATAGCTCACGTAGTAGGATAACTTGCAGCGACGAAAAGACGCCAAGAAGGCGAAAAGGAGTAGAGAGAGAGAGAGAGAGAGTGACGGTGAGAGCACGGGAGGGATATTTTGGGAAATGTACAAACAGAAGAGGAAAGCGTCTTACGGTGATCCGAAATTCAGACAATTTCTAGTAGAAATAGCGAGAGAGAGGACGAGGAGATCGTGAGGGTCACTCTTGCAGCACTAGTTTCCACGGAGGCCAAGATTCGAGGCAAGCTTTCCAATATTCAATTGACCATCATCTTTAATGTGCAGGAAATTATATATATATATATATATATATATATATATATAAGCCAAATGAAAAAGATGAAGAAAGATAGTAATAATTTAAAAAAAAAAAGCTTAAATGCCTAGACTTTTTCTTTTGTTGTTGTTTTTGTTGTAAGAAACTTTTGCTGTTTTGTAATATATTTTATTGGAAAAAACTCAAATGCATTTTTATCCATTAATTACAATTATGGCCTAAGTTTAAGTACAGATAATATTATTTTTCATTTTTTCAAATAATTAAATTTTATTATTTTATCACATAAATCTTTCAGAAAAACCTGAATGTTTATTTAGTATTGTTAATTTATATTTAAATATAGCATCTAAGATAGTAGATTTTAAATTTAAGAACCAAATTAAAATTTTTATAAAATTAAATAAATTAAAAAGTGTATAATAATTTAGTCTTTAAAAATTTATTAGTCTATGAATTTTAACGAGTTTATGAATTAATTATTAAAAAATATATATTTGGTGTACATTAATTTTTCTGTGAAGTGATGTCAACAAATCAGATACAAAATTATTATTTGTTAAGACAAATTTGCCCATTTTTTATATTAAAAAATTAAAATTTAATAATTCTAAGACTAATACTTTACTGCACAGAAACACACGAGAAGAAACAGTCGAGCCTACTGAGGGTTGGGTGGACTAAAAGTATAAGTTGGGTCTCGTGACCCCTTATGGGTAATACCGTTGGTATCAACTATGATTGATTTTGGAAAAGCCGCCATTAAAGGAAGTCATTTATCTTTGTCCCCACCAAAATTAAAGTTATGGGAAATGTAGGGAAAAATAAGTAAATAAACAAATTACTCCCTCTTTTTTTTAAATGCTTAAAATATATAACTTTTATTATAAAAATATCGACAAATTTACTTTAAGCTCAAATATGATCAAAATATTTTTAAAAATAATATTAATTTTTTAATTAAGATATAACTTATTAAAAAAATTTAAAATTTTATTTAAATATTAGTACTTATTTTATGATAAAACTGTAAATTTAATTTATTTTAAATTTAAAAGTTTGTCTCTTTCTATATTAATTAACTATATATTTAATATTTATTACATTATATAAATAATATATAAAAACTAGGCAGTACTCCTATGCACCATGCATGAGGTTTCAGAAAATTTAAAAAAAGAAAAACCAAAAGTTTCTTTTTTGAAAGATAAAAGTCCCATAGATGAATAGTGAAAAAACCGTAAAATGGAATAATTGCCATGTTCCTTTTATATATATATTGATAATGATGATATTTTAGTCAAAATAAATATATTTATATCTCTTCTTTTTTTTAATTACGGTGGAGGTTTAGAATTGAAGTGTAGGGAATATAAATTTTTAAAATAAAAGAAAGCTGTGAAAATTTAAAGCACACCAGTAAAAAAGATAAAGTATACCCAATTGCCAAGGCTCTTGATTATGAAATATCTTATTCATTATTTCGTAATGAACTCGAGATGAAACCTTTCAGTGAGTGTAATTAAACACACACTTGGAGTGTAATTAAAAGCTTAAGCATTTTTTATCAATTATTTGATATATTGTAATATTTTTATTTAAATTTTTTAAATTAAAAATTAGTGTGTACGGAATAGTAAAAAGTAAATATAACTTTTTTAAAAATCAGTCAATTGCTATTTATAGTATATAAGAGAAGGAAAAAAAAATTCCCGCGATTTGATATAGAATATTGTTTGCAGTGTGTTATATTATAGGAGGGATAAAATTAAGAGTAAATTATATTATTTCTTTTTTGAGTTTTGTTTTTTTAAGATATACACAGATTTTATCTGAACTAAAAAACAATTCTACACTTTCATTTAACTTTAAAATTATTTACTAAAATATTCTCCACTAACCTAAGTATATTTTTTAACTAAAAATTTTTTAAAATAGAGAGTATTTTAGTCAAAAAAATATAAAATTAAACTAAAATATAAGATAATTTTTTATTTTAAAAGAATTTATATATTTTTTTAAAAATAAAACAATTATATAATTTCAATAAAACTCAAAATATATTCCTGTAATTTATTCAAATATATATATATATAAAGCATGATTGCCAAATGTCAACTAGTTGGAGGAATATAAGATGAAGAAATTAAAAGAGAATCTGGAGGACAACATGTGTTTGGCTGTGATCCATCAAATGATTTACTCCATTATTTTGGTTTGGAAGAGAATGATCAGACCGCGTTGCCATTAAACAATGCTCTCACTGATAAGATCATCACAACTGCCTCTTGGAACTTGTCTGAGAGTTTTCAAAATTGGAAAATGAGATTATCATTGTGACGAGGTGGGTAGGATGCAGAATTTTCACTCTATTATTTAAATGATTTTTAATTTTGTTCTAATATTTTTCATTAATTTCATCTCATATATTTATATAATTTTCAATATCTTCTTAGTTGTTCAGCTGTTGGAGAACTTTTCAGACTCATCCAATTTGAATTTAATTAATTACAAAGTTTTATTTTCATGAGAAACGAAACAGTCTCAGCGTTTCAAGAATATGTAACAACCTAAAAATCTTAATTTTTATAAGCACTCGAAAATATTTTCTTCCAACAAATATTAGACGAAAAGGAAAAAGGGGAACAATTTTCTTGACATGGGCAACATTTTTCATATAAAGTCAAATGCAAAAATTAGACGAAAATACAATAACACCAAAAAATTCTTCTCTTCCCAAGCTGGTGACACTGGAGATTGGAGAGAAACGTTTTTTTGTTTCACAATTTCGAAACTTGTTATTTCTTGATCTGCCATTAGCTTTCCACACCTATCAATGTCACGGATTCGAACTTCAAACGCGTTTTGAAGGTGGTAACGTACAGGAGCTGCAATCAGATCCATCAAAGGAAAACAAGAATTATAATAATGAAGACATCAAATCTGGCATCTCAATATGGCCAATTGGTTGACCAGCATCAAAATTTTCACCAGTAACACAAAAAAGGCCAAAGAGGGAAACCATTAAGTCAAATGAAAAGCAAGCGAATTTCAACTTTCAAGCCAGCTCAGGTATTTAGCGTTCTTGTTCCCTGTGCGGCCCGGTGCTTGATAGGGACAGCCACATACCATAAAGGCAGAAGGTGACCTTAGATGTCAAAAATTATACCACACAGCTCAGATGATTGTGAAATATTCAAATGAGGAAATATTTGAATTTGAATGACCCACCATCCCACATGAAGCAATTTATTTCCAATAACTATGGCCAAGAATAAAAGCAGACTCAGAAAATTACAGAGAACTGAGGATGCACCATGCATGTCTGTCTTATGATAGATTGAACCTGCAGGGCCTCATCAATTACGTTTTTCAGTTATATATTTTGCAATTTTGGAGATAGTGAAGTTAGGAACGCAAGAGAACCACATTCCAAAAATTCATGAGGTTGAAGAATCTAAGATCTACTGAAGCTCCACATCAATTCCTATATGCAGCCTTTGGAAAAAAATCATTATCCAAAAGGTAACTCATAAGGTTAAGCGCCTGCGCCTTGATTGATACACAAATAATTTAGTGATGAAAATTAAAAAAAAAAATTGAATAAAATATAATAAAATAAATTATATGTAATATGTGTGAAAAATAAATAAATTATATTTATATTTATTTATTTAGTTAGATGAAAGAAGAACATAATAAAAAGTAATAAAAGTAAAATATCTAAAATATCCTCATTCATTTCACTCTATCTCAATCACATCAAATAGTATAATGTCCAAGGTACAAAAAAATTTTTTATAATAAAATAATTATAATGGAATAAATTTCTTTTATTTTAATGTCAAAAAATGTGGTATGACAATTTTATTATTTTTTAAATACAACTTCCATTAATTGGTTTTATAATTAATTTTTTTATTATTTTTTCTTATTATTTCTTTTAAATGTAATATATTTAGTTTTGCTATTCTTTCTATTTTTTATATTAAAAAATATTTTCAATAATATAGTCCTTGTATTGATTAAATATTATTTTTCAAAAATTATTTATAAATTATTTTTTAATATAATAAAAATAATTATTTATTTTAAAATTATATATATTATTTTGATATATATTAATTTATTTAAATATAATATATAGATATAATAAATATATAAAATATATATTATAGTAATATATATTTTAATGTATAAATAATATATATCAAATATATATATGTGTGTGTTTTTTTTGTTCCCCGGGGGGGGGGGGGGGTGGAATAATGCTCCCTACCAATTAGTGAGCAATGCATTAGCATTGCCATGTATATGTGTGTGTGTGTTTGTTTGGGAAGGGGGGAGTGTGCGCACACACAATAATGCTAATGCATTGCTCACTAATTAATAATCATATTATTATCGATTGTCAATTGGTGGGATAATTTAATTTTTGATTGGCATTTGGTTGAATAATTTTGACTACATTATAGTTATTTTTTTAATTTATATAATTTATTATTTTTAATATTAAATATTATTAATTTAGTTAGTTTTGCAATTAATTAAAAAATTGTTAAAATAAATTTTTTTACTTTCTAATTAGTTAAAAATAACAAAATAATATTTTTTTCTTAATATTAGTATTTCTCTTGTTAAAAAGGTATTATATAATAATTAAAAGTAGTATCTTAATATTATTTGATTTGAAAAATATATAAATTAAAAATTCTAAAAAATAAAAAATATATAATGCATTATATAAATATAGTTCAAATATTTTTTTATTTATTAAATACGAGTGTTAATCCATACTAAATTCCAGGTCATTAAAGACATTTCAAAGTTTTATCTTCAAAATCATTTTATCTTTCCGTGGTGCAAATCTCGATAGATTCCATTTTTATCACAATTTTTTATTATCAAATATAAAAAATAACTAATTCTATTTCATTTTCTGTTTCTACCACCATACCAAACGAGGCCAAGAATCCAAAATCTATATAAACTCTACACTAAAGTCACATACGTTTGATGTAACACTCAAATCCAATATCTTGCAATTGGGTACCAACTGTATCTTAAATTCCTATGTACTTGAAAACCTTAAAAAAAAAATTAAGGATGAGATATATATAAAAACAAAATTCAATATTCCTCTACTATTTGGGACATGCAAAACAAAATTTGTTTATATTTGTTAAATTCAAACATCTTATAATTATAAATAGGTTTCCAATTGAATTGGAAGACTAAGATTTTCACATTCTAAACATCACACTAGGACTTTTTTTTTTGGGTGGATAAGGATTTTACACTTTTACTTGGAAATAGTTCTCCGAAAAAATAAAACTTGGATTGATAAAGAGAGATGCCATCCCCTCTTACCAAAATGCTGAAGGGGAATCTAAATTCTTATTTGATGTTAAATTTCATGCCATTAGAATACAGAATTTGACAAAGAACAAAAGGAAAGTAATTAGGATGTGGTTAATATAAAAACTAACCACACTTAGGACCCAGTGACTCCCAATTCATTTTGCTTCACAAGAAGCAATGAGCCAATTTCCATTTAAACTGCAAGCTTGAAGAAGACAGTTTGATATATGAGCATAATATTGAACCGACCTAACTCATCGGGACAGAAATGGTGAAGAAAACAAAATTTAACTCTTATTTAGAAGCCACAGGAAAAAAAAAAACACAAAACAAAAAAAACAGTTGAGCTACAACAATAATTGCCGCAGTAGGATTTGCATAGAGGAAAGGGGTAATCTCAAACCTGTAACAAACTTTTTACTCGTTCCCCCATTTCCTTAGAACATTCTCTTTAGCTGAAGGACGTTGGTAGTCTTCCTTCTTTAAAATACCATCAAAATTGGGCTGATTGCCACCGTTAGTAATTTTCAATATTTTTGATGTTATGAAACTGAACCCATTTCTTGTTCCTCGCAGCCCATAGAGCAGTGGATTTAAGATGACAGCAAGGATCAGTTCACCTTTTGCAACTATGAGATACTGAAAAAGCCCAAAGAAGAGACTTTTTATTATGTACTCTAATTATGGCTATAACAGCATAAGAATTGAAAGGGGAACAAAGAAACCTCTTACCAAGAGAACGATGCCAAGTACAGTAAGACTTGCTTGTTTTGCTTCTTCCCAAAAGTTGTCATCATTAGACCAGCCAAACCGTCCACCCCAACCAAACCAACCTCCTCCACCAGCGTCACCTCCACCTCCCAGCTCCTCTCGCCTTTTTATCTCTTTGTTCCATTTCTCAAATTCAGTTTTCTTCCCACTAAGTGCACCTTCTAATGCTTTTCTAGCTTCTTCCTGCATAAAAAATTATTAAGATAAATTCACTTACCGACCAACGCTATTATGCTTATTTGATCGGGATGAGCAGTCATTTTAATTTCACTTTTATTCCTTCAGGGTTGCTTTAATACTAAAGAGGAATCGAGTGTTACACTTAACATATTTATATAAACCATCATAAAAATTCCAAAATAGATTTTAGCAATTGGACAACACCCATGCCAATTGGAATGTCGATATTAATGGCAAAAGGTGCATCAAAAACAAATTTTGCTGGATAAACTTCAACTATGTGGACAGAGCCCTAAGACTTTGAGTAGAAAATGAGGGATTGTCTTTCTCCTTCACAAACAAGACAGCACTATTCAATATTATATATTTTACATGAAAATTTTGCTGTCATATATACCTGCATCAGATGAGGAAGCTAGTACACTGAATTAAGCTAATTAATGAACCGAACAGGTTTACCGACCAAAGCCATCTTTCAAATGTTAGACATGAAGGAAAAGGAACTGTAACTCAGCAATGCATTCAGGATTTACCTGGACACCTAATGTTGGGTGACAAGGAATCTCATAAATGTTATAGAAATTCAGTGGCAATGGTACTGCTACCACAGAGTTTGGCCACATACAAATTGCTCCACGATGGAGACATTGTTAAACCCATAAACATATTAATCACATTGCAAAGCATACTAATCAATTGAAGTATGGCATTTTTATTTTCTTCGATCCAAGAAGACATATGTCACATTGAGATATTGGATCCGTTACTTCACGTCAACTGCCCATGGTAGGATAACGAGTGTGTATATCAATTTTCAATTCAAGTAAATTCTATCTGAATTCTAGGAACCAACAAAATCAAAGAGATATTTATATGACTGTGCTTGAAACTTCCTTTGCGGGAAAATAAAAGTCAATTTGACCTATCCCCTATGTAATTCTAGGAAAGGAATGTAAACAATTGCAACAAAGAATTCTTAATGAAAGGAAATTCATATATCTTTTAAACACTATTATCCCAAACACACAAACACTAACATAAGAAGTTCAAAAGTCATATCAAGGCTTTAGTTTTGAACTCAAACATTTACAAATTGATCTTTGACAATGGGAAGCTCGTGATTCAGAGAAAATATTCTTCTGCAGAACAACCCACCAGAGGTTTACCTTGGTCTCAATAAGACATTAGTGCAGAGTGTCATTCCCATATAGTGATTCGTGATAAGCATACAGAAACAAACTGTCGGCCCAAAAGACGAATGGCATAAAAATTAACTGATAAGGCTTTACGATGTACAGGTATTGTTAGACCCCAAACCAAGCATCTTTCTGTAGTTTTCAAACCGTTGAGCAATTTCTAATACTAAATTCATTTCACCACTCACCCCCCCCCCTTCCAAAAATAAAACAATCTTAAACGAAGTTTCTTAAAAGAATCATGCTGTTCATTTGACATCAATAGCTGAAAATTACCTATAACAGGCATCCCCAAACAGGAATTTCAGGTGGGTAGGACATTCTATACAGAAATTGACCACTTCTATTACCCAAATGACCTTAGTTATTCAACTAAATCTTCAATTTCTACCTAAAACGAAGTTTCATAAAAAGAATCAAGCCGTTCGTTCGACACCAATAGCTGAGAATTACAATTAACAGGCATCCCCAGACAGGAATTTCAAGTGAGTATAACATCATACACCCAAATTCATCACTTGTATCACCCAAATGACCTTAGTTATGCAATTACCTCTCTTTTGTTGTCCGGGAATAGGCAAAGGAATCTACCATTGCACTTGAACTTCTGCTGCAGAGAACTCCAGCTTTGGTCCGTAGAACGATGTTTCGTTGACTTCCTAGACTGAGAACGAGATGACTCTGAACAACCCAAGAAGGATTTGCTTTTACTCGGGACTGGCGGGTTTAGGTTTAGAACCTGAGCCATGATTTTCCCTAGCTCGTCACACAACGGCCGCCCTGTGAAAGCTACCGCGACTGGTTCTCTCACAGTGAGGGAAAATTTGTGTATGTCTTTCAATAGAAAATTGAATATTGGAAAGAGAATTGTAAATTTAGCCTATTAATTTTAAAAATTTAGCTTGTTCGGGAAGAAAAATTTAAAAGCATCCATCAATATTAATTTGAAATATAATCATTTGTTTATTAGAATATGGAATTAAAACGATGCTTGGCATAAAATAATTTACACATTTTTTAAAAAAATAATTTTCTTAATATTATAAATAAAATCAAAATTAAAATAAATAAATAACTTGCGACTGAAATATGTTACACAAGTTTTGGAGGGTATGAAAAATTAAATCTTACATATAATAATGAAAAATTATTAATTCCAAAATCATATGAAAAACTTCATCATTTGTAATCTTTTTTTTGGGTTTTTTTTTGGGGTGGGTGCCCCTAATTAATTCCAAAATCATATATGTAACACTTTTTCTTAAAATTATATATATAATTTGTTGATTTTAATATTAAAAATTATTATTTTAAAAAATATATTTATTATTAATTAATTTTATAATAAAATTAATAATTAATAATTTTAATTTTAATTAATTAAATATTAAAAATTTTGTTTTATATATATATATATATATATATTTTTTTTTTATTTATTTATTCTTGCAACCTGCTTGTTTTCTCCCTACGTGTTTTCTTCTTTAAATCTCTTCATATTCAAATAAAAAAAAAAATTGATGCGTTCACTGTACTTTTCTTTTCAAGTTTTTTTTTTTTTCCATTTATTTTTTTTAAACCAAATGGGCTCCTCCCATTTTCATTCTCTATGATTTTCCCTCCAAACAAACTTTGCGTAAATGATAGGCCCGTCTCTGATTATAGAAGTAATGATGGGAAGAATCTGACATTTTAAGAAATTAGTTTTTATTATTATCTATTTTAATTTGAATAAAATAATTTTTATTATTATGCACAAAATTTTTAAAAATATTATATAATATATTAATTTAAAAATTTTTATGTATAAAAATATGTATTATTTTATAAAAGCATATTTTCAAAAACATCATTTTTCTATTTTTAAACTTTCAAAAATTATTGTAAATATGATTTTGATCGAATTGGTTATACTTCAGGTTTGAGTAGGTTTTTTTTTTTAATTTTTTGAGCCAAAATGAAATCTAATTTTTTATTTTATTTTATTCAAAATGTCCAGCTCGATTATAATAAGGCGCCACATCCCACCAAAAATGCTAATATACGACGATACCCAACATTTTTTTGGGTATCTCACGTATCGCGACAAGGAGTACAATTTTTTTCCATAGAGTCATATACTATTAATCCTTCCCCTTTCTTTAAAAATACATTTTAAACAAAATTAATAAATAAATAACAATAATTAATAGGTTTG
Organism: Erythrophleum ivorense; assembly: GCA_026724425.1. Taxonomy (NCBI): domain Eukaryota; kingdom Viridiplantae; phylum Streptophyta; class Magnoliopsida; order Fabales; family Fabaceae; genus Erythrophleum; species Erythrophleum ivorense. The sequence continues at coordinate 7,682,062 of JAIUCV010000003.1, forward strand.
TGTGCATTTTTTATTCCTTTAATTTTGTAACAATTTAATTTAATTCTCTAATTAAAAAATGAGCAATCGTCCTCTACTATATCATATTATCATTCATTTAAAATTTAATATTAAATTTTAATAGTTTGTTGACATAAATATTATTTATTTATCTGGCATTGTTAATTTATATTCAATTTTGATATTCAAATCAATAAAATATTAAATTTGATGTTAATAATTAACATAAAAACGTGATGCAGAGGCAAAATAGAATTATTATAAAAAATGAGAGCACAGCATTATCAACTTTTGAATTAGAATGTGATTCAATAACGAGCATTGTGAGAGAATAACAACAGTCTTATGCTATTGCCAGGGAGGTTTTCAGTGCATTTTATTATCACTTTGCTTCGAATGCCGAACTCTTGACATCACCTCACTAAATGATTGAGAAGCTTGAAACTTGCTGTTTAATCATATTGGATAAAATCTATTGGGTTATAGCATGTTTGGATAGATATTTGCAAAAAAAGAATCACGATTTGAAGAGAGGAAATCATGATTTGCAAAAAGCAAATTCTCTCCAAACGTGATTTCGTAAAATATATCTAAACATATACTTAGTAAAATAAAATCTTTGTAATACTCTACTTGTGTAATTTAGGCAAAGAAAAAGAGAGGGTGAAAATTTTTAATATTAAAAGTTACTTTTTAATGCTGATTTTATACCTCTTTCTAACTACCTAATATCAATTTTTTTTGAATTGATAATGGTTCAGATACCATTATTACACATGGTCTATCAAACTCCGTTATGGAAGTCCATTTTGGTAACACAAAAAAAGAAGAAGAAGCAATTGATAGACCAATTTGTTTTTAAAATCAAGAAGTCTATCTAAACCACTAAAGTGTCTAGGGCCTGAGACTTAACTTTAACACCATTTTGAATGAGGGGAGTCTCAAGAAGAATAACAAGGCAGCTATGGCTAACAGAGAAAGCACCATGCGGCAAATCAGTTTGGCCTTGTTCTCAGGCTCCCACTCCGTAAATGAACCTATATTCTCTCTTAATGTTGCAAGGCTTGCCATTATTTTCTGCATTAGAAAAGAGAGGGAAACAAATTATTAGAATGTGAAAAACAAAGCACATCGTATGCTTATAGGGTATGAGTATCTTGCACCAAAACTTATGACATGTTTGGATGGTGATAAAGAAGAAGGGAAGAGAAGGCATGCTTCATTGATTTTTTTTCTTTTTTGAAGTTGTTAATAAGAAGGAGAGGAAGTCCTTACCATCTTTCAAGTTCTCTTAATCTCTTAATATATAAGATTTTATGAAAGTTTTTTCAACCAAAAAAAGGAAAATTGTTATTTAATAATCTATTCTCTCACTCTCTCTCTTCCTCTTTTCTTTTCTTTTTTTTAATTTCTTTTCTTTCTTTTTCCTTCTAACTCTCAAACTTACTCTTAAATTAAAAGGAAAAAAATGTAAATATCATTTTAAATCATTTGCAGACACTCCCCTCAATTTTTGAAACCAAAAAAATACCCCTTAGACTATCAATTTTATTTCAAACTTTAAATTATTTTATCTAATGTTTTACTATTAACTGAGATATTATTTTAAACTCTTTTCATTTATAATGTAACATACTCTTACATAGTGTTTGGTTCAATCAAAAAGAGGGGAGGGATTTTAATGATACTTTGTTTGGTTCATATGAAAGGAAGAGGAATGGAATGATTTTAAATGAAACATTATTTGGTTAAGGAAGGAAAGGAGGAGAGATAAAATTAAATAGATAATTATAGTCTTATGATATTAGAATTAATTTTTTTTATTTTTAAGATATTTTTTATAAAAAAAGACTTTTCTTTACTTTCTATTGTAGAAAATAATTTTTCTTGATTTTTATTCAAAAATATTTTTTATTTTCATAAAAAATTATTTTGAACCCCATTAAAGGAAAATAATATCTGCATTATATTTTTAGTAAAAACAAAAGTGAGATATTAAAATTATATCAAAAGTAATTTAGTCAAAATAAAATACAAAAATTTCTTTCACTCCAAAAACTCCTATTTTTGAAAAGAAGAGGATCCTCTCTAATTTTTTTATACCAAATAAGAGGATAGGAGACAAAACCCTTTCCTTTTCTCCAAAATCCTCTTACCAAATAATGCTTTTATTGTTGTGCAACTCAAGTATCAAATCTTAAAAGTCTCTTGACTTTTGAATTGTTAGGAAATGTTTAGATTGTAGGATTTTTTTTTAAAGTAATTATAATGATGTAAGGTGCAAATTTTGGTGAGATTTCTTAAAAAACTGATGGAAGTGTGCTATATAACAAATGAAAGAGATTGAAGCAATATCTCATTTAACGACTGTAATAAAAATTGAAAATTGAACATGGAATGATCTACATTCCGAAAGATTAATAATTTAGAGGAGTAATTTTTCGATTTCAAAAGTTGAAGAAGTGTTTGCATCCTTCCCAAATTAAAGCATACCATTTTAAAGGGTAAAAGGTGCAGCAATGGCTTTATGAACGTCTCAGTATTCCTGAATTAGAACCAAAATAAAAATGATGTTATCAACTACATAATAGAAAGTTTTTTAAATAAAATAAATCAATTGAAAAGTGATATATAAATGTTTGACTCACACTTTTTAATATAACTTAACATTCTTCATATATATATATATATATGTATGTATGTATGTATTGTGCTTTTTTTTATGTTGGCCTATGGGTCTTCAAGGTCCAAATGACTTGACCAAGTTGATGTAATTGAGTCAAAGAGGAAAAAAGTGAAAATTGAATTAAATATTAAATCAACACTGAAGGTAAATTTAACTCAATTTAGTCATGTTACATTAAAAAAATATAAAAAATTTTAATTTTTTAAAAGTAAGATATAATTTTATAAAAATCTAAATGCAATTTTTCTAAAGATTATTTTATAATTTTTATTAAAAATTAAATAAAAATTTTGGTTAAATCAAGATACCAACCTAATTTGAACACTAGACTTTAATTCTAAGTTCTAGTATAAAATTAGATCAAGTATTAAGTTAGATCAATACTTGACCTAACTTATCTTGGGCCTTTGTGCAATCTTATGATAGTTTTAATTATTTTTTATAAACCAAGTGTACCAAAAAAAAAAGAAAATAAATCTCTCCATTTAGTATCTATATAAGCTAAGATTTAAAACACACCTTATCATTGCTTTTCCCTTATAGCTGTGGCTTATGTAGAAGCTAAAACCCTTCCCAAGGGGAATTTGGACCTTTTCTGATTCTGTAGAGCAATCAGCAAGCAAGAAATTCTAAGCATAACCACGTTTACAAGTAACCCATATATAGGAAAGCAAAAGTGTCTAATATTCTGATTACAAAAGGAAGGAAGATTTTATTTTTATTTTTATTTTTATTTTTTACATGACGGAGCATAGGTTTATATTTAAAACTTTTTAATTATTTATTTATATTTTTCACCAGACTATATCTAAAGCCTTAAAAATTTTCATCATATATTATTGAATCATAAGAATTTTTTAAAAAGGAAAGAGAATGCTCTTAAAAATGGAGAATCCTATTTCAATTCCTAATAGATAAGTAATTTCCAATTTTGTTTTCCATAATTTATTTCTTTAAATTTGATTCTTCAATTATGAAGATATTTTTAATATCGTTCTTCTATTCTATCTGCTTTTGAAATTATCACTAAACCTAACTTATTGCTAATTTAGATTGAGCAATTTGAAGTGCAAATTATCGATGCTAGGAAAGTCATAAATGTCTAAGTTAGTAATTTATCAAATTTGGCATTAATTTTGGGTAAAAATAGAATAAAATGACAACATTAAAAGTATGTTTATGATTAAGAAACTAAATTGAAAAGAATCTTTGGTGGAAGATGAAATTTTAAGTGCATCTTTTATCGAAGATCAAAATAAAATTTTTCGCTAGAAAATAAAAAAGAAGTGAGGAGTATATACCAAATTTCCACTGGACACCAATATTGAGGCCATCATAAAGAGTCTGTTTCACCACAATCTCAATGTTGTTTCCGAAGACTTTAATCAGATAAGAGAAAACTCCCCCCACTTGCTGCAAGAGAGAGACACACACACCCACCATATATAAGACATTTAAGTGCTTGTAAGATAAATTATTTAAATTGTTAAACAATTTTATTGCATACATTTTTTTTAGTCTTATTTTCATTAGCATAGACTTATTAAATAACTTATAGAAATAAACCAAAAGAATCTAAAGACATCCTCAACGCAATACCCTTAATAGAAAAAGGCTATGTGTGTGTGTGTGTTTAATATAGGTATACCTTTTTTCTTAGGAAGGCTTGCAAGAATGAAAGGAATTTGGATAGAAATGGCCATTCATGTGCAAGAATCTGGGAATTTCTGGGTGTGATTTTGTTGGTGATGGCAGAGTACAAGTTGAAGATTGCATCAAGGGCATGATTATCTGCTCCTTTGGATTCTGAGTTCTTAGCATCAAAGGCAATGAGGGATATGCCAGTTTGCCTCTTTTGAACTGAGAATCGACATGAAAATGGAGAAGAACTGCCATAGAGAAGATGCACGTTTCTTCTGGGTAGCTTTCTGGGCAGAGAAATATTACAAGAATAATTGCATTTGAGAGAGAACAAGAGTTGGGAAAACGTGGCTATTCTATACAACTTTACTGAGGGAGCCATTGAAGATAGGAATAATTTCAATATGAAAAGAAATACAATTTGAATTCAGCATCTCAACATATCCTTTAAACTAAAGGAAGCACCTCATACATCATAACCAAGGAAAAAACATCCATTAACTACACTCAAAGCTAGGTATCTTCATGGAGTTGGATCCTCTTAACCAAATAATTAAATAGTAAAGTGCCTTCAGTGTGAAAAAAGATAAAAAATAAATAAAAAATAAAAAGTGAATGAAAAGAGAAGAGATAAATTTCATATACATTTTTATTCCTTATGCCACTCTATCTTCATTTAAAAATTATTTTATTATTTACTCAACTAAAAAAAATTTAAATTCGTATCTTCAAATCAAATCATGTGCTATACAAGGATATCATAGCTTAATTTATTTTTTATTTCTCAAAAACCATTTATGACTCTTGGTCACTTCTAGTTGCCTTCTTTAATATTTCTTCATTTCATTCATCATCCATATATAAGCTTTTCCCTCTGTAGTTATTTTTCTGTTTAATTTGAAGATGTAGGGCCTGTTTGAAACTGTTTTTGTTTTAATGTTTTCAAAACATATGTTTCTAAGAACAAATTTTTTAGAACAAAAAAATTAAAAAATATGTTTGAATTATTATTTTGAAAAGTAATTGTTTTCTATTTTTTACCTGATTCTGTAAAACAAAAATTACAAAACACTTAAAAAGTGTTCTGAATTTTTTGTTTTTGAAAACAAAATTTTATTTTTTTTTGTTTTCCAAAACACTCAATTAAAAACACATTATCAAACAGGTTTTTTTTGTTTTTTTGTTCTTGAAAACAAAAAAATTGTTCTACAGAACAGTTTCAAACAGGCCCGAAGTATATGAATTTTTTAATCTATTTTTGTATTTTCTTGAAAAATTATTTCTTAAGTGCCTCACGAGTTATGAGAGAAATATGATTCTGAAAGTAATTAAAAAAATATTTTTCCCTCCTTTTTTTTATTCTTATTATACATGATTGACTTTTTGGTCCTCCTTATTTTGACTTATTGGTGAGATGATGAAATTAAGTGAAGTTCTGAAAGAAATTACGAAATGAGTGGAGTTGTATTGGAGGAAATTAATTCACTTGCTAAGAAAAAAGGACAATCTATCTTATTACTTTTGGATCAATTTCTCTATTTGGGCTTTTATTTAAACAAAAAAACATTTTAAAAATAAAATTGTAAATGCTTTAAGCTAATGTAAGAATGTAAACTCTTAAATTGTTCAAGAAAATGTTTGGCCTAAATAAGATTGGATATAACTTATAGGTATTCTATCATATTTTTATTATTATAGTTTTTAATTAAAATATAATAAATATATAAATTTTTAATAATAATACAACAAATATATAATTTTTATAAATAATTATATATTTTTTTAATTAAATTATATATTTATTATATGTTATTATTAAAAAATTATAATTTATCATATTTTAATTAATAAATATAATAATAAAATATATAGAAAATATATGTTAGTCTAATAAGATTTGAATATATGCCCAAATGGTAATTACAAGAAAAAAAAATCTCTCTTTGAGCCTAAAAATATTAGTCACATTGGTCCATTGGACACAGTATTCGGGCACGAAAGACCCAACTGTAGATCCGGACCAACGCTGTAGAATTTGGGATCGGTTTCCTGTAACAAAAGCGGATGCAGCTCATGAGGTGAGAGCCAAGTTAGAGAACCCAAGTGGCGTTGGACACGGAGGGAACTGGGCGTAGACTTCGACGATCAATCGCAGGCTCTCTCTCTCTCTTTCGGGTATGAATTTTGATGCGCTATTATAATTTCTATGGAGTCTGTGACTAGGTTTAGATTTATGTTCCTCTGTGCGTAAGTTAATCCTTGTAAAATCGTGCATATTTTTCTTGTCTGTGTTGCGGTTGTGGTGTGCAATTTGAGTGAGCTCGTTCCCAACCTTAATTTCATGTTTTGGATCTTATTCACTTCGTTTCTACTTTGTCGGTAGGTCTACTGAGCTTTCAATTGAATAAAATCCGAGATAAACTCCAATAGATGCTTATTGCATCAGAATGAGTATGGTGTGGGAGGAATAGATTAGCCCCTCGTCTAATAGTTCATTATCTAATTACTATGGTGATTAGATTCGGAGTATCTGTATCATTGGGGAGAGTGGGAGAATGATTCTTGGAGAGGGTAAAGGGAAGTTAGGCAGGTAGTCGACTTCGTTCTCAGCAGCAATTATCTCTTTTTGCTACGCCTCTTTAATAGTTTTTGTTATTTTTCAATGGGCATATGGCAATTTGAGGGTTTAGGGTTATCAAGTGTTAGGTAATAGAAAATAGAGAAGGAGGAATTGGGAAGGGAAGGATGAAAAACAGAGAAAGAATCACAAGAGAAAGAGAGATCAGGGGAAGAGAGACTCAGAGAGAGGGAAAATTCTTCAATTGCTAATCGATGAAACTCCAGCTATAGACTTTGCGTTCTTTTAACGTTCAGCTTTCACTTACTATTACAATAATGCCCCTCCTACTTGTGTTATTACAAATGTACCCATCATAATAGATTTATTCCCTATCATCAAGCTGGTTTTTTTGGTAAATGATTTTAGGTGGTTGTGATAATATTGGCAGGTTTAAATTTTATATTTGATGGATATATAGAAATAATCTCTTAGAGTTAGATGGATTTATTGCTATCTTGGATCCCTTATTGCAATCCCTGCTCATTCTGTTAATTATGTAGCTCTTTCGCGGCCTGGCTATTTGTTTCAAGTTTTGATGATTCCTTTGGTGATACTGATTTACTGAAGAATATAATAGATTGTTTTGGGTTATAATGAGAGTGTATAGTTCAATTTGCAGTAGTTTTGCTTTCTTCACTCCCTTCTTTTGTTATTTTCCCCCCCTTTAATAGTAAAAATATCTATCCTATCAAAATAACTCAGTTGAACGGGCACTTTGCTAGATTTTGGATATCTAATGAATGTCCTATTTTTCGTTTACAAGTCAAAGATCTTATTATATTACTTTCACAGATACTTAGTAGTAGAATGGATGTTGTTTAGAGATGTTAGATTCTTGGATTCTGTATAATTTAGTGTGCCAATTACCTTTTAGTTGAGAAATTCAGGTTCAGATTTTGTGACTGATGCATTGAATTTTGAACTTAGAATTGGTAAATTATTTTGAGATTAAATATCTATCTTCATATGCCCCTTGGTGATGTGATCCTTGGTTGTAAATTGGTGCTGCTGAGTGCTGAAAGGTATTTTCATGCTTTTTATAGACAAATCACAGAAAACGGCTTTTTGAGGCGCTTTTTTAAAATATTTTGAAAATTTTCAAATAATTTGTGGCTTTCTTGTATCATTGTGCCAATGTATAAATGTACTGTTTTCCAAATCGGCATGAAATTAATTACTGTATTTTGTTCCTGCATGGAGCCATATGATCCTCATATCTGTGTTGATGTGTCACGTACATATTTGCTTGCAGCTGTTAGAACTATGGCAGAAGATCTAGTGCTAGACACTGCGATCAGAGACTGGGTGCTGATCCCTCTCTCAGTAGTCATGGTCCTCATTGGTGTACTGCGCTATTTTGTTGCAAAGCTTATGCGCTCTTCTCAAACCCCTGATGCTAAAATAGTGAAAGAAGGGTATTCTTAATTCCTTGTCCAATAGTTAATTATGTTTGTATTGATTTTCTGAGATTGATATGAGGTTGGTTTTGTGGTGATGATAATGTAGACAAGTTGTTCTTAGAGCTCGGAATTTACGTGTTGCTGCTAATTTTATACCTTCAAAGGCTTTTCGGGCCCGCAAGATTTATTTCTGCAATGAGGTTTGTTTGTCTATTGCGCATTTTCCTTTTTTTAAGAAGTTTTTTTTACATGTTTCTTTATTTGGATTTATTGAAGAATTGAATTTTCTGTCAGTTATTGTGGGTGATGACTTATCCAGGATTTTTGGGTTAATTGACTCAGTTGTTGCCTGTAGGTCTGGTGAGGTTTCTTGGATTGGGCCTAAGTGCTTGTATTCAAACCTTGCTTTGGCTGAATATATACCCAGATAGTTGTGGAATAAATTTCAATTTGACCTTTCTAATCAACTCTAAAACTTATGAGAAGTTAATGAGTATATTGTAAGATTTGTAAAGTCTGAAAAAAATCATAATCCAGTTATTAGGTGAAATAATATTGTCTTTGTTTTTGTTGGAAGGAAAACGGTCTCTTGTTTGTCCCTAAGGGCCAAACCCAGAATCCACAAGCACAGATGTTCTCTGATCCAAACATGGCCATGGATATGATGAAGAAAAACCTTTCAATGATCATACCTCAGGTAATGAAATTTATAGTTTCAACATACTTTGGCGTAGAATCTTAGATCATACTGCTTACATTTTACTTTAGTTTTAACCTATGATAAAAAGATTCCTTAGTTAATTATTATGCTTTCCCTTTGTTGGACAGACTCTTACTTTTGCATGGGTGAACTTTTTCTTTTCTGGATTTGTGACAGGTATTTTTTTAATATTCCCTCTCCTTTTCTCCTGGATGATTGTTATGGTTTCTTGTTTGTATGAACTAGTAGCTCATATTTTTCATGGCACTATATTATTGGGATGTCAGCAAGCCAAGTTATTCTGTTAATAATTGTACAAATGGTCTTTTGTTCATATAACAGGGCATGCATGCTTTATTTTTTCTGACATTTTATAGTACCATATCCTAGTCCTAGTGCTTCATTCTCTAATTTATTTTTCTACCTCTAAAGAACGTTTAAAAACTTCCAGTAATGTTAGCTTACCACGCTATAAATGATTGGATGAATCTATTTATTTCCTACAGCCAAGATACCCTTTCCATTGACCCAGAGGTTTAGGTCAATGCTGCAGAATGGGATTGATTTAAGCACAGTGGATGTTAGCTATGTCAGTAGTCGCTCCTGGTAATCCTAGTTTTTATGGAACTTAAAATTTTCCTCCATATATGTCTTTAATTATTGCACTCTAACTTGGGTTAATTATCCTGATTTTTTATTGCATTTCAGGTACTTCCTCAATCTGTTTGGGTTACGAGGGTTCTTTAGTCTCATCTTGGGGGAAGAAAATGGTTAGTGTTAAGATTAAAGCTGTTGTAAATATAAACACACACACTATACCTAGATCCTCAATTCCATAAATTTGAATTGTTAATATTTTCAGTATTTTGCCCATTGCTTCTATAAAATTGGGATTTGGATATACACTTACTAGGGGTTATGTGATGTTTTTGATACAGCTGTAGATGATACACAACGTATGATGCAAATGGGTGGATTCGGATTTGATCCTTCAAAGGTACAATATTACTGTTTATTGTTGTATTTTCATGTTGTTGAAGCCTTGAAGATCATTTTGTTTTCTTAAAGTTGTCAATTATCAAATAATTGGTTGCGGTACTCTTACCCATCCCTCTTTAACAAAAAATCTGGTAATATGTCTGGATAATTTCTTGAGGAAATTATATCTTGACATGTTAATTTAGAGATAGATAAACACATAGTATGGGACTTACAAAGAATAAAAGAAATGAAAAGCCTTTATAGTTATGTTACATATATTTACTGTAGAGATAAGGTCGTATAGCTTGAGATACAACCAAAGTTAGACTTCTATAGTTTAAATAAACAAAGAAGAAATATAAAACTAATACTATTTTAAGAGGACCCGTACACATTGCGGGTCCAACATTCTAATGGAACCCAACGAATCTGGATTCTCTTAAATTAAAAGCCAATAAAATACTTTTGAAGGAAGAGAGAGATAGACAGAAAAGAGAGAATTGGTGAAAATAGAGGAAGGGTTTCATATACACTCTCTCCTTGTGTTACTCTCTTTCTTACTATAGAGGCACTTTACTGGTTTCTAGCATCAAAGGATTCAAATTAGGAACCCAACACTCAGATGGGTCTCATACACTTTGTATTTATTTCTTTCCAAAATTGACCCCATCAATTTCTTAAGAAATTGAGAGTCCAAATCCCCTTGGACTATATTTCTGATGGAACCTTTGATAAGGTCCAGCGGCAAATTGTACTTCATGCTGTAGAGGAAATTTTCAAGCAATGTCTTTAGGGTCTGATGAAACATGAAAGTAACAGCTAACAATATTAGATTAAATTAACATGCTAGATAGATCATCTGTTATAGGAACGACTTATTTAGACTTGACATTGATTTTCTATATGATGTTGGAAAAGATGTGGTTCTTGGATTAGTCTCTTCATAATGGATGAGGTGTTTAGGAAGAAAAAATTATCTCTATTGTGTGGCTTATGGTTTCAAAAATTTGAATGAGGGGAAAAGGAAATAGGGACAGTTTTAAGGTGTTTGCTATCTAGTTCTCTTCTTAAAAAAAAATGACAAGTGAAGATTTTCTTACCTACATGATTGAATTTCTGAAAAAAGTTTCTCTACACATGTTTTATTAGGGAACTTTGATAGCAAATACCCAGAAAACTTTAAATATACAGTAGAGAGGGAACATGACACAATTATTCTCCCTACAGAAATAGAATTGGTACAAGTGTGTATCTGTGTTTCAGAAGCACCCTGTTTATGACCATAAGAATAACAACAATGCTGTTCCACCTGTTTGGTATACTATATAAAAGGAATCTCCCTATGTTCCATTTTGTGTAATATCTATTATATCTATGTAATTATTATTGGACAATTTTTATCCCTTTCGTTATTTTTGTTAAATAGGGGCATGAGAGTCATTTCCCATTTGCAAAATCACTTTTTTTATTTCTTTTTCATTTACATTCTTTTTTATTCTGTGTGCCAAATGAAACCTCAAATGGATCTCATGGTTATGTTTATCTTGCTTTTCAGGGTCTGAGTGCAGAGAAAGACAATCTGGACATAACCCAGCATGACTGGGCTTTACCAAATTTTGAGCAGCGTGCTGAAGCGGTACTTAGGAAATTTGTCAGTTGAACATCTCATGAAATAGGCTTGCTTTGTGATCAGCGCAGCGAGGCATAGATCATCTTCTATAATTGCTCTTGGAGCTTCACCGCCACTGATGAAAATATAGCTGATCAAGTTGAGACCATAAATTTAATTTCTAAGCCGAACCTTGATATTTATAAATGTTTATCCGAAAACAAGTTCACAATCTACTAGAACAAAAATTTTTATTCTTACCCTCTGATTTTAGGTTGCTCACAAGAAACATGTTTCTTATAAAATATTGGACCCTGTACTCGTTGTAAATCTCACCCGTTTCCCTTGGTTACTTGAATTTTTTTTTTTTTGGGGTAAACAGTTAGTTGAAAAGTTTTGTATAACAGATCTATGGTACTTGGTTCGCCCAAAAGCTGAAATCAGAAGCTGCAGAATAACATGAAGGAATTAACTCAATTAACAAGATAGGATAATTTTTTTAAAATTAAGTTGGATTTGATTCTTCCAAGTGCTATTCTGAAAATAAAATTTTAGATACTGATATGAGAAAATGTGTTTTTGGAATGTATGAGGAAAATTTCCACTTGATTTGCAGAAATATCGGTGCCATGCATATATCTTTCCAAGATTTCCCTCTCTTTAACTAACCTTTATCTTGGTCAGTCCTATCTATCTTGTAAGCTTTTTAAAGGGGAATGGTGAGGAGGGTGTTTTTACTTTTTGGACCAAATAGTAAGGAAAATTTTGACTTGTTGAAATATTGAACCTTTTTTTTTTTTAGATAATATTAAATTAGATATTCCGACTGCGCTTTTGCATGGATAATGGGCCCTTGACAATTTTTAAAAAATTTACATGTAAATCAAAAGAAAAAAATGACACGGAATCCAATACAAAGGTAGTCGGCATTGTTCTAAAATTAATAAACAGTATCGACTTCTTGTACTTTTAATATATTTTTTATTACAATATATTTAAAATTCAAAGTAATGTGATGATGAAAAACTCGGCTTTCTAAAAAGATGAAGCAAAGTCTTGCATCTGTCTATTGTAGGAGGTGGCAACTGGCAAATAATAAAAAATCTTTCAAAAGGAAAAGAGCATTATCGTTCGTTGTTGGGGTCGGAGTCTCTTTCCGTGGTGGTTGAAAATTGAATAGAGCCTCCTTACACGGCTTAAACTCGGGACATTTGTAGTCCGATTGATTAACCATGAGTCCTTGTGTCCCACACCCTAATCCCAAAGACAAAGGGACCTACTTTGTTGCTATTTTTGGACACAAACAATAAACGATGGGCGTTGGCCAACAGTAATAAAAGGAAGTTCCAAAAAGATACATCAAGGGGAAAACGATATTTGACAACTGGTCCCTTTCCAAAGTAAAGCATGTCTCCCAAGAGCAAGTTCCAGAACCATCCCGGTTTTAAGGTTCAAATTCAATTATACCATTACTGAGGAATTATTTTTTCTGATATGATTTATAACAAGTTAACAACCATCGTCCAGTATCTTCAGAATAAAAAAGAAACAGAACGCAGTTCATAATTCACATGACATAAATTGTTGTTTTTAAAGTTGATGAGGTACTTTTTTCAGTTATTATGGTCATTGAGTATCATCTGATTTTGCCGAAGATAAAGTTTTTCTTAAAAGTATTAATTTTGAGAGTGTATTACACAGATTTTTTTTTAAAATTTCACTAAAATTATATAATTGTTTCCTTTATTTTTAAAATATATATAGGCTTTTTTATATTAAAAAATATTCTTATGTTTTTGTTTAATTTTAAATTTTTTGATTAAAATATCTTTTATTAATCCAAATACATATTTTTTAAACTATAAAAATTAAATAGAGGATATATTAGTCAAAATATTTAAAGTTAAACTAAAATATAAGATAACTTTTTTTTTCAAAAAAAAATTTTGAGCATATTTGATTTAGTAAATTTTAGATTATGTAATTGTAAAAAGAATACGGTTACAATTGCATTTATCTTAATTGTGTTTGGTATAACGAAAATGAATGTTTTGCATTTATATGTTTGGTGGGATAAAATTAGCGAAAAAAATAGAATGTAAGACTAAGCAAAATGACAAAAATATCCCTCATTAAAAAATAATAAAATTAATTTACACTAAAAAAATAAAAAAAATTTCTCTGGTTTTAGATAATCATCATCGATGGCTGTCAACGGCGGTCTTTGATTGGGCACAGAGCACCATTTTTCTCTGTTTAAGCGTAGGTTTGAGAAGTCGTACGAATCTAAGGGAGCGCACAATTTCATACTGAATATCTTTAACATCGATGAATCCTCTGATGACAATGAACGCGAAATGTCCGAATTTGAAGTCCCTCTTCGGTTCCTTCTTGATATATCATTCATATTCTTTGAGGGAACTTCTATCCTTATTTTTCAGAAACTTAAACCATCAATACTTGAATGGACATCGCTATAGTCTGATTTAGAATCCAGAGTGGTCGTAGTAGATTCCAATTTTCTATATAAAGCATGTTCATCCACTGGCATTCGTCCTGGAACAACATCGGAATCCTTAGAACTGCAATCCACAGACGAAGATGATTTTCTTAAAAAACTAATTTTTCGATGTACCCCAAGGACCCACCAATAATAACGGGCAGATGATTTTCTTTGGAGCTATTATTATTATTATTTTGACCAATTTGATCATTCTCAAACATCCTGAATGCAGTACAACTCCTCTGCCTGCTAAGAGAAGAAATAGAGCAGGTCTCTTATGATTTCTCATTACTTTTCCGATCAAGAAAGTCCCTCAGCCTATCATTACCAAGATAATCAACTAGAGTCTTGCCCGGGTGGCTTTTCATCACTGTAGGGGAATGAAGAAGGCCAAAGCTGTTTTCAGCGGTTCATGGTTAAAGTGTAGTAGGAGACAGAGTTCTAGACCCATCGGCAGTTCACGGTGTGATTTAGTTCTTGACATGACACTGTCCAAGTTTCAGAAAAAGGTTTTGGGTCTCTGAAATCTCAGGTTGCCATCAATTGGAAACAAGGCTCCCATCTCGTTGATTCTATTCTTGCATAGGATTTTAGTTCACTGTGCCTTATTGTTGACGTAGGAGTGATGGGCGTTAACAATGTCAGCAACCTCCAGCCAATGCTTCTAACAGAGGTTACTGCAATTGAGGAGAAGGAAACAGTTCACCCCAACCTTCAATCAAAGTGAAGGTGGCATCCTTGGTCTAGTATTCCTCGTTGCCGATGAACGGCGACAAGGGGACCCATGGCAGAACTCTAACGAGGGAAGCCATAAGCTACGTGATCAACGAACATAGCCAGGGGCAAATTTGCCTTTCTACATTTGGCTTTAATCTTTTTGTTTTTTTGCCCAATTTGCCACTGAAATGAGCAATGCATAGCATTGTAGTGAGAACAATGGATTGCCATCGTAATCAATGAACCAAAAATTATTTTGCAAGGGATTACATTATCATTTGCGTTCACCTTGTTAAACCAAACAACCCTACATATGTTTTGAAAATAGTAACAAATGTCTATATAATTTTAGTAAAGTTTAAGAAGAATTTATATAATTTATTTTATTTTTTATTTCAACTTGATACATTTAAAATTTTAATTTCATAGTGCGCTTTAGAAAAATTGAATTTTTCTTTTTCAAATTGTTATCAACAGAACTAACAGTTTTGAGTAATTGATGAAATTTGATATACTAGATATTTGTACGGTAGAACCTCAGTTTCCATTTTGTTATTTTTAAAAAAAATAATTAGGAGTAAAGGACGAGGAATGGACTATAAAGTCACCAATCAAATAAAAAATATATTACCCACACAATTTCTATAGTATAATGGTGTATAATTACACGCACAATAACTGTATTTCTTTAATAAAATAGTGAATTAATAAAGTCATATACATAGATAAAACAAATTGAATTGGTGGATTATAGCGATAGTTAGTATTAATAAATGAAAAATGGAGATACGAAACCAAATTAGGCGTGACGATTTTGGAGGGTTTAGTCAGAGAAGTGAGGTGGCATGAGAGTGTTGCCACGATGGAGATGTGACTGGCCATCCTAATCTTACGTGTTTAGGGTCAACCAACGTCAATCCTTATTCCATTTCCTTGAAATGAAAGATTATGTAATGTATCCGAAGAATCCCTGCCAACCTCACGACTCACAGGTCCCACATGGGGTGGCAAATAATTGATCCACTTCATCAAATCACAATGATTTACTTTGTGAATAAGAAAAACTACAACTCAAAAGGGTTAAGTTAAAAAATGTACATAACAAAAAATCATAAATTTTGAAATATATTAAAAGACTTATGATTTAAAAATTTAAATAATGAAAAAAATTATAGTTGAAGACTCAAAATTATTTTTTTTATTTTTTAGTCATCCAAAATAACTTTAAAATTTAAGTTCTTTTAATATAAATATCTTAATTTGGAGTCTTCAATTATTACTATTTAAAAAAAAAAACTCAATTAACAAATATTTTTAAGCCACTTGATTTCTCTAATATATTAAATTGGTCTCTCAACTTTAAAATTTAACATCATGGGTGCTTGTATTTTATTTTGTTTTAATAAGTGTCTTAAATCTTTAAGCTCTTTAATTTAATTATTGCTAAGGTGATTGTAGCTGTGCTGAAATTATCTGGCATTTGATTAATTATATGTTGGAGCTATTTTAGCAATAATAAAGCTAACAAACTTAATTTAGGATGCTTGTAAAACGGGAAAAAAAATAATGGACTACCACATTAGATAAAGATAATTGAGTAAATCTTTAAAAAGCTTAATATTATAAAAAATTATTATTATTATTATTATTATTATTATTATTAGATAAGTCTCAAATTTTCCTTATCACTATTTATTAATTGAACTATAGACTAAAACTTTAATGTTCAAATTTCAAATGTATTAACATGAAAGATTTTTAGAGAGATTCAATTTGTCAACCATCTATAAATAAAGGTTCTTTTAAAAAAAAAAAAAAAAATCCTGGAGAGTTCAACTTCTTAAGATATTGAATTCTTTATTATTTGATAGTTTTGAGATTCAAACAATCATCTTAAAATTTATTATAAATAATAGTTTTATGACTATACATATATATTAAGAAATGAGTGGGCAACCAAGAACTCTACTTCTTAAAAAATGGAGCTTTCTCTATTCTTTTCTTAAATAAAATTATTATAAGTGTTCTACAAGTTTTAAATTATTATAGATCCAAAGATAACCTATTTTATATTATTAAGGTCCAACATCTGACGTTCGTAAAGTTTTAAATCACATCAAGTCACATATAATATACTGATATAATAAGTTAATATGAACAATATAATTTCACTAATAGTAAATTAATCTAAGTAGCATAACTTAACTAAAGGAAACATGTCAACTTAATAAAGATCATGGTTAACTTACATTTTCTTCAGTATAAATGCCTCCTCCCACTAGCATTTCATTGAATATGGTCTTTCATAGTTGATACTCTCTCTTTATCATTTAATAAATTGATTCTAGCACCCTTGCTATAAGATTTACCTCTTTGTACAATATTACTCTTGCTCTGTTTTCAAAGCCACATTCCTTTGTTGTTGCCATTATCCTTGACAAAAATCATATGGGCGTGTTATTTTGACGGAACTCACCTTTAATGTCCTTGAATATCTATGTGTTTGATATAGTGGTTAAATGATACTTCGATGGGCACTTGTGTTTGTTTCGTTTATGTTGAGATTAAGAAATTCACAACAAAATTCCTTATTCTTTCGATCTTAAATTGTACAATGGGCTCAACTTATATTCACTTTCCGTTTGTTTATTGAACAGCAATACAATGTCAAGGGAGGAAAATGACATTTTTTTAACCTAGAAAAGTATTAGAGTGATAAAACGTTAAGCTTTTAAGGGAGGTAATGATAATTTACTTTCAAAACTAACATGCTTTTAAATTTTTGAATAAATTAATGATTTGGTCCTTAAAAAATCACTCTATTTTTAATTTGAACTTCTAAAATTAAAAATCTTGTAACTTAGTCTTGCAAGATTATTTTCTTCTCAGTTTAGTCCTTTAAAAATAAAGTCTCTTAATTTAGTCTCTCAAATATTTTTCTCAATCAAAATAATTTTTTAAAAAGCAGGTATAGCTTTATTTCAAGGATTATTTTGATTGGATGATTGAATTGAGGAATTTTATTTTTGGGGAATCAAATTCAAAAGAGAATAATCTTTCGATGGATAAGTGAAACAAATTTATTTATAAAATATTAAATTAAAAAAATATTTTCAGGATTAAATAATTAATTTATTCTTTAAAAAATTTTAAATTTTGAAAAAAATCCTATTTAGTACACAAAATTTTTTAACATAAAAATAAAAAAGAATTGAGGATATGAATAAAATAAATACGTTTACATTGGTTATAATATAAAAAAATAAAAATATTATTCAATTTGTATATAAGAGTAGATAAAAAAATTATTTGAATTAAAAAAACTTCATATTCTTACTTTAAAAAAAATAATATAATATTTTTTTATAAATTAGATATAATAATTATCTTTAATTTATATACTCATTTAAAAAATAAATTTTTTTGTTTTTAACAATATCTAATTATCAGAAAATATACAAACCGCGTGCCAGAATAGAACGGCCGTAGTGAAAATAATAGCATACCAAACCCTAAATCAAAACGAGCAGTCCTTTTATGGAGTGGAGGCGCCGTCCCAACTTTTCACCAAGACAATGACACTTTACAGAGCATTCGGGCCACAAAAAGATGGACAAATGCGTCGCTAATATGGTTAAAATGTGAAGAGGCTACTCTCTTGATTTGGCAGCTTAGCTTTGCACCTATCCAAAAATTTAATGAAAGGCAGTGTTTTGCTATTTAGAATTAGATATCAAGAATGACACGAAACCCTTCACATTACACGATTAGGGCGAGTGGAAAACTCATCAAAATGAAGAAAGAAAAAAAAAATACGGAAAGGAAGGAATAGACTATACTCGATATGTGACATGCAAGACCAAGACCCCACCCCACCCCACCTTGGCTTACGTCCCAAAGTTGATTTCATGCTCTCTTCAATCTAAAGATAGGCATTATCATTCAGATCCACCGCCACGTTTTATATAATTTCGTGTCCAACATTAATTATAGTATCTTGTCTCACAAAAAATAATTAACATCATTAATTAGATACATGAGATTAGAAAATTACCCTTGAATAAACTAATGGATTTTGGCATAATAATAGTAGGGTCATATTTATAATTGAAGAATTTAAATTTAAAACTCAAGTAGAGCCAAATTAAATAAAAAGTAACTTACCCATAAAGAATGATGCGCAAGAGTAATCTGATAAGTAGGCTTGTATTTGAAAAATGAAAGATAGGATATTATTTAATTTAAAATTTTAGTATATGTATTTTTCTTAATAAATGTTCATTATTAATTTTTTCAGTAAATTTTTAATATTTAAAATAATTTTCTTGAAGAGACGATAATATAATGTTAAATTATAAACAGAATATCTTAATACTGTATTTATCATTAAAAACTTAATACTAAATATTTAAAGGATATTTCATAATTTTTGTTAATTATATCTGGTAGAGCTGATCTAGATCACTCACAATAGACTTAAGTTTTGTTACCTTTTTATGAAATAAATTAAATTTAAAATTCAATAATTTTGATGTGAATAAATTTTAAAATTTAATTCATAATCAAATAAATTTCAAGTAAACTAAGTAAAGAAGAAAATTATAGATTGAACTAATTATACCAATATATAAAGTGTCAAATAAAAATGAGAAAGTTTAGTCCATTAATAAAAATGATGTATTATTTAAAAAATGTAGGTTATAAATTTTTTTTTATAAACTAAGAAGAAAGAGAAACTGTTTGTAGCTACTAATACACAATAATATATTTAGCAAGATAACTTACTTTGAGGGATAAGCGAATCTCTTTTTGAATTAAGCATCATTTTTTACACTTAAGAATTTGTACCAACTATTACAACCTTTTTTAGAGTGATGTGAGATTATCCTAACAATGTAACCTTTGATAATATAAATTGCATCATCTTAAAACTATGAAAATATGGATTCAATTTCTCAGCTCCAAGAAAATAGCAACACGACATGTTGTTATTTTTTAGGAATATTTAGATTGTTTAGATAAGTTTGGATGATTTAAATTTAAATTTTTTTTTATATTTCAATCTTAATCATCATTTTTATAAAATTTACAATTAAAAAATATTTTTATTTTATATTATGATTTATTTTAAATAAAAAATATTAAAATTAAAAAAAATTAAGATTTAAACCTTCTAAATTAATTTTAAATAGTGCAAATGCTCCGAAAAAACTCAAGGGGCAATCTGACAAAAATGTTAAATCTATAAACCACTCACAACACATATTATATAATATCTATTAATTTTGAAATCAATTTTTTTTTTGGGGTACAGGTGTAATTTAAAATGGATGCATGATGTAGATCTGACGTGGAAGATCGAGGGTCCGCTGTCACGACAGTACGATGTGGAAAGCATGCGCATGTGGGGCCATGTGGATTTTGAAGGGCGGTGGTTTCCAAAGCAATCAGCAATTAGTCTTTCTTTCTTTTGGTGGACCCCACATTTGGACGGTAATGATCACTCTTGGTGTCGCGGGTCCCGCATCAGCACCGGCCTTGGTGGGCCTCTTCCTTGTGGCCTTTCGCTTTGGTCACGAAGATGAGTCTATACAGAAACCTTAAAATTGGTTAACACCATTATACGATCACAGTGAAAAGTACATCATTTTTCCTTTTTTCACATTTTATGGTCAGCTTTTTTTTTTTTTTTGATACATCACTAAGCTTTTTCTTAATTCACCATTAAGTTTGCTTCCTGATTAATAAAAATTCACTAAAGTAAGCATGTAAGAAAATGAAACATTTATTTTTTATTTGTTCAATATATAAATATGCATATGTACAATTTTTTTCCCATATAGAATCTATCTAAAAAACATTTATTTTTTCTTTGTTCAATATATAAATATGTATATGTACAATTTTTTTCCCATTTAGAATCTATCTAAAAGTTTCTTAATAATATATGTCAGGATAGTTATGTTGTCTCCAATTTATTTTCATTCACTTGGTGGTAACAT
The DNA here is from genome assembly GCA_026724425.1 of Erythrophleum ivorense. Taxonomy (NCBI): domain Eukaryota; kingdom Viridiplantae; phylum Streptophyta; class Magnoliopsida; order Fabales; family Fabaceae; genus Erythrophleum; species Erythrophleum ivorense. Next base: position 7,702,921 of record JAIUCV010000003.1, read on the forward strand.
TAAAAAACCTTTAATTGGTACTATAAAAAGTAAAATATAGATTGAATTTGGATTTTTTCTCATAATTTTTTTTAAAATTGTGAAAAAAATTTGCAATTTTTTTTAATTGAGAACTCAACCAATAAAATTAAATTTTTAAGCATTAAATACCCTTTAAAATGAAAAATTTTAAGATACATCTAATAATCATAAAAAAAATTCTTTTAAAAAATTAGTCTTCTTCCTAAAACTTTTTGCCCAAATTTAGATGCCTAGCTGGCTAACTTTGTGTATAGAGGAGGGGTGGGTTGGATCTAATACACTAGCATCATAGGCAAAAATCCAAGAACATGAATGCATGATGATCAATCACATTCCGTCCCATGCTGCACAGAAAACAGTGAATCAGTGATGCCCCCTGAGCATGAAAGATGATGATGATATGATCATCTGGGTCTCCACCATTCGCCTTTCTAATTTTTTTTATTAATTACTTTCAGACTTTATCTAAAGTTAATCTTAAATCATTTTAAGGATATATATTACATTAATTTAGTGGATTTAAAATTTTATTATCAGATTACTTTTAAAAAAATTAAATATAAACTAATAATTTCTTTTTATTAACTGAACTAAGTCTTTGTAAATCTTTACAATAAATGTACATAGACAAAAAATAATAATTGTATTAATAAAATGGGTAAATTACACAATTTTTTCTTAAATTTTATTAAAATTACATAAACATCTCATAAAACAAAAATGTTATTCAATATTTTAGTCTAATTTTAAATTTTTTTGACTAAAATATTTTTTATTTAAATTTTTAATTAAAATATGTATTTAGATAAATGAAGAGTATTTTAGTTAAAATTTTAAAATTAAATTAAAATATAAAAATACCTTTTATGTCAGAATAAATTTATATAATTTTAACAAAATTCATAAGAAATATAGTTACCCTAATAAAATTTTATTTAAATATGTCTTTGTTTTTTTCTTTTTTTACTCGTAGATTACAAAGGGAAAATAAACCAAGACATTTACAACTGGACATGCAGCTGATGTCTTTTAATTTGTGTCAGTGATATGAGGTGTCTGCTTGAAAAAGATTCTTCCAAGTGGCCACTTTCTCTCTCTTCTTTCTCTCTCTAATATATGTTAGTGAATTATATATGCTACACTCCTCTATATATACCTCTCACTTTGATCACCTCACTCACAACTCACAAGTGATTTCTCTTTGCCTTCACACACTCACCTCTCACTACCTTTCTTTCTGCTCTCTCATCAAAATCTCCCTTTTGCCTTCAAAATGGCCAGTGTTGAGGTAACTCAAACACACAGATCATTTCTTGTTGTTATTGCAACCTCTCTGGTTTTGTTGTACATTACGTTACAATTTAGTCCTCCATGCAGATTATGGTGGAAATGAAAACGTACTTGTTACAGAAAATCAGTATTTTTACTTTTTTTTTCTTCTTAATTTATTTTGGTTCATTATTTAACTTTGAGCACGATCGATCAACAAGATCAGGACGCGTTAATTTAATATTTTCTGATGTGCCATCTGCAAATTACTCATTGCATTCTGAGATGATCATAATACAAATCAGTCTCTAAACCATAAGTGGAATACTCGATCTAAACCATCAATATATACACTAATGTCTTCTCTCTCTCTTTTTATTATCAACAACTAACCAGTTTATATATATGCACTGTATGGATCAACGGTTCATCTTTAGCTCGCTTTATGCGATTCAGAGTGATCACTTGATCACCAAGTTTCATAACTTTCTTGATCATATAAGATGCTTAACCAGGTAACCTTTTCAGTAGATCAATTAACATCGACTTCACCTCAATAGGTGATGCAAGTGAATTGTTATGAACGATCTATTTAGATCTTCTTTTTGTTGTTCTAGTTTCATAATTACAAATGGCATCCAAAACACAGATCATTGATCAATCTATTACTTAAGCTCCTTTTTTCTTTTGCTTATATGTAAATACCCATATATATATATGTATATATTGGGCTTCTTGGGTTATGAAAGAGGAAGGAAATAAATTGGTCTTGTATTATAGATGAAACTTCAATCCACAAGTTCTCTGTCTTCATAAAACACAAAATATGCCAATCCAACAAGGATCGGTTCAGTTGGCAAGATCGAGTTGCATAGATGTTCACTAATTCTTGGAGTTAGAACAACCTTTTTGTGTTCCTAAATTTTTATCTTACCCAAAAAGAAAATATGCTAGAATACTTTGTGAAGTGAAGATAGATCTTGCAGGTTGCACAAGCTCCAACCACAGTGAAAGAGAATGAAGCAACCGAGGTAACCAAGACCGAGGAAACAACCCCAGAACAACCTGTAGCCACTAAGGCTGCTGTCCCAGAAACAGTAGAAACAGAACAACCAAAGGAAGAAGAAACCACAGAAGCACCAAAAGAAGAAGCAAAAAAAGAAGAAGCTGCAGATACCCAAGTCCCAACTGAAGTTGAGACCAAGGAAGTTACACAAGAAGAAGTGAAGGAGGAAGCGAAGCCTGAGACTGCAGCAGAGGAAACCAAAGCCGAGAAAATAGAGGAAGTAAAGAAGGAAGAGACCAAAACAGAGGAGGCTAAGGAAACTGCTGAAACAGTGGAAGCAGCACCAGAAGCACCAAAGGAGGAAGTGAAGCCAGAAGCTCCTGAGGAGAAGAAAGCAGAAGAGCAGGAAGCCGCCAAAGATGTTCCTGTTGAAAAGGCTGACGCTTAAGCCTCTATGGAGCAAAAAAGTCTAGTTGTTGGCATCGGGTCTCCCTTTTTTTGCTTGTCAAAGTTGAAAAGCTTTTCTATTTTATTTCCTAGTTTATTTTACTATTGTTATTATGGTGAAGGTAAGTATTTGCATGGGTTTAAATTTTACTATATTTAAAAATGGAGGATTATACCCACATGTAAGCACATGGCTCCACGACAACATATATATGCATATACATACCCATGCCATGTGTTGGATATGAGTAATTCTATGGGTTATGTATTGAAATGAGGTGGCTACTAGAGTTTGTGGACGATGGTGTGTTTATCTAGGTTTGAATAAAAGATAATTTACTATTTTTAATTTTGTTCATTATAATGCCTTTGTTTTTTTGGCTTTGCTCCACCTATTCTCCAACAATTTTTTATGTTGCAAAGTTATCATATTGGAGATTTTACAACTTGACCAACCTTTATATCTCATGGATGTTGGAGATATTTTTAATTTCGACATATTATAACCTGCTCTTACTATTTACTATCAACTTTAGTCCAGAAAAGGGCTACTTATACTGTCTGGAAAAATCCGAGTTGAACATTGTTGGAAGAATTTTAATTAGTGACATTATTGGTTCAAATAAACTTTAAAACTACAACAATAGTTTATAACAAAAGTCCCCTCATCAGTTGTACAAATACCCACATTAATGTCCTCATAGCTACAGTGGTCCCCAAATTTATTGCTAGGAGAGTTACTTTTTGAGCATGATCGTCCAAACTAGCATGTCATGGTATGATTCCAGTGTCTATAGCATGACAAACCAACAGATGTTTACTATAAAGACAGAAGCATCAAATTTTCTTTCCTTAAACCCTACTTTAAATTATAAGTTAAACCCTATTTTTATTTTTAACAAATAGGTAAATTTTTAATTTACTTCTCAACAAATTTTTCTTTTATATTTACTCATTCATCCCTTATAATATTTTCAACGTTGCTTTTCCATCTCATCACCCACCAATTAACATAGAAGCTAACAAATTATTGAATTGGATGTTTTTCTGTTGTGGCACTAACTAACGCGCACTTGACATAATACACTCAATCTACATAAGAAAACACAATCCATGAAAGTAGGGTTTCTTATCTAAATTTGAGGTATAAAACTTTTGAATTTCATAAAATTAGAGTACTTAATTAGGTCTTTTTATCATTGGCCCAAAAAAAACTCTTATTTAAAGTGGACTAAGTGCATGCCATGTGCAGATTAATAGGTATAACTACAAGTCAGCATTCAATTAAGTTCTACATTCATTTAGGGAAGATGGAAGAGCATCATTGCAAGCATTTTAATAAATAAAAGTTTAATTGAAAAAAAAAAAGAGGACTAAATCGGAAGTACACTTGTCCACTAGATACAAATAGAATTTCCCTATTAAATTATTGCTACTTTACCAGTGTAAACGTTTGACAGAAGAGCGATGACATTGCAACCTTGATTCAAAAACCAGAACCAGAGAGCACTTTTTCATCACATCATCCAATTTGAGAACAGATGGGAATATCATATAATCTGTACAGACCTGAGTCCAATATTTTTGTGCAGTCAAAACCACCTCTACAAAAAAAAGCATGTATATTCACCAAGAACCAAAGCTGCAGCTAATATGTTCTTGGATGATGATTCTCAGACAACCCTGCATGACATCCATAGATGGATAAGCCGGGAAACACAGGCGGTAAAAGCATGTGTGAGATGACGGAAGGTGATCAACGGGAACCGAGGACTTGTAAAGTTGGAGACGGGAAGCCAAACCACGGAAACCTTCAACTGGTAAATTCTTCACAGATGTCCAAAAAAACAGAAGAACCTTCCTTTCTTCTGCTGACATTCTCCCAACAATCTGGTAAGGTATAAAAGAGAAGAATTTTAACCACTTCAAACATAATTATCATCTCAAAATGTTGTAATTACAAGTTAATTGAAAAAAACCTACGGAAACAATTATTTCAAGGCTGCAATTTCGCCACAAGCATTTAGGTGTCAAGTATAACCAGCCACTTTTAGTTTATAAGAGAACTTACACAGATTTTTCCCCCCTTCCAAAAACTAAAAAGAAGGGGATAGAGAAGTGAACATTCTGACTAATTCCGCCTTGACACAGGTTGAAACAGCAATTTTTTAATTTGGATTAATTTGCACGTAATATTAGCAGATTTTGTCATGATACTGCAATTCAGCATGAAAATAGTAGATTCATATTGTTAGAAAACAATATGCTTTAACACCGAGGACTTGAACAGATAATCAGCAAAGAATTCAATTTTGTTGGCCTGGTTATAGAGAAGATGAACTGGGCAGCGCTATAAACAAGGTATAACAATTATGATTCCAGCAAGGGAAACATATCAATATTGGGAGGCATCTACAAACTTTGGGGATCTTTGTAGCCAAAATGTAGCACAATCGAAGTTCTAAAGTTGAATTCATCGGGTATGGAGGAAAGGAACTAAATACACTAACATGGAAAAGAACTCCAGACAGGTGCTGCTGACCAGGTTTATAGAAGAAGCACATTCCAAGAGTGGAAGGTGATTCCTTTCGAGAGCTGGGGAGGAAAAATTACATTTGCAAAGAAGCAAGTAGACCACAAAAGCAGGAAGAAAAGAAAAAGAGAAAGCTATTGCAATTTGTTTAATACATACCTCCCAAAACCAAAATATCTGAGGATCAGTTACTTTATAGCCATTATATTCAGTATGTGCCTTCCAATCTTCAACAGAAATGGTATTCTGACTCCCGTGTAGCATCCAATCAAGATCTTCAAGCTCTAAACTTTGAAAGAACTGCTGACGACTTGAGTTGCGAAGAATATCAGCAAAACCTTGGGCAAAATGTGCCACCTGCTCAGATATAGATGTCACAAAACGATCCTGTATAAGAAGATCAACATACTTCTCCCTGTTCTTACTATTTACAGCAAGGCTTTCCCCACCTGGGCAAAGCTCAACTACTTTCCTGTATCCTAACTCATCCACCTCTCTAACAAAGGTCAGTCCTAAAGCATCTGAATCAATGAAATCAGCATCCATTTCCAATATCTTCTTGCAGCTACTATACAAGTAAGGATCTGCATCCTGTATATCTTGTAAAGTAATATGCTCTCCAGCCAATTGCAAGAAAAACACACGATCAAAAACAATACCCACTTGCACCTTATGCATCAAAGCTAAAGCTATAACTCGACCTGAGAAGCTGAAGTACTCAAGGTGTTGAGGATGCACCTTAGATGCTGCAGACAGGTAGAAAACGGAAAAGTTAAACTTGATTGTCCGGAAGTGCAATTATAATATGTGCTGACACAAATGTCCAAGTCTTTTTGGAAATTCAAGGCTCCCTCTGAGGTAAAAGCTTTTGTTTAGACTGCAGTACTTAATAGAATTAATACGAGTGATTTTATTCAGACTCAAGGCCCAATACATCTACATCTCCAGATGTTTGAGTGATTTGTTTCTGAATCAAAATAATCCATTCTGCATTGTGAAGTGGCATTGCAGATTTGGAACAGATTGTTTCGTATTTTTCAGGAAGAATGAGTTTGTCCTGGTAATCCGCAGGCAGTTCTAGCTATTATGCTCACTGGTTTTGGCCAGAAAAAGGAGCATCTTCTGTGGCAGTGTACTGTTTTGGCTGGTTTGCGCTGTCATTGCTTAGAACAGAATGCAAGAGTTTTTAATCAAAAGTTTCTTTCATCACATCTTATTTGGGAGAGAATTATTTTCCTGGCTTCTTTGTGGGTTTCAGCAATTGTCTTTTTTATGGGGTATCTCTAGTGGATTTACAAAGGGCCTGTGATTTTTATTTCTTTGTTTTAGGAGGACTTCTTGTCCTCGGTTTTTGTATTGCTTTTCTCTTCTCATCAATAATATCCTTTTCTATCCAAAATATATGTACTGATACAAGATATATACCAATATATAAAAATTTTTAACAAGGAATATGCAACCATATCCCAGACAGTAACAAATGGCAACTCATGTTCGGTGGCAATAGATTCAACATTGGACGGGTTATACAATTTAATGTTGAAAAGCCCCATGCATGCTCAGCTCATGCACAGACCAAATGTTCAGGATCACCCCCACCCCCAAATGGTATATGTGAACGTTTTAACAGTCAAGGTACTGTAAAAAATTCCTATCTAAATGATAGACATCAAGAAGTCACACCCCTCACAATCTACATGCATTAGCACCCCAAGTAAAAGTGGCATGATCAACATTCCACAATATACTGCCTTTTTTTTTTGGGGGGGGGGGGTGGTTGGAATAAAAGGAAGCACCATCTACTGTAATTAAAACAGATATACCAATCTTGATGGTAATCACAACATTTTCACTGACTAATTACCATATAGAGGGGAGGCACAAGAAGACAAAAGAAAATGTCAAAAAATAAAAAAGATTAAAATGTTTCAAAAACCTACTTTCACACCCTCTCTAGTTTCAATTTATACAAGAAACTCCCCTGTATCAAGAAGAGTGACACTAGATGCATTTTGCCTCCCAAAAACTCCCAATAGCCTAATTATCAGAAAAAAAAGCCAAATAATTCTTCAACATAACTCTATACTTCTAATCAAAGGGGGTGTGAGTGTAGGTTTGATAAACTTCAGGGTACACTCCAGTATAAATTGAAAGTACAGGGAGTGTGAGTATATGTTTGAAAACTTCAGAGGAGGTGAACATAATTTACTCTATTAAAATTTTATAGCCTTAAGGCAGAAAAAAGAGTTTCAAATTAGGAACAAGGTTATCCTCCTTCCTGTCTGAGACATTAATGGGGAGGTGAATGCTAATACTAGTGCTATTACAGTGTAAGCTTCCTAAAAGTAATGACGCTCCAATAATTGATAACTAAGAAGACAATATGTTGGTAACTAGCTGTTATTCCTAGATCTAAGGGATTCAATCCCTTAAATCTGGGGATCAAATGAACTTGCTTTCTTTCCTTATTTGGCTCTGGATCTGTGTCCTTACTGTCATTTATTGTATTTATTCTGCCTTAGTTGATTTAGTGATGTTTTATTACCTTGTCTCAAGGGATTCTTGCGGCAGACTTGTTGCCATGATCCCTATATAATTATGATTCTCATTTCTGCTCAATATATGAAATTATTCAGCTCTCTCCATCTCGTCTCTCTCTCTTTCTTCATGGTATCAGAGATGCTGGCCCTGATCTACCCATATGCCTAAGTACAGGTACAGCTCTTCATCCAGCACGTGCGAGATGGAGTCTGCTCCAGCCATGGCGTTGCAACACTACCAGGGCATGGCTGCTCAGCCCAGTCCAAGAGTTGTTGAGCCTTCACCAGTGGTCATTACTGGCCATAAGCTTAATGGGCTGAACTACCTATGGTGGAGTCGGCGGCTGTGGCAAGGAGGATTCTTTGACTGGAGAATCTGTCCAACCAACATGAAATGATCCTAAATTCAAAGCTTGGAATGTTGAGAATACTCTCATGATGTCATGGCTTGTGAACTCCATGACTACTAAGTGAGAGAATTACATTCTTTTTTAAAAAACAGCCAATGACATTTGGGAGTCCACTTGTGAAGCTTACTCTTCCCCGAACAGTGCATTAGAGACCTATGATATTGAGAGCCTCATTCATGACACTAAGCAAGGTGAGATGTTAGTTAACCAACATTTTAATATTCTCACTAAGTATTGGGAACAATTTGATGCTCTAGAATATGTTACATGGGAGAGCACTGCTAATGTTGCCACCTATTGCAAGATAGTTGAAATGAAGAGGATCTATCAATTTTTTATGGGTCTTAATAACAAATATGATGATGTTCGTGGTAGAGTATTGGCTAGGATGCCTCTGCCCTCTCTCAAGGAGGTATTCTCTAAGGTAAGATGAGATGCAATCTAAAAGAAGCTTAGGCAGGGATTGGCCCACGGTCATACCTTTGGAGAAACCTCTGCTCTTGCTTCCAAAGGCCCTGCTATGACTAATAATGAGCTGCAGGCCAAGAAAGATGGGCCTCATTGGTGTGACCACTGTCATAAGAGTGGTCACAGCAAAGACACTTGCTGGAAAATTCCCGGGAAGCCAGCCGACTAGAAGGCCAAGCCCAAGGGAAATGCTAAAGGCTACAATATGTCCATTGAAGCTGCTGCCCCATCTAATTCTACCCTGTTTAGCCGTGAACAACTTGACCTTTTGAAGAATATTTTTGTCAGTCAGAACTCAGCCTCTAATGATAACACTAAGGGCAATTTTGCTAAGGGAAATATTCCTCAATCAGGTAATTTCTCTCTAATCTTGAGTGCCCAAGCCTGAAATGATCATACTGGGGTGGTGGACTCAAGTGCAACTGACCATATGACCAACAACCCCCCCCTTATTTGATAATTTCAGTCCCTGCTCTAAAATTATTAAAGTGAAAATTGTTTATTTTTGGCTAATGTTATTGGGTTGGGCGACAAAAGATCTTATCCTTAAATGTATGCTTTTAGTTCCTACTCTTGCATGTAATTTTCTCTCTATCAGCAAATTAATTAAGGATAACAAATGTGCTGCTTATTTTTCTAGTGACGGTTGCATATTTTAGAACTGAATGTTGGGTAATAAAAAGCCAACAAGATAACTCAATTTTACAAAGATGAGAATATTGCGTTGGATGAGTAAACATACCAAACAAGATAAAATTAGAAATAAATGCATTAAAAAAAAAAGTTGAGATTGCACCTATTGTAAAAAAAAATTGTAAAATTATGTCTTAAATAGTTTGGGCATGTGTAGAGAAGATATATAAAAACCCTAGTATGGGAGTGAATTAGATGGAGAGTAATCTAATAATTAAAGGCAAAAGAAAACTAAGAAAAACTATAAACAAAACTATTAATAAAGATTTAGACTTAAATGATTTGGCTACAAACATGATTCACAATAAAATTTTATGACATCATTTGATTCATGTAGCTAACCTCACTTAGTAGGAAAAGGTTTGTTGTTGGTGGCAGTGGCGGCTCCGGTGGTTGTGTATTTTAGGACTTGGTATCCAAGAGGATGATCAGACATGCTAAGAAGGTGGTTGGTCTATACCTTATGGGTACTATAAGTCTGAATAAAGTGGGATTATCTGCTAGTAGCATCTTTGATATGTTATCGTAGCACTATAGACTTGGCCACCCAAATGTTCAATACATGAAAAGAATGTATCTAGCTCTATTTAATAAAAGCACTCCTATTCTTGAATGTGAAACTTGCCAACTTGCTAAACATACCAAATCTTCTTAGCCTTCACACAACATGAACTAATCTATCCTTTCCATTTGATTCATAGTGATGTGTGGGGACCATCTAAAATTAAAAGTGTTTCAGATGCTAGGTGGCTTGTCACCTTTGTTGATAACTGTACAAAGGTTGAATAGGTTCTTTTTTTCTTTTTGGGGTTGTTTTTGGGGGGGGGGGGGGGGGGATCTGAGGTCCCATCTATCTTTCAAACTTTCCATCAACTTATACAAAACCAGTTTCAAACCTCCATAAAAGTCCTTGGAAGTTGTAACAGGTGTGAATACTTTAACTCCCACCTTGCCAATTATCTCCCAACACATGAGATCTAACATCAAAGCTCTTGCATACATTCCCCTCAACAAAATGGCACAGCTAAAAGGAAAAATAGGCATATCCTTGAAGTTGCCCGATCACTCATGTTCATCATAAATGTACCTAAACACTTTTGGGGGGAACCTGTCCTGACCTCTGCATATCTCTTAAATAGAATACCCACCAAAACTCTTCACTTTCAACCACCTTGTACCACTCTCCTTCAAGCCTTCCCTCATACATCCCTCATTTCAAAACTTACCCATCAAAGTGTTCAGCTGTACCACTTTTGTCCACTTACATAACAGTAACAAACTTGAACCCAAGGCCGCCAAATGCATCTTTGTGGGTTACTCAACTTTTCAGAAAGGGTACTAGTGTTTATCTCCCACTGTACAAAAATTCTGTGTCCATGGATGTTATACTTTTGAAAACCAACCCTATTATCCAAAAACTTCCTTTTTGGGGGAGAACACTATAAAGAATGAAATTTTCGCATTCAAGACAGTTCCCAATCTGGTTCTGATCCTGAAAGTGTCCCTGTTCACCATGAACCCATGCCTATTATTCCCATACTTGAGCCTGCCATCTCAATTGGACCCATTATACGCAATCCCTCTGATCCAAACCTGTGAGTGCTACTGGTCAGGAGACTCACGTGCAGACTCTACTGGGAAGAAAAAGACCCATGAGGTAGAGGCTGACCCACTCCCACAGCAAAACCAGTCCTCCATTCCAAGTTCAGGTAGGAAACCTCATGAGGATGATTGTCTTGATGTTCCTGTTGCCTTAAGAAAAGGGGTCAGATCATGCACTAAGCATTACATTGGTCAGTTTGTGCCTTATGATAAACTTTCTACTGCTTATAAAACTTTTGTGACTAATGTATCAACTGAAAGGGTTCCAAAGAATATTCATGAGGTCCTCAAGCAAGAGAAGTGGAGGAAGGCAATGTATGAAGAACTAAATGCTCTTGAGAAAAATGGCACATGGAAACTCGTGAAACTTCCTGAAGGGAAGAAGAATGTTGGGTGTGAGTGGCAGTTTAATATCAAATATAACTTTTATGGGGGCATTACTAGATATAAAGCAAGATTGGCTGCAAAAAGCTTCACTCAGACCTAAAGGATTGACTACCGAGGGACTTTTGCTCCAGTTTCTAAGTTCAACTCCATAAAGGTCTCCCTATCACTGGCAACAAACTTAGATTGGCCCCTCTATCAACTTGATGTCAAAAATATGCTTTCCAATGGAGATTTAGAGGACGATTTCTGCATGTCCTTGCCTCCTAGCTTCAAGACTAATAAGGAGGGGAAGGTGAGTTGAACTTAATAAGTCCCTTTATGACCTCAAACAACTTCCTAGAGCATCGTTTGAGAAATTTACTATGGTTGTGAAAAGGCAAAGTATTACTCAAGGTCAAGTTGACCATACAATCTACACCAAATTTGATTCAAGCAGGAAGCTAGCCATCTTAATTGTTTACATAAATGATATAATTGTTACAGGTGACTATGATAATGAAATTGAGCATCTAAAGGAAGCTCTCACCAAGGAATTTGAAAATGAAGGGCCTCGGAATTCTGAATTAATTCCTTGGGATGGAGGTAGCTAGGACAAAAGAAGGGATCCTCATATCTCAGAGAAATTATACACTAGATCTCCTTGAGGAGACTAGAATGCTAGGGTGTAGGCTAGTTGATAGACCTATAGAAGCCGATTATAAAATTAAATTTGCTCAAAATAGTCTCCTTGTTGATACTAAAAGGTACCAAAAGCTCACAAATAAACTCATATACTTGACTCACTCATGGCTTGACATCAGCTTCATCATAAGTGTCATCAGTTAATTTATAAGTAAACCTACTGAAGCTCATCTTGAAGTTGCATATAGAATCTTGAGATATCTGAAAATGGCTCTAGGGAAGGAAATCTTTCAACAGGGTGAAAAACATAACATTGAAGTGTATTGTGATGCTAATTGGTCAAGATCTAAAATTGATAGGAGATCTACTTTAGGCTACTGCTCAAATGTTTGGTATAACTTAGTTACTTGGACATATAAGAACCAGTCAAAGGTTGCAAGAAGTAGTGCCGAAACTGAATATAAAGCTTCAGCTCAAGGCATCTGTGAAGGGTTAGAACTAAAAAGATTGTTTGGTGAACTACGAATTAAATGTGATGAGCCTATGAGGGTACTATGTGACAACTTGGCCGCCCTAAGCATGACTCAAAATCCCATACAACATGACAAAACCAAGCATATAAAAATTGACAAACATTTCATCAAAGAAAAATTAGACTATAGCTTAATTGAACCAAGTCATACTCCATCTAGATTGCAAGTGGATGATGTCCTTACTAAAGCCCTCACTAGGGTCAGATTTGAAGAGCTTGGAATCAAGTTAGGGATGATCAACATCTACTTCCCAACTTGAGGGGAAGTGTTGGTAACTAGCAGTTATTCCTAGATCTAAAGGATTCAATAACTTAAATCATGGGATCAAGACAACTTGGTTTCTTTTCTTATTTGGCTTTGGATCTGTGTCTTTACTCTCATTTATTGTATTTATTCTGCCTTAATTGTTTGAATAATGTTTTATTACCTTGCCTCAAGGAATTCGAGTGGCAAACTTGTTGCCATGATCCCTATATAATTATGATTTTCATTTATGCTCAATATATGAAATTATTCAGCTCTCTCCATCTTGTCTCTCTTTTGTTCTTCACAATAGGTTATTCACAGGAGTAAAATTTGATCACTCAAGGGCTCTCAAAGGGGGGAAAAATGTGTCATTACTAATGAGAAAGATTCCTCTAAATTACAATAGAATGGAGCACTAAAATGGACTTATCATGTATTTTAATATTTAGAGTCATATAAAAATTCCAAGACTGAGAAAGGCCTATAATAAAAATTGAGCAAATCAATATATGAAAGTTTCTTCCAAATTTATGATGAGGAACCCTCGAGCTGGAAATTGGCGGTAATCTCGTTGTTGCTACAGAAATTGAAGACATACAAATGCTTTTTATTCTTATTTCGACACCATTTAGATGGGTTTAGATTGATGGACACTGTGTTATTAAACTCTTTACAATTTATGTGTTGAAGTATACTTCCCATGAAAATGACACCAACATAGAAAAGCAGTGCAAAAGACAAATAATAATAATAATGATGATCATAAGACGATAATATAAGTCCAATGCTTGGACATTCAGTACACGATGCAGTCAATAAAAACAATTTTTCAGGAACAAAACTTTGACAGTTGAGAATTGTATCATGTCTTAATACCATTAGACAATTGCAGAAAACAATCTGTTGGTTGCCAGATTTCATCCAATCTGGCTTCTTCCTTGTTTTTGACTAGTTGAATTACTCCAAGTAGCCAGAGCTATACTGAGAGAAATAAAGATTTTACAGGATTAACGCCTTTTGACTTTGTATCACAGCAAGGTTGCCTTAATGTGGATGACTGCGTATTCAAATATGAAAAATGAGCAAAACAGCAGCTGAAAAATGTATTTCCTATGCCCAGGGATGAGCAAAATACTCAAACCCAATGGTATCAGTAAAATTTACAAGCTTGCGTCTGGGTATGGGAATTTTTTTGGGGTATTTTAAGGGTTTGGGACGGGGTAGTATGATATACACCTTATCCCAAACACATAGTGCATATATATTTATTTATATTCAAACATATATATATCATTATATTATATTATACAAAAGTTTAAAAGAAAATACCATTCAAATTTGAGTTTTGAATTATATCAATAGTTGTTCAAGACATTTTATTCTTTGTTGTGATATTGTAAGAACACATTTTATGTAAATGAGTCTCAACTAGAGAAAATTTTGTTTATTTTGAAATTCTTTTAGGTAAATGGCTCCAAGTCTGGGGATTCAAAGATTCAATAGGGATGAGAAATTTTTCTAACCGCTAAATATGGCTATAGTATCTTACCCATACTCTACCCCTGATCATCCTTACCTATGTCATTGGCTTGAAGCCTTTCTCTAGCCTCTTCCCCCCCCCCCCCCCCCCAAAAAAAAACAAAAACAAAAACAAAAACCGGTACAACATTTTTTATTTGAAAAATGTAATTTTGAATGAACACATGCATTTGGAAGAGAAATCCAAGTAAAATTTACTTACCAGAATTAGGGAGAAATCTCCTATGGTCATTTGGGCATGCCACAAAAAGAGCATTTTGTGGATTAAATATTGCTTGGCATACCAAGAGAAACCACTCCCGCAGTACACCAGGGCCAGTAGCTTCCTCATTTTTGAATTCCATAAAAAGGCCAGCATGCAGAGATTCAGGCTCCGCTCGTGATATGTACTCAAATGATTCTGCCAGCAATTGAGACCTGTCAATGAGCATCTCATGCAATTCCTCATAGTCTTCTTTTACCTCAGGGAACATCATCAAAACCAAATGCCTCCTGGATCCAAAATCTGTCACACTCTTGTGTCCAAGAATCCACTGATGATCATCAGTTCTCTTAGCATTTCGAATAATTAGTAGACAGAAAATATTTCTTCGACGCCTCAAAACAGACAAAAGTTCTTCTTCAGCGCCATCATAGAGCTGAGAAATGTGATAGAATTCCTTCAAGATGTTATAATAATGAGACCATCCAAAATAAAGATCCTCTTCCACACTTTCCTTGGCAGCCAAGCACTTCTCCATATTTTGTAGGCACTGATCCATTTTCTTCAACAAGTCATAAAACATAAGATGAAGGTTTTTAATCTCTTCACCAAGTAAGAGGTTCTTATGATGTTTTTCATTGGTCATAGAAGAAACTAGACCGTTGAAAGTTTGTTGCTCCTTGATTTTAGACCTTAATGGAAGTAAGAATGCTTTAAAATCCTGAACATCAGTCGGCAATGGCCACCCTACATTTTTATTGGAGGATTCCACACTCAAATCTAAATCCCTCAACAAGCAGTTTGCAAGCTCACGAACAAAGGGGAAAATATCTTTCATTACAATCAATCCCTCAGAATTCTCAGAATTAAGTGAAACAACAGCAGTCTCCAATAGAAACCCCAAGCTACTCCGACAAGAGATATACAAAGGGTCCTCACAGCCCACTCTTCTTAGCAATGTACAGAATTCCAACACTACCCGTGCACACTGAGTATGCAATGACTTAGACAAAGCAGTGCAGGAACTTAGAAAATGCCTAATAGAACTATCAGCACGGCATTTATTACCTCTATAGGGTGACATATAGAGCATAACCAACGCCTCCGGAGCAGATGAAGATACAAAAATCTGAAAATACCTGTAGGCAGAATCGTTGTCCTCCGTTTTTGGAGCCATGCCCAGATAACTGTTCAATAATCCCTTTATGGTTGACAAAGCATCCTCTCCAGTATAAGTACCAGTGCAGAGACGGTAAACATGGGAAACCATATCGTTGATAATCTGCCAAGCACGCGGGTGCTCTGTGCTTCGCATACGCCCAACCAATTGAAGACTAGCATCGTTCTGAATTGAACACTCGGCCAGAGTCTTCTCCCACTGAAGTTGCTTCCCCCGATATATCAGTCTCTGCTCAAACACAGGAATACCCACAATCGCTTGAATACGCTCGTGAAGCGATCTCACAGTATCCTGTGGACAAGCTTGCATTACTATAGTTCTAACCCCTCGCACGAAGAACTGCAACATCGAGGATGAGCCAATTGATTTGGAGCTAGACGAGCAAGAAGCATAGTCGGAAAACCTAGTATCGATGTCTGACACATAGGTGTCGACGGAGTGAGAGTCGATGTCGGCAGAAGAATTGACGGTTTTGGGTTCGTCTTTCCTCATTCTCACAGAGACTAAGTCGCAGAATTTGGCGGAGTCACGGTCGCCATCCTCGTCGAACATTCGCTTTGAAAATAGAAAATCTTGATCAGTGCCGGCACCGCGGCGCTGTTGGTGAACACAATCGACGGCGGGAGTATCGATTGTAGACATGAAAGAGGAGCCCACCCCGCCGGCGCCAGATATGGTCAGTGGAAAGAGAAGAAGGAAGCCATGAAACCAAAAGCGAGCTTCGGCGTGATATCGCAACGGCTGAAGCAGAGAACTGATTCTACTTAGTTTTCGGCTCTTGGGTTTGCCGTTATCAACCCCACTACTGTAATATTACTCTCTTTGTTTTTAGGCACTAACATTCGATAAATTGTTTCCTATTGGATTCTTCGGGAGAATTTTTTTTTAAAATTTAACTATGTAATACTAATGTATAAAATATTTATTTATTTATATTAAAAAATTTAATTAAAAACATAAAATGATAAAAATAACAATTAAGTTTTCTCTTTATAATATTCAATATTATCAGTAAATGTTCACCCATTTGTGGAAAAAAAATTTACCATTTTCATCAACTAAAATCAAGCAATTCTTAGCTTTTGAAATTTAAAAAAAAAAATCTAAGTATAGCTTTTTGTATTATTTTTTATTAAAATTCTTAATAAAAACATAATACATAATTTTTTAAAACTTAAGTTTATATAATAAACTTTTTCAAAAATTTATTGTACATACTATATTTTTATTAAAAATATTGATGATAAATATAGTTATAATTTTAATATAATTTTTCTTTATTTTTATATAATGTCAAATTTTAATGTTTATTATCAAACTTTTTAATAAAAAATAATAATATATAAATGGATTATTTTAAATTATATCTTTATATTAAAATTGTAGTAATTAATATTTTATTAATTTTTGTATAGTTTTTATTCACTTTGCACCGTGCAGTGTTGAAACATGAATTCTGCATTTTCTAAATTGCCATGGAAGGAAAAGTGTAATGGTGGGGCCCTCGGGCTTTCCAAGTCAATGGATGCTTTATATGGAAAAGTGATTAATGTTGGCGGCCGCGAACATGTAGACTTTATCTATATTATTTATTTTAATCTTACAAATTTTATAAAAAAAATTTATAATAAAGAATTTAAAAGTAAAAAAATTTATTTTTAAAGATATGTTACCACTTATTTTAGAATGATTACTACTAAATTTAATAACAAATAGTTAAAACTAGTGATAATAAATCCTTAAAAATAAATTTTTTTTATTTTTTGATTTTTAAACATAATTTTTTTATTTTTTTATTCTTTCCAAAAAAAAAAAAGAAGGTAACTTCGATTCAAAAGAGATGTTACGCATAATACAAATGAAGATTAGAGGGGTTGTTGCAATTTTTTAAAAAACATGGTAAGAGAATTAACGATTTTAGCCATAACAAAAAGGCTGAAAATGAATTAAAATAAGAAATTAAGTGCCTTTGTATAAATTAAGGATCAAAGTAACAAGACTTACATATAGTTACTAGTATGTGTTATACATATTTAAGATGGAATAATCATTTTTTAGGAATAACAGTTAAAAGTAAAGTCTTATCCCTATAATTTAGAGTTTGTTTTTATATATCTAGAGATTAAAGAATAGTTGCTGCTTCATTCCAGGGCTTTGTTATGTCTTTTTTGTCTCATGAAACTTGGCAAAATGGGTCAAATGGTTTTAAATCTGAGATTAGTATGTTTATAAGACTCTTATAATACTTGTTTCAAGTCTTCTAACAAAGTCAAGCTAAGGAGAATTAGAGAAGTGTATTTTTAAGTATTTTATTTTGAATTTTCAGGTAGTTATATCACCTATATCATCTCAGTGATGATTGATGTGATAAGTGTCAATATTATCATGTAATTTAATCACAATAATAAATTGCAACTCAAATAAAATTAGCTGAAGTAATTAATAAGGATAAGCATCATTAAAGGATCATAAATATCTCCAGCAATTCTTGAATAATTTGATGCAAAAACCCAAATTCATTAAAACCAATTTTTAATATTTGCAATTTTAAGGCACCAGGAAAAAAGAATAGAAGGAAATTTGTCAAGAGCCTCTTCTGACAACTCGAGAGACTTCAATGGTGATGACTTGTAGGGGCGATATCTCTTATCAAAAAACTTCTCAAACTTCACATGCTTTCCATTAAATCTCATGATGTATTTTATTGTTCAATAATGACTAACTAATAAACTTGCTAATACACTAATAGCACTATCTAAAATAATAACAACAACAACAACTCCATGATACTCAGGCCACTAATTAGAATATTTAAAATTTAAAAATTCAAATAATATGAAAAATTGTAATATTAAAATATCTAATAACAAAATATAAAATATCTTAACATATATTTTATTTAAAAATATTTCAAATACAATTTAAATTATAAAATATTATAACATTCTTCCACTTGATTTGAATAAGATTTACCAAATAGCATGCTATGGGTAAATTAAACACATATTACAAGAATCACAATGATAAGTCCTCTAAAAGTGAGTATTACCTTTCATGTATCATGTGATACGATTTAAAATTTATGGGGACAATAATCTTTATGAATAAATCTTAAATATATATTTAGTTCTAAACTTAAATGTTTGTTTGTCAGTCTCACAAAATTGTATACAAACATGTATATATATATATATATAAAACAAACCATAACTTGAATTTCATCACTTAAATATGTCTTAACTATACCAACAGTAATTTAGTATGGTCTAAGTCTTCATATGAGACATATGATCCTTAATCCCCTTTAAATGCATCAGTTGAAGGATCTTTGTTCCTTATATGTTCTATGACTACTTGTCTTTGTGTGTTCATAATACCCTTTAATGAACTCAAAATGAATTTATAATTTGAAACCCAATGATAAAACTCTTTAATCAAAGTATCTTGTGAAATTACCTTAAAATGGGATATAAATTCAATCTTTCATGGTAAACGTAGTAATTAATAACTACTTAGCATTATCGCACCCTTCCATTATATGACTCATTCAACTAGTGTGAGAATGTATTATAATGTTGACCTTCCTAAAGTCAACACATCCTTCCAAGTTTGAAACCATATGACTAGCATCTTCTAAATTGTTAATTCTCTTAAATGTAAGTATGAAATCCTTTGCACCTTAAATGAACTTCATAACAATTAGTATAGCCTTTTAATTCAATGATCCAATCCATAATGGTTTTGGTATCTTTCCAACATTCCTTCAACAAAAACTATATACAGTTTTATGCACCTCTAGACAAATATTAAGTCTTTAGCTACTGAAATAGAAGGCACATTCTATATCTCTTCTCCTTTTAAGATCATACTTGGAATATAAGAACAAACAAATTTGTTCATTTTTGCATAATGGGCATCACATTTATTAAAAAATATCTATATGGATCCTCATATTTGTAATATATGATACATAATCTATATTTTCATGTCATAAGACTTAAAACAATAGTTGTTTCACCTTATGTAGTAGCTTTAAAAATCACTAGATATAAGCAGTATGCCATCAACAGTTATAATTTGATAAATGGCTTTACTCCTATTGACCTTATAATATATACACTGATGTATGATATTTTCAATGAAACAAAAAATATAATCACATCACGAGACTTTAAGTACCACTGTTTTAAAACTTGCTTTAGTTTGAAACCATACTTCTTATACAAAATTTTTCCCTTGGCCTATGATGAATTCCTCAAGTTATTTTACATATGCCTTTTCCTAATTATCACATATGAAGAAGGCTATTTTCACATTCATCTACTGTTATTCCAAGTCGCAATAAGCAACTCATGAGAATATGGAAAGAATTATTCCTTGATATAAGAGAGAACATCTCTATATAGTTAATTCATTCCTTCTATATGAAAACCTTGGCAACTAATCTTGTCTTGCAATACTTAATATTGCTTAGTGAAGCTTTTTTTAGCTTAAAGGGTCAATTATAGCCAATAGCCTTGGCACCACTAGGCAACTCAACAAGATCTCAAATATTATTGTTTGCCATGGATTCCATCTTACCTTTCATGTCATCATGCCACAATTAGGAATTTGCCTTACTCATAATATGTGAAAACTTTATAAGACCATTCTAAGTATTTATATCCTAGTCAAATTCTATAAGGTACACTATATAGTTATTAGGAATTACCAATTTCCTAATCTTTGTTAATCTTCTCAATTCAACCCACTATGAGAGTTAAGGTTACTCAATAAGAATATCTTCTATCACTATCTTAAAGTGTCTCTAGTTCATTATAAGGTGTCTTATCAAAAATGGAAAGCTAAGATCAACTGGATATTAATACTCCTAGTTTCCATCATGACTAACTATGATTTCCAAATTTTCATTATGTTTTACATTCACTCATACTAAATGAGTGTTATGTAAAACCAATATTCCACCAAAACTAGTAGTTAAATCTTAATATGATCATTTATAATGACAATGTCATAACATTGATCACTCTTACCAATTTTGTCATTCTTAAGGAATTTAGTGCTCTTAGATTCTACATATCTCATTAAATATAAGAAAAAATGAAACTTATAACCTTTAGACAAAATATGCAATGATAGTCTTATGATCTAACCTCCCTTTGTGTTGGTTATGGATTCTATAGGATAGCCTATAAAATAAGTATGTTTTAAATTACATTTTAACCTTTTCAGATTTCAAAAGTTATTTTAGATACAACTTTTGTTGAAACCCTATTTATAAATACACTACTATCTTAAATACATATCTCCACAAAATATTTGTCCAACACTTGTATACTTGTCAAAAATATTCATTTCTTCTATCTAACATCACCATATTAATCTGTTTACCAAAATATTTTTCTATTTTTCCTTTATATACCTTAAAGGTATAAAATGTCTCACTTTAATTATAAAACAAATAGATGTATACATAGTATGAGAAGTCACCAATAAAAGAAATGAAATATCTAACAATTCAAAAATTCTTCTAGCTCTCTTAAGTAGCATGTTGGTCTATTTATTCCATACATGAAGTGGAATCAGTAAGGTTTAGGGATTTAAAAACCCATTTATAAACTCCTTGACTTTCTTAATAGAGATATGTCTCAATCTCTTATATATGCCATACATTAGAAAATTTTGTACTCATAACAAGTTAAAACTAAATGAGATTTAAAACACATTAGAGATAAGAGTATATTTTTTCTTCTCCAATTAAACCTTTCCTTTTAGGGCAATCACTTATTATATGCCTCTTTCTTTATGACCTCTCCTCTTAAAGCTAATAGCTAAATAAACCTCATATAGGATCTCACTACCTTCTAAAATGAGCTTGTCGTTTTCTTATACACACAAGTCCAATAAGACATTTATGGTCCACTTTATTGTATGTGTGTTTATAAAAAAAAAATCTATAACGACCTAAATTAATGAGATAGCTAATTGAGGATCATTTGCACAAGAATAAAATGGAGATTTCTATCTCAAGGTATTATAGTTATATAATTATATCTCATGTTTGTATTATATGCTTTTGCATACCCTTATTGTCAGTTTACTTGATGGAGAACTAAGTTATCATTAGTGTACTAGCTGGTGACTTGTTTGATGAATTCTAAATTCCATCCTTAGCCAATAAATGGTTCTTAACCTTCTCATATTCATATAAGGATCTAAGATAACTAACCCTCAAATGAGATTTAATTAACATTATGCTAAGACAATTAAATCACTTTCAACGATCATATAATATTATCTCAACTTGTATATTGGTATTATAAGTACAAGAGGCCTTTTTTTTTTTAATTGTACAACATAGATAAGGTCACTCTAAATGAAAGAAGATTGTCTTCTTTCGCACTCTATCATTGTCCCTAATCAAAAATTAATCTTTTAACAAATGAAGAGATGATAATGTTGCAAATTTAGGATTTAACTTAACTCATGCTTTACATAAATACTATATGAAGCAATCAATTATTGCATTTTTCATAAAATATATGCTAACCAATACAAATCATAAAAATACAAAAATTTTACTCCTAAAATCTCTTTATGGGCAAAGACATCAACATACCACATATTTGTGTAATATAAATAATGAAACTAAAGTGCATTCATATTCCTTAATACCTATAGGCTATTTAAAAAACATTTCCATTTCATCATAATTAAGTATGCAATAATAATTATGTACCTATAGGCTAAGATATATTATAGCTATATACTTAATTACAATTGATGTATTCAAATCCTTATGTGATATTTATGTTTGTTAAAACAAACCAAAAATGTGTGTACACAGTTATGTAAGAATATTGTGACTACTCCTTAACTATACATGCAAATCACAAGACATAGCTTTGATATGTGCATTAAAAACATATATATGTATTAGTAGAGTCCTTATGAGAATTATATAATTGATTAATCAATTAAACTATATGTGACTAATTAGTTACAATTCTACCTTAAAATTGAATAAAAATGTGTCAAAATTATTCACAATAATTTTTCTCATAATTTGGACAAAATTAAATAGCACCAAACAATGTCCACAAAATTCCAAATGTGCCAATTGCCTAGAACCATTTTTCCAAAATAGGACAAAAATTTAAATGCCACATACATTAATATTCATTCAAATATGTGCTAAGATATGTTCAAAATAATGAATTTCCATAATTTGGACTAAATAAAATGGCACTAAAATCAATTTTGTCCTTATTAGAATCTATTTAATTAATTAATCAACTAAACCATATGTGATTAACTAATTAAAAATTCTTCCTTTATAGTTATTTCATAAATATGGTAAATAATTGTCTAAAATAATACCTTATAATTTAGACAAATTCAATAGCTCTAAAATGAATTTTGTAAAGTCTCAAATGTCCTAAAATTGCCTACAATAAATTTTGTAAAATTTAGAACTAATTGAATAATGCTAAAATAATCTTTACAAAATTTTTAATGTGTTAAAATTGCTTAAAAATAATTTATCCAAAATATGGATAGATTAAATAACATTAAAGAATAATTTTTCATAATATATTTAGCCTAAGTAATGTTTATGGGTCAGAACATAAATTAAAATAATCCTATGGGACCAAAATAAAATTCTAGACAAAAGCCAAATTCGGCCAAGGGGGTTTATAAATCCAAAATAGTCTAAAAGTCTTAAAAAAAGGTCCAAAATGGCCAAAGACCATTTTCACCAAAAAGAAAGGCATCTCAACAAAAAAATGGTCCACTGTTCATGGCACAACACCTTTTTTTGTTTAATTGTCAAGAAGGTAAAAAGAAACAAGACCAACAAACATGACTTAAAACAAAGTACAATCTAGCTCAACATTTTTTTTTAGTGAAAGGATTCATTTCACTATTCACCAAACAGCATGTTATTTGACACACCCAAGAGGTTGGCCCACAACATATCAAAATGACATGTTTTGGCAAGTGATGTTTTAGTCATTTTCCACAATGAACTAGGCTTGTTTGACCTGGTTTAAACCTAACACTGATCTACTAGAGCACTAGATGTTTTTTTGGTGATTTTAAGCCCCTTTTCTAATGCATCCAATTACAAAATTATCATAATCAAATAGGCTCTTCTTTTCATGGATCAAAAATCAAAATTATGCTCCTAATTTTCAAATCTATAAAAACCAAGTAATGAGTTTTGCATCTTAATGTTGGGCACCTCAAGCATATGCAAAGATTCATATTACTCATCTAATCATAACATTGAACAATGGTAAAGCTAGATATGAGTCACATTCATACAACAAAAATGCAAAAACAATAACAAGATTTTGTAGATCTAAAAAGCATTCACTTTTCATAATGCAAAATTGTCAAACAATATGCTAATTTTATTAAAGCAAATTTAATCGAACAATTCATTATAAATCACCAAAAAATGATTTTAACCAATTGATTTCATGGTTTCAAATATATATGAGAAAAACTAAATCTCTCTTCCTTCGTAAATAGGGTTCTCCATTCTAAATTAGTAGGTAGAGATAATTAGAGTGAATATATACCATATGTTAGTATTATGATACAATTTAATCACAATAATAAATTGAAACTCAAATAAAATTACCAAAAGCAATTAATAAGGATAAGTATAATTAAAAGATCATAAATACTTCTAGTGATGCTTAAAAAGATTGATGCAAAAACCTAAATCTATTAAAATTAATTTTTGTTGCAATTTTAAGACACCAAAAGAAAAGAATAGAAAGTAAATTCATCAGTCAAAATACTCCATGTACCTTCTACCAAAGTTCATAATGTATTTTATCATTCAATAATGATTGACCACTAAACCCACTAATTCACCAACAACATTATCTAAAAAAAATTAATTTCATGATATCCAATTTATTGATTAGAATATTTAAAATTTAAAAATTCAAATAATATGAAATATCTTAATATTAAAATATAATTTGAAATATTATAGTATATCTTTTATTTAAAAATATTCCAAATACAATTTAAATTATAGAATATTTTAACAATAAGTAATCAAAATATAAGTGAGTCTTTAAGGGTAGTAGAGTCTTTTGCTTTTAACTGTTTGTGGTTGGTGATATAAACATGAGTATTCATGTGGAAGAGGCATGGTATTGCTTAATGAAAATTCTCCCATTCTCATCTATGTTTCCTCTCTTCTATGACTCCCCACTTCTGATCCTTTCTCAATTCTCCTTTCTTAATTCTCTTCTCTTATTATGGTGTTTCTTAGTGAGAACAATTGCAGCGTTTTTCTTCTCTGAAAAAGAATTTATTTATATTTATTTATGAAAAAGAATAAAATAAAAGAACAAAATACATTTATATCTTAAAATAATATTATGTACTTTATTTTTATTTTTTAATAAAATAATAAAAAATTCCCTATTAATTGGTGAAAAAATTTTAAATTTAATGTTTTGATAAAAATTTAATTAGTTTTGTGATAGCTTACATAACTACTTATCCTTTATACAAATATTGGTTGAAGAAAGACAAGCAAATAAATTACACTCGTAAGGTTATAGTACTAGACAATCGTGTCAATCTCTATTTACTACCTGTGATGAAACGTTGATCCACTTAAACTAATAAGTGAATTACTTGTTATCGCATTATTAATTTTTTTAAAATGCATTTCTTTCATGCTTTATAATTTTATTTTAAAAAATGAATAAAAAATATTAAATACTCAACAATTGTATTTTAGTTTTTTTAGTAGTAATGACATTAGTTATAATAAGATTTCTTTGGTCATTTTCCTAATATCTTATTCTTTCAGAAAGTGGTGTATGAATAAGCTTGAGAAAATAATAGAACATGGGTCAAAATATGGACAAATTGTGGTGCCCATTTATCACAGCATAGATACATGAGAACTAGAATATCAGATTGGGATGTATGGGACTGATTTTGACCAATTTGATTGGACATCTGACAAGTACGAGGTGCAAAGCTGGAGGAGTGCCATGTCAAATTAATGTAGGTCAACTGGATGGTTGGTTCATTCCATCACTTATTCATCTCAACACAAGTTTTTCTGACTTTCTTTGTCGTTCTTTAAGTAAGAAAAATATCAAAGTCAGCACAAGCAGGTCCATGGTATTAGAATGTCATATTCTGACATTAGAGACATGTAAGATTTCATTGATAATTTTTTCAAAAAGATATGCTAAATCGAAATGGTGTTTGGATGAGCTTTTAAAAGTAATGTACTGTCACAAGAAGAAAGAAGGAACAGATTGTGATACCCACACTCTATGATGTATGTAATGTCACCTTTGACCGGATGATTATAAAGACTATGATCAAGAATAATGAAATTCATGCAAAGGAAGATGAGTGGTCAAGATAGAATTTGTCCCTCTAATTAATAGAGAGATATCTCTGGGCCCATCAATGAGTGTGACCGAGAAATGCATGGTCATGCTCAGATAGAAAGGGTTCCGTCTTATATCAGTCTGCTTAAAGATCGAGAAAATTATGATCGAGCAAGTTGAGGATGACATTTCTATGCCTCATACTCGATCTAGATATCATGTGACAAAAGGGATATGACAGGGTTATAAGATAGGTTGCATCAGATCACTGATTCCGTATGATTTGGGTAGTCACAATATCTTGCTAAAAGCCGCTTGTGATTTGTGAGTTAAATAGTGCAGTTGGCTCACTGCCAACATCATATGGGCCTACAGGGTCGCACACAAGAACGGACCAACTCGGACTAAAATGTTCACATTCATTGAATCTAAAATGTGTCTAGATTCAATGAATATCTAGGATGGAAGAATTATTTATATATATAAATAATTAAATTCAAAATATATTATATATATGTATATTATATTTGATATTATATATATGTATATATATATATGAATTAATTTAAATTTGATTCTATTCGATAGATTTAAATTTAAACTAATCAGATAATTTAAATTAAGCTCTAGATATTGTGAGTTTAAATTTAAACTATAAGATAGATTTGAATTTAAACTAATAAATATATTTAATTAATTTTGATTAATTTAATATATCTAAAACTCTAGTCTATAAATAGGGGTTTCCATATCAAAAAAGATAAGTTAGAGTTGCCTCCAAAATCCTTAGAGAAAGAGACACCGTACAGACGTCGCACAGAATTGTACGGACGTCATACGGACTGTACATAATTGTATTGACAAGCTGCTAGCACACCGTTTGAATTGCTGAACCCTGTTCATGTAGATACCAGTAGAGGGAGTTGATCTGCAGTCAGTTCCTGTAATCCAAACAAAAGTAAACAACAAACTCAATCGACAGAAAAAGGTAATTCTCTGAACCTATTCGGTTTAAGTGATTTTGAAGGATCTTTGGTGGGAATTGGGATCAAAATTTTAAACGTTTCTGCTGTGTGCCTCCCATAATTCCTAACATTGGTATCAGAGCCAGGTTACGATCACCAATGTTGGGAATCATGGGAGACACACAATGGAAACGTTTAAAATTTTGATCCCAATTCCCACCAAGGATCCGTCAAAATCACTTAAATCGAATAGGTTCAGAGAATTACCTTTTTTCTGTCGATTGAATTTGTTATTTACTTTTATTTAGATCACAGGAATTGACCACAGATCAGCTCCCTCTACTGGTATCCACACGAATGAGGTTCAGCAACTCAAATGGTGTGCTAGCAACATGTCCGTACAATTCAGTACAGTCTATATGACGTTCGTACAATTCCGTGCGACGTCTGTACGGTGTCCCTTTCTCTAAGGATTTTGGAGGCAGTTCTAGCTTATCTTTTTTGATATGGAAACCCCTATTTATAGATTAGAGTTTTAGATATATTTAATTAATCAAAATTAATTAAATATATCTATTAGTTTAAATTCAAATCTATCTTATAGTTTAAATTTAAACTAACAATATCTAGAACTTAATTTAAATTATCTGATTAGTTTAAATTTAAATCTATATGATAAAATTAAATTTAAATTATCTGATTAGTTTAAATTTAAATCTATCTAATGTAATCAAATTTAAATTATCTGATTAGTTTAAATTTAAATCTATCTGATAGAATCAAATTTAAATTATCTGATTAGTTTAAATTTAAATCTATCTAATAAAATCAATTTTAAATTAATTCATATATATATGTATATATACATATATATAATATCAAATATAATATACATATTTATAATATATTTCTAATTTAATTAATTATATATATAAATAATTCCTCCATCCTAGATATTCATTGAATCTAGACACATTTATGATTCAATGAATGTGGACATTTTAGCCCAAATTGGTCCATTCTTGTGTGCGACCTTGCAGGCCCATATGATGTTGGCAGTGGGCCAACTGCACTGTTTGACCCACAAATCACAAGCGGTCTCTAGCAAAATATTGTGACTACCTAAATCATATAAAATTGATGATCCGACGCAACCTATCTTATAACTTTATTATATCCCTTTTGTCACACGATATCTAGATTGAGTATGAGGCATGAAAATGTCATTATCAACCTGCTCGATCATAATTTTTTCAATCTTCGAGCAGATTAATATAAGATGGAACCCTTTCCATCTGAGCATGGCCATGAATTTCT
This sequence comes from Erythrophleum ivorense, assembly GCA_026724425.1. Classification (NCBI taxonomy): domain Eukaryota; kingdom Viridiplantae; phylum Streptophyta; class Magnoliopsida; order Fabales; family Fabaceae; genus Erythrophleum; species Erythrophleum ivorense. The sequence goes on from JAIUCV010000003.1 coordinate 7,731,285, forward strand.
CAATCACACTCATCGAGGGCCCAGAGATATCTCTCTATTAATTAAAGGGACAAATTCTATCTTGATCACTCATCTTCCTCTGTATGGATTTTCTTATTCCTGATCATAGTCTCTATAATCATCCGGTCAAAGGTGACATTAGACTATGCCAAAGTACAGTGTCCTTCGTGTAGGAATCTATGGTGATCTCAGATCCAAGGGATCAATGACACAGTTATATATGAGATAAACTTATGACCTAATTCATGTAGCTTATCTCATGATGGGTCTATCCAGCGTCCTATTCTTTAACACGCCTATGATTTTGATTCATATCATCATACATGATTAACACTTAATCAATCAAAATTATACTAATCTTAATTCATCGTTGTTCTCACAAGGATGATTGATTAGGGACATTTTGAATAATTCAAAAAATAATTTATCTATGGATATTATTATATATAAACATGTAAATAATATAATAGTGTAATAAAAAGAAAACTCTTATTTCGTAATAAAAACAATATTCGCAATATAATAATTGGCTTAGGACACAATCTCCAACAGTATGTCCATTTGGAGTAAAGAACTATTTGGAAAATTTGGGCCAGCTTTTAAAAATACAGAGGAGGTGGAAATGAAGCAGTAGATCTCTCCGGGGGTTCAATTTTGTCGTTTTACTCTGGAGACTGAGAAGTTTCATGATCTGTCGTATGAAATTATTTTTTGATCTGAAGTTGTATGAAATTGTTGAATATGTGTTTTGAATATTGAATTCAAATCATGGAGAAGTTGGCTCAAATCCAGATGATGAAGTTGCAATTAATTGATGAAGAATTTGACCCAATTTTAGATGAAGAAACTTCCCTTAGATTAATGGGTTGGAAGTTGATCCAACAATCATATTGTTATATATCTCCTATTCTTACCTACTCTAAACTGGATATCTTGATTTCAATGAGTTTAGCAAATCCTGGTTACTCTAGGCAAGTAATTCATGATTCATAGCAAATTTCCAACATGTTCATGCTATTTTATTTTGCACATATCTCAGTTCGATTCTGTCAATGTTTAAAATTGCGGTTTCAGCTTATGATTACTACGCCATAAAATGCAAATACATATATATATATATATATATATATACAGTCACTACAGATTGCAATCACATACTTTGGTGCCTCTGGTTTAATTGTATATACCCAAAGGGTAAAATCTGGTTTCTTTCTGATTTTCATTTTCCTTCATTTCAGTAACTCTCCTTTAAAACGTATATATATATATATATATATATATATGTATATGTATGTATGAATGTCCTTTTTTCACCAAAGGCATCTTATCTACATCTTAAATATACCTCTTTCTTGTTTCACATCAGAAGTAACACAGCTATTTGTGAAATGTGCCCAAATGACAACATGTCTTTTCACATAAGAGATTTAAGGTCTTCATGTGCTATGATTAAATTCGATAAATGTATCAAATTAGTTAAACTTCTTGGATGAAAATCAAATTGATACACTTTAAAAATCACAAAACTCTTACAATATTGACAACAGTGGCGCCACACGTCTCAACTCTCATTATATTTTCACTTCATATCCATCAAATTGTTTGGGAAGAGAAACTGCTTTTGTTTCTCCAAAGATTACGTCTTCCTCTACAGATATAAGCCTTTAACTTACTATTTATTGGTGAGAATTACGATTTCAAGATATGATTTTGATGTATCGCTTAAGTTCGTGTTTGAATTCAGATGACATAAAGCTCAATTTCTTCCCAAAGAGTGTGTCTACAATTTGTTCTATGTATGTCAAACATTCCAGCAAATAGAGGGAAAGCAATATAGCAACCAGACATGTATCTGGTACCTGCCTTTCAAACATCATTTTGCGTGAACTTGAGCTCATTCTTACCACCTTCATCCCTGCAAACATAAAACGTGTCAAACCAAGACAATGGAAAGAAAGAAAAAAAAAATCTAAGATCTTAAATGATAAAAAGCCTGGCCAATTTGTTACTCATCAATTCAACTCTTTCCTCATTAGCAAAGAAGTCTGGTTTCACAGCACGACATACCTAAAGAAGCTGCTACCTATTCAAATTTTAAAAGACAAAGCTATTTCCGTTTCCTCTTTTGTAGGGCAGGAAGCCATCCCAGAAAAAAATGTAAAAACCATTGAATTAAACAAGTCAGTACCACATATGGATGAGCAAGTTTGAAAAATCAAACTGGGCCACTAATATAGATGGGCATTAGATGGGGATTATATTACATTGACTCCAAGTCAACAGGCATTAACCTATGACATTTGCATTTTTCTTAGTCCAGTAAGTACTGTTATTCGATTGTGGAGGAATTAGTGGAGAGCTAGACTTGTTTAAGTCAAGGTCTACTCGCAAGGAGGCTCGCTACTTTTCCTTCGTTTTAGGGCCCCACAAGCCGGGTGTAAGATTCTTTTTTGACATTGCTAGCCCCATCTGTCTGCGTAATGTTTTCTCGGTGATTCGAAGCTTGTCATTGATTCCTCGATCAGAGGAACTCAAGAACACTTTTACGTCTAGGGCTATTATCACTGATGGATACCATCGCTTTATGCAGTGTTTTTAGGGAGTGAGTTTCCTGGAGCAACATGGCTGCTTACAAGTTAACTCAGTTTGGCCCCATTGATGATTAATGTGTACTTCAATACGGATGTAATATCTTCTTAAGCTTTTTAAATAAAATGGCTTCCTTTTAATTTTTTTTTCTTTTAGAAAAAGAGACTTCTCTATGGTAACTAAGCAAGCATTAAAACTTGATTTAATACTTAAGCATGACATGCGTTTCCAATGTATCCACTCCCTCCATAGCAAGAGATTCCACTCCTTTTACAAATATTTGTCCTGGGCAACCAATCTCATTTTAATTACTATTTTCAAGACTTCTTTTATAATGCTACAGTAAAGAAATAAATATTTTCTCCAAATACTCCCTCACGTACATTTAAAATATTAATTCCAAGACGCCCTCCAAAACACTCGAATCCGTGTTAATAAAGTTTTACAGTTCCTTCGCATATTGCAATCTATTCCAATATATTGGCCAGATGCTCGACTTATTATTACTTTGCCGTATCATGCGTGCTTCAATAGTAGATAATTAATTATCAAATGATTCCCCCCTTTAAAACCGAATTTATTGAACAAGCCCGGCATCCATTAGTCGCTTGAACAAATTTAAACTTGAATTCCAACTTGTATATATGATGAAATCTTAATATTCTATGCGTATATAAAATAACATCTTACGGAATCAGCACCTCACTAGAAGACACAAAGCTCAGCACCCAAATGCTTGGACTTGCTTCACTATGCGTGAATTACAGCCTGCATAATCTGCAGGTTAACCCATACTTATTACAAAGTATAAGAATCGCGTTCTTCCTGAGGTTGTTCTGTGTCTATCTCTTCTCATATGATTATGATATGACAATCATTTCGCATGAAATCATACAAATCCACAACTAAAAGACATAAATGTACCACCGGTTGCAATTTATATTACAGTAGTAGCTTTGTAAAGGTACAACCACAACTTATACTCATCCAATTGTTGGCACGAAAGGGAATTTACAAGATTAGCCGGAGCATTTCAACTTTATTACAACAAAACGAGAGATATGTCATATTTCCATCCAGGTTAGCAGTTGTTGAAGGGAACAAAGTAATCCGACGACAGCTGTATTACGCATTCCAGTAAATAAAGGGAAGGCAGGAAGGCTACATTCAGCTGATATCTTTCTTTCAAACATCATTTTTGCGTGAACTTGGGTTCCTTCTTCCACCTTCATTCCTGTAAAAATAAAACGTGTAAAATCAAGGCAATACAAGCAAAAAAAGAATCTTATGAAAAATACTGGCCGATTTGTTACTGATCAATTTAACTCTTTCCCATCAGCAAACGAGTTTAATTTCAAAACACAACTCAAAGAAGCTATCTAATTGAAAGGACAAAGCAATTTCAGCTCTACCGTTTGTTCCTTTGTTTGCCTATAGTACCAATTTGAATCCCTCGGACAGGAAGTCATCCCTGTAAAATTTTAAGCCCATAGAATTAAGCAAAAGTCAGTATCACAGATGGATGAGGAAGGTTGAAAAATCAAACTGGCCCACTGGTATAGATGGGGATCATATTTAGATTTAGATGGGAATTATAATACATTGACTCCAAGTCAACGAAAGTACTTCAAAGACCAAGATATTAAAAGTAACATCTGACAGTAGCATTTTTTTTTCTTTTCCAATAATTCTTGTTATTCTATTTTGTGCAGGATTCCGTAGAGAACAAGACTGTTTAGGTCAAGGTCAACTCGCAAGGAGACACACTTAAAGACATACATATATACACACTTAAACACCAAGCGGACATAAAACTACAGAAATTTCACTCGGTACCTTTTCTTCGTTGTCTCCAAATCCTGCTGCATCTTATCATTTTTATGTTCTAAAGTTGGTGGGACAAGGCTTCCCAGACAAATTGTGCCATCAATTGAGGAGGGCATTCTAGAGATTTCGATAGGACTGACTCTTTTATTTTTCAAGCCATACCAACAGAGCTTCCTATGGTCCAGTTCCAAGAGAACCTCGTCTCCATCTCTCGAGTATGTTAAGGGCCTCACAAATTTTAAAGATCTCAAGTCATGGGATTGAGTCAATGCGAACAATTTAAACCAGGTCTCTTTGTATCCATATTCTTTCATCACCCAAATATCAACTCGCATGTTTTTGTAATTTGCAAGCATGCATAGGCATCCTCCCAACAGAGCCACATCCATCTGAAAATTCTCGTTACCTAATTCAGGAAGCGGCACCTCCTCAAAAGTTTCATATCTCAGACCAAACGCAACAATCAGATCCGGGGCATCGGGCTCAAGCTTCCGAGTGACGACCCAGTGTAAAGCCCCACCAACAAAAACACCCATTGTGCGTGCACAACAGAGGGCGAAAGGCAGAGGCTGAATGCCTTTCCAACCATTTGTTCTCAAGCTATAAAGCTTAACTTGAGAATCGAAAGTACGACTGTGTAAGTCAATAAAATACGAAATCCTCAGCAATTTATAATCATCGGAAAAGGAATCATACCCAAACCCATAAACTCTGGCAGCGAGTAGGCTCGTATCGGATTCAGCGCGTCGCTCCACAGGCAGCAAGGGGAGAATCCGATGCTTTCGAATGGACGGGTTCCAGAAAGCAATATCCTCAGCGACGTTGCAGATACAGAGCAATCCATTGCAAGAACCCAAGACCTTGAGGCGGTTACCATAACACATGAGAGGATGGCCGAGCTCGACCGCTTTATCGAGGGTATCGAAATCGACTACATATAGATCGGAATTCTCCCTGAAAATGATAGTGATATTGGAGGTGGTTTCGATGGATTTGTGGAGGTGGAAGAAGCAGAAGTCGGGGCTATCAATTAGGGAACGCCATGACTTGCAGGTGCCGCGGAAGCGGAGAAGCGACTTCACAGGTAAGCGGGAGAGAATATCGACGATGACCTCCAGCGGAAGATCTGCCATGGATGGATGGCAATGGAGGCAGATGGCTGGTACAGTGCATCAAAGGGATTCTAAAGCTTCGGGAACATTTGGGAATTAGGGTTTCTCACTTTCTCAGTGAGCTTGCGGGGGTAAACAAACGAAGGGAGACAGGTAGATACGATAACGCGTTGGGATAAGTCTGCTAAACCATGGGATGTTGAGTTTACTGAATTACCCTTTGCCGTTTAACTTCAATTAACTTTTGTCGTTTTCTAGGCCACTTTAATACGTTGGAAAGAAACGGGAAATGAAACGAAATTCATCACTTTTTTTTTGTTTGGTAATAAAAGAATTCGACAAAAACAAAATCTATTGAGATTTGTACAACAGCAACAAAGGAAGATAAATTATTTTAAAGATAAAATTTTAGAATATTGTTTAATGTCCTTGGATATAAATTAATATTTATATTCAATAAATTAAAAAAATAGTTTAACTATATTTATGTAATACATTTTATTTTTTATTTTTTTAAAATTATAAATTTATATATTTTTAAATAAAATAATATTAAATACGATTTTTAATTATTATATAATATTTTTTAATAAGAGAGACTCTAAGATTAAGAAATTTTTTTATTTTTTTATTTTTTATTTTATTCATAAATTTCATTTTTGTATAATTCAGTTTTTGAAAAAATGTTTATTCACTATTTATTAATTCTCTTATTATTAAAATGGACAATATACCTGCTCTGCTAATAAATAAAACTTTTTACAACTGAATCGCGAAGGAGTAAAATTTAAAGATTAAATAGTTGAGATATCTTTAATAAATCAATTTTTTCTCAAAAAATTTATTAGTCCTAAAAAATACATTAAATAAATCTTGATGTTGGCAAAATTGCTTACTAACCTGTATAATATTTTTATCCCAAAAAAAAAGAAAAAGAATGGACATTATCACCATTAAAACATTGTCAATACAAAAATAGCTAAACAGTGATAATGAGATAATAATAATAATAATAATAGATCAGCATGTATAATTTGTTCAGGAATTGATAAAATAATTTGCTCTTCTATATTTTTACTTGCTGTTTTGTTACCGTAAACACATAAAGATAAGGAAGAGGGACGGTGTTTTGGTACACTATTAATTTTTATTTCAATATTTTGAATGTTAAAAAAGTATCTGAAATATTTCTAATATTATACACAATAATATTATTTTAAGTGATATCTCATATTTGTAAAATTTTAATTTTTACTTTTAATTATTTTTATAAATTATCAATTTAGGACGTTTACTAACAAAACATAAGTTCTTTTTTTCACTTATTGTCAAATAAAATATGAGAATATTAAATTCCAAGATATTTTTTCTTTGAAAGAAAAATATTATGATATTTTGGAATTTAGCAATTTTTCAAAAGTTAGACAAGAGATTGAACTGAAAAGGATGTCAAATTACAGATCAGTAAGTTGAACCAGCTTGATTGTCGGATGGTGTCATAGATATATAGAAAGAATAATTAATTAATTTTTCTTTTAAACTTCAAACCTATGACTTAAAAAAATAATTAATAGAAATTCATAATGCAAATAAATATAAGCATGACACAGTGAGCATTCACATCGCATAGATATAAATTTCAAATTCTAATCCACATTACAAAAAACTAAAACTGGCTAGTTTGGAACATAATTGGTTAACCCAAATATAAACCCAAAATTTAAAAAGGGGGGGTCCAATGCTTAAAAAAATCTATCGAAATAAAAAATAATTTTTTTTCTTGAAATTAATCCAGCCAATTTTTTATTTTTCTATTCAATTCTCATGTTGATATTGATTTTATCAGTTCACACCAATCCAAAATGGTTTTTATAACACTAAGCTATAATATCCTATTTTATACCATGATATACAAAACATGTAAAATAAAAGTGTACTAAATAACTCATAAAAAATAGTAGATATAACATGTCATTTTTATTATAAATTTATGACAAAATTAAATAAGAAATAGAGATTGTAAATAGATGTAAAAGAGGGGGTTAGTGTAGAAAATATGGAGAGGCTGTATCTTGAAGATATAGTTAATCCAGTTACATGTTCAATTTTTGTTAAATTATTAAAAAAATTAGAGTTAAAATTTAATAAATTTTCATATAAGATAAGTTTAAAATGTGATACATGATCAAGTTTTGATTAAGACTCCAATAAAATAAATAATCATCCCAAGTTTCCAATTACACATATGAGTATTCATTTTAAAAAAAACATATATGAGTATATTAGGCGTTTGCAAATTATACAGTACACTTTATAACATGCAAACTAAATTATTACCAATGAAAAAAATTATAATTTATTTTCCACAAGACATTATTGTGTGAATAACAAATAAAGGATATATAACAATTATTTTTTAATTTTCCAGTGATTACTCTTGCATAATTGACTACGTTGAAATTTTTGTTATAAAAATAAATTAAGTAATGTGGATGTCTTTTCAGAAAAGTTAATGACCACAGGGCCACTGTGTGGATATGAATTCTCTCCCAATTTCTGAAGGCGGTTCAAATTTAATTTAAATGAGATAAATTTTAAATTTTTTAAGTTTGACATCTTTTTATTTAAAAAAACATAAATGAAAATTATTTTTAACTGTCAACTAAAAAATTGATAATTGAAATTCAATAAAATAGAATTTAAATTATTTAAATTAGATTTAGAAGAATTAAAAAGAATAGGCAAGTACAGCCCATCCTTCTAGATATGAAGAAAATCCAGATTGCCATTATGATGATGATTCTAGCTGTAACAAAATAAATGACCTTGGAAACCCATTAACACGCCACGAATCATGACCATAAGAAATGAGTGTATGAGAAAAATGCATAAAAATGCCGTAAAAGAAGTGTTAAGATATATAATTATACAATAAATTATTATTTTAATTCTTGAAATATTAATGTAGCTTTTAAATGTTTATTGACATTAATTTAGTTTTAATATTTTAAAATATATATCATTTTAGTTTTCATTTAGAATTAAACTGATGTTATTAGAATCTTTTAGAGATTAAATGCATGGTAATAAATTTTCAGAACATAGCTAAGTTAATGGCAGTAAATTTTTAAGAATTAAATTAAAGTTATTAAAATTTTTCACAGACTTATATGATATAGAAATTAAAGTTCAAAAACAAATAATGTAAAGAGTAGACCTGACATGTAATAATCTTATGATATGACAAGATTAATTATAGTAAAATATAGTAATTTTGAGGTATCTTTAAGCCACACCTGATACATTTTTTTTGTTTAAAGATTACACTCAAATTTCCTACAACATGTTTTCTATAAATGGAGTTAGCTTAAAAAAATGCTTTTTTATTATAAAAAACATTCAATTATCCTTACTATTATATCAATAATAAAATTATAATCTTATATTAGATATTAATATTAACTTATTTATTTTTACTATCATGTTAAAAATCAAATCATAGCTTTATGTTGTGTAAAAAATTAATTTCTTTAATAAAAAATGAATTATAAAAAGAGTTCATGTAATAGTAATCAAAATATCCAAGAAAACTAAATATAACTTTTAAAACAAAAGAAAATATAAAACACAGTAAGTTAAGTCTCAAAATTTACCTAATTTACTTAATGATTTATTTGTAGAATGTGTAACTTGTTAAAAAAATAATATACACATGCCTCATTTAAAAATATAGTAATTTTTAAAATAATTTATTTTTATTTTTAAATATAGAAACCACACTTTATAAAATATTAAAATAAATAAATTGGCCATTAGAATTAGCTGAGGTGGTTAAATTAATGAAAATTTTTAAGTCTCATAATCTTCTTACTTTAATTTTAAAAAACGGAATTCAAGTACTTTACCACTATCATCTAGCAAGGAGCAAAATGTCAATCAAATTTTGAATCATGGGTATTTTCGTAGTTTTGCAAATTAACCTCGGGACTTGAACATCATGTGAATGAATGGTGATGCAAAATCTGACAAAGAACTTCTCGGATTCTGTCCCAAAGGTCCTTTCCTCAAGGAAATACCACAAATCTTGCAAATGCTCCGAAAACGTATTATTCCTTAGTACAAGTTTGGTACATCTCCTCGCGCAAGATACACGGGAAGGAGGCTTCCTTGTGAATTGAAAAGATTGTCTAACTCTGGCCATAAAATATATGGACACGGATACTCTTCCGTGGCTGTGTATCCATCCAGTGCCTTTCTCGTGAGTGATCATAGCTATAACAATGCGTTTGGGTGGTGTGAAAAGTGGAGATAAGAGAGGGAGGAAAAAAAATTTTCTGTTTGGCTCGGTGAAAAAATTAAAAAAATAAGAAAACATTTTAAAAAAATACGCTCATTATTTTTTTTTTCTCATAGAATATGAAGAGATTTAAAAAAAAAATTGACTGACGTTTATATCTAACTACTATTTAGTCGAAATATATAAAAATAATAAAATATATATATTTAATAAAATTTTTTAAAATTTTAATTAATTAATTAAAAAATTAATGTTATAATTAATTTTATTATAAAATTAATTAATATATTTTACAAAATAATAATATATATTTTTTAATATTAAAATTAATAAATTGTATATATTTTTAAAAAATTACAAAAAATTAGAGACTGTAATACAATCAAATATAGTTACAAACAAGGTGAAGTTGGACATATATTGCCAATAGGTGTGTGTGTATTTATAATAAAATATTTAAATAATATTTATTATATATATTATATTAAAATAATAATTTGTAGATACTTTTTTATAAAATAAAATTTAATTAATTTAAAGAATACATTTTTAAATTTTTAAATTTTTAAATTTGTGTTTTGTAATTACATTTTTTTATTTTATTCAAAAATAATTTCTTCTTAATATTTAAATATTTTTTAAAATTAATTTTTATTTATTTTATTTAAAAAAAAACATATGCAAAAAATTAAAATAATAATAAATCATTATTATATTAAATTAACATAATTTTTTTTTACATTTTCTTTCTCCCATCCAAATGCACAGAAAAAAAACATTTTCTTCCCACTTTTCTTCTCCCTCACATTTTTCTTCATTTTTCTCTCCTCCCACTCTTCTCCTCCTCCATCTAACAAAGCGTTAATGTTATCCAACGGTGTAAATGCAAATTTGTAGGTCAAAATGCATGCGTTTTATATGCCACAATTCGACGGCTTCTATGTTGTCAGGTATTGCAAGCTATACCACAAAATGAAGCAAAATGGAAAGAAAATTTTACAGACCCATGAAACTTCAAATGTGGACGCAAGTTAGCTTGGCACCCCAACCTGCTACACAGCTCTTTTCAAATGATTTTTATTGATTCGTGTCCAGTAAGAGAAGACAAAAAGGGAAAGGAAGGAAGTTTAATTTGGTGTGGTGCTATTATAATCATATAAAAAGATCAGTCAGCTCGTCTTGTTCAAGGAGAAAGGCCCGTTTAGGTCTTCAGTCTTTGCCTTGGAAAGAAAATGGATTCCATAACTCAACCTTCACCTACATTTAGAGGCAATGGACCTTTTTAATGAACATTTCTCTTGATCTGCAGCGAAGGAATTCAAGCTTAGCATCGTAGATGAAGCAAAATGAAAAGGAAGATTCATGAACCTCTCGTGCGAACTTCAAATGCAGCCATATGGATTTGGGAGAGCTTGGCTATATGTAGTGAATTGGTTTTGATTTCAAGTTCATCACCTGTGTACCATTATTCCATAAAGTTCCCTTCAAACCAAAACTGTTGTATGCCTGTGAGACAAGAGGATAAGACATTGGCAATTTGTACTCTTATTGAAATTCATCTAAATTTTGCTTTGTTTGTTCTCTTATTTTAGAGGATTGATTTTTTGGATAACATTCTTGGTAATTTAGAGAATTTGACAGTAGTTATTTAAAAATTATACCTCATTTTTTTTGTCGGAGAAAGAAAAATTTAAGATTTATGATACAAAACTTGTGATTATTAAAAAATAGAATAGAAAATATTACTGTATGAAGTGGGTTCTTCCATAACATGAAACATTACAACAAGTTTTCTTACTATACAAAATACCAAAAATTTTTTATCTTACACTTGAAAAAATGGAACAAAAGCACCAAACTCTAATTTAGTAAAATTTTAAATTTTGGCCTAAGCACTTCAGCAAGACAAGGAAGCAACAACAGATGAGGGAGAGAGAGGAGGGAAAATGGATGGAAAAAAAATACGGTGACACTAAAATAAAGGAAACTTTATTATATTGCTTTTATAAAAAACGCATCGTCTTTGCATTTATCAGTATCCATTCCTTTCCTGTCAAAATGCACCGCTTTGTGTTAGTAAAGCAAAGCATTTTCATCTGCAGGGCAAGCTTTCACTTATGGTCGTTAGATGCATTCTATGGTGAGGATTAATCATTGCAGACGACACGAGAGAGAATATGGGAGGGGATCTGATTCTTGAAAGATATATATGACACTGAAAAATAAAACTTGATAAAAGAAAATGGATTCATTTTAAAATTTTCAAATATAAAAGTTGAGTGTAAACTTTCTTTTGAACTTGGCTTAGTTCAAATAACTTTAAAAAAAAATACTTTTTATACACACACACACACATAAAAGGGGGCAACAAAACCAATTAGAACAATGTAAAAATATATGTTTGCTTCGATTAAACAATGTACAAAAACTTAGAGAAGATGAAATCAACAACTGCCCATAAGCCATAACCAATTATGAAAGAGGTTTTAAAGTAAGGCTTTTGTTTCTATGCATATTTTATGCAATATCATCAATATCATTGCAAGTAATCTTGTATTATTAACTAGTGTTTTAGAACATCTTTTTTTTTTTCAGTGCATGTTCATCCACCAAGTCCTTAGACAATTTTATACTTGGAATTGTTATAACAACAAATATCTCTACTTTTTTAACTTCCAAATGATTATTATATCATATTTGAAAACAATGCTATTAGTATACATTTTTTCTTTTTCTTTTTTTGGTTTGTTTGGATAAACATGAAAAAGAGAGTGGGAATTGCTTGAATTTCTTTTAACCAAACAACTTATTATGAGAATAATATTTTTATTCCCAAATTTACAATAAAAAATTCTACCAACCAAACAGGACGGAGGTTCTCGAAATCTTCAAAAGGTGCTTTTTAGTAAAAGAAATATTCCAAGGCCCTAAAGGTGTTTTTTCCTTTTGGCACAAGTTTTGTATAATTCTCAGCGTAAGATGCGCATGGAACGGTGCATGACGGTGCGCATACTCATTTTGGGCCTACGTCAGCTACATAATGGACCAAGTATATTTGGGCCTAGACACGGCCCAATTCTAAAATGCCCATACCCTGTCATAGAAGCTTCAACTAGCAAGCCCAATGAAAAGAAAAAAAAAGCCATCACAAATTTGGAAGACAATATTTAAAAGTTGGATTAGTTGTACTAACTTCAAAACAAGACACAATTAGTTGAAGTATACTACTAAAAGATTACTTATTATAAGAATTGAATTGAATGCCCTTTTTTCATTTTTGTTGAAATTCAAAAAGAGGACAGCAACATCGTCACTCGATTGTGCCAATTAATATATTTTATCTGTCATATTTTGTTAATTATTCATTATGCTGATTATCTTATTAGTATTTGTCACGTCATCAGAATCGGCGCCAGTGGTCACGGATATTGACTACATAACCAACGCTGCTCAGGTTTTGTTTGGTACGTAAAATAAAAAATAATAATTTAAAAAATAAAAATAACTTTTGTTTTTTATTTTAAAATAATAATAAATTAAATAATAATAATAAATATTACATAAGAGTTATTAAAAAAAAAAAAAGAACTATCTTTCCCTTACACATATTGTTTTATTAACCAGAAAAAATAAATATGGATCATAGCTCCGTTTGCGTCCTTTTGGGCCGGCTAATAGCGCTTGGGTTCAGGTTACGTGAATGGTGGATTGGGCTATGAGTGTGATTTTTTTTTTAACTTTTTAATGTTATGTTTAAAAATATAATCAAGTTTTGTTGAAACTCATCTATATGATTTTAAGAGCACATTTTCATGTGGGATTCATAAATAAAATAATTTTTTTTAATAAAAATAACTTAAGATCATGAGTGAATAAAGAGGTGAGGTAGAAATTGATGTTAGATGCATCAAATTTTCTTAACACTTATGTTTAAGAAAAAATAAAATATATTACTTAAAGTAAAATTCTTGGCCAATCATAAATGTAATTAATTATAGGATATATGCCACCTCGTACCAATATTTTAGGACCCCCCTCGTAATAAAATATATAGAAATATAGTCCATTTATGAGATTGTCCTTATGAGGTTAGATATGAAAATGCTTAGTAATCACATGCATTTAGATTTGGTATTGCTGTACCTTATTGCTTGTAATTAATATTTGAATTTAATTTAGATGGTTTAAATTTTATTATTATTTTTTATATTTCACAATTTTTATCATTTCATAAGATGTAACTGAAAATAATTTTTTAATTGTTAATTTTATAAAAAATAATAATTAAAATTAAAAATTAAATTTGAGTCGTCCACCTTCCTTACAGGCAGCACGTGTTGCTCCTGTTAAATTCAGGTCCGTAATCACATACATACGATCTTATCTCAGGTGACGCACAGATGGGACCAATTCTAAATAAATTAATCCAAATTTCACTTTTAAAGTTTTTGTGACATTTTTATAAAATAAAAATAAAATTTATAAAATGAAACGATGACGTTTCATACTAATCAGCAAACATAAATAAAATTTATAAATGAAATATAAAATTGGCCGCCAAGCCTACCCCATTTACGTCTAACTCCACCTTATCTATCCAATTCAATCCATGAAAGAGATTAGACTTATTAGACAAAGTCATTATGAATGTTTTCCCCATAATACCGATCTTTCTTCTAACTCGGGTAATTCTTGATTAATTAAAAACAAATAGATCAAGTTAAATAAAAAGAAATATATAAATACATTAAATGAAAAGTAAAATTTTATTTAAAAATATATCTAATAAATTTGTTTATATATCTATAAATAATTTAATTTTTTATATTTTAAATACAATAATCTACCTTAAAACTTCTCTACGCTTCAATTATATATACAAAATGCAAATAAAAAGAGATTTCAAAATGAACAATTTTTTTTAAGATGGGATTTATCTACATAAAATTTATTTATGTAAAATCAAAATATAAAATAAAATGTCTTAGATAATTATTAATATAATTTTAAACTCAAAAAATACTATTTGGATGACATTTTAAATTTTTTTTTAATATATCAAGTTGATTTAAATATAAATATATGCATAGGTTTTGGGGTGGCCTAGTATTATACTACTTAGACTTGAATTTCACTTCTTAAAATACTTGTAAACATGTTCATTTTTAGATTCAACTAAATTTTACGAGTATTCATAAATTTGCATTAAATATTTTTTCCACAAAGATGGAGCTACTTTATGTAGAGGGTTGGCGAATGCTTCGTTAATTTTTTTTAATTTTATGTATATAATCTTGAATTATGATATTATGCTCTTATATATTTTAAAATTTTGAACACATTAATGTCACTTTTTAAATTATTTGATATTTTAACTTTATGTGTGTGTATATATATATATAATTTATTTTATTTTATTATTTTTCCCTATTTTTTTCACTTTTTTATTTTCTCCTCTTTTTCTCAAGTTGCCCTTATCTTTAGTTAGACGTTAGAAAGTGCTTTTTTCTCCTTCCCTAGTTGCTTCTTACTCAATATTTCTTGTGTTTTTCACCTTCTTCATAGTTCATATTCATCATGTCTCTCTATTTCTTTATGTCTGGATCATCCTTGTATCTTTGTCCAGCCAACATCTCCATTTTCCACATCTTTGTCGCTCTAGACTCTAAATTTATTATTTATCATTAATATAGAAGTAAATAAGCAAATCTGTAATTTCAATTTTCAATATTTTATTTAAATAATATACTATAAAATTATAATATTTTTTTAATAGGATTTGAAAAATTATCTAAAAAAATTTTGATATAAGAGTAACAATATTTGGTTAGACCTCATGAATCTAATATTCAATAACAACAAATGAGTTAATTAAAAAGATTTGTCATCAGACCCAAAAAAATGAACTAAAATTTTAACTTATAGTTCTAATAATCAAAATAAAATACAAAGAGTATATTTATAAAAGAAATCATGTCAATTTGGCTAAATCCTAGTAGCTCCAGCATGTTTGTCCATCTTATACTGAATACTGATTTTAAATGATTAGACTTCAGACCTATTAAAAAAATTTGTATTCACTCTCATTTTCCACTGGATTTATCATAATGAGAGGATTTACAAACAAGATGTACTTAGTCAAAGGAATTTGTGAACCTCCCTACTTGATAGAAACCTAGAATGAGCTTATGGCCATATAAAATCAGCAGAGATAATAAAGCCACTACAGCAGAACACAACTTATGGGTCTGATTCTGAAATTATTATGGATCTTATTCCGTATTGTACAATCTTACTCATGAATACAAGCTACTTCAGAAAGACAAAAATTAATATGTTTATAATCCCTATTCAAGATATTCCATGCCATAGAAGCAAAACTTTTTCTTTCTACGTCTACAACTTTTCACAATACATTGAGCAAGAGTAGAACTTATTCTTGCTCAACACAACGCCTTGTCAACAACTATTCCAATGTCGTCAAGCCGGGAGATGAACTGTTCTGTGATAAGAGTTAATTCACCTTCATGGATTTCATAGTTGCTGCAGTCTGTTGTCCAAAATCTGTCAAGAAGTTCAGAGGCAACCTCATTGAAGGAGACATGCTTGAGCTGATTACTTCTTCTTCTTCTTCTTCTTCTTTTTTCCCAATTGATCACTATATTGGACAGAAATATGATTATGAAGTAGGTGAACGAATTGATAGATTTCAATTATGACAGTTAAGATTATGAACTTATGAGCTAATTGACAGATTAATCTAGGGAAAGTCATTTGTAATTTATGCTTAATACATTTGGGTTTTGCATGATTGTTGGAGTTATTGTAAGTTGTGTTTCGAATATGAGTTAAGTTTATAATACATTTTTTTTTGAGTTATATAATTATGTGCACTGCATAATGTGCTGCGCACCTGAACCCCTATTATAACAGTGCGCTGTGCATCATCAACATGTTGGTATTTTGAAAGATTTGAATAACATCAATTGTATCCATTGAAAGTTTATGATCATCAGATTATTTTTAATGACATCAATTTAGTCATGACCAAGAAGTTTATTGTCATTAATTTTGGCATTGAAAATTTTCAATCATATAAAATTTAGTCCTAAGGACTAATATAGTGTATTCTTTAAAATATTAGGACTAAATTGATGCCTATGAATTTTTAAGAACTAAATTGATAATATTAATATTTTTAAAGGCTAAAATGATAGTTTATTCTATTATTTTACTAACTTAAAAAACAAAAATGAAAAAAGAAAAAAACAAATATGGAATCCGTTTACATCCTTCTGGGCCGGTGAGTAGCATTTATGTTCAGGCTATCTGCAATTTTTTTTTTTTTGGGGGGAAATTGAAGCTATGTGCATGTTGTTTGTGCCACGAATATATATATATATATATATATATGGAGTCTTATTGGATTTTATCTAAAATTAAAGTTCTTCTTCGAACTATTTTAAAAATGCATTTTTTTTCCTTCCACAGATTTGTTCTATGTGGCTATGACTTTGCCTGCTTCGCCAGCAATTCTTTGATTATTGGTAGACTGATTCTTCTTTTAGGTGCTTTGGACGTCTTTGCCTTGACCTCTTTCCTTTTTTATGTTGTTTTCACAATTCCATCTTCTAGATCGAGGTTGGATTTCTTTGCCATTTTTCCATCCATTTGTCAAGTTAGTTGATTGTGCTCAAATTGGAACTCAGCCAATAGATCTCTAACTCAAGATCTCCAACCCTCAAATAATTCATTCACAGCTCTGGCTAAGGAAGAAGAGGAAAATAAGAGTTGTATCTAGAGGATTCCAAGTAAAATAATCTATTTAGTATACAAAAATAATTTTACAGATAAAAAATAATTCTCATATCCTGACTTTTAAAAATTATTAAATAATAATTATAAGAATATAATAAATAGTATACAAATATTTTAATAAAAAATTTCATTTCCCTTATTGTACCAAACCGCTATTAGGATCCCACATATTTCCTATTTGGCCTAGTTTAGGATTCATCCACTTCAATTTCCTAATCATTTTGATATTAAGATGATTTGAGAATTACAAAAGAGGAAAAAAAAAAAGGGGAGATGGATGAAGAAATGGAACTCTAAATTCTTGTTCACATTCTACGATCTGGTGGTTGGTTGCCCTAATTAGGTTTGGGTTAAGATCCAAACCGCCTTTAGATTATGAAGATTGCTGTAATGTTTCCCTATGCTGAATTGGCCATTACAGTTACTTGTTTCCGTTGATTCATAGGATTAGGCTAATAATAGTGTTAGGTCTCCCGTTTGATTCTTAAAATGTTTGTTTCAACCAATCATATTTGTTTGGTAATTGGGTGTGTCGTGGGGATTAATCCCATTGCAAATATTGTATTAAGGAGGACACTCCTCTTTCTCATCTTTGAATGAAAATTTCCATTTTTATTAAGTAGGAAAAACAAAAAAAAAGACAGTTTTTCGCACCAAAAGAGTATGGGTCTTCTGCAATTGCATTTTTTCTACTGTTTTATTATTAGCATAGAAATAAGGTGTACTTTAATTTTTTTTTCTTTTAAATTAAACTCACTCACCTATTTATTTTTTTTACTAATAGCATAATTGTGAGAAAAATGCAACTGCAGGGCATCCATTTGTAACAGGACTTACAAGACCACCCTCATGGTATAATATATAGAACTGGGGTCCATTTAAGGGACGAACAATATGAAACTTCATCTACTTCTTCTATCTTGATCGTATACACCTCTATCTTCACTGTATTTATAAAACGGATAGGAAAATGCTGAGAAAAATATACATATAACCTTATCGCAGGTGACGCTGCTGGGTCCAAATTCTATATAAATTAATTTAAACTTCTCTTTTGATGACATTTTTATTCCAAAAAAATTATAAAATAAAATGTAACATGGACATTTCATGCTAATCTGCAACAATATGATTGGATTGAGAATTGGTGGTCGGTCTGCCCACTTTATTTAGAATAAATTATATGGACTTTTTTTATATTTGTTAAAATTACACAAAATTTTTTAATATAAAAAATTATCTTATATTTTAATCTAGTTTTAATTTCTTTTTAACTAAAATACGAGTTATCAATTTAAATACATATTCTTTTCAACTATATAAATTTTTAAATAAAAAATATATAATTAGAATGAAGTGTATGCTAACTTTTTTGTTTTAAAAGAATTTTGTATATATTTTAAAAAAAAAAAAGAAAACTTATATAATTTTAATAAAATTAAAAAAAAATTGTATGATTTACTATTTTTATTTAATCTAACTCAATCCTGATTTTTTTTTTGTTGACGTAGTCATAAGGAATGGCTTCCTTAATGCTGCTCTTTCTTTTTATTAATTGAAGCTTGTTGAATATGTTTTAGAGCCTTTTGGCTAATTTTGTCTTAAATATATCAAGTTGAATTATAAATAAACATACTAATATATTATATAAATCTTGTTAAAATTTATAATTAATTTAATTTATCTCTTTTGGTCCCCCCTTAAACTCTTTTATGCTTAGTGCCAAACGCAATAACTTTAATATAGAAACGCCACTTGACGTCATGGTGTCCTGGCTGCGCATTCTACATTGCAGATATTCAATTGAAAAAGTAAGACATTTATTTAAATAATTTACAAATTATAAATGAAAAAAATGTGGCGAAAATGACAAGTGAAAAGATGATCTTGTAAAAGATAAGTGTTTTATTTGTAATTAATTTATCCCAGTAATTAATGGATTAAAAGAACAAGATATTAAAACATAAATGAGAAACATATGAGTTCAGATTTGGTACGTGAGAATGTTCATTCGTCCATTAAGCCTTAGGGATCCGTTCTAATTTGGTCTAATTGGGTCGGGATAAGGCGGGCCAAAAATTATAAATAAGTAAAATTTTAAACAGAACTATATCGGGTCGAGTCAGGTCACATGCGAAAACATATTCTACTCAACCTACCATAATAGTTACTTTTCTTTTAGTTATCAATATCTTATCATCTTATATATATTATTTTATTTTATTCTCTCTACATGCTGCAACTTTTATTATTTACTTAAACTTTTTCTATTTCTTAATTATTTTTATCATTGATGTGTATGCTTACTGATTTTTTTTGTTAAATAATAAAAATACACATATTTACTTAAAACTAATTATGTTAGTATAACTTATATCTTATTTGATAGTACCAAACTATTTTTTTTTATTGATAAAAATATGAGAGTTCTAAAAATTTATTGTTTTTAAATATATACTTATGAATATGAAAAAAGATATTTTTATATTATAAGTATTAGTTGATAAAGAAAAAAAGTAACTCGGGCCATCCTAAATTACACTAACCCAACATAAAATCGTGCTTGCTCGAGTCGAGTATCGGACATATTAGATGTCATATTCAATCCTATCCATGAATAGCCCTATTAGTACACATGTAATACTTAACAATCAATACTATTGTCACATAATTTTTATTATGTAATCTAATTTGTTTATAGGTAAAGGCCATGTAATTTCGTTTAATTTTATGGTTAAGTTAAATCTTATAAAAATGGCTTGTTTATCAAGATACAACAGAAAATAGCACACAGTTTCATACTGTTGAATATCTAATTGTTAAAGTGGTATTTCCCACTTGTGAGTTTCACTCGTTGACAAGAATGTAAGGCGAATCAAATGAATTTTCTATAGAATCAAATTGTATAATAATCTCTTCAACTCAGAATTTAATTATATTGACCATAATTGTGAAAATCTTATAAACATTAATTATATTAATTAATATTAACTCAGAAAGCAATTTTTTTGACAAGGTAATAATCTTTGTCATCGCACACGGGTCAAGGGAAATTGCTTTTTTAAAAGATTTTCTCAAAAGAATAGCCAAGCAGGAGTGTGATATGATGTAGGTAAATCTGACTACTGGTTAATTTTTAATTATTACTATGTATAGCAATTTATCAAAACTTATATTTGAATCACTTGAAAATTAACAAGAATTAAGCCCAATGTTGAGTCCATAATAATTAATAAAATCTAGATTTGAAAATCCTTATTTTACATATAATGTAGGGGTAGAAATGATGGAAATATATTTGGAATTTGCGTAAACAAGATAAATTAAGAGTGAATTAGTAATTTATTTCTAAAATATTATTTTTTGAAAAATAAAGTCTTTTAATTTAATTTTTAAAAAATTTTCTTTGATTAATCTAGTTTTTTAAAATAAAGTCTTTTAATTTAATTTTTTAAACATTTCTTCTCAATCAGGGTTTTTTAATTAGACAAAAATAAAATTTCAAGCATATAACCATTAATTAATGATATAGATTTATCCAAATATTTTCAACACCCCACAATAACATCAAATTTTATCAAAATTAGATTTTAATGCACCAAAGAATCACAAATATTTTCCAAAAAGATTTTTTTAGAAAAATCTTTAAACAACCTAAATTGAAAAGTTTTATATTTGAAAAACCAAATTAAGAGAAATATAATTTTCATTTTCCAAAACATTAATTTACTATTTCCTAAATTGAAAAGTTTTATATTTGAAAAACTAAATTGATCTTACCATAAGGATAAATTTTTTCCTTTTTCTTTTTTTGGTGGAAAAAATGTACTTCTTGGAAAAAATTGACTTAGTATGTTAAAAATTTTGAGATATGAAATTAAGGTATATTTTTGGAGACTTGGATCCGTTGCTCCTTGTGCTTTCCTAAAGTGAATTTGGATTGTTCAAATTCAATTTAGATAGTTTATATCTTAAATTTTTTATCTTTTATTTTTTTAATTCTAAAAATCCTCTTTTTTTTTAATGAAGTAAATGCAGAATGAAGAGTTAAAGTTAGTCTTCTAACTTTCATTAGATAAATTGTTTGCTTAATAAAAATTAAAAGATTGTTTTTATTTTATGTTTATTTCTTTCAAAATAAAAAAAATATATTAAAATAAAAAATAAATTATTGAGATTTAAAAAAAGTTGGAATATGAACCATTTAAGTCAAATCTAAACAATCTTATATATTATAGAGGAGTAGCAGGCGATCCAAGTCCACACTTTTAGAAGATCACAATATTTATTCTCTTTGATTTTTACACATCAACATCACATAACTGCCTCTTTTAATTTTTTTTATAATTTGTATATGTTGTATTTTTATTAAAAAAATTTATAATAAATATATAAAAAGGTCTATTAATTTTTTCTAAATTTAAATTAGAATATATAATAATGTAGAGTAAATTATATTTACTTTTTATGAGTTTTGTTGAAATTATATAAATTTTTTTTATTTTCAAAATATATTCTTTCCTCCTATAAAATCAAAAATTATATTACATTTTTGTCTAATCCATTAACCTAAATACATATTTTTTAAACTAAAATACCTCCTTTAAATCAACAACTCAGAAAAGTAAATTTAGTGATAAAAAAATTTACTACTTAAAACTAATCTTAAAAAAATCAATTCACTAATAAATTAAGTTTGAATAAATACACTAAAAAGTTATGCATAGTTGAAAACTCTAATTTATAACAATTAACTATAAGTTAGTAAATTTGCATAAAAAATTATCTAATATGTATATAAGTTAATTGAAAGTATTTTAATAACAAAATTTAAAATTAGGGTAAAATATAATTTTAAAAACAAAATTTTCATATAATCTCAACAAAGTTAAAAAAAATCTATATACAATAATTTACTCCCACATCCATCTCTAGAACTTTTTTTCTTGTGGTTAAATACTCAATTTATTCTTCAAACAAATATAAGAAATTTGTAAAAACAACAAAGATTGATGATGCAGGGAGACTGGGTGGAAGCCTGGGTTCGGTGCGCAATCAAATACACTTATTCACCATTCAGGTGAGACATTAAAGAGTTCGAGTGCTCCAACCTTTGCAATTTCCTCGTCCGTCGCAATTTCGTTGTCCTTCTTGTGCCACGTACTATCAATCTCTACGCCATGTCACCATGGCGCTTTCTTCGTCGCTTTCAACGTGGTGGACCCCACCTCTCTGCATTATTGGTGGGCCCCCATCGCTCCCCGGAATAGAAACCTCCAACGATAACAACCATGAAAATGTAAATAAATATTTAAAGCACGAATTAGAATATAAGTTCTAAATCTGTAAATATTTTAAGGTAATATAAAAATAAATGAAATTTGTATAATTTAAAACATGTAGGGGTCCATGGGAGACCCCACCCTAATTATAACCTAACTAATTATTGCAATTGTAATAGATAATAGTGCTCCACTTTTCTTTAGTATAGTGAAGGTCTTCAACTAATTTAGGTTAGATTATAATTTTAGTCATTCAAACTTATTTATTATTTTATTTTATTTTTTAAAATTTAATTTGGTGAAGATTTTAGTTTCTTAATTTTTTTTTGTCTATTGATCTTTTAAATTTAGTTCATTTCGTATATGTTTTAAAATATCAGCTCAATTTACATGATGTTAATTGCACTTAGATTATTTGTGCACTATCTGGATGTGCATAACTTCCTAACCATCCGAATTAAAAGGAATTTTTTTGTTTTTTTAAAATTTTATTCATTATTTTTAAAAAAAATTATTCTTTAAAAGATTGTTTTTATTTTAGATTTTTATTTTTCAAAACAAAAAATTAATAAAAAGTTGTAAAAATTATAAAGTCTTGACTATCCAAATCAAATTTAGATGATCAAAATTCTATATGCATCCTCTCCATATCCAAAAATGTACAAAAAAAAAAAAAATCCAATTCCCATGCTAATCTAACATTATGTTTATTCTAAAGGATATAATCTCCCGTGTCAACAAGTGAATACGTGGCTTAGAACATGTCAATTCTATTTGATTTGTTTGTATTTGACAGGTATTTTATTTTATGTTAAACATTTGGACATTCTTAATTGTTATTACAATCACGGATGTCCTTAAATTTTTTTTTGGATCTAATCTTTTTTTAAAACAATTTTAAGTGCTCAACTCTGACCTTAATTTGATATATTTAAGATTTTAAATTTAAAGAATGAATATTTTAGAATGGTCAAACGCATAATTAAACTTATTGTATTATATAAATAATAAATATAAAATATTTAAATCAAAATAAATATAATTATAACTTACATTTTATTACAGAAAAATCAGTATAATATATCTTTTAATTTTAAGATAAGAAAGTATCATTTTTTATAACAAATTAAAAAACTGTGTAATTTTATTTGTAATTTATTTTTTTTAAAAAAATTGTAATTATAGTCAAATGTCAAAATATTAAGTTTAGCAGCCACCATATTACGTCACATGCCGAGTAAAAACAATCGTGTCACTTTTTTCTCATATGGGTTTCCATTATTGAATTAAAATATTAGCTACAACTATAATTACGTGTTCAACACAAATTTAATCTAAAAACAGCCAATCCTATCTACAATCAACTTGGAGACTATAAAAAAATACTTAAAATTTTTTACTGTAAACTATAAAATTAGAGTGAAAAAGATTACAAATTTTTAATGTTAAAAATTATTTTTAATTTTTTTTTGATCCAATGTTATTTATTTATTTATTTATTTTTAATTTTACTTTTTTTTTTTAAATTTAGACTCTCACGATACACACATCATTTTCAAGTCCAAAAAGGAACGTGAACATTTGGCGTTCAAAGAAAACTAAAGCTCTAATTCTCCCACGTTTTTTTTAGGATAAAATATTTAACAAACATGTTACTTAAACATATATTATACTTAAATACTAACATACACAACCTCTTGTTTGTTTGGTCGTATCTACTTAAATAAAAAATAAAAAATTGAGAAAGTAATATTTTTCTATAGACATTTTGTAGCAATTAAGTTGTGCATAAATTAATTTGCGTGCATATATCATCTTTCAGTTAAAAAAAAAAGCCTGCCCAACGCCTATCTGGGCTGATGTTGATTGAAAAATTTATATAAGATATTTCTTGCACAAATAAATTGGTCTAGTTAAAATTTAAAGAGGCCACAATAAATTTAATCATAAATTATACGCTCGTTTTTATCTCATCGAATAAATCATACACACCTAGAACTTTATCATGAGGCTCTGTCAGCTATTAGAAAATAATGTTGATAGCTAATTTTCCTTCCTCCATTCAATCGTAAGTCATGACACAATTACTCCAATAATTATATATCAAACACTATAATTAATCTCACGGGACAAAAAGTAGCTTTGGGATCCACGTGTCTATCCTATTCCTCCTTGTCTGGGGTCCCATACGTCAGACCCAATTTGTGGACTTAAATAATTTTAATAAAAAATATTATATTTAAATATAATCTTTATATTTTTATTATTATATACATTAATAAAAATATAACACGTGTAAAAATATTTGTTTAAAAACTTAATCATATAATTTGAATTATAAAATTATATATTTTTGTCATATTTTATTAATTAGCTACGTCCCAAATACCTGAATATTATAATATTAGATAGATATATGATGACTTGCATTTTAATTTATTATATATATAAATTCTAAACTAAAATATTGTTTACATATATATATATATATATATATTTGTTTTTCATTTTTGTTTTAAGTTTAACTGATTGACACAAATACTTACACATATGCACGGCCCTACTCTTACTCTAAAATTAATAAATCTAGAGAAATCTTTACAACTATTATATTAAAAAAAATATTGTAATAATGGTAATACTATAAAAAGCAAATTTGCTTACTCCTTCATCCCCCTTGTCAGAAAATTTCAGAGATAAAAGCCCCACACTCAACTTCCATTCCCTCCATCACGCTTCCAAGATGACCGGAGAACACCCTCCGACGCCGGCTTCCGACGAGCTGAAATCCCCACTTCTCCCACTTCACCAACCGATCCAAGGAACACAGAGCATAAATTTTTGGGTGAAATCGATTTTCACACTAAAAAATTTCTATGTAATATTGGGTCCCATACTGTCTCTGGTCATCTGCTTGTTCCTGAAGCCGGAGGGAGCTCCAGCGAGCAGCCTGAAGATGCTGGCGGTGATTGCGTGGGTGTTCGCTTGGTGGGTAACGGAGGCCGTGCCGCTTCCGGTGACCTCCATGTGTCCGCTATTTCTGTTTCCTGTGTTTGGGATAGCTTCGGCGGATAGTGTGGCTCAGTCTTACATGGACGATGTGATTACGCTTGTTCTCGGAAGCTTCATACTTGCTCTTGCCGTTGAACGCTACAACGTACACAGAAGATTGGCCTTGAATGTGAGTCTATCATTTTTGGCTTTGATTGTGCTTGATTACATGAATTGTTTGCAATTTCTTCATCAAACTGAGAAATGGGTTTTTTCAAGTTGGAATTTCTTGAGAGATTTATCTTCTGGCAAAGCTACATAATCACGCAAAGTATTGGCATAATTTATAAGAGATTATGATTTTTCTTTTATCAACTTGGATAATTTTTTTAAAAAAAAATATTTTGAATGCATTTTTTTTTTTAAATAGACGAAGCCGAAGGGGCGTAAGCGCAAAGTAAAACAGGAGGATTTGCTACTAATTGAACGAGGATTTAAAAGTTTGCACGAAATTATATATATATTTTTGAGTTGTATTAATATTATATAAATTTATTATTATTATTAATATATATTTTAAAATAAAAAGTTACTTTATATTTTAATTTAATTTTAAAATTTTTAATTTAAAACTATATATTTAAATTAATAATACGTATTTTGATAAAAAAATTTAAAATTAAACTTAAGTGTGTAAGATTTTTACTTAATTTTAAGAGAATTTTGTATATATTTTAAAAATAAAAAGATATTTATATAATTTTAATAAAATTCAAAGATGTTTATATAATTTACTTTCTAAAAAATAAATACTCTGTTTTGTATTTTTTTGGAGAAAAAAATAATATCAAATAAAATTCAAAATCAGTTACGAAGGGAATTGAACATGTCTCTGTTAATTTCCACTAAACGGTCTGGCAACGTATCTTCAAAATCATTTTGCCTCCCCTCCTCCCTCCTCTAATTTTTTCATACCAAACAAGGAAGAGAATTCCCTCCCCTTCCCTCTAAAATCTTTCGACCAAACATTACATAAGCGTATCTAAACTGATTCTCATTTAAAGTGGGGTGGGGTGCGGGGATTTTTATGGTTAAAAAATTAGAATTAAACCATACTTAAGAATTTATCAAAGTAAAGCTATTGTTGAACGTACTTACAGATGTATTTGCAATTTACTTAATTTATTTTTTTTCCCTCTCAATTTCTAGTTTTCTATTATTACAATTACGGTGAATGTGTGTGATGGAGAAAGTTTTGGGGGTCCGGATCGATTAGTTTCGCCTTTATTCTTGTCTTCCAATTTCATTGGCCAACAAATTATTAGCTTGTATAGCAAATTTATTCAAAAACAAATTGAGATAAATTTTTGAAAAAATTATATTTTTAGTCCATATAATTTTATCCAATTTTTAATCTAATCTTGTAATTTAAAATTTGACATTGAGCTTTTATAGTTTATAAATTTTTTAATTTAGTTCTTATGGTAAAAATTTTAATAAAATTTTGTTAAATTTTATTGATATAATTAATTATATATTCTTTGAAGTTTTGAATGTTAATGATTTATGTTAATAGAAAATACAAAAGTATAAAATGATAAAGATTAACTTATATGTATAGTAAAATATTAACAAAAAATAATGATAAAAATTGAGTTAAAAATATTTAAATTAAAAGAACTTAATTATCAAATTTTGAAATTATAAGACTTAAATTGAAAATTAAATAAAATTATAACGAGCTAAATAAAATTTTTCTTATAGTGGAAAATGAGTCATTGCGTGTGATAAACAATTGCAATAATTGGATAGGAATGAATTGATAACGTGGACAGCGCAGGTGACCCTGTTGTTTTGTGGTGATCCTCTGAATCCATCACTACTGTTACTGGGTCTATGTGCCACGACATTCTTCGTCAGCATGTGGATGCACAACGTGGCGGCAGCGGTGATGATGATGCCGGTGGCCACCGGCATCCTCCAGCGAATGCCGCCGGCGGAAGACCAGTCCGCCGCCGTGAACAAGTTCTGCAGGGCGGTGGTTCTGTCGGTGGTGTACGCGACGCCGATCGGAGGGACGAGCACGCTGACGGGGACAGGTGTCAACTTGATATTGATTGGGATGTGGAAGAGCCTTGTCCCGGGGGCTAAGCCAATCAGCTTCAACACTTGGTTCTGCTTCGGATTCCCTGTGGCCGTTCTCATCCTAGTCTCGTTTTGGTGCATTCTTTGCTTACTCTATGTCCGGAAGGACTCGGGTCGGGCGTTGTCTTCTTATTTGGATAAAGCCCACTTGAAGAGGGACCTAGAAGCTCTGGGTAAGTTTCGTAATCCTTATAATTACGTTAGATAGGACTAATTTTTTTTTTTAAATAAGCTATTCTCTCTATTCTTTCTAACCACAGTAAAAGGGAAAATATATTTTAAAAAATGAGGGAAAAAAAGTCTAGCTAAGCTAATGTTGGTTGCGTGCAATTATTTTGTTTTGTCTTTTTAAATACTATTTTCTACCTGTTCTGAATCTTAATCTAATTGTCACACGGAAAAGCTGTGGGTGGATCGCCTAAGCGGCTTATCCCGTTGTCTTTGCCGTCTAAATTAATTTGGATGATTTAAATATATTTATTTTTTAAAATTTTAGAAATAAATTTTTTTTATAAGATATAAAATGTAAAATAAAAATAATTTTTAAATTATAAATTTTTTAAAAATAATATTTTAATTTAAAGAATAAACAATTTTAAATTATCTAAATTTTAATTTGAACATACAAATTTGATGAGAGAGAGATGGAGAGAGTGGAGAGAGAGGTATGAGAGATCCATTGTGTCAAATTGAATGGTGGTATTCACCAAATCAGTGGACTCATTTAGTTTTAATTTTTTTAAAATAATAAATTTGTTGTACATTAAATTTTTTTTGTTAAATAATTAAGATGTGTCAAATATATATAAATTGCAACAAGTTCATGAATTTTAAAAACTATTTATATATTTGTTTATTTTTTTTAAATAAAATAAATAGATTTAATAATTTAGAAAATGAACATTAGTTTTTTCTTTACTTATTTTTCTCTTTTTGGTTAAGCGATTGAAAAAGGAGGAATGATAAATCGGTACTGGAAACTTTTTGAAACAAAAATTTTTTTAGAGTGTATTTTGTTAATAATCTTACAAAATTTTTATTATTAAAAAATAAAGTGGATATCATTTAAATATTTGAAAAAACAAAATTATACTATGAAGGTTATAAAAGAATGATAAATTATGAGACTAATATTTTTATATGTTTTTAATTACACTTTAGTGGAAGAAGAATAATTTATTTAACTATTTCTCACAAAATATATATGGTGATGCGATTGTAATTCTGAAATGGGTATTTGCAGGCCCCATGACTTTTGCTGAGAAGATGGTGCTGGGTATCTTCGGGGTGTGTTTTGCAATTACAATTTCTTCTTCTTCTTCTTCTTCTTTTATAATTTTGTTATGAAGCAATTAATTTATGGAACAGTAATGGTGAATATATGCAGTTGCTGATAATATTGTGGATGACAAGGAGGATCACAGATGACATTCCTGGATGGGGATCTCTCTTCCATGGCCTTGTTGGAGATGGGAGTGTCAGTGTGAGTACTCTATCCCTTAACACCACCTAAATTGTGTCAATAATAGCTCTAACTCAAAAATTTAACCTATTCCTTTTATCTCTATGAACAATTTTGGCTTAAAGTCTTTTAATTTCATCAAAAAATTTAATTTAAAAATAAATTCTTTTACTTTTTTTTAAATGATTCAATTGTTCTTATAGTTCATAATTTATACAAAATTTAATGTCAAATTTAATAATTTTTTTACTTACATTTTTTTATTTACCTAATATCAACCCATATTTGATATCCAAATCAAAATATTGTTAAGCTTGATATCAAATTTTAGATGATTATGAATTAAAGAGGCAAAAGTGGACCATTTTGAAAAATTACACGGCAACATTGTCCGTTGTTATACTTATTTAGCTTTAATTTTCAAAAACTAATTATTGCACAAATTAATTTCATAATAATAGCAATTTTGTTATACATTTAAGAAAAATTTTTATATATACTAGGTGTATTACGTTATTTATATATTAGCTAATAAAATAGAGCTAAATTATACAATAGATTTACATAATAATAGTGTTATAATAGATAATAGAGTGTGGGTCTTATATAACACATTATTAATGTGATAATAATAGAGTGGTAGGTAAATAAATGTGAGACTTAATATTATAATTTGATATTATTTTATTAGGAATTGGGTTTTATCTTGTTTGATTAAAAATTTTTCTTTGAAGAGAAGATAATTCATCTAATATTCTAACAATATTTAAGAATTTTTCATACATTAATCTTTTTGTCAAATGATTTTAAAATGTCAAAATGACTAAAATACAATGAGATTATTATTTTTAGAAATTATCTTGTGCTCACTAAATTTTAAGTACTAAAAACTAGAAAAATTCTACAAGTCAAGGATCTAATAATTGACTTAGTCTAATTTTTAACCAAGAGACAACTAAGTGAAAACTTCTTTTCACATTGGAACATGACCTTTCCAAAAGTTGAAGCAATAATTAATGAAAGCCTTTTGTTTTCTACAATGAATGCAGGTTCTAGTGGCAGTGTTATTGTTCATAATCCCAAACAAGAAGGAAGAGGGAGAGAAGCTAATGGACTGGAACGAGTGCAAGAAGCTACCATGGAACCTAATCTTGCTGCTAGGCGCAGGGTTTGCCGTAGCAGACGGAGTCCAATCCAGTGGTCTAGCAGACGTGCTATCAAAAGCCCTAGATTTCCTGCAAAACGCACCGTTTGTGGCCATTGCTCCTTTGGTTAGCCTGATGAGCAGCATCATCACAGAGTTCATCACATCCAATGACGCCACTGCCACGTTGCTCATCCCCCTCTTGTACCACATAGCACGCACCATGCACGTGCACCCCCTGCTGCTCATGGTCCCTGGGGCCATGGCCACCGAGTTCGCTTACTGGCTCCCAACCTCCACTCCCTCCAATGTGGTTGGGTTCGCCACTGGTCACATTGAGATCCAAGACATGCTCAAGGTCGGTGTCCCCCTTAAGGTTGCTGGCATTGCTGTGCTGTCGTTGCTAATGCCCACATTAGGTAAATGCATTCATCTCTGTCTCCCTGTCTTTTCTTTTATTCAAATTTCATTTAACTGGATAAAATCAAACTGCCAAAAAAATCTGAAAAAATTACTTTAAATGGGTTTAGTTCAATATTTCTTTGGGGAATCTACTTCCTAAATTGTTATACTCATTTAATTGTAATACTAAAAATTAATATTACAACAAATTAACTTTTTACATAAGATAAAACTCTACTTTTATTCTTAATATGACAACTGGCTATGTTAATGTTAAGGTTTAATATAAAATTGTAATTTTATTCTTAATATAATAATAAAGATAGTTAAATAATTTTATATTTAAAAGAAACAGGTTAACTTTACAGGCAGAATATAATATATATATTGAAAAGAGTCCAGTATAATTTTTAAATCAAGAAAGATATTGAATGCAATTTAATCATACTTTAAAAGATATTAATGTAATTTACTCTTACTGTAAATTTTAGATTAAATATTAAAGCTTTATAAGATTTAACTAGAAGAAAACCTAAACCAAAAAATCGAACTGAACCAAAAACTTTGTCAATAGTTTGGATTGATTTGGGTCAATCAATTAGATATAAAATTTCATATGATGGTTGAGTGATATAATAACATGTTGAAAGAAAATTGAATGACACATGTTAAATCATATAAAAGCAAATTAATTTTGAACCAAACTAGGAGAAAGTAAAATGTAATTGAATCTTGGAGAAAAATAAAGAATCTGATTTTAAAGACAGGATTTTGATTGTTGCGTTTTTCGGTGTTGCAGGAGCTATTGTTTTTGGAACAGATGATGGAATTCAATCGATCACGAAGACGAACTCTCGTTGGTTGCGAAGTTGATTTTTTCTTCTCCAAATACCTCTTTGTTTAATAAATTTTGAGTTTGTTAATTATTTCCACTGAATATTCTTTATCCAAGAGATGAAGAGAAATTCAAAGTGTGCAGTGGAATTATACTACTAGATTCAGCCAATTATAAATACCATCTTGTATTATACAATATCATCCAGATGTTCATCTCTCTGTTTCTTTCTTTTTTTTTTAAATTGGTTGTAATTTTTTCTTCCAACAATTAATGAAAAGTGTTTTATAGGTTAATGTTACTGGATTCTTCATTATATTCTTTTTTGTCGATTTTGAGTTATAAAATTCTTTATACAGAATTAAATTTATGTTTGCTTCTGATAGCATGACCATTATAAATAATTTTCATTAAGTATAAAAAATAATTTTATAGATAAAAAATATTTATAATATTTTTATTTTTAATAATTGAATAATAATTTATAAATAATATTAAATAATAATTATAACAATAGTTAAAATAAAAATATTTATGGTAAAGAAGAATAAATCATGTGATAGTTATGTATATAAATTAACTTATTTATTTAATATCTTAAAAATTTAAGTGAAAATATAATATCAAACTGGTGTATATGATTTCTCATATCATCTGTGCGTCTGAGCCTACACAAGCTTTACTCATGTCAAGTCAATTCAGGCTTGGAATTTGGGACCACCAATAATTTAAGTGGTACAATGTGCGGGCGGTGCAGGGGACCCAACTCTCACACTTGCAAAACGTGCAGATTTATCTCCATATAGAAGGCGAATCCCATTCCTTCGGGATATGTTTGGTAGGACGGGGGAAAGGGAAATGAAAAGGAAAAGTTACGTAAAATGTTTATTTTATTTTTTAATTATTATTTAATATTATTTATTAATTATTATTTAATTATTAAAAATAAAAATATTAAAATTATTTTTATTTTTAAAATTATCTTTTTATTTTTTTTTATTTTTATATCTAATTTTTTGCATACTAAACAAGTTGTAGATCCAATGGATCATTCAACTTTGCATTTGTTTATAGTATATTAGTTACAAAATTGGTTAAAATAGATTTTTTTTTCTATACAAAATGTCATTTTGTTGAGAAAAAAATATAAACTTAGGCTTCGGTTAATTTTTTGTATAGTAAATATATTTTTTTATATAATTTATGTAATATTTATTATATTTTTATAATAATTATTTTATTTATTACATCATTATTTTAATTATCAAATTATCTTTAAAAAAAGAATAAAAAATTATTTTTTATCCCATTTACTCTTTATTTATTTTTAACTTTTTTTAACATTTACATCCTCTAATCTAATCAAATAAGTTTTTAGGATATGAGAATCAATATTATTGAAAGAAAGGTAATAAAAATGTATAAGATTTACTCTCCTCAAACTATTTCATTCTAATAGAATCATATTTCGTTCATGTGCTTAAAAAAAAGAATCTGAATTGAAAATTGGCCCCTCTCTTCACGTGCTTCACGCAAATGGACCACTCAAGCTTCAACATGTCTTTAATTAGGGTGTGTTTGTAGATTTGATTTTGGATTAAAAATAAATTGAATTGACGTTGTCGCTTTAATATTTTTTTAGATTTTATTGGTTTTGATTTTAAATTAGTTTACTCTGATTTGGTTTATTTTTTTATTTAAAAGTGATTTTTTTAAAGATTTTATGTCGTATAATATGTAAAATTTAACTTCTAATATGATATATTTTTTAATTTTTTAATTAATAATAATATTCAAATAATTAATTATTATATATTATTTTTTTAAAAAATTATCTCTTATAATTATATTCAATTATTATATAATTATAATTAAATATGATAATAAAATAATAATATTTTTAAGATAACTTATTTAATAAATTTATTTAAATATAAATAACGTAAAAATTATTTTTTATTAATAAAAAATTTATGTATAATTTAGATTTAGTTAATAGAAGTTAAAAAAATATTAATTTAATTTGATTTAGTTTTAATCGAATTAAACTTAATAAAATTAAAAATCAAATCAAATCAATCAATTTTATAATATCCAAACTGATTTTAATTTTTTTTATTAATCGATTCAATTCATTTTTTTTCGGTTTGTTTTGATCCAACTAATTTAAATCGGTTTTAAACATTTTTATCTTTAATGTGCCCACTTACTTGAACCTTGCGCCTATGATTATACCCACACCTAACCTACACTGGAATCTAAATCCAAGGAATTGAAAAAAAAAATTATAATTTAAAATTTTAAATTAAAAAGATTTATTTAATATATACACATTATTTGGAATAAATTATGTATATATTTTTTTAAAATTTTTAAAATTAAATAATTTTTTATTTTTAAAATATATAGAAAATTTTTTAAAATTAAAAATTACCATATATTTTAATTTGATTTTAAAATTTTAAATTAAAATATATTCACTTAATCTAAATATATATTTTTTAAAATAAAAAAATTAAATAAAGAGTATTTGGTCAAAATATTTAAAATTAGATTAAAATATATAATATTTTTTTTATTTTAAAAAAAGTGCTTGTATATTATAAAAATAAAAAAATTGTATGGTTTTAATAAAATTTAAAAAAATTATATAATTTACTCTATTATTATTTAAGACAACAAGAAATTGTCATGTGATTTGAAGGATTAGTACTCTAGCAGTGAAGGCAAATACAAAATGTGTGATTAAACGTATTATTACGGATCTCTTAAAAGGAATTAAACGTATTGTTTTGATCCAATTAATTTAAATAGGTTTTAAACACTTTTATCTTTAATGTTCCCACTTACTTGAACCTTGCGCCTATGATTATACCCACACCTAACCTACATTGGAATCTAAGTACAAGGAATTGAAAAAAAAATTGCAATTTTAAATTTTAAATTAAAAAGATTTATTTAATATATAATTATTTAGAATAAATTATATATATTTTTTAAAAAAATTTTTAAAATTAAATACTTTTTTATTTTTAAAAATATATAGAAAAATTTTTAAAATTTTTTTGAGATAGCCTGAAATGAGCGAAATCAGCGATCTATTCAATTGGTAATTTAGAATTAGGAATAGGGTTTGACCAAAACTAAATCGAGTCATAAAAAGTACACTCTGTCATCTTTCATACAGAGCAACGCTACATGGCACACAGGGCCATCAAAGGGTACACAAGACTCCCATGGTAGCTATGGTACCTTCCTCCTTCAACTTAGTTCAGCACAGCCTTCCATCGTTTCCTATCGGAGGCGTAACTATTCCAAGTTCTAATTTACTATTCAAAAGATATCTAATTCTCATTTCAATATTGACATAACGGAATAGGATCAACTCAACATATTATGGCTGATAAGATGAAATACTATACTTAATCTCTGATAAGGAGTTTAGCCAATCATACTTTTAATCTGCAAAATATTCTTCTTTATTGATGAAATTGGTATTGTACAAGGAGGGTGCGCGGAATTCTGAGAGAATTCAGAGTAAGCAATATTTAGAGAGAGGTGTGTGTTTTTTTGTGCGTTTACAAGTGAAGGATACAAGTCCTTATATAGAGAAGGGGCAGGTGAGAGGCATTTCTTTGCCATATTACAATAATTAAACTTTACTAAAGAAACTTTTATAAAGAAGCTTTAATAAAGGAAAAGCTTTAAAGGAAATTCCTTGCGGATAGATGCCGGTTGCTTTTGTTAATGTCGATGACTTTGGGTCGTGTCTTCTTTTGTCCTTTTGTTGAGTCATCATCTTTATGTCATTCTTTTTTGACTTTGGTGACTCCTCTTTTTCTTGTTTTGTTGTTTTCTCTGATCACGTCAGAACTTTGGTGCTACTTCAGAGTTCAAGGATGTTGATGCTTGTTGGCAGATTACTCTAAGCTTCTTCGGCTTTTTCCTTGTTTTTGCAGTGCATACATTTGTGGATTGGATATTCCGACAATTGTTGGCATATTCTCCTTTTAGTTTCATCAGAATTATCCATTTGATTTGCCTTTATTTGTTTATAAAATTCGGCAAATAAATGAGGTTTTTTGCGTATTCTTCTAACTGAATAAATACATGAATATTGACTTTTGAAGTAAGTCCATTGAAGTTCGTCGCTAGATAAAGTTCGATTCATTTCCGAAAATATTGTTTCAATTTCTTGAGCTCTTATTTTTGAAATAAGGGTTCAGAATTCTTCTTGATCAATTGAGGACTTTTCAGATTCTTCAAATTTGAAGGCTTTTTTTGTGGTTCCGAATTTAATAAGATTAATTAGAGAATAGAATTTTTCTGATGTTATTTCAGCAATTGTCGAATAACATCTCACATACATCTCATATTGGGTGATGATATTTTGGTAATGTTTGGCGGCTCCTTGAACTGCTTTTGGGAGCAGAGATAATTCTGTGAGATTCTTTGAGGAATAAATGCAATGGACTAATCCATAGCAAAATAAAGTATAAACTAATTGGGGATTGATTCCGGGTTTAATAACAGCTTTGTTGATAGAATAATGGGAAATATACTTAATGGTTCGGGCCGATATACTACATTGGTTAAGCTTATGTATAATGGCCTGAAAATATTCGAATTGTTCATAGAGCCTTCTTAGGCTTGGGTTAATGGATTTGAAGTGGATGAAGAAGCTATTTGTGGACTTGATTGGGGACTTGATTGGGCCTGTTCTTGGGCTTGTCTTACTTCTTGTTCTAGGATGGCTGCAAAAGATGGGGTAGATGGAATATGTGTTGATGGACTTTGTGGTGTTGACGGTGGAGTCGGTGTGGGTGAAAGACCCATTACTTATTTTTTCAATTAGATTATTCGTCTTTTCAACTCACTAATATGAGAACTGAAGTTACCCATAGTTTGAGTGAGATAATTGACCGTATTACTAATGTTATTTGTCTGGTTAGTCGTCTGGGATGACAAGATACTGATATTTAATTCGATAACATTTATTCGGGCGATGAGATGTGGATAAGAAGCATCTTCTTCTTGTTGTTGATTATTCGCATCTTTATTTGGTTGAGATTGCTCCATCTCTGGATAAGAAATCAGCAATCAAATTATTTGTGCCTTTGACATATTCAACAGAATAATCGTAATAAGATAGATCGGCTTGCCATTTATACAACATTTTATTTGATAATCGATCAGTTCTTATTCCTTTGGTTAACCATGATTTTACTTGAGTATTATCAGTTTGAATAATGAAACAACTATTGACAATGAATAGTTCGAATTTAGTTACGGCTTTTACTATTGCTAAAAATTCTTTCCAGGTTGAGTGATATTTAGCTTGGCTTTCGTTGAATTTCCCACTAGCATATCGAGTAATAATTTCTTATTCTTCTTGTCTAGTTTTATGATGAAGGGCAGCGCCCTAATAATTTTCTGATGCATCAGTATAAATAATCCATTGCAAGTTTTCTTGGGTTGGGATTATTAGTTTTGGTAAACTACTACATAAGTTTTTTATTTTCTGAATAAGTTGTTCGGTTTCTTCATTCCATATCCATGGAGTTTTTTCTCCGGCTAATCTAGTTAATTGTGCAGTGTATTTTGATAAGTGTGGATGAAGTTTTTAACTTGGTTTACTAATCCTAAGAATGATTGTAATTCTTTCTTATTTGTAATTTTGGTAAAATTTTTTGCTTTTTGACTAATATGTTCTTGCAACTCGATTCCATTAGTGCTAATATAATGTCCTAAAAAGGTTATTCTTTCCTTTCTTAATTCTACTTTTTTAGGTGAAATATTAATTCCTTTTCCTTCAACTATTTGCATAAATTCTTCTAGATACTTTTCATGTTGTTCCTTACTTTCTGAGAATATTAAAATATCATCTATATACACTATAGCAAAATCCTTAATGGGAATTAAGAGTTTTTGTATGTGTTCTTGGAATATACTTGGACTATTATGAAATCCCATTGGTAATACATTCCATTCATATAATCCTTTAGAGGTTAAGAAGGCGGTGTATTTTCTACTTGGCTCTTCTAATTCTATTTGAAAGAATCTTGACTTGCAGTCAAATTTACTGAAGATTTATTTTCCTTTTATCAGATTAAATAAAAGTTCTATCTTGGGGATTAGATATCAGTTTCTAATGGCTAGTTTGTTTAATTTTTTATAATTAATAACCATTCGAGATTTATTTATTCTTATTTCTACGTCACTCATGACAATCATAGCGGGCGAGCAGTAATTGGATCTACTTTCTCTAATTAGATGGTATTTTTTCATTTCTTCTAAATGCATGATAAATTCTTGTTTGTCTTTAGGGATCTAGGGATATGGTTTACTATAAATTTTCTGGCTATAGTCTAGCAATTATATTTTAGCATACGTTTTCATTTTTTTCCAATGGATTAAAGGGTTTTCACTATAATTTTCAAATATTCATACTTCAATAGTCTTTTGTCTTTCAATTGTTCTTAGGGATTTATTAACTTCATTGTCAATGGCTTTTTTATTAGGGATATATTGGACTTCATTTTCTAATTGCTTTTTCTTAAAGTTGGTGTCAGTTCTATTATACGGATTTTGTATTCTAATTGCCCAAGTTTGGTGCTTATAGGGAGTTGTTAATATTAGTATTTTTTCGATGAAATGCAAAGGCATATATTGTCCTAAGAAATCCATCCCTAAAATTATGTCGAGAGTGGTTTCATTATATTGATGTAAGATTGGAATTTTTAAGTCATATTCTCCTATTTGTATTGGAATTTCTTTAGCAAATAATTCAATTATATATATTTCTTTTTCAGCGCTACTCATTCTTATTGGTTTATCCTTTTTCCATAATTCAAGGGGTAATATGTTGTACTTGGCTGTAGTTATATTTGCTCATGTATCAATCATAGCATAGTATTTGCGTGATTGATATTTTTGGTAATTAAATTTTACTAAGATATAGTAAAACTTCATTGAATCAATGTGACTTTATCTAGAAGTACTACTTGGCATTCTATATTGATTAAAATTCTATTTTCTTGAATCCTATATGGTTTTACATATTCTAGGAAATCTTTTCCTAAAATAATCTTATGAGTTTGATTTTTTAGTTCTGATTCAACATATAATTTTACTTTTATAATATCACGTTTATTAAATCTTAACATTGTTTGTGCCATAGTTTCATCTTCTTGTATCTCAATATTATTGTCTGTATAATTTATATGTATTGAACTCTTTGTTATTTCAGGGTTTATTAAGGCTAATATTTCTATCCAATTTTCTTCTTGACTTACTTCTACGAGTACTAGATTTTCTAAATTCTTGGTTAAATCTATTTCTGGTATATTCGGCTGAATTTCTAATAATTCTGATCTTATAGGTATTTCTGCTATGTAATTTGGTTCATAATGACTGTGGCTTCTTGATCTTATTAGGGTTCTTTCTAGTGGTCTTGATTATTGTACACTTCTTCGTGGATTTATAGTGATTACTTCTTGAGGTGTATTAATTATAATTAAATATCATATGTAAAGATAATAAAATAATAATATTTTTAAGATAACTTATTTGATAAATTTATTTAAATATAAATAACATAAAAAATTATTTTTTATTAATAAAAAACTTATGTATAATTTAGATTTAGTTAATAGAAGTTAAAAAAAATTATTAATTTGATTTGATTTAGTTTTAATCGAATTAAACTTAATAAAATTAAAAATCAAATCAAATCAATCAATTTTATAATATCCAAACTGATTTTAATTTTTTTTATTAATCCATTCAATTCTTTTTTTTTTTCAATTTGTTTTGATCCAATTAATTTAAATCGGTTTTAAACACTTTTATCTTTAATGCTCGCACTTACTTGAACCTTGCGCCTATGATTATACCCACACCTAACCTACACTGGAATCTAAGTCCAAGGAATTGAAAAAAAAAATTACAATTTAAAATTTTAATTTTAAAAGATTTATTTAATATATACACATTATTTAGAATAAATTATGTATATTTAAAAAAAATTTAAAATTAAATAATTTTTTATTTTTAAAAATATATAGAAAATTTTTTAAAATTAAAAATTACCATATATTTTAATTTGATTTTAAAATTTTAAATTAAAATATATTCATTTAATCTAAATATATATTTTTTAAACTAAAATAAATAAATAAAGAGTATTTGGTCAAAATATTTAAAATTAGATTAAAATATATAATATTTTTTTTATTTTTAAAAAAGTGCTTGTATATTATAAAAATAAAAAAATTGTATGGTTTTAATAAAATTAAAAAAATTATATAATTTACTCTATTATTATTTAAGACAACAAGAAATTGTCATGTGATTTGAAAGATTAGTACTCTAGCAGTGAAGGCAACTACAAAATGTGTGATTAAACGTATTATTACGGATCTCTTAAACAATGCATGAATGGCATGCCTTTGATTGAGCTTAAAATATAAATTTGTTGAGGTGAGTATAAAACGATTTGGAGACCACCTTACCGCTATTGAAAAAAAAAAGAAAAAAGAGAACAAAATATTTGTGTGAGGTGCCAAATGAAATCTTGAAGTTATTTATTTAGTTACTTATCTTTGTTTGCTTTTTCATTTTACTGATGCTGACAGAATATCAAAGAAAGCAAGTTCTTCTTGTGGACTTGTTTGATGACATGAGAACATTTATCTTTGTTTATCTGGGTTGGGTGTGTTAAAAGAGAAACGGATCTTACATGCATCAATAAATATTTGATCCTTTATGAAATAGTCAAAAAAAGGCTAAAAGATAAAATAAATATGAGAAGACAATTGGGGGAAAAAAGTAAATAAAAAATTGGAGACAGCCAATAGGAAAGTGTCCCATGGTTTTATGACCATAAGTTTTTTTTTTTTTTTTGGTTTTTTGGCTGAGGATATTAGTAGAGTTTTAAACCTAAGTCAAGAAAAGGTGTTGCCTGTTGAGTAGGGGTTTTCATCGATTCATTAGGCTTTAGGGGCTCGCCTTAACCCAATTTAATCAGGTCGGGTCAGGTCGAGCTAAAAATATAGATGGGTATAACTTTAAATATAATTATATTGAGTCGGGTTGAGATACGGGCGAAGACATATTCTACTCAATTTGTCTTAATAGTTATTTTTTTTAGTTATCAATATCTTGTCATCTTATATATATATATATATATATTATTTTTATTTCATATAATTCTCTTTGTATGCTACAACTTTCATTACATACCTAAATCTTTTCTACTTCTTAATTGTTTTCATCATTGATGTGGCATTCCTTTTATTGAATAATAAAAATACATATATTTACCTAAGACCAATTATGTTAGTATAACTTATATTTTACTTGATAATGCTAAACTATTTTTTTATTATTAATAAAAATATGATGGTTGTAAAAGCTCATTATTTTGAAGTATATGCCTATGAGTTTGCAAAAATATATTTTTATATTACAAGTATCAGTTCACAAAAAAAATAAAAAAAAAACTTGGGCGGTTTTAACATAACATAAAACAAGGCTTGTTCGGGCCGAGCATAGCCACGGACATAAAAATAAGCCTGGTGTCTTAATCGGATCGAGCATCGAGCATACTAGATATCCAGTCCGATCTTACCCATTACAGCCCTACTGTTGAGGGTGGGACTTCAAGTCTGAGATAAAAAAAACATGTGTAAATATTTAACTAGAATATGTATTGTTTGGATAACACTCACATTAAATATTTTATTTTTCATGATCTAAAACCGAAAATAAAAATAAAAAGAAAACTAGTTCATCGAAGATTCATAATTAAATGAATATTTTGATTCTTAAAAAAAAAAGGCTTTTGGTCATTTGATTTTCCATTTTGAATGCCTCTAAACCTTAGACTTCACAAGTTTGGTCTTTATGTAAATTTGAAATTACGTTTTCATAACTAAACTTTTGACAGATGAACAATACGTGAATGCATTTATTAGATTAATGTATTGAAAAAAGATACAACGTCAATTTGATTAAAAAGGCGGGGACTTCCTTCATCTATATCTTAATTATAATATTGATATCTAAATTTTAAAATGTAACCTCTTGTCTTTTTATACGATCATAAAAAGTGAAGTTGTAAATAGTTTGTTATATTTAATGTCCAATAATTATATGATCAATAGAAGTTAACTTTCAACCTTCTAAGAGCCAATTAATATAAAAATAAGTCAATTTGTGATATTTATTTCTGAGATTTTTTTTCCCAAAGTTACATTGGTAATTTTAAAAAAAAAAATTAACAAAAGTTTATTGTCAAAAGTTTAGAAATCGATTTTTGTTAGTTACATGACTATTAGACGTTAAATTTAATAGGTAGATAACTGTTTTAATTTTTATGATAATTCGGGAGGTCAAGTTATTTTTTAAAGCTCAGGTATTTATATTGCATTTAGGCTATAATTTAAGGGAGAAAAATATAATCCTAAAAAAATTATTTGAGCTAACAAAATGATCAAACTTAAAAATTTAATTAAATTAAGATGACTGAAAATAAAACAAAGTTTAAAGATTATCATTATTCATTATCCAATTATTAACTTAGTGCACAAGTGTACTCATTCAAAGCCACTTATAAATTAGAAAGTCCACTAATAAATTTGACTAAAAAAAAAAGGAGCTCAAAGAATAAAGTTTAATTAAAAAGTGAGTCACTAGGAAAACCCCATATGTAAAATGAGTTGAGTTTAAACCTTTTAAAGTTTGACTTGACTTAAACTAATATTTTTTTAATATATTAATTATTTGATATTACCATTTTTATTTACTTATATACCATGTGCCATATTAGGAGCTCACCCTCAATGGGTCAATTGGGCCACATGAAATCAAGGTTGTGAAATAGGGAACGTTTGAGAAGCTCATGGGCTATGCTATTAGCTTGGGGGGATCCACAAACCAGAACAAGACACCCAGGTGCATCAAATTTGCACCTGTTGGGGAGTTGTTGATCTGCTCCGACACACAAGCAATGGATCAATCAGAATTAAAAATGTAAAGAAGTCCATATGATCTGCTCTTGTGATGGGAAAAGTTTAAAACTTTTATAGTTTAATTCCATGTCAAAAGACGTCTTCACTCCTCCATCTTTTTTCCTTTTAAGCTTAACTGTTGTTTTAATTAGCAAAGTCCAGAACTTAGCCATTGTAAATAGCAGCAAGTTCTGATTCAAATAAATTCTTTCTTGGAGAAAGTAAGGGAGTAATTGTCTAATTCCATATTTTCCTTATTCACTCGGCTGGGCCGAGCATTTTTTATTCTTCATTGAGCCATGACAGACTTGAAGGAACAAAAATTGGGTTGGTCTCGAGTCTAATATTAAAACTCATAAAAATTCGATTTGTCACACCTTAAAAAATTATTTAGTTGAGATCACTGGTAAATCGCTAAATTAAAAATTAGTAAAAAATCAATCAAATTAGAGAATGTATTTAATTTATTGGAGATTAAGTAAATTAATTAATCTTATATTTTAATTTGTCTAATTAAAGCCTAATATACGACAGATTTCAAGAGGATTAAATTAATAGGGATTAAGAAAAATTAATTAAGTAAAATATATCTCTAAGTTTTAAATTAAATTAAATTTAAGAAAAATCTTAAGTACTCTAATACAATTTTTCTAAGCTCTTCATATAGACAAATTACTACTTGTTTTCATAAAAAAGAGTTGACCCAAATCGAGCAATTAAAACTCACTAAATATTGAGTTCAAAGTAGCGCCACATCCGTCCTAAACTACAAACTTTGCACGTAAGAAAGTAGTTAAACCATTTCATAAGGATAATGACACCCAGCAATCTCCACTAACCCAATTTTGTTTAATTGACTTGACTGCTTCACTAACCCTTTTTCTTCATTCATCCTCGTTGCATATTTCTATTGGCCAAAAATAGGTGTCTTCATCCTTTGCATATTGCAAAGATATGCATTGCGTGCTCAGCGACAAAATGCACTGTCTTGTTGCTATATCACAGCTGTCCGTGTCATTCTAAGACTGTCCGCACACCACATGTTCGAAGTTATTTAAGCAATCTTAACTGTCCATCTTACAGCAATCTCAGCTGTCCTTTTAACCCCTTTCAAAATGCACCATCTGGACCATATGAAACCCCCCGGAACGTAGTTGTCTCCCTCTTCCTCTGCAACTATTCCAAGAGTGCAGGAATTTCATCCATTTTTCTGCTAAGTTTCATCGGATGCAAGGTAGGGTTTTTATAGAACACACAGTCAATCATTGTTGTGTAGTTTGATTCCAAAACACCTTAGTCATAATCTGTTGTTGTTGTTCCCATTGTTCTGCATTTTGGAGCTTGTTGGTAAATGAATGGCTATATATATATATATATATATATATATATTATATAAGAATTATTCTATTTCTTTTTTGTTTAAATGGATCCATGATGCCTTTTAAAGTTGGTCATTTAACTCAACTTCCTCTGTGATTAACTTTACAAAATCCCATTTTGTATATGCTGCTTTAATGAACCAACCTTAGTTAGATATTTGCAACATGCATATCAGTGATGCATTCTTCATGTTTTAACATTGTCAATAAATTATTATTTAAGAAGGGTAAGCCTAAGCAAAAGGAGAAAGTGATATATGAGTATTAGAACATATAATATGTATCAAGAACATTTTAGTTAAGCCATGGAACTTTTGGAAATTCATGCTTAGCGAATTTTGATGGTTTTGGTAAATTGTTGCTTTGCTCTATTCATCTCTTCCATTTTGTTATTTATCTCTCACCTTATTGTTTTCACAATTTTTTTTTTCTGTAAGGAACCTTTTTATTTCTTTTTTGTTTAACTTGGAAATTTTTTTTAATAAACCATTTTTTCATATTTTTCTAATATTTTAGCCATAATTATACAATTGATTTTTCCATAAGCATTGGAGTTTAGTCAAAATATTTTAT
Organism: Erythrophleum ivorense; assembly: GCA_026724425.1. Classification (NCBI taxonomy): domain Eukaryota; kingdom Viridiplantae; phylum Streptophyta; class Magnoliopsida; order Fabales; family Fabaceae; genus Erythrophleum; species Erythrophleum ivorense. The sequence goes on from JAIUCV010000003.1 coordinate 7,776,153, forward strand.
ATGATACATAATATGCAATCAAAACTTTGAAAGAATGGCCATAAAATATGCAATTTTATTGAAAACATTCTATTTATATACATTAAACTCTTTATTACAACTTAGATCGAGTAAAGTGCCTGGTCATTACATTGAAACTTTAATAAAAGTCAATAAGTCCATTTGTTCATAATACAAGTCCATGTTACTACATTGAAACTATAATTTTTATCTATTTTACTAGGTTACAATCAATCATAAGACAAGCCTTTGTGAAGAAGATCAAGAAATAACTAGAATTGTTTTTTTTAGCTTCATGCTTTCTATGTACTTGTATCATGTTCCATGCTTTCTTGATGCTTTGCATGTTAAGGGTAGTCCTTTGTTTTTGTCTTGTCTTGACCAACAATACATTTAACTCAAATTGTATAGCACATGCCTTTGTTGAGCAAAATCTTAATATGCTTGTATATTTTGTTTCAATATGCTTCTTATGCTTGTATTTGTTTGTGTAAGAGAAACAAATATGACATACTCATTGTCCAAGGTGATCAAGTATGCTATACTAACTAAACAACACACAAGACATGAGTTTTAAGGCTTTAGCACCCATAATGCATAAGATACCAAAACAAGTGGGCTATGCTCAAAATGATTGAAACATGTACAAACTACATGTTTGCTAAGTTGGGACACTTGCAATTGTTACCTAATTGATACTCATTTGCAGCAAGGATTGAAAGTTCACGTGCAAAATTCAAATAAAACCAGCTACAACATTGTTCATTAAAAACTTAGAGAAAAGTTTGCTGTTAGAGTTTTAAAACATATGATATAATACATAGTATGATAGACTTTAGAGAGGTAAGAAGTCAACTCTATTGTATGTAATTCTATTCTTCTTTTGATTCTTCTTCGCTCACTAAATCCAATCTCATTTTCCAACCATCCCTTGGGTAGAAATGAAATAATCAGTTCAGTAATCATAATAATTCCTTTAGTCAGGAAGTTGCTAGTTTCCTTACTTAAAATAAATTTGGTGTATTTAAGGAGGGCATACTTATAGTGGCATAAATCATTATATCTAATCTTTATTAATTTCTGTCAGTTTTTAATAATCAAACTACAAATCTAAAATTACTAATACACCAAATTTATAACCTTCTAATGCATAAATGTAACATAACCGTAAATTAAGCTGCAATCTATATCAGCATATCTAAGATGGTGATAAATATTATGTCATCCAAAAATCTCTCAATTGATCCTTAATTAAGTGAAATAAAAGCCTTTGGTTTGCACTTTCATTCCAATAACAAACAACTATACATATCTATTGCTAGGAAGTATAAACATGTAAAAGAGATTACAATAATAACATAACCAATAAGGTTTCAAGTTTGATAACATGACTAATAGCAAAAAGAAATTGACACAAAATATTAGCAAGTTAAGTCTCACAAAAACACCACATATGATGGTGCAATAGTTGGTCAAAGGATAGTCTTTAAATTGATCAAATCATTACACAAAAAATAAGGCTAAATGACTTTTAATCTGTTATATAATTGGCATTACACATTGCATCTTAGAAACATAAGGAAATAACAAAGGCAAGATATTTAGAATATCCAACATGTACAAAAAAACAAGTAGTGCATGTATGCAATAACATCACTTAAATAAAATTGATAATCATCTATAGTAGGGATCAAACATTTATAGCATCATTGATTCAAGGAAATGAGGGAAAAGGCATCCCATTAAAAAGCCAACTCTCATCTCAAATATGCATTTAAGGAAATTAGGGAAAATGTACCATCTTAAAACAAAAGCCCACCTCAGACCATTGCTTTTGACCTTCCAGGAATGCATATGAAGACGATAATGCAAACAATGATGGCAAGAGTGATAGATGCCAAAGAAGACAAGTTGTAACAATTTGAATTTGATTGAGTTGCAAAAGGTGTGATACAAATAGTTATGTTAAAAGGATGACTGAGATTGTTGCAAGAAGGACGATTGGGATTGCTTAAATAACTTAGAACACGTGGCACGTGTATGGCCTTCATATCATGCAAACGATTATGATATAGTGACAAAATGGTGTGTTTCTTTATTGTGTATGTGATGCGTATCTCTACGATATGCAGAAGATCATGATGCCTAAAAATAAAGAGAGAGAAAGAAGGACATAGAAAACACAGAATTTTGAGTTATTTATTATTTAATTTTTTAAAATTTATATTTGTCAATAGCCTTATATTTATATATTATAATTTTATAATATTATTTTAAAAAGTAAAACTTGATCGCATGTTACCAAATTTATTAAAATTCATGACAATATCATCGAATTTCATATTGAAATAAAAAGATAAAAAGATTTTTACTATGATGATATAGCATATGCCTTCCTTATTTTTTCTCCACTTCCCAAGCGTCTTTCACACTCTCTCACTCACTTCCTTCATTTTTATTAGGCCTGCCCATTTACTTTTTTTCCTTGTTGGTCAAAATTGAAAAGAGAGTAGGTTGGTGTTATATATATATATATATATATATCAATCAAGCTGATCTTTGTCCTTTCTTTCTCTAATGTAATTTTTAAAAGAAGAAAAATAAGAGACATGAGGAAAGAAGGAAAAGGTAAAAAAAACAAAAAAGAATTAACCTACTACCTATGGGAGCATAACTATCCTTCCTCCCTTTGATAACCACAATCTCGATATGATTCTTTGAAAAGGAAATAACATAAGAGCTTCTAGCATTAAGAGTGACTACACAAACATGATAGGGGAGATGTTAGGCTCTCATTCTTCCTTTTGGAACCCTATTTGGAGATGGTTGAGACTTGAAAGGATTAGGCACTTCTTTTGACTTGTAGCTCATAATAAACTTCATATAAAGGCTTTCCATAGCAAATGGAAAGGTGGGTTGTCTTCTTGCCATAGGTGTAGCTATTGGGAGACAGTGCTTCATATCTCAAGGGATTGCTCGCATGTCGTTGCCCTTTGGAACAAGCATATCCCTTATGATTGAAGAGATGTTTTCTTCTCAGCATTCTTAACATAATGAATAGCATTGAATCTTAGTGATGTTGCTTTGCTAGAAGATGTAGTCTAGTGGAAGTCACTTTTGGGGCATGTTGCTGGCTACTTTACAGAGATAGAAACTTGTAGCTCTTTAACATCCTTTCAATTAAGGTTTTTTATAAGTTTGGTTTAATTCAATTTGGTTTTGGACCAAAACTAAACTAAACTCACGTTGTCCGTTTAGCATTTTCTTGAATTTTGTTGATTTTGACTTTTAATTAGTTTGGTTTAGTTCAAGTTTTTTTTTTTCTAAAAGTAATTTGATTTTTTTAAAGATTTTCTTTCTTATAATATGTAACATTTGACTTTTAATATAATGCATTTCTTAACATTCTAACCAATACTAGTATTGAAATAATTAATTATTATATATTATTTTTCTAAAAAAAGGTATCCCTCATAATTATGTTCAATTATTCTACAGTTGTAATTAAATATCATATATAAAGACAAATAAAATAATAACATTTTTAAGATAGCTTATTTGATAAGCTCATCTAAATATAAGTAAAGTAAAAAAAAATATTACTATTTTCTTATTGATAAAAGGCTTATGTATGAGTTGGACTTAATTAATATAAGTCAAAAAATAAAAATTATTGGTTTGGTGTGGTTCAATTTTAACTAAACCAAATTTGACAGAATCAAGAACCAAACCAAACTTATCAATTTTATAATGTCCAAAACTAATTTTAATTTTTTTAAATCGATTTAGTTTGATTTTTATTCATTTGGTTCAGTTTAATTAGTTTGGATCGATTTTGAACACCTTTACTTTCAACCCTTGTTTAGACACCCCTCTTGGCTCGAAGCATTCTTATATTTGTACAAGCAATCATGCATACTCAGCCCAATATTTTGATTGCAAAAGACAAACTCGTAAATATGTTTTTAGTTTGGTGGTAATTGTTTGAAGATATTGAGGTTAAGCATAATTACAATCTGCTGGCCCTAATATTTTAATATGATTTTGAATTATTTTGATGATAATAAAACTTTTATATTAAATCTATAAAAATATTAAGTTAAAAATAATTAAATATTGTTTACCATCTTATTGAATTAAAAGTTATTTAGTTTATTTTAATAAGCAATATTATTTATTGAAAGAAAATAAAACAAATTATAATAGAGCATTACATTAATGTAAAATATTTTGATTGGGTTATTCAAATCAAATCAATTGATTAAGTTTCATATTATTTACTTTATTTTATTTGGCTTTTTAATCTATTTGTACTTATAATTTGTTTAGGTCATAATATCTAAAATTATTGTTAAGTTTCATTCTATTTTATTGGGCTTTGTTGATCTAAACACTTTAATACCCAAAAAAAATTATAAAATGCACTTGAATAAAAATGTGAAATGCTAAAAGAAAATAAAAAAATTAATATAAATACTTTTTGTTATAAAAATCAAAATATGTAAATACATTAATTGCATTGAATGAGCTTTGAAAGCAAAATTTATATATTACTTCTTTTCAAAAACGTGGTATGATTAGAACAATATAAGAAAATAATAAATTGATTTACACATTTTGTAATAAAAGAAATATTCTAAAAAATATGGCATAGCTTAAACAAATGAAGGAATATACAATACCTCTTTTAATTCTTTTCATTACTAAAGTCAAATATGTATAAATTGTTTAAAAGCTGTGATGCAGAGAAAAAGTAATATTCTATTTCATTTTGTCTTATCTTCATCTAATTTGTTTGAGACATTAACTGAATAGTTTAAAATGGAAGTCTTTTTCTCTACAACTACTGGAACAATAATAAAAAAGAAAAATAATAATAAATGCCTATGCAAACTAAAAACTATTTTCATACTCACATATGCTTCATGATAAGTAAGATATAAAAGGGCAATGAATATTGTGCAAATTCCTTTCTCCCTCAACGACTATTATAGAAACTACTCTCCAATGGAAATATTTTGAAACTTTTATATAAATGGAAAAAGAAGAACAGAAAAAAAAAAGAAATAAAGTAAAAAATAAAAAGAAAAATTACATTACAATTCTCCTTTAATTTCTTTATCTTATCTAAGCTGACTTTATGATATTATCTAACTTAATAGAGTTTTTGAAAAAGAGTGTTTATTTTAATTCCTTTTGATAAAAGTTTTAAATTTATCCTTATATTATTCTGTAAAATAAGTTTAGATTAAGTTTAGTGAAAAACATTCGAAAAAAAAAGAATTTTAGGTGAATTTGTACAAAACCCAATTATTATATTAGTTTGATATGAGTTTAAAAACATTATGTTTGTAGTAAACACATGTAAAAACATTCTACTTGTAATATAAAAATTGAATGAAAAAATTCCTTTAGAAATTTAAGGGACAGGCAGATGACTAAACTAAAATAAATTTGGTGGTGTTTCTTTTTTTTTTAATGCTTTCTTTTATTACTTTATTTTTAAACTACTTTAAATTTGAAAGTTACTACACTTTCTTATTTAAAGGACACTTTAAATTTGTATTAACTCTCTCCACTACTTATGTGTCTTTTAATTGTTGTTATTTAACTAACTATACTTTTAAAGGATCTTCTACTTACCTATTGTAACTCACTTCACTTTCAATTAGCTTGCTCTACTTCAGCCTTCTCTACTTCTATGTATACATGCCTAGTTCATTCCATCTTAGTCTTTTTTACTTTTGTGTATACTTAACTCATTCCACCTTAACCTCACTATAGGAAATTACTGGCAAGAGGACGCTGGCCTAACCATGGGTACCATAACCATGGTTAAGCCATGGCTTTAACCACAATTAACCTAAACGTGGTTAAGCCACAGAACATAACCACGGTTTTAGTAAACCGTGGCTAAGGTTGAAACTTAGCCACGGTTTTACTTCAAACTGTGGGAACCATTACCATGGTTTGGAAAAATCGTGGGAAACTAACCACGATTTTTCCCAAACCGTGGTAAAATAACCACGATTTTTCCCAAACCGTGGTAAAATAACCACGATTTTTTAATAGATTGTGGTTAAAATTATGTCTTAACCACGGTTATGTCAGAACCGTGGTTAAGACATAAGGTTTTTGACCGTTGCAAGCCGGCCACTCCTGCTTTATGTGTCTGTCACTTTCATTGTTTATGTTTTCCCTTCTTCCTTCAATTTCCCTCTACTTCTTCACCGTTCTACATTGCCATTGCTTCACTGTTTCAGTTGCTGCCCATTTGTGCATCTTCCTTCAGCGTAGGATCTCTATTGGGTGGCATTGGTTCTGTGAGTTATCTAAGTCCCTTTTTGTGTTAGTTTTAGTTTTCTTTTATTTGATTTGAGATTCTAATTTTAGTTATGGCATGGAAGCTTTGTTTGTTTTGATTGAAATGTTAGATAAAATTGTGGTTGAGATTTTGATTTGGATTCTAAAATGTGGTTGAAATGTTGAATAAAATGTGGTTGGATTTGTGGTTTGAATTATTATTGCTTATATGAAAAATGACATTTGCTTAAAATAAAAAATATTTATCATTTTGAAAGTAATGTTTTGACATTTATATTTGAAATACTGAACCATAGTAAAATGATAATATATTTTATCAATTTGAATTAATTATTTTGTTTTATATCTTTTGTTAGAAATTTTGCATATGTTAACTTCTTGTAATTAAATAGAAACATATTGTAATTAATATTTAAGAGACTATTGTATAAAAAATATAAGAAAAAAATGGGAGCTCATCCTTATGAATGTGTGATGGACTTATACTTGAGAGAGAGAGAGAGAGAGAGAGAGAGAGAGAGAGAGAGAGAGATTGTTGAGTTTAATCATGAGTGTAAGTGGAAAAAAGTTTTATATTAGATAAAACTAGATAAAAAAAGAGATATATAATTAGAAATAACTCATATATTTAATGCTTTCAAAATTTATGTCAAGAGGTGGTGTCAATCCCATGTATATAATCCCTCTCAACAAAGATTTTAAAAAACACAAGATGTTGATACAATATTTATTAAGAGGAGTAAAACATTAACCGAATGAGATTCTATACCCAAATTGGCTATGGAATTGGATTTGTTTTCATTCAAGTATAGGTTTATGATAGAGAAATATTGAATACATTTTTTTAAGTTATTAATATTTATAATTTTTTTAAAAATTAATATTATTTTAAAATAATGAATAAATTATATATACCTCTATTAAATTTTACTAAAATTATATGAATCTCTCATAAAACAAAAAATTACAGTAAACAGAAAATTTCTCATAAAACAGAAATAATCTATTTAGATGATGAATTTTCAAGATGCAAGATTCTCTTTTAACTAAAGAGTTGTGTAATTTACTATTATCAACTTTAAAAGTTAATTAGACAAATAGTATTAAAATTTTGCACAAAATTGATTAAAGGGTCTATGGTTATTTTTTAAAGTTAAAGAAGATAAATTACACAAAATTAATAAGATCTTTTTTTTTAATGATTAAACAATTAAAGAGGTTTCTTTTTCTTTTTTGAAGGTTATATAAATGGACAAGTCTTGGACTAATAAACCTTGAAATACTTGTGAATACTTAGATGGGTTGAATGAATTTTTAAACTTTGCATTTGTTAATGGAGGTGTGGAAGGAAAATAATATGTCCATGTCCTAAATGTCGATTTAAAAAATGGCATATTAGAGAGGTTGTGCATGATCACTTGATTGTTAAACCTTTCCCACAAAGACATACGTTTTGGGTTAAACATGGAGAGAAATTTAGAAATGAACTTACTGTAGAACCTCAGTTACAGCCACAAGCGAGAGAAAAATGAATTTGTAGGAATGATCCTATGCAAGACATGGTTGTTGATACATTTAGAGTTTATGATAACGAAAATGTAGAGGAAGTTAAGAATCCAGCTACACTAGTAAACCAAAGGTCAGACAATGATGCAAAAGAGTTTTATGAGTTAATGAGAAATGGGCAACAGAATTTATTTGAAGGGTGTGAAAAGTATTTAAAATTATCTTTCTTAGTTAAACTATATCACATTAAGTGTTTATGTGGAATAAGTGATAAAGTTATGTCAATGATATTGGAGTTATTAGCTGATGCCTTTAACCAAGCACATATTTCACCTTCTTTCTATGAGGCCAAGAAAATCATTAATAAATTGGAACTAAATTATACAAAAATTCATGCATGTCCAAATGATTGTATGTTGTATTGGAGGGATGATGAAAATAAGGACGTGTGTGAAAAGTGTCATACATCTAGATGGAAATCAAAAGTTAAGGGCAGAAAACGGATCAAACGGCCCGCACAAGTACTTAGATATTTTTCATTAACATTATTTTCAAAGACTATTTATGTTATCTAAGACTGCTGAGCATATGAAATGGCATGCCACTAATAATAATAATGATGGTATGATGAGGCATCCGAGGGACTTTGAAGCTTGGAAGCTTTTTGACATAACACATTCTCAATTTGCTTTAGATCCTTAAAATGTACGTCTTGGGTTAGCCACTGATGGCTTCAATTCGTTTGGCACTTTAAGTACAAGTTATAGCATATGGCCAGTGGTTCTTATACCGTACAACCTTCCTCCCTGGATGAGTATGAAACAAAGCTCATTCATTCTATCAATGATAATTCCAGGAAAGCGAGCACCAGGCAATGACATTGATGTCTATCTACAACCGCTAATAAAAGAGTTAATAGATCTATGGGATTTGAGAGTTGAAACCTATGATTCTCATACTTATGAAGTTTTCAATATGCGTATAGCTATGATGTGGACTATAAGTGATTTTCCAGGGCTTAGAACATTATCTAGTTGAAATGTACATACTGGGTTAGCTTGTCCATCTTGTAATTTTGATTCAACTCCTGTGCGACTATATCATAGTCGAAAGTGGTGTTTTATAGGCCATCGTCATTTTTTAAACTCAGTACATAAATTTAGATTGGCTCGATATCAATTTGATAGAAGAGAAGAGAAGAGGAATCCTTCAAAAAAAATTACGGGCTTAGAAATCTTACAACAAATTGAAAATGTTAATGATGTATTCGGAAAAGAGGTGGAAGTTGAAGGTCAGGGAAAGAGACCTAGAAAGGTTAGTAGTATAGATAGTGATACTCAATAGTGGTGTAAAAAAAGTATATTTTTTAAACTTTCCTACTGGGTAAATAATTCAATACACCATAATCTTGATGTGATGCACATTGAGAAGAATATTTATGATAATGTACTATTCACTTTGTTAAATGATTCTAGCCAATCAAAAGATCATTTAAATGCACGGAGAGATTTAAATCAAATGGGCATTAGGCCTGATCTTTGGCCTGATAACAATGGTAGATACCCTTCCGCTGTATTTACTTTGACAAATGTCAACAAAGATGTATTCCTTAGGACTTTAAAAAATATTACCGTTCCAGATAGTTATTCAAGTAACATTTTTAGATGTATTGATTTGAGACAACGTAAGATTGGAGGGTTAAAAAGTCATGATTCACATGTTCTTATGCAGTAACTCCTACCCTTAGCTATGAGAAACACACTTCCTAAGCAAGTGTCAGCAGTTCTGATTGACTTATGCTCATTTTTTAGACAATTATGTAGTAAAGCATTAAGTGTGAATGAGCTTGATCAACTTTAGAATATAGTTGTTATTACATTATGTCATCTGGAGATGTTATTTCCTCCTTCATTCTTCATAGTTATGATCTATTTGATTGTACACTTAACTGATGATGCTAAACTTAGAAGTCCTGTCCAGTATCGATGGATGTATCCTATAAAAAGGTAATTAATACTTATTAGATCATTTGTATTTGTTCCAAATTATTTTATTTCTATTTGTGATAATGTAATATAATGTGCTTAATAGGTATTTAGGGAAGTTGAAATCTTACGTGCGAAATAAGGCACAGCCGGAAGGTTCCATAGCTGAGGGTTACTTGGCTCAAGAAGTTTTAACATTTTGTTTGAGATATTTGGATGGAATTGAGACAGTATTCAATCAACCTAGACGTTTGAATGATGAGCCTGATGTTGGTCCATCCTCTGTCAGTACTTTGTTTCCATTTGTTGGAAAACCAGTGGGTAGTTTTGAATACACTACTTTCTCCCCTAAGGAAAAATTGCAAGCACATCGTCACGTATTAACCAATTATAGAGAAATGGATCCTTTTCTTTAGTGAGTGATTTATATTTTAAATTTAGTATTAACTATATAATTTTGATGACCTAATTAGTTTATGTATGTCATGTAGGGAATTTAAAGATCACGTTAAAAGACAATTAAGAAGTCGTACGCGATCTTCATCAGAAATTGATAAGAGAGTTCATAAAGAGTTTATTGATTGGTTTTTTCGTCATGTAAGCACGTGTATATCTTTTACCATTTTACCTTTCATAAGGAACACTATAATTAAACACTCCTTTTATTTTGTTCCAGATAAGAAATGATGTCAATAGATCGTATTTCATTGATATGAATTTTCTTGCCATGGGTCCACTTGATAAAGCAAGGCGATATACTGCTTATAATGTCAATGGATTCAAATTTTAAACTTTAGCTTAAGACCAAGGATTGAAAACTCAAAATAGTAGAATCTTTGATTCTTTTGGAACAAGAAGTTGTGCAAGTGGACGCGATAATAACATGCAATTTGGTGGTGTACCATATTATGAAAAATTGTTGGACATTATTGAATTAAATTATTATGGTCGATTTGTAGTCGTACTATTCAAGTGTATGTGGGCCAATACAACTAATTCAAGAGGCATGAAGAAAGATGATTTCGGATTCACTTCTGTCAACTTTTCACGGTTGATACATACTGGTGACAATGAAGATGATAAACCATACATTCAAGCCTCTGAAGCTCAACAAGTATATTATATGGAAGATGAGTAGGATAAAGATTGGAGTATAGCTGTGCATTTAAAACCGCGTGACTTATATGATATGGGTGAAGATGATGAAGATATTTATGAGAGTGAGCCAAACCAACCTCAGCGAGTAGAGACGCTATTCCCAAACTTGGAAGTCCATTTATGCTTGTCTAGGTCAAACATTATTTAGTTTGTTTAGTTTTTTCCTTTTTTGCATTGTTATTAAATAGATATGTTTGTATATTTTTTATCTCAATGGGTTATATAAATTTATATATTTTTTGTTGCAATTAACAGAACCTCAGAAGATGAAAAAGTTTTTCAAGAAATCTAAATTAGTTAGCACAAGTGGAGCTGGTGGGTCTAGTAGCAATAGTTCGATGCCAAATGTGCTTGTCAATGATGGGGGACATCCCAGTTACTTGGATCCTATTAATCCAACAAGCACATCGACATCACCTGTTTCAAATGTTCCTGATATCCCTGGTTTGCAGCTAGATTTGAACGTTGAGGATCTATTCACAGATGATGATCAAGAGGCGTGCGAGCAGCTTACACAGCCTACACGAAGACCACAAAGGAGAAATTAGTTAGTTGAAATTATTGGTAAATAAATTAACAAGTATGTTAGTGTTAATGCTAATTTACTTATTTCTCATTTGTATACTAACTTTAATTCAATAGATGAGGTCGGAACAATGACACATTGGCAGATGACTGTACATGATGTTTGGGTCCTTCCTCATGGGCAAAGGACAATAGTATTATGGAACAATTCCCTTCAACCAATTGAAGATGGCAGTGGATTGTTAGGTGTTTTTCTAGGCATAGTTGGGACGGATTTAAAATCATTTCCACTCATTTACACAGATTGGAGAAATGTCCCTCAAGAGTACAAAGATCATGTATATACTAATGTTATTCAGGTAATAACATATTTAATATTCATTTCTTATCATATTGAGTTCATATATTAACTAATTGTGATATTTTATTTTGTAGACTAAATTTGTTGTTGATAATATACATAAGAGATATATTCTACAATCATTGGGAGCTAGATGGCGACATGCATACTATGAATTATATAAAAATGATGGGACTTGCACTAGGGAACAAATAATTGAAGATGTCCCAAATGGCATAGATAGGGACCACAAGGCGTCATTTATAAATCAGCGCTTTAGTGAGAAGTCTTAGGTAATCTCATTCAATTTCTTAGATGCATTACTTTTTACATTATAAAGCACTTTAAGATGTACTAATCACATTTAATATCTTTCTTAATAATTAGAGGATTACAACGACAAATAAATAGAACAAAAAGATGCTAACCATGCCACATACAAGTGGTTCAAAAAGCTTTGCATAGAAAAAAGCTAAGATGATAAAGACATTTGAATTATAAGACATTTGAATTATAAGTCATTTGAATTTTAAAAACAATTTAAGATATGTCTCATATTTTTAATTTTGTAGGAAGCTGATCATGGGGGTCCAGTATCACGTGGAGATGTGTGGACTGCAGTTCACAGACATGATGATGGATCTTATATCAATGATGAAGTTAAAACTATCTATGTAAGCATTTGAATATCATAGGTGTTGACTTTTGATTTTAATTAAAGACTTTATTTTCCAATTGATTTTTCACTCTATATTCAAATTTGTAGGAACGGATTAAAATGTTTCAAACTGAGGACTCTTCTTCTCAAGAAATTTCAAGTGATGATTCATTGGCCCAAGCCTTAGGAAACAAAGAGCATTGCGGCAGCGTTCGAGGAATGAGATTTGGTGTTTGTCCATCTCAAGTGTTTGGATGTCGGGCTTGTGAGAATTCATCCGAACCTTTTTACGCAGAATTGCAAAATGAGGTTGATCAACTAAAAGCACAAATGGCTGAGAAAGATGAGCAACAACGACAAGTAGAAGTTGAAAATTCTGCAATAGTTGAGTGACAACGATAATTAGAAGCAACCATGGCTTTCATACTCCAAAATTTTTAGGGTACATTGCCACTAGAGCTTGCAGTCTTACAAGGCCGAGGGGTAATTTTTCAAATTTTCATTCTAATTGCAATCATATCAATTAATAATAACTAATATTTTATTTAAAATTTTAGGGACCAAGTGATCGGGACAGAGAATATCAACCAACAAATGATAGTCACTCCCCATAAAATTGGAGATATTGCTTGGATAAGCTTGTTTGTAGATTATTAGGCCATCAATGTATTTTTTTTAACTTTAATGATATTATGATTGTTATTATTGAAACATGGATGTTGCTCTTGAATGTATTGTGCAATATTACTACTATCAATGTATTTTTTTTCATTTCAATGATATTACAATTGTTGTTATTGAAATAGACTTATTGCTATTGAATATGTTCTTCAACATTGTTATTAAAAATTAATTATTGGATATATCAATTAAAAGATATAATTATAAATAAATAAAAACTGTGGTTATGTCATGTCTTAACCACGGTTTACTTAAACCATGGTTAAGACGTGGTGTTGTCACGGTTTTGTAAAACCGTGGTTATGGCTAAGAATTGTCACGGTTTTACCAACGATTTAAGTAAACCGTGGTTATGCCTTTCTCCACGAACAGTTTAACCATGGATTTGATAATCATGGCTATGGTTCTTTACCATGGTTAAAATCGTGGTTAGGATCAATAAAAAATCGTTGTTAAATCTACATTTTTTTGTAGTGCCTCTTCCATTTTTGCGTGTCATAATTTTAATTAATTTTTTATATTTTTTGTGTGTATCATATTCACTCTCTTTAAATATAATCATCATAATGGGGTTTCGAGAGACTACAGGGTGTGAAGGAATTATTCGAAACTCGCATGGAAGCTGGCTAAATGGGTTCTCACAAAACATCGGGTGGTGGTCCTCTTTAGTGGTTGAATCTTGGGGTGCCTACGCTAGCTTAACCATAGCTTGGAGGCTAGGTTTCAGGAAGGTCCATGTTAAACTGGATTCGTAGCTTTTGGCTCTCTCTCGTGAATAAGGAAGTGGTAACGGGCCAGCACCAGAGCCACTTAATCGTGGAAATTGGAAGGATGACACAAAGAGATTGGGTTGTTAGGGTGTCACATGTTTTTCGCGAAGCTGAGTTGTAGACCTTCTAGTAAATCACCAATAATGCAAATAGCGCAAGGGACCCAACCGCTCGCTCATTGCCATATATTTTCTAATGATTCTCTAACTGGGGAAATTATGACTCAGCAATGCCACAAGCAGATCCATCAATGTTCGCATTATAGTTATAATGTAATTTTTTTAGTTGTAGTCATCTGTCTTTCATGATGTATAAAAAAAATTGTGTCAATTTATGTTTCTTTTGAAAATATTTTTAATAGAGTTTTATTTTTAAAAAAATGTAAGAAAGAAGTAATCAATGCATGGAATAGAAAAAAACAAAAGGAGATTATAGGTAAAAGAAAGGGGAACATTGTAAATATTGATTTTGAATAAGGATATTTTTATCTCAAAAATAATTTTTTTTTTTTTTTTTACTTTTACTTCTAGTTCAAAGGATAAGTTCCAATTTCTTGCTTTCTTTTCACGGCAAAAATATTGCTTCCACTATTACGTAAAAGAAAGTCTAGAATTTGGTCAAACACAAGAAAAATTTGTAAACGGTTTTGTTTTTTTTTGAGAAATAAATTGCTTTCAACCAATAGAAAAGGTTGCTCATTTTTTCACTTGTACGTAGACAACGACATACAAGGGGAAAGTGCAGGAATTCCACGTCACGAGTTAATGATCATATACTCTTGTTCATGTCACATCGGTAAGTTTATTAAATGATTATGGATTTACTTGATAGAAAAACCATTTTGAATAAAGAAAAATATTTGGAGGGCATAATTGATAATTTTTATTTTTATACATCAAAATTGGAAAAAAAATAAGAATTAAATCATTAATTTACTCTAAAATTTTGTAATTGTAAATGGCTTTCCTCGAACTAGACCAAAAAAGTAAATTACTTGAAGTAAAAACAAACTAACCCACCAAATTTCAATACAAGTTAAAAAAAAGGCAAGATATTGTTAGTATGTGTAAAATGAAGTCTTGAAGTTTTGATTATTAGTTATTTATTTTTTAGTTAAAAAGATAAATTTTTTTAAATATTGATCTTAATACTTAAATTCAAATAATTAAAATAAAAGGCACACTTCCTAAACTGACTCGTGGGATTTTAGATATAGATCAACTTATTGTTGTTTCTGTGTGAAAGATAAGCATTAAGACGGTGTTCACAGTGAATGAAATGAAGTTCAAATATATTCATCATACCTCTACGTCAATTACTACAACCTTATCTCTGCATGCAAATAACTCCTATCCTTTTGTCACTTCAAACAAAAAGGAGAGGATGAAGACAAAGTGAATTGCATACATGTCTTGCTTACTGCTCGTCCTGTGAAGCTGAAGCCAAAGAAAACTTGCCCCCACGTGGAGAAAATAGGATGAAGATAAGGTAAGATGATGAAGAAAGAGAAACGAAAAAGTTGGAAGGGACAAGGACGTGAGGACAAAGGAAGCCACCTGAATGCATTGCAAGATTCATCATATGAGGATGAAGCAAGATACAATCATTCATTTTTATTTGTTGTTATATATATATATATATATATATTTATTTATTTATTTATGTGAAAAAGCGATAATAACATTTATATTATAACAAAAATTTATGTGATTATCTATATATTTTATTTTACTTAACTAAATATATTTTTATTATGTTAAAATATTTTATACTAATAATATATTTTTATTATGCTAAAATATTTAGGTGGGTGGACTTAAATTTATTCTATATTAATAATATATTTTTATTATGTTAAAATGTATCTCAAATCAAATTTTTATTAAGACGGATGAAGGTGGGCAAATTTTAATATCATATTTCTATTGTTAGTTTTTTAAATTATTCTTTTAAAAAAATTTTCTAAACGTTTAAAAAATAAAAAATTAATTGAATTCGGAGAATTACATTTATCCGTAACCGGAAAAAGAGAAAAAAGGAAAAAGTCATTCTGTACAATTTGAAGGATAAAATTGTCTAAAAAAACAGTTACAATTTTTTTCTCTCCCCCTCTCTACACGTTGCATCCAAACGGGGGAAGAGAAACTTCCTTCTCCGCCCCTCTCTCTCCCCCTACTTTCCTCTCCACTTTTCTCTTTTCCCATCCAAACGAAGCATTAAATTCTAGGGGGATGTGATGTGTTTGGCTTCTATCCCTATCCCGTCTCTTTCCTTCTTTCCAAAGCCTTGTGCCTCTTTCGTCACACCAAAAAAAAATAGAGGAAAATTATCCTAATTTTATGTAGGTCTGACAAAATATGAATATTTGATTCTTCATAAAATAGTAAAGAGAAGGAAAAAAAGATAAAATAAATTTGAGGAAAAAAATTAGAGTTGTTGCCAATGGGAAAGCGTGCCATGGTTATCATCATAGTTTTAAACCTAAGATCTTTTGATAAAATGAAGCAAGAAACAATAAACAAGGAAAAAAATCCACCATAAATCCAGAACTGAATTAATGTTTGGATTCTTAAAAATGAAAACTTTTTATAATTTTTGTCTTTAATTTTTGACCTCTCTCAATCTTTTCTTAAAGATAAGAGTAGGGTTTAAACCCTTGACATGATACATATTTAATTTGTTGATGCCATGTGAGGTACTAAATCGACCCAATTTCTCTCATTTTGAAGAACAGCTCGCTGATTTAGTATTTATGTAAATTAGAAGAACTTCTTATTAATCAAATTATGATGTGGGATTTTTATGGTGTTTATTATGAGTTGACTCAGTCCTTTGTTAATTTAATTAATTATATTAATTAAACTCTTGAGATAATTATTATCATAAATCAATGAAATAATTACTTATTGGGATAATTAATTATTATAGTTAAAAATTGAGAGAATTAGTTATTATCTAATAATTAAATTAGATCTTGAATATTTTTTAAAATTCAAGATAAACTATCGTATCCCATCAATTTCAAAATAATTTACCTATATGGGTTATTATATTTTATCTTATTAATTTAAAAATGAAAAATCAATTGATATAGATGAACAAAATGTGTTTGTAATTATTACGATATATGAACAAAAGATGCAATGTGAAAAGGAGAACCTGCTACTCTTTTATGGTCATTAGATTAGCATTGATGGTTTTCTAATATGAGACTAGGCACTGAGATTTTCATCAACCTCCCTAGACTTAAGATACCTAAAGCAACGCCAACCGAAGGTTGACATGCAGCTCAACAAGCAGAATATTTCATGATTCATAAAGCATCCTGTTTAATTTTCTCAGCTGGTATGGAATGATTGAAAATGTAACAATTTATATATATATATATATATATATATATAAAATTAGTTTTTACTCTAAATTCAACGCCACCTCTCGCAAGTAAGGCAATGGGATGATATTGCGATATGCATTATTGGAGGTTGTGGATTGTACTCGAGGGTCATCCTCCACCCAATTTCCCGTTGTTTGTGTTGGGTAGGTAGGTGGTTTTGCATGTCTTTTAGTGGGCTACATCCCATGCTTTCAAATTTCCTTCATACTCTCACTTATCGATTTTCATTTTTTTATTTTTATTTTTCTAAATTTTTTCTTTGAGTAAATTACATACATATTTTCTAAATTTTGTTAGAATTATACATATATCCCTTTTATTTTCAAAATATATCCAAATTATTTTAAAATAAAAAATTATTTTATTTTTTATTTTTATTTTAAAAGTTTCCATTAACCTAAATAAATATTTTTTAAAAAATAAAAAAATGTTAAATGAAAGATATGTTGCTTAAAAAGTTTAATACATATATTTTAAAAAAAATTAAAAATTTTAAATAGAGAATATTTTAGTTAAAAAAATTTAAAATTAAAGTAAATTGTAGAGTAATCTTTTATTTGAGGATAGATCTGTATATATTTTAAAAATAAAAAAAAATCTTTGTAATTTTAACAAAATTAAAAAAAAATATTTTTTATATTTTAATTTTCTATTATTTATTGTTTTGGATCATTCCTTAGCCCATGGTTTAGGTCCATTTTTTACTAGCCCATGGCCCACTCACCTTGCCCTCTTTTTACGTTACCATCTCATCAAATCCCACGGCTACCATTTGATCTCTCGATCACGCGGTTTCACACGTAATATCTAACAACTTCGAGGGTAATCATCCCCGCTTCCTAAATCCCGTGCTATAAATTGACCCTTCGTATTCCTTTCCCACAATTATCTACTCAAACTCGGAAATCGAACCTTCAAGAAGCGAAATCGAATCGAATCGAGGGTTGGCATGAGACCTCTTCACGGCCTTCTTCTCCTGTCTCTGCTCTTCCTCCCTCTCTGCGCCGTATCCGATGGCCGGAGGGGACTGCTGCTCGGGGGGTGGAAGCCGATAAAGAACATCAAGGACCCGCACGTGACGGAGATCGCAGAGTACGCTGTGACGGAGTACGACAAGAGAAGTGGAGCGAAGCTGAAGTTGGAGAAGGTGATCAAGGGGGAGACGCAGGTAGTGGCCGGGACGAATTACCGGCTGGTGCTGGCGGCGAAGGATGAGTCATCGTCGGTGACAAAGAATTACGAAGCCGTTGTGTGGGAGAAGCCATGGGAGCATTTCAGGAACCTCACGTCGTTTAAGCCTGTTCGAGGATAAGATAATGCGGATTCTCCCCTTCACCTTTTATCTAGTAGATCGTGTTTGATCTTTGTATAAACTATAGTTATTTATTCCCTGATCTGTATTATCCTAGGTTTATATAAACAGGTTCGAGAAATGGGAATAAAGCAGTGTATTAATGGTAATATTTCATACCAATAAAGAAGTTAGGTGTTGTTTGGAGAATTGGTTTAGAACCAAAAGACCAATCTCGATGGGTTTTCAACCGTCTGTATGAATCACAATATCATTATTGAGGGGGGATTTTTTTTCTATAAATTAAAACATTTCTTACACATTAATTAAGATCTGTTTATGGTCATTTACTCTTCTCATTAAATTTACTAGTCTTATAACTTTTTATATACGGTTCTATTTTATATATAAGAGATTTTTTTTTAATTTAATTTAATTTAAAATATAAAAATAAATTATTAATGTCTAATATATTAATTATAATATTTTAATTATATTTTTCAATAGATAAATTTTTTAAATTATGAATAATAATAATTATTAATTTTTTAAAATATATATATATACTAAATAAGAATATATTTAAAAAATATTTTTTTTGAGATAAAATTAAAAATATTAATTAATTTTAATTAATTTTTTAAATTTTTATAAATTAGTTATTTATTTTTCATATAATTAAATCTTATTATTTTAAATAACTTTTAGTAAACTATATGCAGGCCAAAAGGTAGCTAAAATTACATAATTAAATTTCAACCTTATATGAATAGTTATGAAACTTTAAAAGAATGTATCAGATTCGGTGATAAAGGTATCTGATGTGATATAAAGAAATACACTTTTAATAGAAAAATAAGTTAGTTAGAAGGATGGTATAAAATCAAAAGTAAACTATTTTTTTTCTTCTTCTTAATTTTTTTATTTACTAACATAAAAATAACTTTAAAAGAAATTTGACATGTTTTATTCCTTTACTTAGTGGTTAAGGTTTAGCAATTTAATATTTTATTATTCAGTGTTTAGGAATTTAGGGTATTAGAGTATTGGATTTAAAATTTAAAAGTTTAGAATATATAATTTAATTATTAAAGTTTTAAGATTATATAATTTAATTATTAAAGTTTTAAGATATAAAGTTTAGGAATTTTGTTAATGGATAGAGTTTATGTTTTAAAAATTTAGGGTTTAATAATTCACCATTTACAGTTCAGGATTATGACTTTAGTATTTAAAATTTTGGTGTTTATGACTTTAGGGTCTAAGATTTTAGATTTATGATTTCTTTTTTCATAGAATTTAGATTTATGAGTTGAATGTTTAGGTTTTAACGTTTTGAGTTAAGGGTTGAAGATTTTTTGTTTAATATATTAAATAATTTTAAAATATAAGAATTACAAATTGGTAGATTGCAAAAATGGGGGGGGGGGTTGTCATATTAATAAATATAGTAGAATTAATTATATTTAGTTTAAAATTTTTAATCATTACTTTAAGGACACTCATTAGAAAAAAAGAAAAAGAAAAACATTTATGTTTGACAATTGATTTATGTGGTGCCAATCATTATAGGTTAATCAACTAATTGGCAAAAAGAGTTAGATTCCGCTTTAGTAGGGTTTTGAGTTTGAAACCATGTGAATGTAAAAAACGTTTTTGGGAGAGTCCTCATGTTTCGGGCCCGATAGTAACTCCAATCCAGATTAATCATGAGTTAAGGGACTTAATAATAAGTTCATGCTCTGTGAATAACAATGATATTTACTATTAAAAAAAAGCATTATAGGTTAATCTTGTTTCTATTAGGTTTGATGTCCAGGCTCTAAACTTGAAGAAGTAGCCTTTTCTTTTTCCTTTTTTTAATAATGTATTCTTTGTCATCATGCTCTTTAGATTATTTGAATAATTTCCAAAAATTGTTAAACCTTTATACAAAAAAATATACAATTATGCTATAGATAATTTTATTTCAATCCTCTAAAAAATGTGAAATGATAATTCCAAGTAAGCCATCATAAATTAAACTTTATTTTATTTCCAAATTTATCTGTATTAGTCATACTTTTAATTTTATATCCTAATTATTTAATACATTGGATAACTTGTAATTTTTTTTTATAAAGCCAATTAATGAAGTAAATGATAACTTGTATAAATTGTTGACTAAATGATTTGGCATCCTTATAATTTATTTTTACACGAATTAATTTGTTAAAATTTATAATTCGTTGATTCTTTTATTAAATTTAATTAAAATAGATAATCTCATGCATGAGGTTTAAAGCAAATAAAAATTAAAAAATTAAAAAGAAACTATTACATTATAAACATTTTTAAAACAATAATTATATGACAAAAACAAACGTTCTTTTATTATATATATTGATTATATATTTACTCTATTTTAATGGACTAATTGAATATATTAGAGTTATAAACTTTGAAGATTTATTCTTAACTCAAAATTTAAATGGTATGTTTGTTTTATTAGAATAAAATTAATGTTTTGCGGTTTCACTCGTAATATCCAGCAACAACAAGGCCAAACCTCTTCCTTCCTAAATCCTCAAAATAAATAGCACCCTTCTTTCTATCATCTCTTCGAATTCGGAAATCGACGGTTACCATGGGACTTCTTCACAGCCTTCTTCTCCTCTCCCTGCTCTTCCTTCCTCTCTGCGTTGCTGCCGGCGGCCGTCGAGAAGCCTTGTTAGCCGGTGGCTGGACGCCAATACCGAACATTGAAGTCCCGCAGGTGACGGAGATCGCGGATTTTGCGGTGACGGAGTACGACAAGAGGTACGGAGCGAAGCTGAAGTTGGAGAGGGTGATCAAGGGGGAGACGCAGGTGGTGGCCGGGACCAATTACCGGCTGGTGCTGGCGGCGAAGGACGGATCGTCGTCGGCGACGAAGAACTACGAAGCCGTTGTGTGGGAAAAGCCATGGGAGCATTTCAGGAACCTCACTTCGTTTGAACCTGTTCAAGGATAAGATAATGTGAATTTCATTTCACTTCCCCCTTTTAACCGGTTCACCCATTGTCTATGAGATCGTGTTTGATCTGTAAAACTATAATTATCCATCCTCTGATCTGTTTTATTTAATATTTATATCAATTAACTACTTTATGCTGGTTTGAGAAATGGGAATGAAGCGGTTTATTATTCACACCAATAAAGAAGTTTGATCTTTGATTTTGTATACCCCTCACCATATTTTTTGTTTTAATCATTTTGTCACGTACGTACTTTTTTGTTTTCTTTTGGATTTTACATGCAAAATTATTCGGCCACCTAAAGTCAATTGGGAAGATTGTTCGTTGATAAAGAATTTTAAATAAAATTTTATAATTTAAAATTATATTTAATATAATATAAAAATATAAAATTTTATTTAAATATTTAGTAGAGTATAAAGTGTTATAAGAATAAAAATAAAAAATGAACAAATAATATACCAGTAACATTTGCTTTAAAGAAAAAATGAAGTAGTCTTCTTAAAAGATGATGTCTTCAATCTTACTGTCAATGTGTTGGGTTTTTTGGAGCAAAATCTTATTGTTTTTAATTAATTATGCTGTCAAATTCATTTGAAGGAAAAGATTTACATCTAAATGTTATAGATGCTGAAAATTGAAACTCACCAATCCGACTTTGGGGGTGTCATGTTTCTCGAGGAAAAAAATCAACATGGTGTAATAAGAAAATAATCATTATTATATGATTAGCTAATTAGAGTTAGTTATTATTAGTTTGTTATGCAAGCAAGTGACGTAATTAAGAAGTTTTTATTATTATGTAATTAATTAGTTAAAATTAATTAGTAAATTGTGTTAGAGTTAGTTATTATTAGTTTGTTAAATGTGATAAATATTAATTATATAGTGATTGATTAATAAATTTACTTAGATAGTAAATATTAATAATCATTAATAAAGTAGTAATAATTAAAATATTTATTGATATATCAAATAAATTAAATAAATAAAGATATAAAAGATGAAAAAAATTGTATAAAAATATAGTTAAAAATACAAAATATTGTGTGAAAGATTAAAAATAATATAATGTATTTTTATAGGTGTGATAAAATAAATTAATATTACCAAATCTATTTTTTTACAATATACAAAAAATAATTTATTCAATTATATACAATGAGTCCTTTACCTTTCACATTATAGTTGCCTTTAGCCTATAAATTCTTCATATTCTTAATTTAGTGAGTTATTAATAGGATCAGTTGGTGAAATATTTAAATCAAATGTAAAGAAATAAACTAGTTAAATTGACTATTGTGAGATAAGTAACCATTGATGTAATGATCTCTCAATTTCAAAAAAATTGATCGTTATATTCGACATTAAAAATATTTAGATCATCAAATAGTGACATAAATGACACAAAATACGAAAAATCAAAAGATCTAAATTACGATAATAGTAATGGGGGCACATAATATAAAGGACTTATATCTCCAAAGTTAGTATATTAGCCAGCTAGTATAAAAGAAAATGGACCATCATTGTCAATGTCTTATTGTGTCATTGCACATCTAACTAAGATAGACGATGTCATTGCACTAGTGCTAGTACGAAATGGTTCATCCTCTGTAATAACGGGCAACTGAGTTGATATATAACTATCATGTCTCTTGTCTAGCCTGGTCTGCTTTCCAGAATTTCTAATTATAGTAAATTAGGTGCCATTGAAGCAAGCTCGGACATTGTGAAGCATTGTTCCTTGAGAATAAGTAAAATGTTTATTTGGTTATGACCCACCTTCTCTCGAAACTCATGGTACTCCATCGAGGAAGGTCACAAATGCTCAACCTATAAAAATCATCAGTGATATCCACTTAGAAAAAATGTACGTTATTTAATGATGATATATTAAGTAAAAGAAAATAACAACAGCCACTAAATTTAAAGTTCATTGTGAAACCAATGGCACCACTCACAAGGTGGATCTATGGTCAAGTAAATGTCCAATACCAATGCATATCATTGGAAAATATGATCCAAAAGTGCTTTAGCAAGGAGTGGTTGAGATAGATGATTTTGTCATAAATTCTAAAACTTAACAAATGTCATATGTTCTTTGGGGCAATTTATAGTGTTTTTTTTTTCATAGCTGCAATATTTGCAAGACCCTTAAATTAACTAGAGGCATTAGTATTGGCTACTACCAGCCAAACTAGCGTAATATGTGATCTAGTTGGTGTCACTTAATTATATGAAAGTAAATAATTAATATTGAGGCTAGCCAAATATCTTGACCATCTAAGCGATATTGTGGAATGAGATTATGAATATTATCAAATTCAAATGATTATCAAATAATTTATGCACAACATATTAAAGTGTTATAATAATTATCACATATTCAAAATGCAATTTACTAAAAATCCATTAATGTAAAGCAATCAAATCTCATTTTCTCACATCACGTCCAATAATATTCTATATTATTGTAAGGCCATATCTTGTGGGTGTTGAGGTTTACCTACGTTCCTCCATCTGTGATTACAAGGAAGCACATCACAACACATCAATAAGAAAGAAAATTATAATAGATTAAAACTAAATAAGTGAACCTATGACACTATATAAAAATTGTTAATTGTCTTACCGAAAACTTAAAGGTGGTAGTATTGGATAGATATTTGGTTGGAGATTTGGTTATGGTGGTCCATCTATAGCTAATATTAGGAATTTATCCCGTGTTCAGAGTTGTAAGAAGGTTATACATTCATCTATGCCTTTGTTCAATAGAGTTAAAGGCATTGCAAAGTTTTCTATGCAAGTAAGCTAACAATGTAGATTCCCAATTTTATTGGCCAACTTATTCAAAATCTCACAATTATAATAAGTATATCAAATATACTTTATGATTAGATTTATTTAAAATAAAAAAACCACCATTCTATCTCAGTATATATGCATGTGCAAATCATTGCACTTATTTATCATCTACATCATCTGATAGGTGATTGAAGTTTTCTACCAACTAAGTAATGACTACCCTCTACTCATAAATTTGATCATTAGTGATTTAATCCTAAGCAATTACTCACATGTATATTTCCAAATGTAATTCATACAAACAATAATAGAGATTCTTGTGTAAGATAGGTCTAATTGGATAACAACATCCTTTAGAGCGATATTTTTAAAATTAGACCAATCATTGAATTGATCGAGGCACTAATTCACGGTTCATTATTCGAATTATGGTCAAATTGATGATAATTAAATATACTTTTTTAAAATTTTATATATTAAAATCTTAATGTAACAAATAAATTTTAATAAATTTTAAATATTTGATTACTAATTTAATAATGTTTAAGAAGTTTAAAAAATTATTTTTTAATTGAAAAACAAAAACTACCTATAATTTAAAACTATAAGTATTTAATATTCAACTTTTGGACTTTCAAAATTATTTTAAAATTTTACTTATCATTAAAAAAAGGAAAATGGTAATTTTGGCAAAAAAATCTTAGTATTTGAGAGAAATGCTACTATGAGATAAGACATAATGAAGAGTAAATATAAAAAATAGCTAAGTATGCACTTTTTATTCTTTTTTATTCTTTTTTTTTAATTTCTCCATGTTTCAACTCTTATCTTCTTCTAGCATTTTCTATTTTTAATTTTACAAATTTATTCAAGATGTACTATTCTATTATATAAGAAAAAAATCTTTTTAAAAAACTTTATATTAGTTTAAATCATTTTTTGGTTAGTTTCGGTTCAACTGATTTTTTATTGGTTCTTTAGTTGGATAATTTTCTAAGCTAATCAAATTGGACCAAGGATCAATTCTCTGTTTGATTGGTGAAACCAACCAATCTAGTTTAGTTTTGAGAATAATGCTCTAAAATGATCATGCACTCTTCTTTGGTAGTATGAAATGTATGAGTTTAGAGATGTCATCTCTTTACAATTGTTGTCACAAGGCTAAGATTACACTTGAATTGCCCTAGTTAGGTCGTCCCATAGAAACTAGCTTATCATAAATAGTCAACAATAATGGTCAAAAGATTAGGTAGATGATTACTTATGACTTGTTGTGGATAAAACAATTAATCGTACCCTACCCAAACAACCTATGAAATGTGCCTCATATAGAGGAACAAAAGCAAGTCATCCTTTAACCCTAGTTGAATAACCTGTGACAAGCATACCATTTCTCTAATTTACCTACACAGTCAACATGATAAAGTTATAAGATTTTTACAACACATTAAATTAAAATATAAAATTGTCATAAATAATTTAACGATTTGTAAACATATTAAATTAAGATACAAGTAGCATAACTACAATCAATATAGTAAAATTACAAGAATTTTTCAATACATCAAATTAAAATTCAAATCCATCACAACAAATTTAGCTAATTTGTACACCATATCCAATTGAGATATAAGCAATATAGGTACAATCAATATAATAAAACTTTAATCAATACAATCAATGTGGATCATGCTAATAGCCAACAGGTTGATTGTGTGAATAGGTAGAATAATTATAACTGACTTGTCGAACATAACCCACACTTGTTAGGTTGCTCTGACTATGTCCAATCTATCTCATTTCGTATGCAAGATAAGTAGGATCACCTTTCTCTTAAATCATCAATGAATCATAAATTAACTTTAGACCCTCTTGTTGTGGCTAATGAACCTCACATTTAATAGGTTAGAATTGATTGCTATATGTACTACGCATTGTTTCCAAATAAAAAATTTGATCCACCAACTGCTATGTATTAAGGCTAATATGAGTACAACCTGCAATAATATATTGGCGTAAGAAGTGCTCAATCTGAAACTTATTGTAGTCACATTTATACTCAAGTAAATTAATCTTGTAACATTGACCAAATTGACTATTTCGCACATTATAAGTCTCCTAAACTTCAAATGATATGACTTTCCTGTCAAACTGTCATACAACACATATAGAAGCAACTTGTGCCACTACATCCATCTTCTTCTTAAATGTGGGACAAAATACCTGACCAGCTATGATCTGCGTGTGTACCTATTGGGCCTGTTAGATAAATCATCTATTTACCCTATACAGGGTTGTCTTTGCAAGGTCCGTGATAGACAAGCTCCTAATTCTTTTAAGAACACTGTTTATGGTCTTGGCTAAGTTCGTTTTCATGTGACCATGTTGATGACTCTTCACATTGTATGCTTGTGACCATTACTCTTTAAGAATGTTGGTTATTCAACCAATTGTTTGCCTATGTAAAACTACCACCTTAACCAGTTTTCTATCAACCACATGACTCTTATATTCATATTTAATATTTATGAATTTCTCTTTTAACCAGTTGATCCTATGTGTTTTATGGAGGTTATAAGCGACATGCGGAAGGTAGAATACATGATGAACTTATGGTGGTTGCTATCCAACCAAAATTGAAAGATGTATATCTGACAACAAGTATATTCTCCTTTTTATGTTTTACAACATGTGTCCAAAAATTGAAAAGGAATCACCACTAAGTTGGTGGTGTCTCAATTTCTATTATAACAAATGCAAATGGCACGATTTTCTTGTCATCATCTTATGATATAACTATAAGCAGTGCGCCTTTATACTTCCTATATAAGAACATCCTGTCAATTTGGATGATTGGCTTAATGTTGTCAAATGTATCAATGTGTGGCTTGAATGCCCAAAAAATATGACGAAACATATTGTTAGGTTGAAATACTGAACAACGACTAACCACATTAGCATTAAAGCATATAAAATTTTTCAGTTTTTGAAAGCATTATTAATGGCTTGATATTTTGCCTTTTATGCCTTCCTATAAAATATATTGTAGCCAAACATGCTTTGTATTTTCTTTATGATGAGGGAAATTTTAACCTCAAGGTCATCAGTCACCATTGCCATAATGCAAGATGAGATAGCATCAGAATCTAACTTTCGGTGATTTTGGGATAATGATATATAAATACATATATGTGATCCCCTATATTTTGTAATCTTCTAATGTATTTTGTTTACCTTTTTACATGTCCTAACATTTTAATTACAACTATACCTATAGTTAATACACAAAATATTTTTGTTCTTTTGAGAAGAATAATACATGTGAAATATGTGGTATACTCGAATAAAGTATAACTTCATTATATGACATACTGTTTTTATATTTGCATACTATATGCCAATGTTTAACTTTGGACTATTACTCATTTCTATAGGCTTGCCTCTTCCAGGAAACTCAGGACCACTTACTACTTCCGTATTGACCCATGAAAAAAACACAACCAATTTGTCATATCCTGCTGTGATTCTATGAAAATTAGGATCTATTAAATCATCCTCATTAACATTGCTTTTCTTATTAGACTCATTGTCATCATCATTCTCATTGTCATGATCAAAATTCATAGTAAAATCATATTCATCATCATCATCAAATTCATTCATTATGTCTTTTATCCTTATAAGCAGAGATTGAGGTAGAGTATTGTTAACCTTTTAATAAGATGAGCTCAACTAGGACATGAGGTTGATGGGAGGGATGCTATATTATTGAGTACAGCTTGACTATGAATCAAATGGGTGAATATCTCCAAGATAGAAATTAAACAAGGATGCTTGCTTAACTAGCTCATTGATATTACTGATAGATAGAAGTATGTGTGCATCATGTTAAGCCATTGGATGTGATTTGAAGTAGATATTTACTTAATTAATTAAGCATACAACTCGACACAAGTCAATTTGGACAAGTATTGAAAGTTCACTTACCACATCTCTTGAATATCAAAATCATCTTCTAAGCCGCATGTCCAATATTGCATTGGATTTAAAAAGGCTAAATACCTATATATTATATCAAACACAAACTAGTTTGAGTATAGTCGTAGCTTTTGCCCAACCAACTTTTCTAATGTGATGTCTGAATCAACTTTTATTACTTTCACTTTAAAGTACTCAAATGTCATACTGTCTTAACCATCATACATTCGTTTGTTTCCATATATACATACAATTTTATTCATATTATTCATGACTTTTTTCCTACAATTTGATTCCCAAATAAGATCTTGCAGCAATACACAAATAACAAACTAAATAGTAATATTTTAAATTATTTATACATTTATTTATATTTGGTTTAATTTATAATTTGTTTAGGTAAATTATTCCTTTTTTTCTTTAAATAATTTATGTGCACAACTCTTTTTTATTAGTAAAATTATATAATTTTTTTAACTAAAAAATGTGTTACAATTACACATTTTATTATAATAATACCATAAAATTTTAAATTTATTATTTTCATTTTAAAAATTTATCTTATTATATAAAATGTGTTATCTTTATATTTAAATTCAATATCATTTATTTATTATTAAAAAAGACTTTATTTATTTATGTAAAATCTCAATTTCTAATAACACTTAGTTGATTAAAATATTATTATTTTAATTGTTAAAAATATAAAAAAGTCTTCCATTAGTACATTATTTGTATTTAATAGTTACTTATTATTTTTATTGAATAATTTTAAAGCCTTAAACTAAGATTACTTGTTATTTTATAATTCTTTTTTGAAAAGTAGTTATTCTAAAATTATTTAATTATAATTTTTTTATTCTATAAAAAGGTACATATTTTTTTTAATTAAAAACCTTTTAAATTAAACTAACTTTTAAAAACATATTTGATTATACTTTTAGTTATTTATATATTTAAACAAAATTAAAAAATATTTACAGGAATAAAATTAATACCAACATAAACAAAATATATAAATATAACAAAAAAATAAATGCAAACAAATAATTTCAAATATCATTAAAAAAAATAAATGTAGCCATAATTATACAAAAAAGTGCAAATATATAATCTAAAATACCAATATATATCCAAAAAAAATTAACATACTAGTTATTTACATATTTTAACAAAATTAAAAAAAATATTGGCAAGAGTAAATTTAATACCAACATAATTAAGATATATAAATATGACAACAAAATAAATGCAAACATCATCCAAAAAAAAATTAAATGTGGCCATATTTACACAAAAAAAATGCAAATATATAATCTAAAATGCCAATATGTACGAAAAAATTAGTAACTTAGTTATTTACATACTTAAACAAAATTTAAAAATATTGATGAGAATAAAAATAATGCTAACATAAACAAAATATATAAATATGACAACAAAATGAATGCAAAAAAATAATTACATACATCATTAAAAAAAAGCAAATGCAATCATAATTAAGCAAAAAAGTGTAAATATATAATCTATAATGCCAATATGTACCAAAAATAATAATAGATTAATAAAAAAAATCATTCAATATAAATCATTTCAACTAATCTTTATCCTTTAAAATATTAAATTAGTGAAAAAAAAGCGTTGAAAACTTGAAGGGAAAGATAGAAGCAATTTTTAAATAATGTTGGTTGAAATTATGATTTTTTTTTCAACAAACTCCTAAAACAAATGGAAGGAAGGTTCAAAATTTTTGAACCAAATACTAAGACAAATATACTTTTTAATATAGAGCATCCTTCAAATTTTTTGAACCATAAAGCAAATGAAATAAAGACCACAATAAGATTTACAGCGTAAATCCTAAATCTACTTGTGTGTAATTTCTATCCAAGACCTGTGATTGAGTTACAGTTATTTTTTACCTTAACATAATCATTTGTTGCAAGCTATATAATAGCTTGTAAGCTAGGCTGAAGTTAAAACTTGAGGCTCTAGCTTTAGTCAAGTTTTTTAAAAAAAAGAAATAAATCAAAATTAAAGTTAGAACTTACCATTCTAACTTCAATTAATTTTTTTTAAAAAAGATTAAATTAAAAGTTATGCCCTTATTAGGTGATAGGAGTACAGTATATCAAGCTGTTTTTAGAATTTATGGTTTCAACTCTAGGGTAAAATTTTTTAAAGAAATTAAAGTTATACCCCCATCAATATGATAGAGGCATAATTATTCATGTCTAGAGTTGAAACTTTTAGTTTTGACTTCATGATTATTAATTTTTTTTCGATTTAAAAGATTTTGATCAATTCTAAAATTGGAGTCAATACATTTTATTTTGAAAATATTTATAATTTGTGAAGGTATTTCTTTTGATTGACACGAATATGACAAAATCTTTTATTCCAATCACGTTTTTGGCTCAAAATGTCCAACGTGTTGCTATCCAATTTGACAGAAATAGGTGGATTGAGCGGCCAACAATCAACATAAGTAAAGTTTTGATTCATGTTATGATATCCAATTTGATGGGGCCACCCATTAGTTTAGTCTAATGATTATGTATTCATAAGAATTAGTTCATTCGAACAGAGGTAAATACCATCACCGTTAATTTCAGGTTACTCATTCCAAAAGATTAGATTGGAAACCCTATCTTGTTTGAAAATATTGGTTTTTTTTTCCCTGAAAATAATTGAAGTGAGCAACTTGATAACAACTCTTTTCGGTGAAGAAAAATAATATTTTAATCAAATTTATGTTAATCATAATAAAAATATAAATATAAATAATTTTTTAAAAAATTATTAATATGTTTATATATCTTTTAAAATTAATTTAATATAATAAGTTTTTAATCAGCATTATTATTTTTGTTGATGTTAACTTGAAGATTTACTTATTGAAAATAAAATTTTAAATTAGCTTTGAACTTAAATTATTTTAATTTTTATTAAAAATATGAACAAAATAAAAATAAGGATAAATTATATAAATTAACTTCAAAGTCTATATTTACTTAAAAGCTTTCAAATTTAAAAGTCGGTGTGTTAAATTTGGAGAAATGCATGTGTGATTTGACACAAAGCGTATCTCACTTTTAAAAGAAAAACAACTTAGTAAAAAGGCTGATAGAAAAGCAAAAGAAAAGAAGATAATTATGTTTGACAATTGACTTGCTTGTTGAGCAAGTCGTGGGGTCAAATAATGGTGCCGTGCATTAATCCATTTGCTTGTTACATAGTATTTTTCTCTTGCAATTTCCAAAGTTGAAGTACTAGTCATTTCTTTTGGTTTTATTAATGTAGGTTTTGTCATCACCCCTTTTACTTAGATGGATCATCTATTGGCACAGAAGTTCGCCGACAACACATATATTGTGATTGATTATTGTGATTGATGGCTTTTCAAGTCCTTGTAAGTGTAACGACAATCCATTTGTGTTATTAACGTCCAAAAATTAATAAATGTGAAAATTTAAATTTATTAAATTATATATAATATATTGAAGTAGCAAGATGACTCGAATAATAGAACTCTATTAATAATAAATTACTCTCAGTAGTATAATTTAATTGAAAAATATATACTAATTTGGGAAGTAATAATTAATTTATCTTTCTCTTAATATAAATAAGAATCCCCGTTGCATTTCCCAAAGGCACGGTCTCTTATAGTTATTTTTTTGATATTACTTAATCTTTTAATTCTAACACTCCTACTGTTAAATTATACATGACAAAAATTACAATTAAGGATCTAGATTTATAAAATTTATAATAAAATATTTAAAAAATTAAAATTGTCCTTAAAAATCACAATTATCATTAAATTTTAAAAAATTTATTACGAGTGTAAAAATTTAAATTTTTTTATATCTAACAATAAATCCTCAAAATCTAATAATAAATTTTTTAAAGTCTAATTATAATTATATAGTCTTTAAAAATAATTTTAATTTTTAAAATTCTTTATTATAAATTTTGCAAAGTTTTAGTCTTTGGATGGAATTATATATATATATATATATAGATAGATAAGGCCGATTGCACTAGCTATGTATAGCTGGTTCTTGAATCTTGAAGTTATGTGTCTTTTTTTTTTTAATTTCTTTTCCGATGCCTTTCAAATTCATCTTCTTCCTATCCTTTCATTAAATGCATTTGTGCCTTTCCCATAATAGAATTAGAATCATTGTGCACTTCATTCTTGCTTATATCCTGTATTTCTTTTATTTCTGTTTAAAAGGAAGCAAATAACTAATGCTTACTATATCTGCTCTAGGTTTGAAGATGTTTGACATTCTTAGGCTATGCTTAAGTTTCAAAGATCATACTGGAGAAGAATTTCAACTTTAGGACCACTTCTTTTTCTTTTATTATGTATAAAAACATACATTCATTGTGAAAATTCAAATAATTTGATTCATTTTTCAATAGGGCATTGACAATTGCCATATAAATACCCAGCTTGCATTCTTTTTAATTCTATTCCTTGGTTTAGTTCTGGTTTGATAGATCGTGTTATGTACTGGATTAACTCTGAGGTAGACTTCATATCTCGCGTAATTTACTTTCAAAACCTTTCAATAAATTGAGGTATATGTTAATTTTTTGGATTGGTGTAATCTACTTATGAATTTTTGCCTACTGCAGGAACTCGTTAAGGCAAGACAGCTTAATTTGTTACTTGATATATCTTGTTCCGCTGAGACACATGCTTAAAATTTAGTTTGTTTATTGATGTTGTAAGTATATCTGTAGGTGATGGAGCTTTTTTTTTTTTTTAATGTTTAGTGTAGTTGAAACAAGTTACCTTGTGGGCTTGCACTCGTGTGTAAATGAGAAAATGAATTGACATGTACATCACTGCCCTACCATAAAATTAAGGTGTAGATACGATATACGACTCCATGTAATTTTTATTTAGTTCAGAGGAAAAACCAAAGATGTAGGGGAAAAAATTATTCGAACAAAAATACTTTTCAGTTTCAAGCTCTTTGGATTGAGGTAACCAATCAACTACAGAAAATGGCTTCCATGCTACACTGCATCAGTTGGTTTTACACCTGAATAGTTTTGGATAGGGATGGTTTAGTTTCTGTTGAGGAACAACTATCGTTATAAGTTTATGATATTTTAGCATTCCCTTTCATCATGGTGGTGCTCATCGTGCTATATTGTCCTGCACTTGATGTCTTTACTATCTTCTCCTAGTTTTTGGCCAGAAATAACTAATGCACATATATTAGAAGTATAAAATACTAGCTAGATAAAAATACCCATAATCCTAATATAGTTATGCTTTTTTTTTCCTTTTTACATAAGGCCAACAAGGAATTGGAGAAACCTTATGGGTTAGCCTGTGTTCTCTCGTATAGTTACTCTTAAAAGAGCTTATTTTGAAGACAATTTCTAGTACCTATTCTGACTACTACACTGGTCAAATTAAAAGAGCTTACTTTAAATTTTCACTTAGATCATGACTTTAATAATAATAAAAATTAAAATTATTTATTTACGTAAAAGTCTATTATTTTTTTTGCTCATTTTAATTGTCGGCTTGTCTGTATCTAAAAGAAATATTAGTGAATATAAGACAAAACCAATTATTTATTTTTGGTCAAACAAATTGGAACATGATATAAATGTATCTCTCTTCTACAACTATATATTTTTATAAGAATTTTTTTTTATTTAACTCGTAAAACAAACATTTAATAACATTTGTGAATACTAAATAGAATAAGTTGCTGAGAAAGATTACTCCAAGTTGTTAGTTGCTGTTGAAGAAAAAAATTGTGAATGTTAGAGACATGTTACATCTATTTTAGTCCAAAAGCACTTGCAATCATTGTTCTATCTTTTTTTTTTTTTTTTTTTTTTTGCATGAGCACCCAATATCCTAGTCCAAAAGCATTATTGTTCTATCTTTAACTGCTAGAAGTTGATAAAGAGATATAAATGTATTAAAAGCTTAAATGCAAATCATAAAAAATTATTCAAGCATTTAAAGAGCATTAATTTCTCAAAAATTTTTTTTGAGTTTTTGGTGTATTAACTTTTAAAAAATATTTACTAAATTTAGTGAAATTCTCATGTAAAAGGTGAATATTTTTTTTGTATTATAATTTTTAACTTTTTAAATGTAAGAGTAAGTTGACAATGAGTTGCAAAAAATTTTGTGTAAAAATTTCAAAATAAATTTGCAAAACTTGTGTTAGCAATAAGTACGTAAAACCTATAGATTGTAATTATTGTTGATTGAAGAAAAATCTGATAACTTGCTTCACACTTGTTCCACTGGCCTGAAGTAGCTCACTTCATTTATTATTTGCTTACTCCACTATGAGCTTCTTTCATTCTTATATTTGCAAAAATTTATATTATTTGAATTTTCTGCACATTATATCTATTTGTCCCCTTCCAAATGTGATTATCAAGAGAGTACACTCCATCCATGGTGCTTAATCTTAGGCTACTATGAGGCTTCTATTTGATGATGGCAGTTCATTCAGGCATACTAGGAGGCATCTGGCATAGACATGTACTCTTGGAACTACATATTGTTTTGCATAGAAAGTTGAGTTCGAAAACACAATTTGCTCTAAAGTGCATCGCTAATGTCTATCACTGGCTAAACGAATCACTCATGACTCAAACATGTTATTCGATCTCTAATTCTTGGATTTCATATCTGGTTTGGCATTGATCCCTTCTTCTCACAAGGTCCTTCATGATTACAGTTTGCTACTTATCATTATTTTGTTGTGGTTCTTACAGGCAAATGATGCACGTAAGGAGTTGTATGAGAAGGATAAAGAAATCCAAGATCTGAAACAAGGGGGACTGGGGCTTAAGCAATCAAGTAAAGATGCAAATGATGAGTGTGCCCTACTATTCAATGAAGTAGAAAAGGCGTGGAAAATTTCTTTTGCATTGCAAACGGATTTAGAAGTTTTTGTAATTTAATTAGTTTGGGATAGCTTTTCAATTCTATTTAGTGACGACAGCTTACTTATTGATTTGATAATTTTGTTTTCTCTGGCATGCTTAAATTACGTTAGCCTTTTTGGTTTTGTGAAAATGACAATTTAGACACAAAAACTGATGAATGAAGCAAGGTAACTGCTTCCAAATGCAATGTTTGATAAGCTTCAGTAATTTTGACTTGAATGTGAATATGTGATACTTGTTGCTTTCATCGTCTTCCAAATTGTGACATCCTTTGGTGGCCGCAATAAATAGATCTATAAGCTTGCTGTTTTTCGAAGGCTAATATGGGAACGGAGTGCTCACGATCATTCGGCCCAAAGGAGGAAGAAAATAAACTTGATGTCAAGGTAATTCAAATATCTTGGACAATTCTCTTCGGTTAATTACTAATCCTTTTACATTGGATATGAAGAGATGACTGTTGCGTCATTGTGAAATATTCTTACATGCGAGTGTGTGTTGTGTTGTAATTTTGTACGGTATAGAAATGTAAGAAGAATGGCAATTGTAAAGACTTGGGCTATTACCATTACATATGTATGTACATGATTTTTTTTTTATTTGAGTATATTCGAAGTCTAAACTAATTTATTTACCACTTTAGATTGTGCCTTTTAGAATATTGTTTAAGTGCCAAAATTAGGCTTTTTGACTGTAATATGTTTTTAAAAAAACTCAAGAAATTTAGTCATAAAAACATTTTTTTAATATGCTTAATTTTTTTTATTAATAGATCACGATATTTTTAATGTTACGACTTATTTTAATATATATATATATATAAAGGGATGCGGCATGAGGGATGCCCCGTCCCTCTATCATTAAAAAAAAAAAAAATTCGTTGAGTATGAAGTGTAGAAAACATGTCTTAGTGTGTGTTTGGAAAAATGGTAAGAGCTCCAAAACCATGGTTTGCAACCCACAAAATACAAAAGTTATAACTTATTGCTTTGGCCAAAATTATAATTTTGAATTTCCTACCATTTTTCCAAACACACACTTAAACAATCAAGAAAACCCCAATGTTATGAAGTGCAGAAAAGATGTCTTGGGCAATAAACTGCAACTCTGACCCAATAGAGATAGACTTTTTTGATGCCCTTATTTATCTTATTCAAAGTACGAAATCAATCCCATAATGAGGGAGAGATGTAAGTTTCCCTTAATGTGTATTGTTATTTTGAAATTATTTTTTTTAAATAAAACTCTATGAAAAAACACCTTTAAAAAAAGAATAGTGAATTTTTTTTTTCAAATTACAGAAAATGTATATAAAAATTTAGCAGTGCAATTAACAACATTATGAGAAAATTATATTTCTTCACTTTTCTTTGTCTTTAATTGTAACATTCCTCTTAATATGAAAAAATCATAAGCTATCCTCAATATATTAATTTTATTATAATAAACTCCTTATTAAAATTTAAAATTTTATTAAATAAATTTACTAAAATATATTTTTTATTTTTCTTTCCTTTCATCTTTTTCAATAAATTTATACAGGGCATGAATAGACGGGAAGAGCCCAGCTGTGATTCACAGCATTTCATGGCAATCATCAAAGAATATACTTGGGTGTAATTTTTAATATCTTTGTTATTAAATTTTTTAATTAAATTATAATAAATATATATAATTTAATTAAAAATTATATACTTATTTAAAAAATTACAAATATCATATTATTATTAAAAAATTATATATTTTATATGTTTTAACTAAAAAATTCAATAATAAAAAATGTACAAAATTGTATATAATTTTTTTTTATTGTCAAAACGTCTAGGGACTACTGTTTCTCTACTCATTATTTTGACATATTAGAATAATCATAAGGTCAATAAATTTTTATTCTCATTAAGAATATCATTTTTCTTTTTGTTTTCAAGTTCAGGAAAAATACGAAATTTTAGACAGCTTCCAAGTTGGCGGTGTATTTCGATCTCTAATAATCCAACAGCTTTCATGTTATTAAAAGAATAAATCTCTAAACGAAAACATGGTTCTATTGGAGGAACTAGAAAATTATTCATTTTAGCTCAATTTCGTATTTTGCAACAAACTGTTGGATCAAAGTGATAATTGGAGAAAAATAAAACACACCCACGAACCAAAAAGCAAAACCAATTGAACTTTTATATTAGTAATACGTATTTATCACAAAATCAAATTTTTGAAAAAAAAAAGCTTTTGGATTTAAGTGAAGAATAAATAAGTTAGAGAAGATAAAAATAAAAACAAATAAGAAGAATATTTTAGTATATTTAGTTTGTTATAATGTTTATATTTAGTCATAATAAGATTAACAGATTGGGAGGCCAATCCTCATTTTTTTTAAATTAAGAGGATATCGGATAAATACAATATCATTTATACTATTTGAGGAATTAAGAGGATTGAAGACGAAGAAATATAATTTTCTCATAATGTTAATTGCATGCTAAATTTTTATATACATTTTCTGTAATTTGAAAAAAAAATACTTCACTGTTCTTTTTGTAAAGGTGTTTTTTCATAGAGTTTTATTTTAAAAAATAATTTTAAAATAACAATAGACATAAAAAAACTTACATCTCTCTCATTATGGGATTGATTTCGTACTTAGGATAAGATAAATAAGGGCATTAAAAAGGTCTACTTCTATTGGGTAGAGTTGCAGTCTATTGTTCCAGATATTTTTTCTGCACTTCATAATGTTAGGGTTTTCATGATTGGTGCAGTGCAATAACCTTGGGGTTTTCTAAATTGTTTAAGACATGTTTTTTGTACTTCATACCCAACAAAAATTAAAATTTTTGTTTTAAAAATGATAAAGGGATGCAGCATCCTTGATGTCGCATTCTTTTATATTTATTTTTTTAAAAAAATAGGTCGTGACATTAATAAAAAAAAATTTAAGTATATCAAAAAAATATTTTTGTGGCCAAACTTATTGATTTTTTGTTCTTTTTAACGTATTAGAGTCAAAAGGTCGCCAAAATTAAGTTAGATTCCCTTTCTTTATATATTCAAGAGATGTGCACAAATTGTTCAAATATAATTTGAATAGTTCATATTTTAAATTTTAAAATTTTAATTTAAATCATTATTTTTTAAAAAATTTTGTAATTAAAAGATTATTTTTATTCTGTGTTTTGTATCTTTTAAAATAAAATAAAAAATTAACAAATGTGGCCCGGACCAGAACTTGCACGCCAATTAAGTTGAGGAAGTGGTTGCTTCATGCTTCAAGTTCAACCTGCTATGCTCTCTGTCACATGTTAGATGTATTTACTCTTAGATCCACATTTTACTTTCTATTGCCAAGTAATTCTTGATGTTTGACATGTTTATTTTGTTATTCTACGTGATACAATGATAATGTGTCTTTCCTTCTATTCTTTTATTGTATAGGTTTAACAATATATCAAATGATATTTGCTCATTTCTAAATGGCTTCTATTTTATCCTTCACAGAATACAATATCACAAGCCATAAAGGATCTATCCATGAAC
This sequence comes from Erythrophleum ivorense, assembly GCA_026724425.1. Taxonomy (NCBI): domain Eukaryota; kingdom Viridiplantae; phylum Streptophyta; class Magnoliopsida; order Fabales; family Fabaceae; genus Erythrophleum; species Erythrophleum ivorense. The sequence continues at coordinate 7,815,052 of JAIUCV010000003.1, forward strand.
ACAACGCTAGAAAAATGAAATATTTTACCTTGAGATAAGATGCTTATGTACATATACATATCTATAATCTATAATTAATGAAAATTGATCATGTAAAGCAAGCCAATTTAGCTTACACGTTTAATGCATTTCTTAAAATTAATTGACGCATTCAAAATAATTCATAAAATGTATTAATATCATGAAATTGTAAAGCAATCAGTGTAACACATAAAATTTGTATTAATTAGTGGTGTTGTCCGTGCAAATATACGGGCAGCTAAAAAATTGTGGGACTCGTAGTAAAAAAAGAAAAGTAACACATAAGCTGCAAAAAAACAAAAAATCATTTCATAAACAGTTTAAGAGGTGACACAAAATCTTACTTTTATTCGACATTATTTTGTTAAAATACCATGTTTACTTACTAGTTATATTTATATTTTCTCGATTTTTTAAAAGAGTTAAGTGTATCAATTTCCCCCCAAAAAAAGAAAAAGAAAAAGTATACATAGGGCTCACTTAAGAAGTGGGCTCACAATATACGTGAGTTCCACACTTATATGTATTTTTCTTTTTTCTTTTTTTGGGAAATCAGTCCTCCTGATAACAAATTTAAGATACCAAATACGAAAGTAATAATTCAAGGCAAGAGATAATAAATTAACCATTATTTTTTTTTCAAATAATTCTTTATTAGTCACAGTTAGAATTTCGTGTACTAATTATATAAGCACAAATCTAAGATATTGAATCATTTTTCATTTTTTCTATAAATCCAAATAACGGAATAAATGTTTGATATAATGATATGGATCGGTCAAAAAATAATGGAATAAATGATAAATTCCATTGTAATCTATTTCATTCCTTTTTTAATTTCTTTTAAAGAACGTGATATTTGATTTGTAAAAGTTTTGATTTTAAATAACTGAAGATTTATGCATAAAATATATAAAAATTTTAAAATGTATATGTTACATATATTTAAAGTGTTTTTTAAAAAAATTTATTCACCTCCAAGTAAGAAAGTAAGGAGAAGAATGAGAGATAATATCAAAGCCAGAGATCCAATCAATTTTTTTAGGACAAGATTAAAATATTTTTAAATATTTGCTATTATGTTTAGTAATTTAAAGTTTGATAAGTGAATTTTCTTCTTTTTTTTTTTTTTTTACAATTTAGCACTTTAATTAAGTATTTTTAAAAATTTTATACGTATTATATTTTTATTAAAGAATATGATCAATATCACTTAAAAAGTTTTACTTAATTAAAAAAAAAACCCTTTAGCCTCTTGCACAGTTAGAACTCACGAGTGTTGAAATTGGTTAATGGCCAGAAAACAAAAAAATAACAGAGAGTTGAAATTGGTTAGCCCACGTCCATGGAACAATGAAAGCCCAAAAAGGAATTAGCCTCTTCTCAATGCCACTAATCTTGGGCCTAGGCGAAGCCTATTGTCTTTGGTCTTTAATACTGCAGAAGAAAATCAAATACGGCGAAATTTTATTTATTTATCTGATTTTGGCTCCGACTGAAATTTTAACTTGGATTCTTCAGTTCTTAAGACAGGTTTAGTGCAAATGAGCGTAACTCAATGAATTTTGATGCAAGAGACAGAATCTCTTCTTTAGTAATAGAGATAAATAAGAAAGATGGTATTTTGTCGGTGTGTGTGTTTTTTTGGGTGGCAGAAATGCTGGAGAAGCATGTGAACGTAAAGCTGGAAAGGTCCTTATTGCCTGGGAAATGGCCTCATGCATGTGTCTTTATCATTCAAGTTGCTGTCCCCTCCCATGCAAACTCCAAACAAAATGTCTGATTCACATATTTTTCTCCCTTTATTAATTGATAGTGATGTGGTTACCATAAAGTTGGCCAAAAATACATCTTTGCATGCCTTATAGTCAAGATATTTTTTTCCTATCTCTGATGAGATAATTTAAATAACACACACACGGCACGCACGCACACACAGAGAGTACAAGATATATTGTTTTCAAGAAACATTTGACATTTACGATTTTATTTAGAAACGAAAGGTTGAAATGGCATTAATTATATTTTCAATTTTTTTTCTCTTTCAGTCGTTATAATAATATATAATTTGATCTACAAAGTATAATTATTATTAATTTTGTTTAGAATTAAAAAGTGACGCGCATCAAGTTGTTAATATATAAAATTGATTTATTTACTTTATGGTATATGCCACTAGTTCAAAGTAGGGTTTGATAGGCAGCACTCCTTTTTTTTTTGGGGGTGCAGTTGGGCACTTTTTTTTTCAAAAGAATACTTGTAGTTTTTTTTTTTCATTTTTGTTTGAATTTTATTTTTTGGATAAATATATTTTACAACAAAATAATTACACTTAAATATATTAGAATAAATACATAATTTAATTTTTAGATATGTACATCAACACTTTTGTTTTTAGATTTAATATTCTATACGAGTTAATTTTAAAATATTTATGATTTATCACCTTTTAATCTCTTTATCGATTAAGCAAGTTAGCTTTTCACGAATATGTTAATTAACGTGAAAAGTTGGCTCGTTAGCTGGCATGTTGATATTATTTGATAGTTGAGTGCTGATGTGTTTGATTGTTTTGTTTTTTTCACACAATTCTTAAAGCTACAAGATTACTTAAATGAATTTGGGAATTCAAGGTTTCATAGTAAAAGCACTTGCTTTTCTGAAGGAAGATAGATGATTCCACAATGGTTTACAAGACTAAACTACAGAGACCTTATGTTTCTTGTGTTGCAATAGATTTTCTAAGCTTATTACTCCTATAAATAGGTTCCCTTAGTTCTTATTTAGATATGAAAATAAGCCAAATTTGAGGATCAACTACAAGAGTGTAATCAGAATTTTGGAGAGTTATAAATAAGTGATTTGCAATTTATTCATTTAAAAATTATGATTTATTTTAGTAGAAATATCCATTTTAGAATCGTAGATGTAAATTTATATGAAAAATTGATCCACATAAAGGTTTTGTATAGTTTTGTTTCATTCTCTTTGTTCTCTATTATTTTGCTTGTGTGCTATCCTTGTTAATCTCAACCAGTGGTATTAGAGCCAGGTCATGATCTAGGAAAAAAAAAGAAAAGAACAAGAGGTGCTACATTAATAGTCCAAGTGGAAGACTACTCAGTGCCAAGTCAATGAGCCTTAGAGCCATATCAGTAATTTTTTGGAATAGATTACTTTTATTACAACTTGGTAATTTCTTAAACAAAATTATAATAAAACAAAATTAATTCGAGAATTAATAAGAAGGATAAAATAAGTCAAAAAAAATTATTTGGTTAATTGGTAAATAATATTAATTGGCATTTATCAATTCTTGGTTTGTTAGAGATAACATGAAAAAAAGAATAATTAAAAAATATTTTGAGTAAATTTACATAACTATATCATTTTGGAGTTTATTTAATATGGGTAAGAGAAATACCAAATTATATGATAAGAAATTAAATTATAAATTAGGGATCCTAATACCTTATTAATTAAGAAACACATTATTTTAGTATAATAAAAATTAAATTATTTTTTCTCATTTTCCTCTCTCCATCTATCCCACAACCCTCATTCACCTAGCCTTTTCTCATTCTACTTTTTTTTCCCTGTCCATTTTGACCCCTACAATATAAAGAGAAAGAGAGAGGGGATAGTGTAACAAGTTAAGAAACCTCCATGGTTATACTTAGAGCTTTGATTTCAAATGAAAAGAACAAGTTTTAGTTAAAATGAGTTTAGAGAAAAATAATCTACTCTCTTCCTTCTACATTTTGACCCAAATAATTGTCCCGTCGGTGGCAATTTTTGGATTGAAAGATTTAAAGCTTTAGTTCTTTGAAGCTGAAATTGGTGGAGAAAAGGAAAAAGAAAATGAGAAAAGGTTTGGTAAGTCAAATCTTTTTTTTTTAATCTTGCTTTTAAGTATTTAAATTCACAAAAGCCTAAGTTTAACCCTTCTCCCCTTTTATGGCCAAAATTTGAGGCCTTTTGAAATGATAAAAATTGTAACTTGTGGTGGTATTATGATTCTGGGAAGGAAGAATAGGAACTTTTGCTATCTAATTTTAGAGTACTATAGAAACTTTTATGAAGGTTTGGAACCTTGGGAGGGTTAAAACTAATAAGTATGAAAGTCTTTAGAATTTGTTTGAGCTAGACAAAAATTTTATAAGGGTTTATTATTAATAAAACTTGTGTATTGTTATGGATATAGTTCATATTGTGGTTATTAGCTCTATTGAATTGCTTGGAATGGTTGACTAACTTTATAAAGCTTTAGGTTGAATTAGGTTGAAATTGAATTAGGTAACAAGTGTTTAATTCTTGTTGTACTTGCCTTAGAACACAATTTAATGATTTGATACATATGTATATGTTGATATGGAAATGATTGGTTTCTTACAATTAAGCCAAGTAAGGTTCTTTGTAGATATAATAAAATCAGGATGAGTTATAAAGCCAAATAGAGCTCTAAAGCCATGCAGAGTTCCTTTGTGTGGGAATTGATGCCAACTAGAGTATCCTTCCCATTTAGTGGCCATTAACAATGTGATATTAATTGTAAGTATGTGATTACAGTTAAAGTAACCACCTTTAATTCATATTAAAATTGTGATAACATATAGCATGACTTTTGCTTACACATTGATTATACGTTGATTGTATATATAATTGGAAGTTTATGCATGTTATTGAGATTTTTATCTCACCCATTTGTAGATTTAACATCTTCCTTTAGTGATGGGTCGAATAAGGATAAGGGTAAATGCTCTATAGATGGATAGACTAGTTTGGCTAAGTGGTTGATGTCATTATTTGTAATTATTTTTTTGTAAATAATGACTTCTATATAAATTTTTATGTGTATATATTTTGTGAAAATTGTAATTCTTCACACTAAAACTTGTCTCACGTCATGGATGATTACTAAATTAGGTACTTTTGGAAGTTTTAAGCTTATACATATGAATAACTCTTTTGATTACATCATTGTTTTGTATATGAATATTAATGGAATGATTAATTGTGGATGGTGGACTTTGATACTAAATTATAGTAACCTGTATACTAAGGTGAAGTATGAGTTGTTAATGTGTTGATAAAGATGTGTGAATGCATTAATTTTGATGTTTAAGTATGATCAAACCCCCTGGTATTATAAGTTTGTATCAGCTTTGTAGCATGGTTATTTAAGAGTGAGTTTGGGTATTCAAGGGAAAGTTTTGAGATACGAAGTTATGACTTTAATTGGAATAAGTTGAGTTACATATATTGTTAAAAGGGGGTTTGGCATAGTTATTTAGGGGAATCTTTATTGTTTTAATGTTTTGATTGTTTGAGACATTATTAGGTGATTAGAGCTTGTTAGGAGGAGCTTTTTGGATTTTAGTGCTTTTTGTGCAAAGGACATAGCCCACTCATGTTGCTGAGTACAAGCTGTGCTTTTTAAAGGAAAACTTTTGGTGCATTGTTGGCGTGGAACCCAAGAGTCACACACCAGAGATGTGTTCTAAGCACAAATTACATATTTTGACTGTGTAAGTCATTAGTTTAAGACTTTTTAAAGTATGTTTTTTAAGAGAATTTAATCTTGGGATAAAGGATTAAGTTTAGGGTAAGCATAGGAAATTCTACAAAGATAATTTAAGTGTGTTTTACCCAACTTTATCCCTCCCTCGATGAAAAATGTATAAACCTTATACATAAGAGTTAAAGCTAATGGATGGACAAATTACGTTAATACTTGAGTAAATAATTAAATTAAAGAAGTTCAAATTAGCCTACATTTTTTTTATAGTAAAAGAAAAGGATATTATATATAATTTACAATAATTTAAAGAGAATTTCATCATTTAGACATTAAGTCTATCATTTTCAAAGTTAGTTATTACAACTTTTGACTAATTTTGGTATTTTCATTCCATTTTTTAGGTTGATTTTCTCAAATTTAGGTTATTTTGTAATACTTATTGCTAGTTATTTAAGTGGAGGCATTTATTAGGGAATTTATTAAATATCATAACTATATCAAAGTATGAGATTCTATTATTTGATGGAAAGATTGATTTTAATTTATGATAGTACAAGATTTTAAGATTATTTGGTATAATAACGTAGGGGGAGTACATGAGTCGAGTCAAGTTTGTATTTGACCCAAAGCCTAACATGATTTTAGCATCAAGTTTGTTTTGTTAACCCATAGCCTAGCCTAGTTTTATAAGGGGTTAGATTAATCTTTGACAGGTCAGGCCAGGTTAAGTTTTTTTTTTAATGATTAGTAAACTAAAAAGAAAATGAAAAAAATTAGTAAACCATTAAATAAAATCTGTAGAACACTAAATAAAGAAAATCATATGAACACCTACTACATAACCCATTAAGAACATTTCTCCTAAAAGTTGCATAACTTCATTTACCTTATTATTTTTGGAAAGTGCATGTATTAAGGTTTGGTAAATCACAATATGTAGAACATTAAATATCATAAAATTCAAAGAAATCAATAATTTATCCATGTCACCTCATCTAAAAATACAAAGAAGAGGAAAATTTAGAACTTGAACAGAGATTCACAACTCGCTAATCCCCTTTGCATGAGTGGCCAAAAGCTCTTGAAAATCATTCCCTTTTGCATTGTGTGTGGTTGCTTGTAGTTCAACAGTTGATAAATGCAAAGGTCTAAAGAGAGAAGGTGTCAATAGTTTTATTTTTCTTCAAAGTCAATAAAACAAGCTATAATTTTAAAAAAATTATTGTTATGGCCAAGTTAAGTTATACAAGTTGGAAGACTTATCTCGCAACTCAACCCGACTTGATGATCCAAGTTGATTTTTTAGCCCAACTTTTGTTTAGTGTCTTTTTTTGTTCAACTTAATCTAGCCCAATTTGGTTGGGTTGAGTTGGTTTTACCAAGTCAATTGGGTTATTATACACTTCTACAACAAAGTTCTGATTTTGCATTAAAGGATGAAAAGCCAAATGAAAAGAAACATTGAGATTGGAGTAAAACAAAAAAAAAGTAATTAGTACAATTTAATTAGCATTGGCCTTATGAATAAAAATCATGGTATAGATAGAAACATTAGCAAAAAAGTTGTAAGACATGTTAGAGATAAGTATATCTCAAAGATGTCAACTAATCATTTAATGATAAAAATGGATATGTATTCAATAAAGATGAAGAAAGGAGGTAATGTTATTGATTGTTTGAATAAATATAATGAGTTAGTATCTTGGCTATTGAATGTAGGGGGACAATTAAGGAAGAAGGGCAAGTATTACTCTTATTTGTATTGTTACTTGTCACACCCGAAAATGCGACCGCGTGGCGCCATTAAAAATAAATAAATCGAAATCAAAATTAAAATATAATTTAGAGTTGCCACCAAAATTTTAATTTTGAAAAGGAAAAATTTTGAAAAAAACCTTTCTTTATAAGAAAAACAAAAGTGGTCTGCAAATCAGATACAAGTTCGGAAGTCAATTGTAAGTGGGGAAGGTGTTAGGCATCCCACAATACCCGTTGCTAAGAATGGTTACCCTAGGTTAGTTGTGCAAAATCAATACGGCCTCTATTCTATTTCAATTCTCCCTAATAAATCATATGTATAAATAAGAAATAAAAGAATTGAAGGAAATAAAGTTAAAAGTAGAAAAAAGAAAGGAAATCAATAGTAAAATAAAAAAATATTTATTTATAAGGGCGAACTTGACCTAGGATAAGAGCCTAAGGCCTACGTACCCTTCGAAAGGGATCAAAGTCCACGTAATTCGACGCCAAACTTATTTTGGTTTTTTTTTTTTTAGGTTTTGTGATTTTTGTTTTTATTTATGTTTTTTCATTTTTTTTATTTTGTTTGTTTGTTTGTTTTTTTGATTTACTATTTTTATTTTTGTTTTCACTGTTTTGTTTTTTGTTTTTCATTGTTTTGTTGTTGTCTTTTTTTTTTAGTATTTGTTTGATTTTCGATTTTTTTTAGAGAGAAAAAGAGTAAAAATCATTTAAGCTCATGCAAACAAAACGAGTTTAAGATTGGTTAAAGTGTTTTTATTTGCAAAAGGCAGCACTAATTTTACTCTTTTCTCTTTTCTTTTTGTTTTTGTTTGTTTTTTTTCTTTCTACCTATTTATTTCTACCTGTTTATTCACATTGTTTTTTGTTTTTGTTTTTGGAAAAAATGGCAAAGAAAATAAAAATTAATTTTTTTCTTTTTTTAACAAATAAAACGAGTTTTGAAATTGGTTGCTATGTTTTAATTTGTTAAAGAGAAATTTAATTTTACAGTTCTTACATTTTCAATTTTCCATTTTGTTCTCTTCTTTTTTTTTTCTTTTTTTTCATTTTTATCATTATTATTTTATTTTTTTCAATTTTAATTAATCTTTTTGTGTTTTTTGTTTGGTTTCCTATTTCTTTGCTTTTTTTATTTTTTTTATTTTATAAAGAGGAGGGAAGTAAAAATCATTTAGAATTTTGCAAAAAAAATGAATTAGAGGTTGGTTGATGCATTTTCTTTATGCTAAAGACCGAGTTAATTTTGTTCTCTCTCTTTTTTTCTTTGTCTTTATTATTATTGTTTTCAACTATTTTTATTCTTCTTCTTTTTTTCTCTTTTTTTGATTGTCATGATTTTTAGTGTCATAAAAAAAAGATCCCTTTTCTTTCTCTTTTAATTTTGATTTTTGATTTTAATTTACGAAAGATGAGGCAAATTTTATTTCATCATTCCTCTCTAATTGTTCTTCCCTTTAGTGACCCCTTTGTCCTTTTTTTTTCTTTTATCCTTCTTGTGTTTTGTTTTTGATGAAATTTTTTTAGTTCTTTTACAATTTTCCTTTTGATTCGCATTGATTTTTGATTTTGCCTTTTTTTTAGTTTTATTAGAAATGATGTTTTAAGTAAAGAAGATTTTTCTTTTTTTCTTTTTTTTTGAACCCCTTTTCTTTCACAAAGATAAACATTTTATTCTTCTCACAAACCGTTCACATTTAAAATTTTTCTATTTACTTACTTTTCTCTTTTTTGAAAACCCTTTAGAAAAAATATTTAAGTGTTATGGGTCTTTCAAAATTTGAAAACGCTTTGCAACGCAATCTAATGACTGGGGGAACTTATTGTCACACACAGCCTTAGATAACTTTTATATACCTGAGGAGATATGGGGTCTCACACGGTGATTCCAAAAAAGTAAATAAATAAAGAAAGTAAAATAAAACAAAATGCAACAAGGCCATACATACTAATACATGATAATCGGTGGTAGTGTGTATCTTGTGTCTAGCTAGCCAAATATCACTCATCAATACATTTCATGGATAAAAAAAAAAAAGATTTCAAACCAATCAACTCCGCAAGGCTGCACAATAAATTTCATATGTTGTGATGAAGCCAATCTCTTTTGCTTCCTCATTGGTCTCTGCTCCATTTGGTAAGCCTTCCCAATTCTTCTCCATCCTCACCCTCACGCGAGATCCTTGCAAAGAGACAAAAAGAAAGGCAGTAGCATGGATGTATTCACAGAGACTACGCAAGAATGCCATATTTAATCAATGAACACGTAACCCCATGGATATAAAAACCCCAATATCTTTCAATAAAAATGCATAAACTCTTAAGCTTTAAGTTCGCATATAATATACCAAACTCAATTTTCATGTACCTAGATTTTACATAGTGTCAGAGATAAAGGGGAAGAAGAACAATAATTTCGAAATCCTATTTACTCATCTCCATTCTTTCATCCCTTATCTCAATCCATCAACCAGAAGCGACACTCACATATCAATAATGCATGACTGCGAAACGATTATTAGAGACTGAGATGAAACTGAAATAACACCCTTAAGCTAATAGGCAGCAGTGATCTCAACGAGTCGAAGACCAATCAATCCTTGATTCAAGAACATAATAAACAGAGTTGTCAAATCCAGCAAAGCAAAATCCTACATGAATCATCGAAATGAATAAATACCAGTATGAAATTTATTAACGGATTAAAGATCAAATCCATCGAAATGAGGCTATCTATATTCCGATTAAGACTGAACATTCAACATGATGCTACAATTTCCATTAGATCAAAACACAAACCAAGCAACATTGACTAGACACCAAATCCCCACTCAGCTTTCTATTAAGCATTTCCTCGAACACATATGGTGCATGTCCTCAGATACAAAGGAGACACAGTATTCAGTATTTCAGCTTTCCATTCCCAGCTCACATAATCAGCAATTACAAAGGGGTTCTTTTGATAAGAAAATAACGAGATTCGTGGCTTACTCAAGCCCCTTTTCATCCGGCTTCAAACTCGACCGGGGAAATAAATTAAGGCTACCCAATACACATACAGAAAATCAGTGATGGCCTACAAAGCTAGTGTCACTAAGCACAACAACTTTGCAACAAGCTGTAAAAATGCTTATAACAACCAGCAAGCCTAAACCAAAACGACTATGAATCTATCGGACACCAGCAATCCTAGATGTGGACATATTGCAAAACACGAGTCTCAAATATATGGAATATAACTAAGTAATCACAGAGGCAATGAGTTCGGAACTTTTACCTGATTATGAATCTTCATAGTTGATTCTTTCCATTTCTGTTTCCCGAATGAATCCTCTTCCCCTTTCATCTGAAGCATGACCTTGAACCCTTCCGCCTCTCTTTCTCTTCCTCGTCTTTCAGTCTTTCGGCCTTCATAACCCGAATAACCCGAAATCAACTTCGGAAAGAAACCCTTTGCCTCTATCATTTTGTCTTCTCCCTCAATCTCCCTTCTCTGTTGCTCTCCCAATCAGAAATCCTCCATCTCCCTCTCTCGCTCCCTTTGATTTGCAATCCCCAAATCAGAAGGCTCCTTTCGATCCTTTTTTTTTTGGGTTCCTCCCTTCGCTTTCGATTTCCCTCCGATCTCTCAAATCCCTTAATCAAAAGCCTCCCTCTTTGTCTCTCTCCCTCTGATCTTTCTTCGACTCTTTCGATTCCCTCCTATTTCCCTCAATCTCCCCTTCTGTTCTTCACCTCCTTTTTTTCGTCCCTCTCTCGAGTTTTTCCTTTCTCTCGAGTTTTCTCCCTTCCAGTCACCTCTCTCTCTAGTTTTTCTCTCCATCCCCCAAAAAATCCTTTCCCTTTCCCTGTCTCTATCTCTCGTTCTCTGCTTTTGATTTTTTTTGGGTCTCACCTCCGATTCACCCAATCGGCCCCCCTTCCAAACTCCCTCAATTTTCCTTCTCCTCCTCAGCTTCTCTCATTCGCGTTCCTCTCCCTCGTTTCCCCGGTTGCTTCTCTTTTTCTTCGAAAATCCTCTCTGATCTGTCCCCTTCCCTCGAGCCCTGCGTTTGTCTACTACTTTTCTTTTTTTGCCTTTTCCTGTGTCTCCCTACCTCTCTGCTTCCTACTGGCACGAGGCAGATGCTCGTGGTGTTGGGGTCAAAACGTAGGGTTTCTGCTTTTAACCTCAACTAAATTTTTTTTTATTTTTTCTTTTTCTGATTTTATTTTATTTTTATTTTTTGATTTTTTGATTTTTGTTTGAAGTTAATGGATCGAATTTAGGAGAGTTGGGCTGCAATTTTTTTTTTGAATTTGGGCCAGGATTTAGTAAAAATGGGCTTGTGTTGAGAAAAGGACTTGGTCTTTTTTTTTAATCTTTTCTCTTAATTCTTTAATATATATATTAATTTTCTTTTTCTCTTTTCTCCCTTTTTGATTTTTTCCTTTGGGTTATTTTTTTTATTTTTTGTTTTCTAGAGCTTTTGATTTAATTTTTTTTTCATTTTTCTTTCATTTTCTCCTAATTTTCTATTTTCTTTCTTTTTTTTGTATTTTTGTTAATTTGATTTGGTTATTACTTTTGTAGCTTATCCGGACAAAATACGATGTTCACAGTTGCCCCTTTTTACTTGTTTCTTAGGCAATGAGATTGAAAATATAATTTTTAATATTTTTGCGTAAGGAACAAGTAAAGATTAGAACATGTCTTTTGTCTTGAATGATTTAATTACCTTGTGACAATAAACAAAAGGAGAAAGCGACCCAAACGAAATATTATTTTCAATTTTCTTTCTTTTCTTTTTTTTTTGTATTTTTATTAATTTGATTTTGTTATTACTTTTGTAGCTTGTCCGGACAAAATACGGTGTTCACAATTGTCCCTCTTTACTTGTTTCTTAGGCAATGAGATTGAAAATATAATTTTTAATATTTTTGCGTAAGGAACAAGTAAAGATTAGAACACGTATTTTATCTTGAATGATTTAATTACCTTGTGACAATAAACAAAAGGAAAAAGTGACTCAAACAAAATATGGTGTTTACAGGTTGTCCCTCTTTACTTATTCTTTAAGTGAGGAGAGAAAAAATGCAATTTTTGATATCCTTAGCTTAAGAATAAGTAAAGATGGAAACAAGTATTTTGTTTGGGGAGCTAACAGATGAAAGTGAGCTAACTTAGCTGAAATGTTGTGACCTAATTAAAGAGAAAGGAAGTAATGTAGTTTAGAAAAGGATGTCTGTTCTGATGCAGGACTTTTAGGTTGTCTATTCTGGAGCAGGAACTTTAGGTTGCCAGTTCTGTGTAGGGCTTAAAGGTGCCTATTCTGGTGCAGGACTTTTGGGTTGCCTAGCCTGCAGGGCTTTAAAGGTGCTTGGCCTATGCAGGGCTTTGAGAGTACCTAGCTTGCAGGGCTTTCAAATGGTGCCTGGCCTATGCAGGGCTTTGGAGGTGCTGGCCTATACAGGGCTTTGAGGGGTGCCTAGCTTGCAAGGCTTTCGAATGGTGCCTGGAGTATGCGGGGCTTGAAAAGAGTGCCTAGCGTATGTAGAGCTTGAAGAGTTCCTAGCGTATGTAAGGCTTGAAGGTGCCTGGAGCGTATGTAGGGCTTGAAGGTGCCTGGCGTATGCAAGGCTTGAAAAGAGTACCTAGCATATGTAGGGCTTGAAGGGTGCCTAGTGTATGTAGGGCTTAAAGGTGCCTGGCGTATGCAAGGCTTGAAAAGAGTGCCTAGCTATGTAGGGCTTGAAGGGTGCCTAGCGTATGTAGGGCTTGAAGGTGCCTGGCGTATGCAGGGCTTGGATGATGCTTGGCCTATGCAGGGCTTTAAAAGAGTGCCTGGCTTGTAAGGCTTCAAAAGGGTGCCTGACTTGTAGAGCTTGAAAGGTGCCTAGCATATGTAGGGTTTGAAGGTGCCTGGCGTATACAGGGTTTGAAAAGAATGCCTAGCGTATGTAGGGCTTGAAGGGTGCCTAGTGTATGTAGGGCTTGAAGGTGCCTGACGTATGCAGGGTTTGGATGGTGCCTGGCCTATACAGGGCTTTAAAAGAGTGTCTGGCTTGCAGGGCTTCAAAAGGGTGCCTGGCTTGCAGGGCTTGAAGGGTGCCTAGCGTATGTAGGGCTTGAAGGTGCCTGGCATATGCAGGGCTTGAAAAGAGTGCCTAACGTATGTAGGGTTTGAAGGGTGCCTAGCGTATGTAGGGCTTGAAGGTGCCTGGCGTATGCAGGACATGAAAAGAGTGCCTAGCATATGTAGGGTTTGAAAAGAGTGCTATTTTTTTAGTAAATTTTTCTTAAATTTGAAGATTTTACTTCGTTTATCTAAATTTTATGCAAGGTAATGCACCTATATGAAATGTGTGATGCACATAGAATGCTTGACTTTTGAGTTTAGTAACATACTTTTACCTTGATATAAATCAAAATTTATGTATACAGCCGTAAGAAGCATGAAACATGAAGCATGTGAGATGTTACAATTCAAACTTTCTTTTGTTTTTCTTTTGCCCCAACGTGAAGCAATATGCACGAAAGATGCTTTATTTGATGAAACACTAAATTTTACTTTTTTCATTTTGCTTGCCCCACTGTAAACTGGGGTTCACATGTATGCATGTGTAAGATAAAAAAAATACAAGATTTTGGCAATATATGCAAATGTGGAATGCATGAAGTAAGTGAGGCTTCCTTTCATGAAATGTTGATTTTTTCTTTTCCTTACCCTAATGTGAACTAGAGGTTATGTGATGCATGCAAATGTGGAATGCATGAAACATGTAATGCTTCATGTTATGAAATGCAATTATTTGCTTTTCCTTGCCCCTCTGTAAACCAGGGTTTATGAAAAGTGTGCAAGTATAAGGTATATGAAACATATGATTCCTTATTTCATAACATGCAACTTTTGCCTCTACTTGCTCCTACTTACCCTAGTACGAGCTTAGGTAAATGTAATATATATAGACATGAGATGCAAGTTGTTCTGGGTTTTGCGTTTTGTTCTGAATTTTGAGCTTGAAAATTTTTATTTCTAGAATATGCATAATTTACGCAAGTGAACTTAACTCCAAATGGAGAAAAAAATGAGGACATTATTTTTATACACTCTCAAATTGATTTTGAGTTTTGACCTCATTTTTTTCCTTTTTCTTGTAAACAGAATCATCTCGAATGTGCATTATTTTTGAATTTCGGACTTCCTTTTTTTTAGAAAGTGAATTGATGAGAAAAATATGATTCTCTTTTAGTTTTTTTTGAATTGATGAAACTAAATTTGGACCCTTTTTTTTTTAGTTTTTTTTAATCAATTTGACCTGAAAGGGAAAAAAATACAAGCACGCAATGCGTGAAAAATTTCAAAGTTTATCGAAATATAGGATTTTTAGCCATTTGTATTTGAAGAAATTTCTCACACTAGCTCTTCCCTTGCCTCGGTGAGAAAAATTGGGCCTTTGATTATCCTACCAAATTTGTCCTTTGTTATTTAGATGAAAGAATTTATTAATAGCTTTTGGCTAGCTAAAAATGCCCCTGAAAGAGTATCCTAAGCTAAAAAGACCCCAGACTCTTGCTTTGACTCATCTCTAAATGATTTTTCTTTAAGTGATTTGTTTGCTATCAACCTTGGACTATTAACTTGATAAGGAATCCCCTCTTGTCAACTCTTCATTGTTAATGTTTGAAAGGTTAAAAGGTTAAATCCACACTTACTTTACTTAACAATGTCAACACAGTCACGCATTAAAAGATATAAATACATGAGCCTAAGACGGAAAATAGTCCTTAACATTAGAGGGATGCAAGGGCTAATGAAGAATGAGGTTATGTAAAATGTTTTTAGGAGTAAAAAAATGGAATAGACAATTGCTTGACATAATGTAACCGAATAGGAAGATGCCCTAATTTTGCACTTAAAGTATTCTCCTTTGCACAATAGAGAAGTGAAATGCTAAGGATATGGATATGATAAGATAGAGGGAAACTTTACTTCTGGATTTAAACTCCTTTTGAAAGAAACAATGGGTGTGGTTAAAAGAATTTTCTTTGAATCAAACATTTTGTCCCAATTTCAATTATTCTGGTTTTTTCTTTTAATCATTCTTTTTGAGAAAACCTGCCCCATTATTTTTTCAAACAAGCTAAACCTCAACAAGGACTTTTGATGCTTGTAGTGTGGCCTTGGTGAATAGGTTTATGAAATAAAAGATATCAGGCTCAAGAATTACCATGTCCCCTATCAAGTCTCTTATTGGTCTCTTTCTCTTATTGTTTAAAAAATTTCTATACTTAAAATTCACTTAACAAGAGGGGATGTCTCAAGGTTATAATGGGGTCTAATGGGTAAAAATGTAGCTTAAGAAAGGAATGTGAAAAGGCCCAAATATTCATATGAGTTTACAATGAGAAATTTGCCATGGTGATTATGCAATCTTGGCAATACCTATTAGGCTTTGAGCTTTCTCTTTAAAGGATCTTTTTTTTTTCAATTCTCTTGCTGCTTAACCCTTTAAAGGATTTTTCTCTTTTGACTTTTTCTGCAATGTAAAACCTTCCCTTGAGAACTTTGTCCCTGGATTGCACATTAAGGTAAAGTTTCCTTTTGGAAGCCATTGCTTTTTCAAATCTCATTCTGTAAGAGATTGCTCTTTGAGCTTTTTTTTTTCTCTATGATTTTTCTTTTTCTTCTCCAATTTATTTCCTTTTTTCATTTAATTTTTTTTTCTTAGAAGGAATCTATTATGGTGCCGAAATTGCTTTTCTTTATGCGAAATTCTCATTGCTTCCCAGATTCAATTCGTGTTCAGTATTTGAAAATTTTTATAAGGCCCAAAGTGGTTAGCAACGGTTAAGAAGTGTTTGGATAAGTGAAAGAATTTGACCCTCTCTTGATATTTGAATTATCAGCATAAAAATCTGTTAAAGACTTCCCATTCCAATGGTTTCATGATTAGGGTGAGAGAAATGAACATTACTCCTGGCTCAATTGAGGTGACTAGGGATGAGTGGGGGTGACTCCTCATATTTGGGAAGGCCAAGAATGCCTTGTTTCTTAGGTATAATTTGCTTGTGGGACATGCATTCACATTTGTAATTTGGTCTTTCTTCTTCTTTTTTATTTTGTTTAGTAATCAAATTCAGGGCGTGTAATTAATTTCATATCTAGCCCTTTTTTTTTACATCGATTAAATCTTTTCATAAGAAGTTCTGGACATTATATTTTTGGCTTTTGGTCATTTAGGAAAGGCATGCGGTGAAAGAAATTACGTCACCATTGCTGATGAAATAGGAGGATGGACAAAGAAGGAGAAACAAAGACATATGATCACTATATTAACAAAGTTAAATAAAATAAGGTCCAATGGGAATAATCAGCTTCTATTAGCTTTAGATTTTAGCTATACAGAAGGATTTGACCAAACAAGCATTCACTAACTATGATATGACAAGCAATTTCTTTAAGAGTTCAATCACTAATAAATCCCCACGAAATCCTATTTCCTATGTCCTTCTATACCTGATTCATGAAGAAGTTGCAACTTTCCTCTTTTTTTTAGAGTGTCCCATAGCCTTAGGATTAAATTCACAATTTTTTTTGTGCAATGCTATTTTGGGTGTGGAGGTCAAAGGCTAGTGAAGGAAGCATCTCATTTTTGTTAAAGCTACTCATTTGAAGGTTAGGCATATGGCTAGTGTCATAATTGAGGCAAATGGCAAGTATCCTAATCGAAATGGTTTATTGTGCTTTGCATGGTCAAGTTTGATAGGTGTCGATGAGTTTGAGGATGGATGATTTGATTTTTTTTTTTTTGAAGTGGAAAGGATAGTGGCGAGCAATAGTCTTAAACTGAAGGGTATGATGGTATGGAAGGTTAGGAAGTAATAAGCAACTCTATCAAGACTTTTGACAACTTCCTTTGGCTTAATCAATTAGCACCTTATCAAGTCTTGCCCATATACCTCAATTTCACATTTTAGCTATTCATGAGTACATCTTTCTTTCTTTCTTTTTCAAAATTTGTTTGAATGGATCCTTCCATTGCAAAAGGCCAAAAATCTCATATTTTACAATTTTTTAAGAATGCCTTATGACTCTACATGAATGCAATTTTATTATGTTGTCCGACCTATGGATTGATAGGTGTATTTAGTATGAGAGGCCCTCAGAGTTGGGGATCTTTATTTCTTTTTAGGAATCCATTGCCTCTATAAGGTATATTAGAACTAAAAATTGACTTAAGAGGCAAAACTAGGCTTTTCCCCTTTACATTTATGGTGACCATTTTCATTATTGAACCTTTATTCTCCTCAAGTGCTTATTGCACACAAGGATGAACAAAATTGGCAAATCATCCTAAAGGAATATGCTAAATTCCACATGGATGCTATTTAGGAAAAAGCCTAGCTAACCTAGATTTCTTTTGACAACTTGTGGGTTCATTTTCATATCCTCTAACTTGCTTTAGGATTTTATTGTATTTCCATAAGGAATGAAGTTAACAATATCGTTCAGCATCAAATTGAACTCTTAGCCATTTCAATCCCTTGTAACCGATTTGACCCTTACTTGTTTTGGAATGGAATATATGGTATTGTGTCAAAATCTGCTATCTTCGTATAGGTCACCTAAGATTAGCTTTTTTTTTTTTTAATTAATCAATGGAGCATTAGTTGATACTCTCCCACATTTCTCTAGGAGCTTATTGTTCCATAGGAAGTTGTGGCTAATTGCCTTGCTTAGGAAGGGATGGTTCAAACACAATTGATACTTAGGAGTTAGCTTTGATAATAAAAATGAGTCAATCTAATGGTCCATTGATGTATGATGGATTTAGTGTTGCGTACTTGCTTATACACCATTTAGAATAATGTCTTGGTCTAAGGAACAGAGGAAAAACTTTGTACTTTTTCTCGAGAAACTTACTGCTTCATTGAAGAAAAAGTAGTTGGCAATCAATTTGAGAGAAATATGCCTTTCTACACAATTGGTGTTCTAAAAAAATAATTCCAATCTTAACCCACGACATGCTACTCAATTGTCGCCATTTTAAAACTTATGAATATTATAATTTCTCTAAAATTTTGAAAGTACTCCTTTTCCATGAGAAATTTGTTATTTTGTAGGGATGAAAAGTTTAAAGAAATAATTTTTTTAATATATAATTGGATTGTGCATGCCTTTTTATTTTATCTTATCTCTTTTATGCATGTGATAGACATATGTTAGAGGTTTTCCTTTTAAGGGATTATGATGAATATAGTTGTGACCTACTCGGGGTTAGAAACCCACTAAGTAAAGGTTGGTTTAATTAGCTCCTACCTTCATCATGGTGAATGTATGTCTAATTGTGTGGTGACGTCTCATTAGCTACTCCTGTAAACAGTGAGGTGTGTCACCTTCTCTATGGTTTTTATTATATGCATGGAATTGGTGACAAAATGATTAAAAAAAAAAGAAAAAGAAAAAAAATTGCCCTCTTTTGTCCTAATAAGGGAAAACCTTAGGTTAGGAACACAAGTTTGCCAAAGTTTGGCTCTAACCATCTGGGAGGTATCTAGGGCTTGATTACTAGTGTATTTTTTTTTGGTAGATCTATGATTTCTAAAATTGTAGGTCCCTAAATTGCCCCCATCTTAAGGTGAGGATCTCATTATATAGATTTGACCTTGAGAGGAAAAGGATCCTACACAAATCAAACTCATGTAATAAGATACAATTTAGATGAGGTCTTCATGATAGCTTCAGGAAGCACAAGGTTTCATAGGGAAATCAATATAAACCTCTACTACCCTAGGGAGCACTCAGACCCAGGTATAGGGCCCATAATGTGTGTGAGGTGATTTTAATTTTGAAAAGATAAAATTTTGGAAAAAACCTTTCTTTATAAGAAAAACAAAAGTGGTCTGCGAATCAGATACGAATTCGGAAGTCAATTGTGAGTGGGGAAGGTGTTAGGCACCCCACAACACCCGTTGCTAAGAACGGTTACCCTAGGTTAGTTGTGCAAAATCAATACGGCCTCTATTCTATTTCAATTCTCCCTAACAAATCATATGTAAAAATAAGAAATAAAGGAATTGAAGGAAATAAAGTTAAAAGTAGAAAAAAGAAAGGAAATCAATAGTAAAATAAAACGGAAAGAATATACAGGAATTAAAATAAGAAGAAAAGGAATGAAATTAAAAAAATATTTATTTACAAGGGTGAACTTGACCTAGGATAAGAGCCTAGAGCTTACGTACCCTTCGAGAAGGATCAAAGTCCACGTAGTTCGACGCTAAAGTTATATTGGTTTTTCTTTTTAGGTTTTGTGATTTTTGCTTTTATTTATGTTTTTTCATTTTTTTTATTTTGTTTGTTTGTTTGTTTTTTTATTACTATTTTTATTTTTGTTTTCACTGTTTTGTTTTTTATTTTTTATTGTTTTGTTATTGTCTTTTTTTTTAGTATTTGTTTGTGTAATAACTAGAAAAAAAAAAGCTAAAATTTTTTGAAGTCTTGAAAATTTTCTAAGTCTGCTAGCTATAGCGAGAAATGGGCTAGCTATAGCGAATGTACCTGTTTGCTATAGCGAGAAAGAGTCTAGTTATAGCGAGAGTGCCTTTTCGCTATAGCGAAATGCTTCTAGCTATAACGAGTACGGGCATCCCATACAAAAACCAGGGCGTTACTCATCGTAGCGCGCGCCATAGTGAAAGCAGGGGTCTGGGACTGATACGTGCTCGCCGTAGCTAGGTTAGTCCAGAAGAGCATGAAAAAAGAGAATTTGACTTCTTAAAACGTCCAGATTCATTCTTTCTCCTTTAACCGACCTAAGCTTCGACCAAAAGGGAGAAAAGAGCTGTAGAGAGAGAGAGAAACCTAGAGAAGGAAGGAGAACAAGCAAAAAGGTAAGCAAGTTTGAGATTTCCATAGCTTTTCTTCTCAGCATGTTGTTCTTCTCTATTTGCCCTCTCTTTCTATGGTTTTGGTTGTTGAGTTGGGCTTAGTTCAGAAGAGGAAAAGTGGAAAATCACTCTTGAAGAAAGCTAAAACTTATGTATCTTCACTTCTTTTTCTTTGCTTTCTTTCTTGAGAGCTTGAGAGAGGAAGGAGAGTTAGTGGAACTCTAGAGAGAGAGAAACCCCTAGTTGTTTATACTTGTTAGGGTTTGCTCTGAAGAAACCCCTAGCCTTGTAAATAATTGTTTGACTTCCACGAGAGTAATTTCATGCTCTTTGTTGTGCCTAGACTCAAGAGAAGCAACTCTATCTAGTTATGCTTGTGGGACTAAGAAGGAAGAAGAGAAATTGAAAGAGAATGCTTGTGTTAGCCGATAAGGTAACTCTCCACTCTTTTTTGTTGCATTCTTGGATGTGTAATAGTCATTGTATGCTTGTGTATGTGCTTGTATGATGAGACATGCCATTTGATGTTGCCTTGATGCATTAGTACCAATATGCTTATAATATGAATTGTCGAAATTGCTCGGGTGAAGTGGTGCCAAAAGTCCTTTGAGACGGATGAGGTGGAGCCAAAAGTCCCTAAACCAAGGGTGAGGCCAATCCAAAAGTCCCAAAAACTCGGGTGAGGCTAGACCAAGAGTCCCTAGAGCTTACTCTTGGCAATGATATGATATTCATGGCATGGAAAGCATGTATTATGTAATTGTGAATAGGTTGCATGCTTTGACTTGTTTATATGTTTTAATTGCTTCCTTGAATGAGTATGAGCTATTGAGATTCTTTGAATCTCACCCCCTTCCCTCTCCCATCTTAACATGTTAGGTGGAGCTCAAAGAGAACCAAGTGCACATCAAGGAGCCTAGTTGAGCATGCTTAGGGAGTTGTGTAGTTATTTTAGTTCTTTTGTTGTAAAGAGGTGTCAAAATGAATATGCACATATTATTTTTGAGATGTAAATATTTGAGCAAGTGTAAAAGTATGTATGAATAATGTATGAACTATGTAGAGAGCCAAAGTAAGAAAAGTGTGAAATTCGGCCCTTTTGTGGCTCACATGCAAAAGTATATTTTGGCCCGTAGCATAGTGAGTTTGAGATATATATTGATTTGGACTACTTGAGTATTTCATATATGCTATGTTTATACTTTCAAACTTACCCAAGAGATGCTAGAACATGTGGGAGGCCATTTGGACTCACTTTGAACCATTTTGGGTGTCAAAACCGCTATATTTGTGAGCTCCATCAAAGTATGCCAAATGAACTCTTCTTGATATGAAATTTGGCATGCCTTTAGAGTCTATTGAGAGCTTCTTGAGAAGCTAAAGTAGGTAATATTTGGAGGTTTAGGGAATATTTGGTGAATTGTTGAAATTGGAGAATTTTCTGGTTTTAGTTATTGTATTGTGCAACTAGGTTCGAAAATGAATCTGTGTCATTCATGGATCAAACAGTGTCCGATTGTCATGAAATTTTATGGGTATAAACTAGATATCTACAGTGATCTATATCAATAGGAATCACCTCAATCCGAGGTCTGTAGAGGGAGAATGAACTTTCTGAAATTCTGTGTCAGTATCAGGGAAGCCATCCGACCTTAGTTACTGTTCTATTAGTTTTCAAGATCCAAGGGCTATTGAAATGATCTAAACTTATTTTTATCCTCTATTTAACATCTGTAGCTTTCCAAATTGGTATAGTTTGTCCAAATTGGATTTTTGTAGAATTAGTTACGAATTTTTGAAATTCATGACAATAAGCTACACTAGTACTAGGGACAGTTGGACCTCTGTCTCTTTTTTGATATCAAACATAGTCCCAACGCTGAGATTGTGGTTGGGAGTTATTTTTAATGTGAAGTTAACATCCAAAGCTTTTCAAAGAGTTATGATTTTCTTGATTCTCATTTTTTGAGAATTAGTTATAATTTTCCAAAGTTAGAGCCAAAAATTTGACTTTTGGGCTCATTTGAGAAATTGCATTTTCTTGGTTTTTGACTTCATATCCGTGGTTTATGAGTTGTTTGAGGCTATGTACAAGTTGTATAAATGGTGTTTGAGTAGAGAATGTGAATGATGGATTCACGAGATCCACAGGGCAAAATATAACTGGTTAAACCCCGACTTAAAGCAGTAAAATACCATAGTTTTGGTCATTTTTCTTAGAAATCATATGAAATCAAGCCTAGAGGGAGATTTGTTAAAGTTAAGTCATTATGGTATTACAGTTTATTTTTAATTTTTTTTAGAGAGAAAAAGAGTAAAAACCATTTAAGCTAATGCAAACAAAACGAGTTTAAGATTGGTTGAAGTGTTTTTATTTGCAAAAGGCAACACTAATTTTACTCTTTCCTTTTTTCTTTTTCTTTTTGTTTGTTTGTTTTTCTTTCTACCTATTTATTCATATTGTTTTTTGTTTTTGTTTTTGGATAAAAAGACAAAGAAAATAAA
Source organism: Erythrophleum ivorense (assembly GCA_026724425.1). Taxonomy (NCBI): domain Eukaryota; kingdom Viridiplantae; phylum Streptophyta; class Magnoliopsida; order Fabales; family Fabaceae; genus Erythrophleum; species Erythrophleum ivorense. The sequence goes on from JAIUCV010000003.1 coordinate 7,837,731, forward strand.
AATTAATTTTTTCTTTTTTTAACAAATAAAACGAGTTTTGAAATTGGTTGCTGTGTTTTGATTTGTTAAAGAGAAATTTAATTTTACAACTCTTGCATTTTCAATTTTTCATTTTGTTCTCTTCTTTTTTTTTTTCTTTTTTTTTCACTTTTTATCATTATTATTTTATTTTTTTTTAATTTTAATTAATCTTTTTCTGTTTTTTGTTTGGTTTCCTATTTCTTTGCTTTTTTATTTTTTTATTTTATAAAGAGGAGGGAAGTAAAAATCATTTAGATTTTTGCAAACAAAATGAATTAGAGGTTGGTTGATGCATTTTCTTTATGCTAAAGACCGAGTTAATTTTGTTCTCTCTCTTTTTTTTTCTTTGTCTTTATTATTATTGTTTTCAACTATTTTTGTTCTTCTTTTTTTTTTTGTTTTCTCTTTTTTTGATTGTCATGATTTTTAGTGTCATAAAAAAAGATCCCTTTTCTTTCTCTTTTAATTTTGATTTTTGATTTTAATCTACGAAAGATGAGGCAAATTTTATTTCATCATTCCTCTCTAATGGTTCTTCCCTTTAGTGATCCCTTTGCCCTTTTTTTTTCTTCTATCCTTCTCGTGTTTTGTTTTTGATGAAATTTTTTTAGTTCTTTTATAATTTTCCTTTTGATTCGCATTGATTTTTGATTTTACCTTTTTTTTAGTTTTATTAGAAATGACGTTTTAAGTAAAGAAGATTTTTCTTTTTTTTTTGAACTCCTTTTCTTTCACAAAGATAAACATTTTATTCTTCTCACAAACCGTTCACATTTAAAATTTTTCTATTTACTTACTTTTCTCTTTTTTGAAAACCCTTTGGAAAAAATATTCAAGTGTTATAGGTCTTTCAAAATTTGAAAATGCTTTGCGACGCAATCTAATGACTGGGGGGACTTATTGTCACACACGGCCTTAGATAACTTTTATATGCCTGAGGAGATATGGGATCTCACACGGCGATTCCAAAAAAGTAAATAAATAAATAAAGTAAAATAAAACAAAATGCAACAAGGCCATACATACTAATACATGATAATCGATGATAGTGTGTATCTTGTGTCTAGCTAGCCAAATATCACTTATCAATACATTTCATGGATTAAAAAAAAAAGATTTCAAACCAATCAACTTCGCAAGGCTACACAGTAAATTTCATATGTTGTGATGAAGCCAATCTCTTTTGCTTCCTCATTGGTCCCTGCTCCGTTTGGTAAGCCTTCCCAATTCTTCTCCATCCTCACCCTCACGCGGGATCCCTACAAAGAGAAAGGTAGCAGCATGGATGTATTCATAGAGACTACACAAGAATGCCATATTTAATCAATGAACACGCAACCCCATGGATATAAAAACCCCAATATCTTTCAATAAAAATGCATAAACTCTTAAGCTTCAAGTTCGTATATGATATACCAAGCTCAATTTTCATGTACCTAGATTTTACATAGTGTCAGAGATAAAAGGGAGGAAGAACAATAATTTTGAAATCCTATTTACTCATCTCCATTATTTCATCCCTTATCTCAATCCATCAACCAGAAGCGACACTCACATATCAATAATGCATGACTGCGAAACGATTATTAGAGACTAAGATGAAACTGAAATAACACCCCTAAGCTAACAGGCAGCAGTGATCTCAACGAGCCTAAGACCAATCAATTCTTGATTCAAGAACATAATAAACAGAGTTGTCAAATCCAGCAAAGCAAAATCCTACATGAATCATCGAAATGAATAGATACCAGTATGAAATTTATTAACAGATTAAAGATCAAATCCATCGAAATGAGGCTATCTATATTCCGATTAAGATTGAACATTCAACATGATGCTACAATTTCCATTAGATCAAAACACAAACCAAGCAACATTGACTAGACACCAAAGCCCCACTCAGCTTTTTATCAAGCATTTCCTCAAACACATATGGTGCATGTCCTCGGATACAAAGGAGACACAGTATTCAGTATTTCAGCTTTCCATTCCCAGCTCACATAATCAGCAATTACAAAGGGGTTCTTTTGATAAGAAAATAACGAGATTCGTGGCTTACTCAAGCCCTTTTTCATCCGGCTTCAAACTCGACTGGGGAAATAAATTAAGGCTACCCAATACACATACAGAAAATCAGTGATGGCCTACAGAGCTAGTGTCACTAAGCACAACAACTTTGCAACAAGCTGTAAAAATGCTTATAACAACTAGCAAGCCTAAACCAAAATGACTATGAATCTATCGGACACCAACAATCCTAGATGTGGACATATTGCAAAACACGAGTCTCAGATATATGGAATATAACTAAGTAATCACAGAGGCAATGAGTTCGGGACTTTTACCTGATTACGAATCTTTATAGTTGATTCTTTCCATTTCTATTTCCCGAATGAATCCTCTTCCCCTTTCATCTGTAGCATGACCTTGAACCCTTTCGCCTCTCTTTCTCTTTCTCGTCTCTCAGTCTTTCGGCCTTCATAACCCGAATAACTCGAAATCAACTTCGAAAAGAAACCCTTTGCCTCTATTGTTATGTCTTCTCCCTCAATCTCCCTTCTCTGTTGCTCTCCCAATCAGAAATCATCCATCCCTCTCTCTCGTTCCCTTCGATCTACAATCCCCAAGTCAAAAGGCTCCTTTAGATCCTTTTTTCTTTAGTTCCTCCCTTTGCTCTCGATTTCCCTCCGATCTCTCAAATCCCTCAATCAGAAGCCTCCCTCCTTATCTCTTTCCCTCTGATCTCTATTCGACTCCTTCGATTCCCCCCTATTTCCCTCAATCTCCCCTTCTGTTCTTCACCTCCTTTTTTTTCGTCCTTCTCTCAAGTTTTTCCTTTCTAGTCACCTCTCTTTCGAGTTTTCTCCTTTCTCGTCGCCTCTCTCTCGAGTTTTTCTCTCCATCCCCTGAAAAATCCTTTCCCCTTCCCTGTCTTTATCTCTCGTTCTCTGCTTCTGATTTTTTTGGGGTCGCACCTCTGATTCACCCAATCAGCCCCCCCTTCCAAATTCCCTCGATTCTCCTTCTCCTCTTCAGCTTCTCTCATTTGCGTTCCTCTCCCTTGTTTCCCCAGTTGCTTCTCTTTTTCTTCGAAAATCCTCTCTGATCTGTCCTCTTCCCTCGAGCCCTGCGTCTGTCTGCTGCTTTCTTTTTTTGCCTTTTCCTGTGTCTCCCTGCCTCTCTGCTTCCTACTGGCACGAGGCAAATGCTCATGGTGTTGGGGTCAAAACACAGGGTTTCTGCGTTTTGACCTCAACTAATTTTTTTTTATTTTTTCTTTTTTTGATTTTTTTTGTTTGTTTGTTTTTTCTTGAAGTTAATGGATCGAATTTAGGAGAGTTGGGCTGCATTTTTTTTTTGAATTTGGGCTAGGATTTAGTAAAAATGGGCTTGTGTTGAGAAAAGGACTTGGTCCTTTTTTTTTTTAAATCTTTTCTCTTAATCCTTTAAAATTTATATATATATATATATATTTTAATTTTCTTTTTCTCTTTTCTCCCTTTTTGATTTTTTCCTTTGGGTTTTTTTTTTATTTTTTTCATTTTTTGTTTTCTAGAGCTTTTGATTTAATTTTTTTTTTCATTTTTTTCATTTTCTCCTAATTTTCTATTTTCTTTCTTTTTTTTTTGTATTTTTGTTAATTTGATTTTGTTATTACTTTTGTAGCTTGTTTGAAGAAAATACGGTGTTCACATTACCCAAATCTTACAAATTACTGGTGTAGTCAATACTACTAAGGAAGAGCACATTGTAATTAACTGAGGTGATAAAGATTTTAAACAGTTATCAAAGAGGAAGGAAGAAGTGAGGTGACCAACATGGTGGATGATTGAGATCTTAACTGAGAAACTTTAGCAATGGTAAGTGTTGTTATTTAAAGAGTTAAGTCACATCTAGATTCATTGTCCAAAGTTCAAAGAGGAAGTGAAAAGCCTAAAAATGTTAGAAGATAAATCAAAAATTGATTCTTGTTTAGATTTGGTCAATGCTAATGATGAACTTAACGTCTCAAATACAAATGCTATTAAGAATAATTTTTACTTAGGTGATGGATTCTATTATCGATATCCATGTATGCACTAACTAAAATTTGTTTAATACTTTGCAACATTAAGGAAGACTTTGGTTACATCAATGTGGGAAATAATTTAAAGCAAAAGATTAAAAGTGTTAGAAGAGTTCGCTTAAATTTTTGATGTAAGGTATACGCCTATTGATGGAGTTAATATTATTTTGTTCAATGAGTTTACTTCACATGGGTGCAAGTATGTTCACATTGGGAATTTATGTATACAAGGGTGGAAACTTTGTTATTCAAGGGGGAAAAAAGGGAATAATATCTACTATTTAAATGGATATTCCTTGTCAATGAAGATGGAACACAATAGAAAGGAAGATATTTAAAAAATTGAGAAGAAAGTTTAGTTTTTCAACAAAGTAGAGATATGTAAGATTTAAGGGAAAAAAAGATGGATTTATTGCAATAGATTTTCAAAGTCCCATTTCCAAGGAAAAGAATAAGAGGGTGTTTTGTTCTCCTATAAATAAGCTCCTTTGGTTTTTATTTAGGTATGACAACAAATTAAACCTTAGGATAAACTATGAAAGTGTAATTAAGGTCTTGACAAGTTATAGGCAAGGTAAGGCTTGTAGAGATAGATTTATTTAAGGGATCAAATTATGTAAATTTCTTGTATTGTTTTTTTTATTCTTTTTCTCTATTATTTGTGTTAGTGCCATTGCCAATCTTAACATCTTGATTTATGAGTTGTCTCTTTTTTCTTAAGTTGTTATATATTTTTATCTCTTAAATATATTTAAAATTTTATTATGGTTTTAACTTTATGATTGATGTGTGTAAAATATGCATATTTTTCCTAAGATAAAAATAAGTGATTAAATCTAAACTTTCTAATTTTTATGTATTTTTTGTATGATTCAATAAAGAACAAATGAAAATGGGAAAGCACAAGAGATTTAGCGCAAAATTAAGCAATTTTAGCTAGCACAGGCATGTAAAAAATGGGAGTTTAAGCAAACCAAGGGCAAGCACAGGTAAGCTGCATCCATCTACATGCCCATGTGAGAAAGCCCTAAATCAAAGTGACCATTGGAAAGCAACATGGGTACTATGCATTTAAGTGGTATCAACACAAGTTGCCTGTGTTAGACTCAAATTGAAGGCTTTTTTTTAGGTAATTGGAAAATTGGAAAAAGGGGAGTTAAGATTAGACTTGGAGAAGCATAGAGTAGGCAAGGAACATTCTGAGAGAAACTCTAGAGATCCATTGGAAGATTTGAAGTTTTGACTAAACGATTACTAATTTTAGCCATTAGTTTCATTCTCACATTTTCCTTTAGCTTTTAGACTATGGATTTGTTCATTTCTAGTATTATTTTATTGTTGATTCCCATGATAAATAACTAGATTTTAGATCTAGAATTTAGATGAACTATTTACTGATTAAGTTGAATTTAGAATGCTCTTATATAACAATTTTATCAGGATTAATCTATTACTCTTTTTCTATTATTCATGAATAACTAGCCACCATTTATCTTATGTATTATGAAAGGATTGAGAGGTCAACCACAGTATAAATCATTATAGCACTAGACTTAGATGACAATTTCATAAAGATATAAATTGTATTTAAACTGTTTGTAAGTATTCTCTTACATTGATTCTTTATATATAATGGGTTTGTACAAGTGCATGTTCATGAGAATATGCATAGGCTTGATATGAGCATAGAGATTTATCTCAAGAGAGAATTTTATTAAATTTAGTAGAATTGTTGATAGTCCAATTAAAATTAATTGTAAGAGTTCATTTCAAATGATACTTAAAATGTAAATAGAGGATTTTAGATTCCAGAACCTTTTTCATTTATAATTTAATTCTTATTTAGTGAAATTGTGTTACCCTTAGTTTGGGTTTATGCTGTCAAATTCATTTGATAATTTAGATAATTGGATTTAAATTTTGGTAAATTTTGGTATTTGGATATTAAACTCCTTCCTTAAAGGAATGATACTATACTTACTTTATTTCTATAGTACGACTTGTGCACTTACCAAATTAGCACAATAAGTTTTTAGTGCTATTGCTTAAGAGAATGTATTAATATTAATTAAAATTTTTTTCCTATTAATCTAGAAATTTTCCTTTTTCCTTACTTTCTTTTGTTTTCTTATTTTATCTTCACTTACCTTTTTAGTTTCCTTTTTCTTTTTTAAGGCACTTGAGAAGTATGAGTCATTCATCTAGTGTTGTTCTTCTAGAGGTTGACTTTAACCTAGAGCACATTCTTCATGCTAGACAAAGACAAGGAGAAGTTCTTTAAGAACCTTAATTAATGAACCAATAAGAGGCTTTAGCAAATAAAACACATTAAAAAGTTAAAGCTTGTCTTAGCTGCCACAGACTGGTATGAGACTTTGTTATGCTAAATGCTAATGAATTAAATAATAGCATATGTAGCCTAGTTATTGTAGCAAATAACTTCAAGATTAAGCCTGGAATGATCCAAATGATACAACAAAATGAATTTGGAGAAGGAGTACTTGAAGATCCTAACACCTATTTGACTTAATTTTTGAAAATATGTGACACCATTGAAAGGAACACTGTCTCAATAAATGCAATCAGATCTAATTATTTTTATTTTCACTGAGAGATAAAAGCAATACCATAGCTAGACTCTATGCCTTTTCAATCAGTTACAACATAGGATGCATATTCACCAACCTTTTTAGCTAAGTATGTTCCATTGGGTAAAACTATTAGATTAAAAAGTGACATACAAAGTTTCTTATAACATGATGGAAAATCTTTACATAATACCTGGGAGAGATTTAAGGATTTGTAAATGCAATACACATATTATGGTATTTAGGAATGGATGTTAGTACAAATATTTTATAATAGGCTAGAACAATAACTTAAAGTTAACTTGGATGCTGTAGTTGGCAAATCTTCACTAGCCTTAGATGCTGATAAAATGGTGGATATCGTTGAAGAAATGGCTGCAAACTATTATAACTGCTAAGTGAAAGACACAGAAAAGGTATTGGTGTTAAAGAGATGGAAAGTTGTCATTCACTGAATTTTAAAATTGACATTAACTTTGATAGACTCATGAAGAAATTTGATCAAATTGGTGTCAATTTAGTCTTGAATTCTCCATCTTATTCTAGCTATGCACTTTATGACAATGGTGATCCATATAGTGAATGTTAGAACAACTCCTTAAAATCTTGTGCATCGGAACAAGTGCAGTATGTATCAAACAATTTTAGACCATAGAATAATCCATACTCAACAACTCATAATCCTAGATGGGGAAATCATCCTAACTTGGCTTGGGGGAATTAGAATCATTGGTATTAGGAAATTAAGATAGACCATCTAGACTGACCACTCAACTTAGGAATAAAAGGATATAGTTTTAGATTAAAAAGAAATAAGGTTGGGGAGTTGCATTTGAAAAATCCTCCAATATATCTTATAAAAGATTTAAGAAGTTGGAGTCCAGAATGGATCAGTTGACTAGTCATAATAGAAATCTAGAAATATAGTTGAGTTAGTTAGCAAGTGCATCTAACTTCAGGCCTTGAGGGATCTTGCCAAGTAAAACTAAGAAAGCATGGTAAGGCAGTCACCTTAAGAAATGGTAAGAAATTGTAAAGTGTTGCTGAGAGGGATGTATCATCTAATAATAGGGATCAAACTAATGATGTGGAGACTCTGAGCTCTCCAATCTAGCTTGAGAAGGATGAGCCAATTGTCATTCAGCCAATAACACTAACATTAGCTAAGGCATATGTGCCTACTATTCTATTTCCTTAAAGACTAAAACAACAAAAATTAGATGAATAATTTGGCAAGTTTTTAAATATTTTAAAACAACTTTGCATAAACATCTTATTTATAGATGCTTTGGCACAAATGCTGACATATGTGAAATTTTTTTAAGGAAATCTTGTCAAATAAAAGGAAGATGGAGGATTACGCCACTATTACACTCAATGAGGAGTGCAATGCGATCATACAAGATAAGCTACCACCCAAGCTGACTAATCTAAGGAGTTTTTCTATTCCTTATGTCATTAATGATGTATCTTTTAATTGTACACAATGTGATTTAAGAGCCAATGTTAGTCTCATACCTTTGTATGTTTATAGGAAACTTGGCTTAGGAGACTAAAAGCCTACAAATGTGATATTGCAATCGGCAAATAGATAAGTTAAGCAAATAATGGGATTGTTAGAGAATGTTTTGGTAAAAATTAAAAAGTTTTATTTTCCTGTCAATTTTATAGTTCTAAATATGAAAGAAGATACATTGATGTCATTAAGTTTGAGATGGTCTTTTTTTACTATAGTTAGGGCTTTAATAAATGTAAAAAATGACAAAATTACTTTGAAAGTAAGTGAGGAAGTAGTTATGTTGAATTAGTTCAAGGCTATGAAGAATCCTAATATTAATGATTATAATCACTACTTTAAGATTGATGTGGTAGATGAAATTTTGCAAAAGACTATATTAAAATAATCTTTTAATGATCCACCAAAAGCTTGTCTTTCATTGGCAATTACATCTTAGGATAGTGACATTAGCATTACAATAACAACTCATTCAATAGAGGCAACTTCATTTGTTCTGTTTTAGAAGCGACATAGGTTTAAAGGCCTAGGGAAATGAAAACCCCTCCCCCCTCATTTCCTTGAGAAAGCCCTTACTTTATAATTAAAAATATTACCTTTTCACTTTTAATATGTTTCTTTACAGGAAACAATACTTTGCTAGTGATTGTCTTTACACACCTCACTAAAACTCAGCTGGAGAAGCTTTTGAAAGTTTTAAGAGAGAGAAAAGTTGCTTTAGTATGGACCATAACATATATCAAGGGATTAAGCCTTTTTATATGCATGCACAGAATTTTGATAAAAAAGAATCATAAACCCTTCATTGAACATTAGAGAAGGCTCAATCCTAATATGAAAAAAGTTATCAGAGTGAAGTGCTTAAGATTTTATATGCTGGAATTATATATCCCATATCTAATAGCTCTTAGGTGAGTTTTATAAAGGTGGTTCTAAAGAAATGCGAGATGTTTGTAATTAAAAATGAGAATAATAAGCTTATCCCAACCAAAATTGTGACTAAAAGGTGAGTGTGTATTGATTATAGAAAATTGAATAATGGTACTTGTAAGGACCATTTTCCTTTGCCATTCATTGATCAGATGTTAAAAAAGTTGGTTGGATAGTTGGCTAGACATTCTTACGATTATTTCTTAGATAGATGCTCAGGTTATAATCAAATCCCTATGGCACTAGAGGACCAAGATAACCTTCACATGTTCCTATGGAACCTTTGCTTACAAGTGGTGCCTTTTGGTTTGTGTAATGCATTAGCCATTTTTTTAGTGGTGCATGATAGTTTTTTTTTTGGTTATGTAGAAAAAGATAATGGAAATCCTTATGAATGATTTTTCTATTTTTGGTTTTTCATTTGATCACTGTCTTAATGATTTGTCTTTGATTTTGTAAAGATATGAAGAAACCAATTTGGTGTTGAATTGGGAGAAATGACATTTTATTATCACTAAATTCATTGTTATAAGACACAAGGTGTCAACAAAAAGGATTAAAATGGATCGTGCCAAAATTGCCACTACCAAGCAAATGCCACCTTTTATCTTAGCTAAGGGAATCAAGATTTTTCTAGGCCATGTGGGATTTTACCGCCAATTTATTCGGCATTTTTGTAAGATATCTAGACCTTTTTATAATTTATTGAATAAATATTCTATATTTGATTTTAATCGAGAGTGCTTGGATTCTTTCAATAGGTTAAAGAATGAGCTAACTTCAACACCCATCATAGCAACACCAGATTGGTACTTGCCATTTGAACTGATGTGCAATGCTAATGACATCACCTTAGGAGTGGTTTTAAGGCAATGAAAAAAAAAAAGAAGCTACATGTAATTGTGTGTGCAAGCAGGACACTTAATAATGCTCAACTAAATTATACGACAACTAAAAAATAGTTACTTAATATTGTGTTTTATGAAGACCGTATTTTGTTCAGACAAGTTTCAAAAAATAAAATAAATAAAATAAAATAAAATCATAATGAAATTAAATTAGCACAAATAATAATAATAATAATAATAATAATAGAAAAGAATAGTTAGTTTGAGTTATATTTAAAAAGTAAAAATTTAAAAATTACTTAAAAGAAAGTATTGGGCTTTTTTCCTCCCAAATGCCAAAAGCCCCAATGACTCTACCCTTTAATCCAAAAAGAAAAAAAAAAGAAAAAAAATCTCAATCTAGAAATAATAATAAATTAAAGAATAAAAAATGAATAAAAAGATAATGGACCAAAAAAAGAGAGAAGAAAAAGAAAAAGCCCATCAGAACCCACTACCTAAAAAAAAAGAAGAAGAAAAGAATTTGAATTCAAAAAGAAAAAGTAAAAACAAAATAAGAAAAAAGAAAGAAAGAAAAAAAAGGAACATGGAAAATTGGGAATCAAACAACAGACAAGGGAAAAGCCCAACCCAAAACCAGTTAAAAGAAAAAAAGAGAAGAAGAAGAAGAATAGAAGCCTTTTACCTAAAATTAGAAAGAAGGCTCGGAACCAATTAAAAGGGAAAATGGGCTAAAATGAAGAATGAAACAACAACACAAAGCATAGGCTTGTTTCCCTTCTCAGCCCAACAAACTCTCAGCCTCTCTGATTCAAGTCAGAAGCCTAACTTGGATACCAAACCCTACCCGTTTCTTTCAGTTGCTCCTTTCCTTCACACGCGATTCTGGCAGAGGCAGAGGAACCACATTCTCACTTACACATGCCCAAAGCTCGAACACCTCTATGGAGGCATAGGAGCATTCACTGGGGGCACGACTTTGAAAAAGCAAACATACAGGAAGGAATGGAGATGACAGTGGGGCAGAGAGGCACGACAAATACGAGAGATGGGGGGGACCACATGGGGAATGCTTATAAAAGCAATGAGATTCAAGAGAATAGGAGGGCTTTTTTTTCAGAAGGAGAGAAAAGGGAGGCCAGTTTTGGATAAGAACGGGTAAATGGGAGAGATTGAGAGATGGGAGAGAGGAATCAAACGCCAAAAAAGAGAGGCTCGAGATACAGAATGGGGGAATCACACGAGAAAGAGGGGGTGAGGTTGAGAGAAAAAAAAGGGTTTCATGTTTTAGAAATTCAAACGGAAGCCATGAATTAAAAACAAAGGAGAGAATGATAAAGAGAGAATGTGAAAGAGGGAGAAGTCAAATTACTTCGGCCAAAAGAGAGGAAATGTGTGGATTTCCTAAGAAGAGGCTCGTAGATCAGGGAAGGTGAGCTTGGAAGAGGTTCCACCATTTCTTATTTCCTTAGAGGTAATTTTTTGTGTGTGCTTGTCTTCCCTTGAATTCTGGTTCTTTTATGTAGACTATTATAGAAGGTCCAGATCTATGGAAGATTAGGTTTTAATTTCAAAATGTTGTATGCTCTATTCTGGTTCTGCATTGATGGAGACTTACTTTGCCATGTAATCTTGCTTGTTCACTACATAGTTTGAAGGAGTAAATAAAAAAAAGGGCCTACATGTTGCTACATACACATTTATGAATGCTTAGTGTAGTGATAGTTCCTAAAGCACCATCTCGGAATCCATAAGTAAAATTTGCTAGAGATTTTTTTATTTTTCTTTTATGTGTGCATGAATTTTGCATTTTGATTCTACCTTTGTGATTAATAGGTATCTATTTTTTATGCTGGAAATTGTCTGTAAATAAGCTTGGCCCTGCTTAATTATCTTGTGTTACCATGGGCTATCTAATGATTTTCCTGAGATTCTTAGTAGTACAGTAGGACAATTTTAGGTCATAGTAAGCTTATTGCTTTTGCTTTAGTCATATGTCGCTTAGTCAAGAGGTAAGAAATGCCTTGTGTTTCCCTAAGTTTTTTTCATGTTGCAGAAGTGAAGTAGTGTTATGGCTTGCTTCCTTTTTTATATATAGTTTGCATCCCTTTTTGATCTTGAAACTATGAAACCATGTGTGGGCTCTGATTATGGGTGCTGAAACCTGAGGCCTCTGTGTTTCGAATATGGTCTGATTCAATTGCTGTTGGATGTTTAGGATTTGGGTTTCCAATTAAAAGGTTTAGAACTCATATTGTTCGGATGGTCTATTTGATTGTTTCTTTTTCATGTCTTTTTGAATTGTTATACATGATTAGTCTAGCTTAACCTGAGAAATCATGTTTCCTTAAGCTGAAGAGATTTTTATATGTTCTGTTATGAGATGCTGAGGGTCGAGTTCAGTTTAATCATCTAGTCAGAGTAGTGGGACTGGATTACCTAATTGCTTAAGATTCCCGCTTAGTAAGTAACCTCTAGTGAGAAAAATTCTAAGTGAGTCTCTGTGTAGTTCTTGAATGTGAGCTTGAGGTTTTGGTTTGTGTGGATTATATATTGTTATTTGTATATGAATTTGCATAATGAATCTTCCGTAGCAAACATGGATAGCTTGATCAATGGCTGCTGCTTATCATCCTGTTATGTTGTTCTACTAGTCATATTGTTACATGAATTGAACATGGTTTGATTCTTGTCCTGCTTCTTACATAAAATATATGATTAAGATGCCTTAGCCATTCCAAATGCTTGCTTCGTTAATTGTTTTCATGTGGAACTTATCAATTAAAGCCAAAATGTGTGATCCTTTTTCTCTTTTTTTTTATTCCTAAAAAATATCTGTTGTTGATCATTTACATATTCATTTGATGTTGGACATGACGGGGAGCCACATTTGAGAGGAACTTGGACTTTCAATACATGGGGATTGATCACTTCATTCCATCAGGGGAAGGGAAGAGTGGAGTATAATTGAATTGCAATATGTATAAGTTTTTTTTTTCAATCTTGTAAAAATACCTAAGAGTGACATAATGAATTATGAATGAACACCAAGCACCCACTCTCACAAATTACTTTTGCTTGGACATATTATATTATATTTATATTTTTTATTTTTTTATCTCCTCACCTTTTAGACTAGCTGTGTGGGATTTCATATTCCCTTAGGCACATAGGAAGTTAAATTGGAATACCACGTGAGACAATAAAGTATTCTTAGTATTCAATGTCTTTTTTTAATTTGCAAATTTTGGGTTCCAATGATCATATCTGATTAATTTTTAAAAAATAAAAAATAGGATTTAAAATAAAGTTAAAAATTTTTTTTTTCAGAAAATCAAATAAGGTTCTTTAAAAATACAAATTTTTTCCATAAAAGATAAAGTATGTTTTCAAAATAAAAAAGAGAGAAAAACACACACAAAAAGAAGGAAAAAAAAAGATGAGAGAAACTAAAACACAAAATAAAAACAAAAAAAAACCAAAGACAGAAACAAAAAACAACAAAACAAAAATGGACCCAAAAAAAAGAAAAAAAAAAGAACAAAGATGTGAATTTAAATTAGTTCTTGCAAATTAAAACTTATCCACCAATCTCAAATGTTTTATTTGCCAAAATTAAAAGTATCTTTACTATCTTTTTAAAACAACAAACAAAAAACAAACAAAAAACAAACAAAGAAAACAAAACAAAAATAAACACAAAAATAAAAACAAATAAAAAACAAAACCAAAAATAAACAAAACAAATGAAAAAAAAAAAACAAAAGAAAACAAAAAAAAGCAAAGCAAAATAAAAATAAACACAAATGAAAAACAAAATAAAAGAAAACAAAAACAAACAAAAAACAAAGTACCAACTATCAAGCTTTTTTTCGAACTATATGGGCTTTAATCCCTCCGAAGGGTATGTAGGCCCTATACTCTTATCTTAGATCAAATCCGCCTTTATAAATAAATATTTTTTTCAATTTTTATTTTCTTAATTTTTTTTTGCTCTTAATTTTATTTCTTTTCTTTTCTTTACTTTACTTTTAATTTTATCTCTTTAAGTTTTTCTTTCTTTTTTGCATGTAATTTGTTAAAGAAAATTAAAATATATTAGAGACTATATTAATTTTGCAGAACTAATTTAGAGTAATCATTCTCAAGAATTGGTGTAGTGGGGTGCTTATCACTTTTCCCCACTCACAATTGACTCCCGAATCCAAATATGGTTCGTATACCATTTTTCTTATAAAAGAATTTTTCAAAGTTTTGTTTTTTAAGAAAATAAAATTTTAGTGGCTACTCTACTATCTCTATTTTTACTTTGATTTCAATTTTCGTTTTCTTTGAAAATCAAAATTTCTTTTTAAATTCTCTTTTAAGGCGCCATGTGGTCGCATTTTTGAGTGTGACATGTTTGCCTTTGATAAATTATAATATTATCTCTTTAGATTAAAGACTATAATGTACACAAATCATGTAGTAATTTGGTATTTGCTATCTAACAAAGACTTTAAACCACACTTAATCAATTAGACTTTATCACTTCAGGACTTTGATTTGGAAATTAAGGGTAAAAAAGGTATTAAAAATGTGATTGTTGATCACTTGTCATGGGTGGAATAACCAATCAAACACTTAAATGCTGAAGTATCAATAGAAGAGGATTTCCTTGATGTGCAGCTTTTCATTTCCTTTATCACCACACCTTAGTATGCAGATCTTGTTAATTATCTAGTGTGTGACATTCTTCCACTTGATCTGAACCACTCGATTCAGCAATCCGCTTTAAGGAAATGTATAGGCAGAAGAAAAAAAGGAAGTTTTTATTTGACATCAAACGTTATTTTTTAGACAAACATTTATTGTATAAACATTGTCATGTTAATGTCATTTGTTGTTGTGTGCCATAAGATAAAGTTAAAAGTAAATGTTATTTATCTGAGTGTGGTGGCCATTTCAATGCATCTAAAATAGTTGCTAAGATCATGCAATCTAGTTTCTACTGGGCTATAATGCTTTGAGATGCTTGATAATTTATATCAACCTGTAACTAGTGTTAAAAGACAGGAAATATCTTTAAAAAGTAAGAAATGTCTTTGAATAATATTTTGAAACTTGAGCTTTTTTATGCTTGGGGTATTGATTTTATGGGATCGTTTCCATCCTTCTTCAACAACAAGTATATTTTGTTGCAATTGATTATGTCTCGAAGTAGTTTAAAGCCATTGCCATTCCTACTAATGACTTTAAAGCGGTGATTCAATTTTTCAAGAGGAACATCTTTTCTCTCCTTGGAGTTCCACATTCTTCAATTAGTGATGAAAGGCACTCACTTTTGAAATGGAGCCTAGATTTACTTTAAAAGAAATATGAGGTCCATTATCAAATAGCCACCCTGTATCGCCCTCAAGCAAATGGTCAAGTGGAAATTTCCTATCGTAAGCTAAAGCAAATTCTTGAGAAGATAATAAGTTCATCAAGGAAAGGTTGGGCCAAGAAATTGGATAATGCACTATGTGCTTATTGAACTACTTTTAAAACATCAATTGGGACTTTTCTTTATTAATTGGTGTTTCATAAAGCATGTCACTTACTAATAAAGTTCAAACATAAAGCACACTAGGCAATCAAAGCACTAAACTTTGATCTTAAGGTTGCAAGTGAAAAGAGGTTATTACAACTGAATGAGCTAGATGAATTTCACTAGGAAGCTTATGAGAAAGCAAGGCTTTACAAAGAGAGGACAAGGCACTGACATGATAAACATATTCAAAGAAGAGATTTTCAAGAAGGATAATTAGTTCTCTTTTTTAATTTACATCTCAAGCTTTTCCCAAGTAAGTTAAAGTATATATGATATGACCCTTTTAAGGTAATCAAAGTTTTTCCCCATGAAGCAATAGAAATTGGCAATAAGGCTACTGGGACCTTTAAGGTCAATTAACAGTAGTTTAAACCTTTCTTTGTTGGGGAAGTTATGGAGAAAATGGCTGCTTGTAATCTGGACATCCCCTATCCATGGGGAACTTTGAAAGTTAAGTTAATGAGTATAACTAAGAACTACCTCTCTTCTTTTTCCTCTAATTACAGTTCATTTCATTGTGTTTTAATTTGTATGTGGTTTTTTTTATTTCCACCTTTTGCTATGTTTGGTACCATATTCATCTAGTTGGTTACTAGCTATAGTTTTAATGATTTAAACCAAATTTCTCACTTAAGGGAGTTTTTCTTTCACCCTATCTTGTATTTTGTGCTACATATATTTTTAGGTTACTTGAGGACAAATCACATGCTAAGTTTGAGGGGAAACCATTATATTTTGATTGGAAAGTTATGTATAAACCCTAAATCATTAGTGGACCACTTAATTGGGTTTGATAAGTACATGTATTTGAATTTTTGAGTGGCTTATGTAGGAGTTTTCTTAATGTCTTGTAATGGGGTTAATTTTCCTATAGTGTCTGTGTTTATATTAAGTGTCATTTATCATAACAAGGGTGTATATGAGCAAGCCTTTTAAAGATACATGCTCGTATGTTACACACAGGTTAGTCATGTGAATCCACACAGCTATGTACTGCCATTAGCTACCACACCCTATCTTAACCCATGGCCCACACAAGTAGGCCATGTTGTTTGACATTACCACCTCTCATTCACACTGATGGTGTATATAGGTTGGCTGTGTCAATAGACATGGTTGTGTGTTGCATGCTCTAACTTTCACATATTTCACTTATGATAGACATAGGTAGGCATGTTCATATTAGTTAAAAAGAAAAAGGAAAAAATTAATTTTCTTTTTCCTTTTTATGCTATCTCTACCTAAAACCTTTACTATTCACAATCTATTAAACTTGACACCTATCCCCAAAATCCCCAATATGTCAATCATAAGCCTTAAATCCCATTTTCACAATCATCCCTAGCTTCAATGTTCATCATCATCCCACGCTTCTCGTCGCTCCACTTCATTGCCATGTCCACTATCGATGCTCTCATTTCTCCTTCTAATCCTATTTGTATACCAACTCTTTCACCCATTCAACCTTTGGTCTTCCTCCTTTCCTCTTTTCCTAATTTTTGCCCCATTGACCTATTTTTACACTTCTTCTGTCATAGTTCTCCTTTGTTTCATGAAGCTTCTTACACTTCTACTTCTATTCTCCATTGGTTTT
This sequence comes from Erythrophleum ivorense, assembly GCA_026724425.1. Lineage (NCBI taxonomy): Eukaryota > Viridiplantae > Streptophyta > Magnoliopsida > Fabales > Fabaceae > Erythrophleum > Erythrophleum ivorense. Next base: position 7,854,866 of record JAIUCV010000003.1, read on the forward strand.
CCTACAAGTGGTTTCCTTTTAATTGCTTATTGTCTCCCCTAATTTGACCTTGGCTCGCACACCTTTTTGCTTTTATTTTTATTTTTATTTATTTATTTGATTTTCTTTTATTTTTTTGGTCTATTCCATTTGTTATGCTGTTGCTACTTATTATTAGGTTACTTATGAGTTTCTTTTTAATGACCCTATTTTTCTTATTATTTGTGTGCTTTTGTTTGCCATTTATGTTGCCATTAGGACCATCTGGGTCTTTTATCCTATTTGTGCTCTGTGTTTATGATTGTTCTTTGGTTTGAGTTTGCATTTATAGGCCTTGTTACTTTACTGATGCTTGGATCTTGGCTAGCTATAATACTATTAGTATCTATTACAAGCCTTAGGTTTAGTCCCCATTTTGGGCTTCTAACATAGCTTATACTATTGTTTTTATCAATCAATAATTAGGTCTAATGTGATTTTTTAGGCCTTACTCAAAATTAGGCTACTCTTTCATTTTGACCCTGCTATTATTCTATTAAATCATGTTATGCTTCTAGATTGTTTTGGACATTTTTATTGTATTACCCTATCTTACTTGTGCCATAGACTTTGGTTTGTTTCTACAACCTTGGTGTGATTTTAATTATGATATTTTAGGTAATAGGCTAGTCTATTTTTAATATTCTGAAGTTGTTTTCCTAATTAGGTTTGCAATGTGATAACTTTGTCTTTGGTTTATCCTTGTGGGCTATTTTTATTATACTTGATTGAAGGCTTGCTTTTTGTTGTACTATTGATTACTAAATTGGGCCCACCTCATTTATTTGCTTTTGAGTTTGATTTCTACCTTGTAAGGCCCTGTGTACTTCTGGTTTAGCATTCTTTAGACATGTTATTTAAGTGATGCTTTGAGGCTTATTGCTTTTGGGTTAATTTGCGCATATTGTTTGCTTTGCTTTGCTTTAGCTTTATCTACTTATTATGTTGATTATAATATTCCTCTCTTTTCAAATACTCTTAATGGCTCTAAAGAAATGCCCATGTTGTGTATCAGCTTGTTCCTCCTCTGTCCTCACTAATTCAGACAACATTGTCTTTTATGACAAAGCCTAGGAAGCCCACTATACTCACTTAGCCAATTGGCCTATTCAGATATGCAGATACATTGATGAGGATGCTTTAAACTATGAGGGCTTACTTAAAAAAGCTCGACAATTAGCCTATGTTGTTAGTTGGGATCACTTTCTATTTATTTAGCTACATACCTATAAAGAGCTCACTCTTGAGTTTCTTAGTTCAATCCTCTTGGACCCTAGCCCGACCAACCTTCACAACCCAGGGAAAGTTCAATTTCAACTTTTTACTTAAGAGTATACCTTCATTCTTGCAGAGATCAATGACATGTTCTCTTTTGCTAGTGATAAAGAGCTAGATACCCCATTTAACATGATTTAGAGTGAAACCTAGTTGCCAATTTCTCAAAAGTTTGTTTATTACCTTAGCAAGTTCAAGGCAAAAAAAAAAAAACTTCACCACTACACATATTGTTACCTCCATTGCCTAAATGAGGCAGAAAAATTTTTCAATACACATTTTTTTCTTAATACAATATATTGATATGTAGATATTTAATATTTTTCTCATTTATATTCTCACTATGAAATCCATTGTGGAGGATATCCTTGAAGCTTAATAAGTTTCTTTGAGACTTAGGAAAAAATAATATATTATCAACAATAAATTGTCCACCCAAATAATAATATAGTAGCTCTTGCAAAGGCTTTAATAATTTTGTATTATCCGGTGCAATATTAACATTGACATCACTTATCATCAAATAGGAAAAATATTTTTTATCTTTAAGTACTATTTGCAAGACATATGTTTCTACTATAAATCTTGTATCCAATTGTAGAATGAAAAATATCCATATTAATTCTCAAGGAACTAAACTATATTCTATCATTTGAAGTTTTTTAAGAACAAATACATATTATATATATGTGTATATATATGTGTATATATAGGTATATGTATATGTATTATCATTATCAATGTTATAAAAATTGAACTAAATTGGTCGATTCAACTAGAAAACTGTGAACTGACTATTAGTCTGGTCCATTTAAGCTATAAAATCAATTTAAAAAAAAAAAGAGTCAACAATTAGGTAGGTTAAAAAAGTACACAATTTGTATAAAAACTAATTGGACCATGGGCTTTCTAAAAATTCCAACAACCAAGTCCAAGGCACACAATACATCTCTTCCTTTCCTTCCCTTTTATAAGCCACCTCTCCCCCTTCTCTTAAATTCAACCAATGTGGGACTTCTCCTTATTTGACCCTTCTCCCTATCTCTATGCCTTTTTTGAAAAAACTCATACATGGTGTCACACTTGCCCTTTAATTTGGCTCTTAGCCATCATTTGCACTGTCATAGCCATGACATGAACAAAAGGAATAGTCTTTTTGCTACAGGAAGAGATGGGGAAACCATTGTTAAAGTATCTAATGAAGGGAATGATTAGAATAATGATGATTGATATGAAGGATAGGAAAGCCTTAAGAAAGAAGAAAATACTATGAAAGAAAAGAAAGATTAATTGACCAATCATCAGTGAAATCTAGTCGAATATTGCTTGATGAAAATGGTGTACGAAGCTTGAGCTAGATTGCACTGAACATGGATTGCTTTAATGCTTTGAAGATGGCATTATTGTTATCTTATAAAACATTATAGTTGTAGTGCTTTAGTGTAGTTAAGCATAACTTAAAACAGGGCATCTCAGAAAAAAAAAATTGTTTTATTTTTCTTATATATATATATATATATAAGAACAAATGAAAAAATAGAATTAGATTTTGTTATTATTTTTTTAATACATAAAAATTAAACCTTGATTTAACCACAATTGAATTAATGAACTATGAAGCAATGCTACCATTGATTCAATGATTGGTTCAGTTTTTAAAACATTGATCACTATACATTTGATACTCATTAATTGCATATTATCAACTATTTCAACATTATTATTATTATTATTATAGGAGTACATTTAAAATATAATACATAAAATAATTAAGTTTCTCTTGGGCATATGTTTATACTGTCATGTTTTTGAAAAAATTATCATTTCTGCTGCATATATTCTCCTTTTAAATTATTATAAGAATTATGGGTCTATTTATAGATTTTTTTTAAAAAAAAAATTGGCTTGAAATAGAAATAAACATTTTACTCATTTTACAAGAATGCTTAATTTTCTTCCTTTAAAATATTTTCTAAATTGATAACAATCAAATAAATTTAACATTAAATACTTATAATAAGTATTTTTCACATAAAAATTAAACACAATAAACTGATGAGAATAAATCACTTTTTCTTAATTCAAGTGTCATATAAATATAAGATAACTTTTTTTTTCAAGTGATACATATAAAGAATTTAATTGTAGATAGAGAATAAAAATTAAAGTATAATATAAATATATTTTGTTTTATTTTCATTATAATGAAGGTTATTGGTTTTATATATGTGTGTGTGCGCGCGTGAAGAAATTACAAGTATTATTTATTAGGATCTTAACATTTGCATATAAATTATTGTAGTAAAACAAATTATTATCACAATATGATCATTCAACATCTTATGATTTTCTAAATTTCATGATTACTTTTGGTACTTTCAAAATTAAAAAATGTATGACCATTTGCCTATGTAACTTTTAGCCATTTGTCATAATTTTATATTCTTTTGATAGTTTTAATGAGTTATATTGATATTTAATAGTTAATTTGTGTATAAATTATAAGTGGTTATCAACTTGTGTACAAGTACAAATCTCTTTAGGGGTACAAAATATATAAATTATTAACCTTTATAACTATAGTAAAAGAAATATTTTACTACTATTAATTTATCAAAATATGTCATAAATTTTTTTATATATACTATTTATTTAAACAATGAAATCATGGATTATAAATTAATTTAAATAAAAAATGATGTGACTGTTGGTTGTTTAATCATTTTAGTCTTTTGATTTTTAGACATTACATAATATCAAATTAATAACCATATTATAAATATGTATAAATCTTGAATTTATGTATAATACAAATTATCGAATCTATAAATAATATAAAATAAAAAAGTTTCTTATATCTTTATTTGATAAATAATAAGTTTTAAAGTTTGATGCCTTATACTAATTTGTCAGAAACTTGTGATAATAACATGTTGTAAAACTAATAAAAATATAAAAAAAAAACAATAAGAGCAATATAAAAAATTAAAAAAATGAAAAGATAATTCCTCTTCATTTAAATATTTTAGTTTTAGTACATGATTTATATTTATATGCTTTTAACCGTATAAATAAACCTATAAATTAAATAACATAAATAAAAAAATTATATAATTGTACATAATAAATCATTAAAAGTTGTAAAATATATGGCTTTGAACATTAAAAAAAAAAATCCTAGAGAGTCATGAAGTTATAATATCACCCTGATGATTTCATTAACAATATTAAGCGACTGTCACAGCGCGTGATGTGATGCCACATAAGTGCTGTAGTTTTCAATATGAAACTTTAAAAATTTAAATCTAAAAATAGTTCTTTGAGATATATATGTAATGAACTGACCACTTAATTAGAAAGTGTTACATTAAGATCCTGGCATACGAATTATTAATTAATTAATTAATATTAAATCACAAATTTATTCATCTATATCTAAATTTTATTTTTTTCATTTAATTATTAATTTTCATGCATAATGACACGAAACATTAGATGTAAGAATTTTCTTTTCAAATTATTACTGGTTAACTCTTTAATGATTTTTAGACTGCAACTTGCATTTTATAGATGATTACATGTTTTGGTTTAAAGTTTTAATTTCCTACAAACAAACTTTTATCAGTATGATTATAATAATTTTTATAAAAAAATGTTAATTCTTAACATATATACCTCTTAACATCTAATTTTTTGAATTTATTCTTCAATACACATTAGTTCTTAAAAAAAATTAATTTTATTGTGAGACAAACTTTTTTTGGAGTCAAAATATTAGATCAAATTATTTAATTTTTTTATTTTGAAGGACAACGAGTGAAAAATTTTAAGTAGTTAATATATGTAGAGAAATAAATTTAATAATTTAAATATATTTTATTCTCTTAAAGATCAAATTATATATTTCTCTAATTTTTAATTATTTTTAAAATTTGAAATATTTTGATATGAATAATTTGATTAAATTCGGCCAAAAAAAACCAGATTTTTGTTTGGAGAAATGAAAAGAGAGAAATGGACGTAATTTTGGCAAAGACGAGCTGCGCGACGCAACATAGGGCCAGGGTATCTATATCTATCTCTGATTTAATTTTGCCCAGAAATTGTACAATATAAATTAATAAATTAAAGGAAAAATAAAAATTGCTCTTGATATTTACCGACGCAAGATCAGTCTTCGAATCAGAAACCCTGATCGATTTAGAAGGGGGGAGAAGGGGAGAAGGAGGAAGCATAGACTGTGTCAAGTGAGTTTCGGTGCGTGACGAAGGCCTTCCCGCGGAGTATTGAATCTTCGGAATCTTTGGAATTTAACAAGATGAAGGGTCTCTTTAAGTCTAAACCTCGTACGCCGGTTGACGTGGTTCGGCAGACTAGAGATCTCCTCATATTTATCGAACGCAATGCTGAACCTCGCGAAAGCAAACGCGAAGAGAAGGTCCTGAATCAAAAATTTCCTATTCTTTCTATTTGTATTTTTGTTTTGAATCATTACCATTGGGATTAGTCAAGTTTTTGTTTAACTCAGTTGCTGCTTTGTTACTGTTTGATCGCTATTCTTTTTCCGTTTCGGCTAACAATGTGATTTAAAAGAAATCAGCAATCGCAATTTTCGTGTTTGAGTTGTTCTTCCGCTCCTCTCTCTATCTGGAAGTAGATAATTACTAGTCTTTTTTGGACAAAAGAAACTGACTTTTAACTCTTTCTTCATCATCTCATGATTTAGCGACAAAACGGAGTATAATTTTGCTGGTTTGTTTATTCTTGTTCATTTATTTATTTATTTATTTATTTTCCACTAAATTCACCCATAAACGTATGCATTTATCAAAACATTACATCTTGATATTTTGGTGTTCGAAACTTCAGTAATGTGCTAATACCTTAGAGATTGGGAGTGAAAGCAAAAAAATTACCGGTGATGACTTCTTTATGTTTTATCTTAGTTGCATGTGGCAGGAATGCCACCCATTCTTATATGGTGGTTTCTATTGTTTACATGTTTTATATGATGCATCTAATAGCAGATGTCCGAGCTAAGTAAAAACATGAGAGATTTAAAGTCAATCCTCTATGGAAATAGTGAATCTGAGCCGGTTGCAGAATCTTGTGCGCAATTGACTCAGGAGTTTTTCAAGGAGAATACATTGCAACTCCTTATCAAATGTCTGCCAAAATTGAACTTGGAGGTAATAATGAATTTTGTGAGAAAGTTCCAGATATTTACAGCCAAAGAAAAATGCTGTTAGATTACTAGTTTGATGCTTTTGGATTTATCCGTACCTGTTTCAGGTTGTGTACAATTATTAAGATGATAGCATTCACCCATCATCTGGGTGATGGGTGGAACTTAAACATGAGTATTTATCTTATGTTATATTGTTCGTGTTTGGTGATTGCTTATCTTAAATATGTGCTTTTGCAGACCAGAAAAGATGCCACTCAAGTTGTTGCCAATTTACAGAGGCAGCAGGTTCAGTCTAAGTTGATTGCATCCGATTACTTGGAAAAAAATTTGGATATTATGAATATTTTGATAACTGGGTAAGGAACTGATTGATGAATAAATTGATTGCATGATGCTTGTTTTAGTAGGCTTTACTCAGTGTGGTGGACTCCTCATCTCCAAATGAATAGAAGTGGAGTGCTTATACCTCCACTGAGGCTTTGGAGTATTACAAATACCCCATAAATGGGTTAAATTAAAAAGAACTTCCTTGAGGAGGAAATTAAGGAGGAATTTGTCATATTAAAATTCTCAGATATGGGGGGATTTGTTATATTAAAATTGACAGTGAGTTAGGTCCTTGGCCAATTTCTACTTTCAAGGGGCTATTTATAAAAATTTAAACCCCCAGGGTAGTTATATTTATTTCACATTTTCACTCCTATTTTTTTATAACATTTGAACCTAATGTCTTTGTGAGTCAGACATTGTGTTATTATTTGCTCTAGATCACCAGAGTTTGCAAACTTTAGGTGAAATGAGTGTTTTTGTTCCTATATTTTAATATCTATCTGACATCTTTTATTTTTTACTGTGTTTGTTGTGACTTCAAATTTTTTCTGTCTTGATTCTAGTATGGTAGTGATTGAACATCGTTTCTTTTTAGATATGAAAACACAGATATGGCTTTACACTATGGTGCTATGCTGAGGGAGTGCATAAGACACCAGATTGTTGCAAGGTGAGGAAAAATATGAGATAAAGTCATTGTGTGTTTTGTTAAACTTAATTTAAAATGATTATTATTGACAGCTGGAAACACAATCTTACTAGTCAGGGTTGTAATTTGTGTCGGAGTCATAGTTACCATGCTTCCATACATTTTCACTCTTAAGAGAATTTTGCCAAATGAGAATGTAGGATGCTCATATAAAGAACTAAACCATAATAGCAGAAAAGGAAAAGTGGTCTGTGGTGCAAGGAGCACCAAAGGGAGAGAGAGATAGAGAAATGTGTGAAAGTATGAATTCAACAACACAAGACTGATAGAAGTCTTACTCTCTTTTACTTATAGCCTGTAAGAGTCAAGTATTAGTTGGGTGCTTGCTGTACGTAACTGATGCCTGGTAATTGCTTCAATTATGTATTCTAACAACTTATTTCTGTTACTAACTCCCTAAACATGTAACAATAATCTTCCCCCCAAAAATAATCCTTGACCTCAAGGATTAGTAGGAATAGGAACAGCTGCTGCAGTGACAAAGTGGAAATGCTCTTGGTTCACCACTTCCCTGGATGAAATTTCTGCAGGTTCCATGACAAAATGGCCCTGAGTATTAATTTGGGGAAAAGTGGAATTAACAGGTGTATGACAGAATTTCCTAACTCAAAAGCTGTGTTGGCCTCTTCATTCCACTTAAATCCATCACTTTTCATCAACAGATTAGTCAAAGGCTTGCAAATAGCACCATAATTTCTCACAAAATGCCAACAGTATCCAGTCAACCCCAAGAGACTTTGTAAAGCTTTGAGAGAATTTGGTGTTGGCCAAGAAAATACAGCCTCAATCTTCTTTGGCTCAGCCTCCACCCCCTTATTAGAGATGATATGACCAAGGTAATCCATCCTAGTCGCCCCAAACACACACTTGCTTCCTGGTATTGCATTTGATGTTCCACATTGAATTCTTCTAAAGCTTCTTCTAATTTTCTCCTCTGATCTTTATTTAATTTTCCAATTTCCTTCTTAAGAAGTAGCTCTTGCTCTTGAAGAAGAGAACTGACTTGAACAAAGTAAGCTTGTTGAGCTTTTACAATTTGCTTCTCTGTGATTGTCTCCTTTCTAAACCCTTCTCCTTTCGGTTTGGCTCCTTCTAACTCATACCATTTACCATTTAACATAAACTCCATCACCTTATCCTTCAAATCCTAAACAATCTTCCCATTTATAGACAGCCATCCTACACCCAAAATCATATCATACCCCCCTAAATTCCATGTTTTAAAGTTTTAACAAAGTTTTACATTGACTGTCGATTGCCTTACACAATCCTCTTTTTTCCGGATCTGGGACTGGTTATGAATTGATTTACGTTAAAGCACAACATGTGCAGAATTATCATACCCCCCTACATTCAATATTAGAAAATCAGATGTGAACCATTTCCCATGCATGGGCATTCTAACTGGACACATTTCTTAGTAACTTCCATCTTGTACCCATTAGCCACTGTGACTTGTACTCCACTAGCCTCTTGCATCTTCAACTTCAATTTCTTAGCTAACGTAGCATCTAAGAAATTGTGAGAACTCCCTGTGTCTAACAAAATTGCCACTGACTGCTTCTTAATCTTGCCTTCCAGTGTCATTGTTGAGCAACCCTCCCTCCCTTCAATTGCATTTAAGGAAACAATGGTTTTTCCTTTGGATGGAGCTCTTTTAATTCTTCCTTTGTTCCACATGCATCTAGAAGCTCTTCTTCCTCTTCCTCCTGAACCGTGATCATAAACAACTGGGATCTCTACATTTATGATCGGAAGTGTACTTTTTAGGACACCAATAACAAAGGTCCTTTCTCCTCTTCTCCTCCGTCTCCTTCTTTATAAGTTGTTTGAACTGTTTAGTAGTAGCCGAGTAATTGATACTGTAAGTGGTATTGGATTTATCAAGGTAAGTGAAATTTTGGTTGGAAGAAATAGTAGGTTGACTTATGGTATGGTTCTTTGAAAAATGGTCTTGGGTACTGTACTGATTTCGAAGGTTGGTAGGTCGGGAGTTCACAGAGTAATTTGTTTTGGTTTGTTTGATAAGGGTTGGGGTATGGGGGTGTATGGCTTGGATAGACCTTTCTTGCAGGCGTGCTAAGTACATTGCATTAGCTATAGTACTTGGATTGAACGGCCTCACAGCTATTTGTATGTCAGCATGAAGGCCTCCTAAGAAACAGCTTATGGCTAGAGGCTCTAGTAAATCTACCTCGGATAGCAACTCGTACTTCTCCTGATACTCAGTAACTAAATCATCTTGCTTGAGACTCTTAATTTTGGCCATGGCATCAATTTTGGTTACATTGTCAAACCCCACAACCATATTCCTCATATAGTCCTCCCAATTAACTTCAATCAACTCCATTCTCTGCAAAAAACCAAGATGCCATTGCAACGCTCTTCCTTCCAAGTGCACACTTACTAATCGAATCCTTTGGCTCTTAGGTGTATCATCAATTGCGAAGAACTGCTTTGACCGGTATAGCCATTTGCAAAAGTCTATACCATCAAATTTCAGAAATTCAATCCTTGTCATCTTTGTTGGAAAGGATTGGAAGGAATGCCATTGAGCGAACCGAATTGCGGACATCCGTTGTATTCTCTGTTTCTGTTTGTACTCAATGCTTCAACATGGCCGCACCTCCATTCACTGTCATGAATTGTTGTGAGAACTTAATCGCCAAATCCGCGACGATATTCTCAATTTGGCCACAGATTACTTCACTTCACCATGCTCAACAGTGGTTTGATGCAATCGTTGATCAAACTCTGACATATGATCTTGAGATCATGTTTCCGATGCCATAGTGATACCAGATCGAAGCTCTAATACCAAAGTGGTGCAAGGTGCACCAAAGAGAGAAAGCAATCGAGAAACATGCGAAAGTGTGAATTTAACAACACAAGAGTGATACACATCTTACTCTCTTGCTTATAGCCTGTAAGAATCAAGTATTAGTTGGGTACTTACGGTAATCAGTTGACGTCAGCTAATTGCTTAAATTATTTATTCTGACAACTTATTTATGTTACTAACTTCCTAAACATGTAACAGTCTGGGTCTGTTAATATCTCCTGCGTAATTTATGTAATGTTCTAAGTCTTTTTGGGTTTTATACCAGTTATGTCTTGGAATCACCGCATATGAAGAGGTTCTTTGACTACATCCAACTTCCAAATTTCGACATTGCCGCAGATGCTGCAGCAACGTTCAAGGTAGTTCTCATCTAAAAGAACTTATGAAGATCACTATTTCACTGTTTTGTGTCATTCATTTTTAACAGAGTTAGAGGTTGTATGATGTCAACTTGATGCAGGAACTCATGACAAGACATAAATCTACTGTAGCTGAATTCCTCTCTAAAAATTATGAATGGGTGGGTTCTCCTTACTCTTCCAACTTCAGAAAAATGTAGCATGTTTATATGAATTCATATGTATTTATACATTGACATGTGACTTTTTTCCCATCCTTCCTTTCTTTAGCTTAATGAGGTGCTTGGGCAGTATAATTGATTGTTGAAGCTTCTTATAGAAATGTACATTACTTGATAATAATGTGGGCAACTTGTCAGAAAGATTACACTTTAGTCTTGTGGTATTCTTGGATCAATATTGGCCCTGGTATAAATAATGTTACTGTAAAAGAGATTTCAATACCCTATAGGCTATAGTGTTTCCACTTCATTATTTTAATCTCTACATTCTTATTGGTTGGTATAATTCAAATATATATATGTTTACTCTTTCTTTTCCCTTTTAAATTCAGACATCTGTCACTTACATAAGTTTTTACTTATCTGTTTTTCAATTCCTTTTATATGCTTTGCTTTGTATATGATTTTCTTAACTACTATTATATCTTGGTCACTTATCAACCATTACCTGCTATCTCTGTTGCTATTGCTGCTATCAGTTTTTTGCAGAGTATAACTCTAAGCTGCTGGAATCTCCCAACTATATTACAAGGCGTCTAGCTGTCAAGGTACCATACAAGTTTAATATTTATTTCAACTGCAAGAACATTGAATGAAGAAAGCTTGTGGGACTGAGAAATTATCCTCCTGAAAATATGACCTTGTGTTCTAAGAAAACTTGTACTGTATAATATGTCTATGTCATTTGAACTGTGGATTGAAAAATAGAAAAGGACATTATCATCAGTCATGCAGTCATAACTCAGATGATAATACATCAATTTACTATAATAGTTGCCTGTATTCAATTGAATCTTGCTGCATTGATGCATATATATTCACTGAGTGTGTTTCTTTTTCTTTTACAGCTCTTGGGAGACATGTTACTTGACCGTTCAAATTCAGCTGTAATGACACGATATGTGAGCTCAAGAGACAACTTGAGGATTTTGATGAATCTATTAAGAGTAGGGTCCCTTTCATAAAACTTAATGACATGACTTCTGAATAGCTTGTCTTCCTGCCTTTCTTGTGTACCACCAACCCCTACCCCCTTCCTTTCTTGTTTGCTCTCATTAGCACATAGAAGTGAATATCCGGGACATGACCTTAATTGGTCAAAACAATTAGCGCTTCAATGCTTCATCCACTGGTTATTTTTCCAACTTCTAAGCATCTGGGTTACTAGACACTAATATGTTCAATGTCAAGTTTTTGATGTCCATGTATGGGAAGAAGAGAAATTAGATTTTACACAGCAGGAATTTAATGGGTATTTGCTGGCTTCTTTCTGCAGGAGTCAAGCAAGAGCATTCAGATAGAAGCATTTCATGTTTTCAAGGTACTATTATTATATAGTATCACATATATTAAAGTGGTTATTCTTAATTCTCCTCCTTCCAAGTTTTTCTTCTTTGTATTGATGTGTGCTTGTCATTTCAGCTATTTGTTGCCAACCAAAATAAACCAGCCGATATCATTGGCATACTTGTCACAAATAGAAGCAAGCTTCTAAGACTGCTGGGTGACTTCAAAATTGAGAAACGTAAGAAAGCACTGATAATTGTTTAGTTTATACTTGGTAGTGGCATCAATATCATGTTCTTATAATCACGTATTCTTCGGAATTGTGCAGAAGATGAACAGTTTGAAGCCGATAAAGCTCAAGTTATGAGGGAAATTGCTGCGCTTGAACCCAGAGGCAGCCCTTGAGCAGCAGATTGTGTTAAGCGGCAACTTGCGTTGTACCTTTTTGTTTTATGTAATTGTGTATTGTTAGAGTTCATATAGTCTTCATCGAGATGAGACTATTGTTTTTATGCAAATTTCAAAATGCTTCCGATCTGTAATTTTATCACTTCTGTAAAAAGTAGATAAATAAATTGCTGAAAAGAGCTAAGTGCCTATTTGGCTTTCCAGTTTTTAGAACAATCTTCCTAGCATCCTTGTAATCATATATTGTAAGAGGTCATGCAATAATTTGACCTTCTCAAATTTGTTGAGTTTTGACTAAGTTGTTCTGTATAACATCCTTATATTTAAAAAAAAAGAAAAAGAAAAAGAAAAATTCTGTTGCTAATGTTACCTTACACAAGCTGCTGAATCTATGGAATTTGATATTTAAAAATCACCAATCTTGAACGGATTGCATTTATTTAAGTCTTATTTTTTTTTGTGGGATACATTTACTGGGTTATTTGTGATTATTTAGATTTAGAATTTTTTTTTTTTTTAAGAGTGATCTACCTCTGAATTTCTGATCCAGTAGATCTCCATTCATCATTAATGATACTGGAACAGCCTATAGTACCACAGAAAAGTTCACATCCCTGTGCAGTTGGATTTGTCAAAATAAGGGATCCAATAACGCGCACAGGTGTGTGTTTTTTGAAAGGCACCTGGGGCCAGCATTTCTCTGTTCTATAATTTCTACTTGCAGATATTCTGAAGTTGAATTGAAACCCAGGTGAATTTTACTATAGCTCTCCATGCACAATGAGTAAGGATGGGGCTTCCCTTGGGTTAGAATTCAGAAAATCTTGTGAAACAGTAAGAAAGTGAATTGCTCCAGGTAACGATATTGCACGATCCCCGCATACCAAGCGGTCTCCGTTCTCAAATTCTAGGCCAAGGGTCAAGGTGATCCATATAAAGCAACACTAATCAGTAAGAATTATTATTATATCAATTTGGGTTTTATTTTTTAAGAAATGTTTTAATAATAAAATTTTAACTATATCAGGTTTATATTAAATAATATACTTTTAAAATTATTCAAAAAAATTCATTTTTAGTTTTAGATAAAATCTTAAGACTCCTAGATGGAAATACCAAAAAAAAAAAAACTTTTGGCTTGAGGGCTGTGATGGGGGGAATGTGATTCTTTGCAATGCACTTCTGGTTTATACTGTTCAGATCAAGTACAAATAATTTAGATTCATTTTTATTTTTTAAAAATTTAAAAATTTTATTATTTTAAAAGATATAAAATATAGAATAAAAATAATTTTTTAATTATAAATTAAAAAATATTTTAAATAAAAAAATAAAAATTTAAATTTAAATTATTCAAATCAAATTTTAACGGTTAAAATCATTTTTTTAAAAAAATGCACACTATGCACAGAGAATTTGGACGCATGATGGGAAGATGTGTTGAAGTCTCCATTCACCTCACTACTTTTCGTTTCCCCCAAACAGTGGTGGAGTTCAAATGGGAAAAAACTTTCTAGGAATTGGCTGCCGGACAAGATAACAACCTGACTTCCTATAACTAGCAGTGGATTGGCACGGAAAATTGGGCCAGCAAAAATAATATATCAGCAGCGGTTACATTTATGAATAATTTTGAGATAGTAATTTGACAGTAACAACAAAATCTTCTTTGTATATATAAAATAAATTTTTTTGCTCAATTATTCATTAAACAAACAAAATAAGAGGTGAGAAAATAGATGCCAAAGCAACTATCTTTCCTTATAGCCTGTTTGATTTTTAATATTTATTATATTCTTATAATTATTATTTAATAATTTTTATCTCTTTTTATTATATTTTTTAAAATAAGAATACTTAAAAAAAATTAATATAAACTCGAGCATGAGGAACTTACAAACCAACAATATTATGATGCCAATGAGCGTATAGTTTATTTAGCAACAATTTCAATTTTTAAAATTAAAGTAAAAATAATATTAAATAGTCGATTCTTATCTTATTTTACTTTTTATTCCTCACTCACAACGTATTGTATTTCTCCATGCAACAATATACATATATATATATATATATATGCACACACACATATATAATATATGTTTCCTTTGATGGTGGGATAAAAGAATGAGATTCCACATCTACACGGATGCTGGGCACCTTCAAATTCTGGGGATAAGACGTAAAGCATCAAGCAGGACAGCATCGGCATATTGTATTGGCATATTCCATTTACTGTTGCTAGTCAGAATGCCCGCTGCTTGATCAGAATCTGTCGGAAATGAATTCTCTCCGATATTTTTTTCTCCTTTCTTTCCTTCCCTCCTAAAATCTCAACTACTCAAATTAAAATTTTAATAGTTTAAATTTATTTTTTATTTTTTTAAATTAAAATTTTATTTTTTTCAAAATTTACAGTTAAATATTTTTTTTATTTTATATTATGTATCTTATAAAAAATAAATAAATCTAAACCGTCCAAATTAATCTAAACAATCTATATCAAGGTTACTGCACTAGATCCGAATCTGAACCAGATCTTCTTGCCCTCATGTCATTTCACAGCATATTCATCCAGTCATAGAAAACGATACAAAGTATGGCAATCATATCTTTCGGTGAGACTTTCATTGACATAGTTGTAGTTTGATCTCTTTCTACTTGTTTAGATAAAATTCACGTGAAATTATCTCTTGTAAGTGTATGACTTGATTCAGTTTATGCGTCCCTTGATTTAGCAAAAGAGGTGGAAAATGATAAAATGAAGAGTGAGGTGATATTTTGGTCATAACAAGTTACCCATTGTCTCAATTTATTTTTTTTTTTTAAATTTTGACATTTTATTTCAATCATTTAAAGAATTTTTTTCCTTAATATCACCTTCATGTTAAACTTGTAATGTAAATAGATAATTTAAAGA
Organism: Erythrophleum ivorense; assembly: GCA_026724425.1. Lineage (NCBI taxonomy): Eukaryota > Viridiplantae > Streptophyta > Magnoliopsida > Fabales > Fabaceae > Erythrophleum > Erythrophleum ivorense. The sequence goes on from JAIUCV010000003.1 coordinate 7,870,423, forward strand.
AATGAATCGTGTAACTTATTGCGAAGCTGATATTTTATTAAGTGTTCATTAGTTATTTAAATATATCATAACAATACATAAAAAATGTGTATGGTGTTATAACTTGTAGGTATTTAGAGGAGACTGATATGATGACATATTGAGAAATTTCGATAATGTTGAGTATACAGATTGATTAGATATAAGAATAGAAAAAAGAATAGGATATAAATGAAATAAAATAATCACGTCTATTATGATATAAAAAAGAATATAAATATTATTTTATTTATATATTTAACTGAATAAAAATAATATAAAAATTAAAACAAATGATAAAAATAACCCTCATATATTTATTTAAACATAATATAAAAATAAAAATATAATGATAAAAGTATAATAAATTTTGTATAAATTAAACATAATAATTATTTTTAATTTATATATTTATAGAATAAAATTATTTTTTCTGAATTCTATAAAATATATATCAAACTAAAATTAGTTAATAATTTCATCTACCTCTACATTGTAACAAGCCACTTTCAGGTCACAGTATTCATTTATGCCAACTTTTTATTACCGAGTTCACATTAAAAATAATAATAATTAACAGGGAATATTCTACCCGAAGTGGAATGCGAGCACAATAATGATGAGGAGTACTATATGAAACAGGAATATTCAATGCGAGCACATTATTGAGGAGGAGTACTATATGAAACTGAGAAATAATGTACTCATAAGTCTCACTGGTTAGTCTGAACGTGAAAGCTCAAGCGCAAACTATAGCTTCTCTCCCATCATCACGTTTCAGAATCTTGTCGTTCTTTCTCTCCCTTTCATCTCAGACCAATCGCAAATATGGCTGACAATGGTAGCGCAGAATCAAGCTCTGTATCATTCTTTCTTGTTTTGTCTGATAGGGATTTTATCTTTCTTTGTTTCTTGGATTTCATTGCAAATTCATTGAATAATAGATTCGCTCACGGATTTCCTCGCGTCTGCAATCGATGCTGCAAAGAAAGCTGGTGAGGTCAGTTAATTCTCGAGTCCATTTTCTTCCCCAACCCAATATCCTTTTCAATTCTGTTTCATTTCTTCTAATTCTGTTTCATTTCTTTATTCACCAGATTATACAAAAAGCGTTCTACGAGATCAAACATGTGGAGCACAAAGGACAGGTTTGCATTAGAAGTGTGCTTCTACGACACTGCATTTTCTTTCTTGCTACTGGTTCTGGGTCCCATTTGTCTAAACATATAAATTTTATTATTTAAAATCTTATGCTTCTTCATCATCAATATCATACCAATTCATGCCATGTTATTAAGGTGCATAGTAATTCTAAAGCTCCGTCGATTGTAAACACAAGGAAAAATCATGAAAAATGCAGTTGAATTTAAGAGAACAGACACAAAAATACCAGTGTTAAGTACTTGTGCTACGAAAATGAAGAGGAATAGCAGCACGCCTATTAATGGCTCTTGCAAGATAAAGTGTCCAGAGGTTCCATATGATGGGGCTCATCTAGGTAGAACATAGAAGTTTAAAAAGATACCTAGTAAATCAATTACTATCCCTGTTGCTTATATATGAGAAATGCAGTTGCAAACTTAAGGGAACAGATACAAAAATACCAGTATAAGTACTTGTGCTACAAAAATGAAGAAAAATAACAGCGTACCTATGAATGGTTCTTGCAAGATAAAGTGTTGAGAGTTCATCTCATGATTAAGTTAGAACATAGAAGTTTTATAAGATATTTAGTAAATCAGTTACTATCCCAATTGCTTATATATGAAAAATGCAGTTGAAAACTTAAGGGAACAGACACAAAAATACCAGTATAAGTACCTGTGTAACGAAAGTGAAGAAACACAAAAATACCAGTATAAGTACTTGTTATACGAAAGTGAAGAAGAATAGAAGCATATCTATGAATGATTCTTGCAAGATAAAGTGTCGAGAGCTTTCATATGATGGGGTTCATCTCATGAATAAGTTAGAATATAGAAGTTTAAGAAGATACCCCTTAAGTATTAGTAAATGGTATGCTATTATGCATACCAATGGTTGACCAACAAACAAGGTAAAAGGAGCTGCTCTGAGATTGGTTTAATGGAGATTATTAAGAGAGAAATTTGGGGTACTCTCTTTTTCTCTGCTCTTGGAGCAATATTTCAGATGGGTAGTGAGTCAAAGCAAAATATAGACATATTCCATATATATATATATATATATATATTATGGTTCGTTTTCTTCATCTTTTAGGTTTTGTTATAATGTGCAGGTTGATTTGGTCACAGAAACTGATAAGGCATGTGAAGAACTCATATTTAATCATCTCAAGCAGATTTACCCCACACATAAGGTTAATTCAGCTCTCTTTCAACCATATCAATTGGTTTCTTAATCATCTTTGTTATTATACATTTTTTTTAAAGTCATCAAAAAATTGGTGATCTTAATTAGTTCATTGGAGAAGAAACTACCGCAGCTGTTGGTGCCATAGAACTTACAGATGAACCCACGTGGATAGTTGATCCTTTGGATGGAACTACTAACTTTGTGCATGGGTAAATATCCATTCTGATGTTCTAGTTGATACATTTACATTTCCATGTAGAATAATCCTAATCCTGCTTATTTGTAGGTTCCCTTTCGTTTGCGTCTCCATTGGCCTTACAATTGGAAAGGTTCCCACTGTCGGTGTTGTTTACAATCCAATAATGAATGAGGTGAGGAATCTTACATCCTGTAGATGCTTTACTAGTGGCTTACCCAAGATCCCTTAAAGTTTCTGACGTTAGTAACATACACAACATTTTTATTCAATGCTACAAATAGTGTGATATTTTTATTTTTGGTTTGAGCTGTTCGAATGCTGTCCACATATAGAAAACAGGGCAACACTCAATATTTTGGGCAAAAATATTAAAGTGACCGTTTGTCTTCATTTATTTTCTTAGTTTTCACTTTTCAATGATGTGATCAAAATGACCTGTCAGAGGCTTTAAAGTAATTAAATTAGGAATACGATGTTTTAATTAGTGGTTTTTCACTATGGCATTTTTTTTAATTTATCTTTTGTCATACATTGGCCGTATGTAGCTTTTCACTGGCATTCGTGGGAAAGGTGCTTTTTTGAATGGGAACCCTATAAAAGGTGTGCCTTCTTTGCTTTGTCTTTTGATTTTAAGTGTTAATAAGGATTTAGTTGCCCATGCTTATGTCTTGAATTTGTGCAGTATCATCACAAACTGAACTAATAAGCTCACTTCTTGTGATTCAGGTATGACAAGTTTGTTAGAATTGATTACATGAAAGCCATTTATCATTCTTACTGGGCCAGTCTTCCCTTTTCTCCCCTTATTTATTTCTACCTTATCTTGATATTGTTTTTGTTTTTTGGGGTTCACTCAAAATGTAGTCATTGTTATTAACGTTAACGACAGACCTATAACTGAAACCACAGTTAGCTGTAAAATATATATATGGAATAACCATATAAGTGAGACATAGTGCTCTCAGTTGACCAAATATCTATATGCGCGATTACATGGACAGTAGAAAGCATAACTCTATTCTTTTACAGGCACCCAATTTGGCTTATCTATGCCGTGGCTATCCCGTTCTAATAAGTAGTTGATCCCTATTATAACTTGACGTTTTTTTTAATACATTGGCATCAGATTAACTGTCTATTTCTGTATTATTTTGGAAGTCTATGAACCGGGGAAGGGAGTAGGGAAATGGCAAGGGGTTAGGTATTGAAGCCAAGACATCAAGTTCACCATCCATGTGAGCTATCAGCTCATTGGTGGCATCGCATCTCAATTCTTAGTAGCTAGTATATGTCATTTGTCAAGTATCATAAATGTTTATCATTGACAAATACCACCTGATCCATTGGCAATTGATTCTGTACTTAATTGAATAATACTTATTCATCTTTTAAGTATCATATATGTTTATACCTTGACAAATACCAACGAATCCATTGGTTCTCCTCTTACTAGTACTATCACAAGGGTGATGAAGAAGTAACCCTTCAAGAGTCTCTGTTTCCACAACGCCTAGAGGCAAAACTCTCCCTAAAATTATGCCGCAGAGATTCAAATTCCCATATAGGATAAGCTTCTACTCCTCGATATTAGATACTTTTCTGATGCTTTGAAGATGTGTTAGGGTAAGGAATTGAAAGACTTACGTTTTCATTGCTAGGCGTAACTTGAATTTTGGAAGTGGTTAGCTTATGCCCTATATATGCAAATCATAACCTATGTAATCATGAGTGTCGAGGGAATACTTGGAAACTACCAAATCTAAATATTTCCTATTAATCAATAAGGCAATAACTGTGAGTTGGAATAAAAGTCTGTATTTTCTGAGAGATGCATAATACTCTAAGAAAATTACCAATATATTAGAATCTCAATATGATCATTTGAAAGAATGCTAGTTGCTATGACTTGTTCTTTAAGCATGTATTTTGGCCAAATATTATGCTACAAATAAGCTCTTTCTGGTTACTCTTTTTTTCTTTTTTCTTTCCTTTTTTTTTTTTTAATACAAAGCCAACAAAGCGAGGGGAGAAAAGATGCTTACCAAGACTATCAAGATTCCTGGAATACTAACTTAACATGGGAATTGGGATATAACCCAAAGATTCACTGACATTCATATCTAATTGTCTTGCCCTGTAAATCAAGTTAACATTTCAATCTCATCAATTTTTTTCCCTTCTGAAAGAGCAGTGTGGAGCAAAACGTGACAAGTTAATAGTTGATGCTTATACAAAAAGGATGAATAGCTTGCTTTTGAAGGTAAAACCAGGACTTGCCATGGAATCTTCTGGACTGGAGTGAAATGATTAACTGTTATAACAAGGTTTTCTCTATGATTAGGTGAGATCCCTTCGAGCGTGTGGTTCCTTGGCTTTGAACCTTTGTGGAGTCGCATGTGGAAGGCTCGATATATGCTTTCAACTTAGCTTTGGTGGTCCTTGGTATGATTTTTACTTAGGGGTGGTAATTTCGGTTTCGGTCGATATTTGGATATCCTATTTATGTTATTTGAATATTAAAATTAGATATCCGAATTGATTTTGGATGGATACGGTACCCTCTATATATATACACAATTACAAAATGCAATTTAGAAGAGAATTTTGAAGTTTCAACCTTATATAATATTTAGTTACTCTAAATAATGTATCAAAAGCATTAATCTAACATAAAAATAAGTAATAAACATATTCTATGATGTATAATACAAGACATTGTGTACTTCGTTTTTTATATTTCTTTCAATTATTATATATAATATACAGATATTAGACACACAATATTTTTACATCCTGCATAAATGCCGGGCTTTTCAGGGATGTAGCGGCTGGTGCTGTCATTGTTAGAGAAGCTGGAGGTGTTATGTATGATCAGTAAGTGGCTTTACTTAGATATCCTTTTACTGAACGAAGGGAATATATATGAAAAGTTCTAGAGTCTTTGCATCGTTAGGTACACAGTCCATTTCGCTATTAATCTGGATCTTCATGACATTTTTTATGCATTATTACCAAGCCATGCTATTAATACAAAACTTCAAAGTAAAAACTTCCGTAGATATATTCAAAAGATTTCTCACTTACGTCAAAATCTGATGGTTCGTTTGCTTCAGTTCTGGTGCAGAATTTGACCTTACTTCTCTGCGAGTGGCAACTTCAAACCCTTTCCTGAAGGATGCATTTGTCGAGGTTCTGCGCCAAACAGAGTGAGAAGAAACTTGCTATTATTTAATGAAGATAATGAGTCACCTTATAAGCCTGTCTATCGTATTTCATTTCCCTTTTGACTCAGTGCTTTGATGGGGGGGTGACTTTAATTACATCTCTCGCTCTTTATAGTCAAAGCTAACGGCTTACATGCCATGGCACCGACTTTAATCTTTAATATTAAGATGAACCTATTGTCTTCGGCCGGATCCTTATTTCTTTCCCATTCTCTGCTCCTCATGGGCTTCCTATGTAATAATAAATATTTAAGAGGGGTTTAATACGATAATTAAAATTATGATTAAAAAATGATATAAAGTATTTTATAAAAGCTAGCAAAACCAAAAGAAATGTAACGTGAGATCCTTCCGTCTCTTGGTGTGACCTTGATACCAGAAAGAAATGTTTTAAGAATAAAATTTTAAGTATATCAGGTTTATATTAAATAATATACTTTTAAAATTATTCAAAAAAAATTGATTTTTAGTTTTAGATAAAATCTTAAGAGTCCTAGATGGTAATACGAAAAAAAAAACTTTTGGCTTGAGGGCTGTGGTGGGGGGAAAGTGATTCTTTGCAATGCATTTCTGGTTTATACTGTTCAGATCAAATACAAATAATTTATATTCATTTTTATTTTTTTAAAAGATACAAAATATAGAATAAAAATAATTTTTTAATTATAAATTTTAAAAAAATTAAATAAATTTTAAATTTTAAATTTAAATTGTTCAAATCAAATTTTAAGGGTTCAAATCACTTTTTTTTTTTTAATGCACACTATGCACAGAGAATTTGGACGCATGATACCTCACCACTTTTCGTTTCCCACAACACTGGTGGAATTCAAATCGAAAAAAACTTCCTAGGAATTGGCTGCCGGACAAGATAACAACCTGATTTCCTATAACTAGCAGTGGGTTATGAATAATTTTGAGCATTATAATTATAACTTAATCGGACCGATCGGTTTGACTAATTGAACTAAAAATCAAATCCTGATTCAGTTTAGAGAATCCTTTAAACAGTTGTTTTTAAGAACTGGTTAACTTGATAAAAAACTAGATATGTCTGGTTGGTCTTGGCTAAAACCGATGCAACAAAATCGATTTGAATATGGTTGTTCTCCTTAGAAATCCCCCAATCCGTGACACTGTCTAGACTCGAACACGCATATGCCTGGTTTCCAAAGTGTTGCTCGCCATTTGGTCGGCAGTGAACCTCCGTTTTTTACGTGCACGTTTTTATATAAATATATTAGTTGTTGGGTTGCCAATGTCTAGGCTCGTATTCGAACTTGTACCCTTGTGAAACTTCATTTTACATATACAAATTTTTATATAAATATATTAGTTGTTGGTTGTTTCCAAAATATCGAAGCCAATGACTGACTCGGATTCGAACTTGTACCCTTATAGCTTCTAAAAAACAAATGCGCTACTTAAACTCTAGCATATAGTTAATTAATATAAGCAAATTGTATTATATATAGATTTTTAGTGGATTGCATTTTTTTAAAACCAAAATAATTATATGAGGTGTCAAGCTAATAATCCAAAAAAGATATTTCAACGTCTTAACCATTGAACTATCTTTTTTTTTTAATTAAAATTGTGCATAATATTATGAAAATATAATTATGATATTTCTTTTAAAATTTATAATATTTAGTTTAAACTTTTAAAAACTAATTAAATTTTATTATACAAATTTTTTAAAAAATTAATTATAAAAAATTAATATATTAAATAATTAATTTTTATAATATCTTAGTTTCAATATTTATTTCAATACATTAATATTTGATAATTATATTTGTTAATAGATAAGCTATTTTATACTTAAATTTTAAAATTAAAAACCTAATTAAATTTAAATATTTTTTTATATTTAAAATTTTTTATATATAACTAATAATAAAATTTTTAAATTTTATTAATATTTCTTTATTATCATTTATTATATTAAATATAAAAATATATACCAATTTTAATATTATTTATTTATTATCATTTATTATATTATAGGAATATAACTAAATTTATTATCGTTTCAACCATATTTTGATCACAGTCAAACCAATAAACCATAAATTAATATATTTATCAGTTTAATAATCGATCTAATTTTAAAAGCATTGATTTTGAGATAGTAATTTGACAGTAACAAAAAAATCTTCTTCGTATATATGAAATAAATGTGTTTGCTCAATTATTCATTAAACAAACAAAATAAGAGGTGAGAAAAGACGTGCCAAGGCAAACTATCTTTCCTTATGGCCTGTTTGATTTTTAATATTTATTATATTCTTATAATTATTATTTAATAATTTTTATCTCTTTTTATTATTTTTTTTAAAATAAGAATACTTGAAAAGAAAAATTATATAAACTCGAGCATGAGGAACTTAAGGAACCAAGAATATTATGGTGCCAATGAGCGTATAGTTTATACAGCAACAATTTCAATTTTTAAAATTAAAGTGAATATAATATTCAATAGCCGATTCTTATTTTATTTTACTTTTTATTCTTCACTCACAAGGTATTATATTTCTCCATGCAACGAAATATATACATATCCGCATATGTGTGTGTGTGTCTGTTTCCTTCGATGGTGGGATAAAAGAATGAGATTCCACATGTACAGGGGATGCTGGACATCTTCAGATTCTGGGCAAAAGACGTAAAGCATCAAGGAGGACAGTATCAGCATATTGTATTGGCATATTCCCAACACTATTTAGTATGCCGCCTTCCATTTACTGTTGCTAGTCAGAACGCTCTCTGCTTGACTAGAATCTGAACCACATCTTCTTTCCCTTATGTCACTTCACAGCAGATTCATACGGTCACAGAAAAAATATCACAAAGGGTGGCGATCATATTTTCTAGTGAGACTCTTGTTGACATAGTTATATTAGTTTGATCTCTATCTATTTGCATAGACAAAATTCACGTGAAATTCACTCTTTTAAATGTATGACTTGATTCAGCTTATGCTTCCCTTAATTTAGCAAAAGGGGTAGAAAATGATAAAATGAAGGGCGACGTACTATTTTGATCACAAAAAGTTACCCACCGTTTCATTTTTTTTTTAAATTTTGACATTTTATTTCAATCATTTAAAGAATATTTTTTTCGTTAATATCACCTTCATATTAAACTTGTAACTTAAATAGATAATTTAAAGAAATGAATTATGTAACTTATTGCGAAGCTGATATTTTGTTAAGTGTTCATTAGTTATTTAAATATATCATAACAATACATAAAAAATGTGTACGGTGTCATAGACTTGTAGGTATTTAGAAAAGAGTGGTATGATGACATATTTGGGAAATATTTAGATAATCTTGGGTATATAGATTTGTTAGATATAAAAAAAAAAAGAAATGAATGAAAGAAAATAATTATGTTTGTTATAATATAAAAAAGAATACAAATATTATTTTATTTGTATATTTAGTTAAATAAAAATAATATAAAAATTAAAACCAATGATAGAAAATAATCCTCATAAATTTACTTAAAAATAATATTAAAATAAATAATAATATAATAATAAATTTTGTATAAATTAAATATAATAATTATTTTTAATTTACATATTTATAGAATAAAAATATTTTTTTCAATCCTATAAAACATATATCAAACTGAAATTATTTAATGATTTCATCTACCTCCACATTATAACAGGCCACTTTCAGGTCACAGTATTCATTTATGCTAACTTTTTATCGCCGAGTTCACATTAAAATATATATATATATAATATATATATATATATATATTTAACAGGGAATATTCAATGCGAGCACATTATTGAGCAGGAGTACCATATGAAACTGAGAAATAATGTGCTTAATAAGTCTCACTGGTTAGTCTGAACGTGACAGCTCAAGCAGAAACTATAGCCTCTCTCCCATCATCACGTTTCAGAATCTCGTCGTTCTTTCTCTCCCTTTCATCTCAGACCAATCGCAAATATGGCTGACAATGGTAGGGCACAATCAACCTCTGTATCATTCTTTCTTGTTTTGTCTGATAGGGATTTTATCTTTGTTTCTTGGATTTCATTGCAAATTCATTGAATAATAGATTCGCTCTCGGAATTCCTCGCGTCTGCAATCGATGCTGCTCAGAAAGCTGGTGAGGTCAGTTTCTTATCGAGTCCCTTTTCTTCCCCAAGCCAATATCCTTTTCAATTCTGTTTCATTTCTTTATTCATCTCTTTTATGTGAATGATTACCAGATTATTCAGAAAGGGTTCTACGAGCCCAAACATGTGGAGCACAAAGGACAGGTTTGCATTAGAAGTGTGCTTCTACGACACTGCATTTTCTTTCTTGCTACTGGTTCTGGGTCCCATTTGTCTAAACTTAAAAATATATTTTATTATTTAAAATCTTATGCTTCTTCATCATCAATATCATACCAATTCATGCTATGTTACTAAGGTGCATAGTGATTCTAAAGCTCCATCGATTGAAAACGCAGGGAAAAATCATTCTACCATAGCCTCACAGGCCAGCATTATGGGGCCACTATTGATTGTGCTAAGGAATTATTGTAATTTACTCTAAAATCTTGAAAAAAAAAGAAACATAAACTGTGAAGTGTAAACCAATTTGGAAGTAGCCGAATTGCAGTCTCTTTTCTCTAAAGTCAGTTACTAACCCCAATTGCTTATCTATGAAAAATGCAGTTGAACTTAAGGGAACAGACACAAAAATACCAGTGTGAGTACTTGTGCTACGAAAACGAAGAGGAATAGCAGCATATCTAAGAATGGCCCTTGCAAGATAAAGTGTCGAGAGGTTCCATATGATGGGGCTCATCTCATGATTTAGTTAGAACATAGAAGTTTAAAAAGATACCTAGTAAATCAGTTACTATCCCTATTGCTTATGTATGAAAAATGCAGTTGCAAACTTAAGGGAACTGATACAAAAATACCAGCATAAGTACATGTGCTACGAAAATGGAGAAAAATAGCAGCATACCTATGAATGGTTCTTGCAAGATAAAGTGTTGAGAGCTTCCATATGATGGGACTCATCTCATGATTAAGTTAGAACATAGAAGTTTTATAAGATATTTAGTAAATCAGTTACTATCCCAATTGCTTATATATGAAAAATGCAGTTGAAAACTTATGGGAACAGACACAAAAATACCATATAAGTACCTGTGCTACGAAAGTGAAGAAAAACAAAAATACCAGTATAAGTACTTGTTCTACGAAAGTGAAGAAGAACAGAAGCATATCTATGAATGATTCTTGCAAGATAAAGTGTCAAGAGCTTTCGTATGATGGGGCTCATCTCATGATTGAGTTAGACTATAGAAGTTTAAGAAGATACCCAGTAAGTATTAGTAACTGGTATGCTATTACGCATACCAATGGTTGACCAACAAACAAGGTAAAAGGAGCTGCTATGAGATTGGTTTAATGGAGATTATTAAGAGAGAAATTTGGGGTACTCTCTTTTTCTCTGCTCTTGGAGCAATATTTCAGATGGGTAGTGAGTCAAAGCAAAATATAGACATATTACTTATATATATATATATATATATATATATTATGGTTCGTTTTCTTCATCTTTTAAGTTTTGTTATAATGTGCAGGTTGATTTGGTCACAGAAACTGACAAAGCATGTGAAGAACTCATATTTAATCATCTCAAGCAGATTTACCCCACACATAAGGTTAATTCAGCTCTCTTTCAACCATATCAATTGGTTTCTTAATCATCTTTGTTATTATACAATTTTTTTAAAGCCATTAAAAAATTGGTGATCTTAATTAGTTCATTGGAGAAGAAACTACCGCAGCTGTTGGTGCTATAGAACTTACAGATGAACCCACGTGGATAGTTGATCCTGTGGATGGAACTACTAACTTTGTGCATGGGTAAATATCCATTCCGATGTTCTAGTTGATACATTTGCATTTGCATATAGAATAATCATAATCCTGCTATTTGTAGGTTCCCTTTCGTTTGCGTCTCCATTGGCCTTACAATTGGAAAGGTTCCCACTGTCGGTGTTGTTTACAATCCAATAATGAATGAGGTGAGGAATCTTACATCCTGTAGATGCTTTACTAGTGGCTTACCCAAGATCCCTTAAAATTTCTGAGGTTAGTAACATACACAACATTTTTATTCAATGCTACAAATAGTGTGATATTTTTATTTTTGGTTTGAACTGTTCGAATGCTGTCCACATATGGAAAACAGGGCAACACTCAATATTTTGGGCAAAAATATTAAAGTGACTGTTTGTCTTCATTTATTTTCTTAGTTTTCACTTTTCAATGATGTGATCAAAATGACGTGTCAGAGGCTAACGACTTTGAAGTAATTAAATTAGGAATATGATGTTTCTATTAGTGGTTTTTCACTATGGCATTTTTTTAATTTATCTTTTGTCATACATTGAAATTTGAAATGGCCGTATGTAGCTTTTCACTGGCATTCGTGGGAAAGGTGCTTTTTTGAATGGGAACCCTATAAAAGGTGTGCCTTCTTTGCTTTGTCTTTTGATTTCAAGTGTTAATAGGGATTTAGTTGTCCATGCTTATGTCTTGAATTTGTGCAGTATCATCACAAACTGAACTAATAAGCTCACTTCTTGTGGCTGAGGTATGACAAGTTTGTTAGAATTGATTACATGAAAGCCATTTATCATTCTTATTCACATCAATCTGGACCAGTCTTCTCTTTTCTCCCCTTATTTATTTCTTCCTTATCTTGATATTGTTGTTTTTTTTTGGGGTTCACTCAAAATGCTGTCATTGTTGTTAACGTTCATGACAAACCTATAACTGAAACCACAGTTAGCTGTAAAATATATATGGAATAACCGTATAAGCGAGACATAGTGCTCTCAGTTGGCCAAATATCTGTATGCCCAATTACATGGACGGTAGAAAGCATAACTCTATTCTTTTACAGGCACCCAATTTCGCTTATCTATGCCGTCGTTATCTCGTTCTAATAAGTAGTTGATCCCTATTATAACTTGATGTTCTTTTTTAATACATTGGATCAGATTAACTGTTTATGTCTATATTATTTTGGAAGTCTATGACCGGGGGAAGGGAGTAGGGGGATGGCAAGGGGTTAGGCAAATGGAAGTCTATGACATTCTTGTTAAATACATTGGCATCAGATTAACTGTCTACGTCTATATTGCCTTGGAAGTCTATGACCTGGGCAAGGGAGTAGGGGAATGGCAAGGGGTTAGGTATTGAACCCAAGACATCAAGGTCACCATCCATGTGAGCTATCAGCTCATTGGTGGCATCGCATCTCAATTCTTAGTAGCTAGTGTATGTCATTTGTCAAGTATCATAAATGTTTATCATTGACATATACCAACTGACTCATTGGCAATTGATTCTGTACTTAATTGAATAATACTTATTCATCTTTTAAGTATCATATATGTTTCGGAACCGATTCCTTGCACTTCCCAAAGAAGTGCAGAGAGGTGCACTTCTCATTTGGGCCATCCAGATTTGATCTTGACGGTCCAGATCTATTCTTAATATTTTTAAAAATTTTAACATTTTTATTATTTTAAAAAATGTAAAATATCAGATAAAATTAATCTCTTAACTGTATAATTTTAAGAAAAATGATATTTTAAGTAAAAAAATTAAAATAAAAAAATAAAATCTGAACCGTCCATATCAAATCTGGACGGTCCAGATCACTTCTCAAAGAAGTGCAGGCTGTGCACTTCTTTGAGAAGTGCAGGCTGTGCACTTCTTTGAGAAGTGCAGAGAAATCGGACCCTATATGTTTATACCTTGACAAATACCAACGAATCCATTGGTTCTCCTATTACTAGTACTATCACAATGGTGGTGAAGAAGTAACCCTTCAAGAGTCTCTGTTTCCACAACGCCTAGAGGCAAAACTCTCCCTAAAATTATGCCGCAGAGATTCAAATTCCCATATAGGATAAGCTTCTACTCCTCGATATTAGATACTTTTCTGATGCTTTGAAGATGTGTTAGGGTAAGGAATTGAAAGACTTACGTTTTCATTGCTAGGCGTAACTTGAATTTTGGAAGTGGTTAGCCTATGCCCTATATATGCAAATCATAACCTATGTAATCATGAGTGTCGAGGGAATACTTGGAAACTACCAAATCTAAATATTTCCTATTAATCAATAAGGCAATAACTGTGAGTTGGAATAAAAGTCTGTATTTTCTGAGAGATGCATAATAATCTAAGAAAACTACCAATATATTAGAATCTCAATATGATCATTTGAAAGAATGCTAGTTGCCATGACTTATTCTTTAAGCATGTATTTTGGCCAAATATTATGCTACAAATAAGCTCTTTCTGGTTACTCTTTTTTTTCTTTTTTTAATACAAAGCCAACAAAGCGGGGGGAGAGAAGATGGTTACTAAGACTATCAAAATTCCTGGAATACTAACTTAACATGGGAATTGGGATATAACCCAAAGATTCACTGACATTCATATCTAAATGTCTTGCCCTGTAAATCAAGTTAACATTTCAATCTCATCAATTTTTTTCCCTTCTGAAAGAGCAGTGTGGAGCAAAACGTGACAAGTTAATAGTTGATGCTTATACAAAAAGGGTCAATAGCTTGCTTTTGAAGGTAAAACCAGGACTTGCCACGGAATCTTCTGAACTGGAGTGAAATGATTAACTGTTATAACAAGGTTTTCTCTATGATTAGGTGAGATCCCTTCGAGCATGTGGTTCCTTGGCTTTGAACCTTTGTGGAGTCGCATGTGGAAGGCTCGATATATGCTTTCAACTTGGCTTTGGTGGTCCTTGGTATGATTTTTACTTAGGGGTGGTAATTTCGGGTTGGGTCGATATTTGGATATCCTATTTATGTTATTTGAATATTAAAATTAGATATCCGAATTGATTTTGGATGGATACGGTACCCTCTATATATCCACAATTACAAAATGCAATTTAGAAGAGAATTTTGAAGTTTCAACCTTATATAATATTTAGTTACTCTAAATAATGTATCAAAAGCATTAATCTAACATAAAAATAAGTAATAAACGTATTCTATGATGTATAATACAAGACATTATGTACTTCGTTTTTTATATTTAGTTCAATTATTATATATAATATACAGATATTAGACACAGAATATTTTTACATCCTGCATAAATGCCGGGCTTTTCAGGGATGTAGCGGCTGGTGCTGTCATTGTTAGAGAAGCTGGAGGTGTTATGTATGATCCGTAAGTGGCTTTACTTAGATATCCTTTTACTGAACGAAGGGAATATATATGAAAAGTTCTAGAGAGTCTTTGCATCGTTAGGTACACAGTCCATTTCGCTATTAATCTGGATCTTCATGACATTTTTTATGCATTATTAGCAAGCCATGCTATTAATACAAAACTTCAAAGCAAAAACTTCCGTAGATATATTCAAAAGATTTCTCACTTACGTCAAAATCTGATGGTTCGTTTGCTTCAGTTCTGGTGCAGAATTTGACCTTAATTCTCTGCGAGTGGCAGCTTCAAACCCTTTCCTGAAGGATGCACTTGTTGAGGTTCTGCGCCAAACAGAGTGAGAAGAAACTTACTATTATTTAATGAAAATAATGGTTCACCTATTAAGCCTGTCTATCGTACTTCATTTCCCTCTTGACTCAATGCTTTGATGTGGGGTGACTTTAATTACATCTCTCGCACTTTATAGTCAAAGCTAATGGCTTACATGCCATGGCACCGATTTTAATCTTTAATATTAAGGTGAATCTATTGTCTTGGGTCGGATCTTCATTTCTTTCCCATTCTCTGCTCCTCATGGACTTCCGATGGAATAATAAATTTTTAAGAGGGGTTTAATACGATAATTAAAATTATGATTAAAAAAATGATATGAAGTATTTTATAAAAGCTAGCAAAATCAAAAGAAATGTAACATGAGATCCTTTGAGTTTTTAAATGGTATAAAATACAATTCTAAATTGTGTCATCCTTGGACACTATAATATCTTAGATGACACTCGTCATTTTAGATACTAATGTATTAAATGCAGACATTTTGAATGTCAATTAACATCCAAGATACCAAAGTTGAAATGACAATGTACCAAATGCCTTATTGATCTGAGACCTTCTCCCATGAGCAGCTACAACGGACATCATCCCGAACCGCACTCAACACCCCCTGCAACTCCTTTTCGTCGACTACAAACCTCGTGCTTTTCTTCTGAAACCTCCCAGAGGAGATATCTCATCTACAGCCCTTCACGAAGACATCCAAATCTTCATGTCCTTCAGCTTATGCAACGATGGTAACGAATTTGGCTGCGACACATGCGAACCCCTGTCCTCCCCATTCCCTAATCCCCTTACTTGTCCATTTATCAAAAAACAAAAACAAAAAACAAAAAAGCCTCATTAATATTTTATTATATTTATATTCCTATTCTCAAGTTCACATGGCTGATGATGCAGCTCGCATTCTATTTAGTGTGTTCACATGGCCTATGAAAGACTTCAGAGAACCTTCTCTCTCTTGATTAAAGTCTATTTATTTCTTTAATCGGTCGCGACCATTTTTATCATTTTCTTGATGATGCTCTTTTTTCTTTTCCTTCCGTCTCTTGGTGTGATCTTGATACCGGAAAGAAAAAGTTTGGCCGAAATATGAGAAAAATTGCACGTCGTGATAGGGAAATCGTGACACATTAAACGTGTTGGTGTGTGTCAGCTTGTGATTATGGGTTTGGTTTTCAAACTATCATAATATGCTTTGGTTTTGAACAAGAGAACATGGCATCAAACAATTTAAACATTTCTTTACTCCTCACCTGATTACGTCTTTTTGGTCTGACCAACAGGCCAAGTGAATATATTCTATCTAGGACGGTCAACGTTCACCTAAATGTACCAAATTCAAAGTATCTATGCTGTACGCTCAAAAATCAAACTTGTTTAATTGAACAAAGAATCTACTATTTAAAATATATTTAAGTATATTTGTATGTTCCATTTTCTTATATATATAAATTTCTAAGAAGAAAAGGAATACCCTCTATTTTTAGTATTACAATTATGAGTGTTCTCAACTTTATTCAAATTTAAATTTTTGTATTGACATAAAAATTTTATTCTCATAATAACCTTTAAATTATCAAACTCATCAATAACCAAAATTGACATCGCTTCTTATCAATTACGCTATCTCCCACAGGTATGGAATACCTTAATTTATTGGCCAAATAAAAAAAAGGAATACCTTCATTTTGCTCCAAGAGTAATGGAAGATATTTAAGCCTCAAGAAACGTAGAGAGTGTAACAAATATGTATATAAATACAAATACAAGTAACAAATACAATGCATCCTCTCCAGTAGCACGGAGAAAATCTCGCCACAAGAAATTCCTCCAACTACTATCCTGTCAAAGAATAACTCAACTGAGAAGCTAACCAGCTGGGGTACCCTAAATACCCTCTGTTTATGTAAGCAAAATATACAAAGGGATCCTAGTACAAAATCCATATAGATTGGAAGAAAGATAAACAAAAACAAAAACAAAAGGTGAGTAATTAGCACAAAATAACCAAAATCTAATATTTAGGAACTGAATCCCGTATAATACTGGACTCACCTAAGTGGGCCTCATTCTTCTCTCTCTCTCCTAGTGCACCTATGTACTACCAGAAATCCAGCTCCCACTATCTATGAGGCTAATTACCCTACACCTGCGATGGCCTAGAACCATACCCAATCTATGAGGCTAATTACCCTACACCTGCGATGGCCTAGAACCATACCCATTAGCCCCATTAACTCCATTAACGCCATGTGAAGTCTTGCCCTCTGACTTCCTCCTCTTCAACACTATGATCCATGTGTAAGCTTCCAAAAACACAGCAATGCCTCCCAAAGCTGCAATTATGCCTATGTAAGCGTGCTTCCAGTCATTATAACGATTCTGAACTGAATTTTCCAATGCATCGAACCCTTTGAAAATGTTGATGATGCTGATGATGATGGTGGCGTATCCGATCACATGGTGGTACACCTTCCAGTAAAATCTGAACTTGTGGTCTTTGTTTGGCCTCAGAAGCAGAGCAAACACCTAAAGTGAAGAAGCATGGTTAGAACATAAATAGAGTAGGCAAAAGCATGTTGATGCTATTATTAGAGAATTTAATAGTAGCAAGTCTTTACTGAAAGGTTTTAATTTTTGGGTTGAATGGGCTGCATCAAAGCTTTTATTTATTTTCTATTACAATTAGGGATGTTCTCAGGTTTTGCCCGAATTTAAATCCCATCCTTAGGAGATCAAGAATCAAATCCAAGTTGGTAAAGAGAGATATTATCCCTTCTTATCAATTGAATTGACCCTTTCGGTTTGTCATATCAAAGTCTTTGTGATCAAATAGTTAAGAGTTTGATCCTTACTCACTTTTAATTTACACTTCAAGCGCAAAAGGCTTTTATATGAGAAAACATGTCAACCATATTAACAAAAGCCCGTCTTAGGCAAAGTTTTCTATGCGTTTGCAATCAGGATTTTCAATAAACAGATAACATTTAGGAGGAATTTTTAAGACATCCAATCGTATGACATTACATGTCATA
Source organism: Erythrophleum ivorense (assembly GCA_026724425.1). NCBI lineage: Eukaryota > Viridiplantae > Streptophyta > Magnoliopsida > Fabales > Fabaceae > Erythrophleum > Erythrophleum ivorense. The sequence goes on from JAIUCV010000003.1 coordinate 7,888,816, forward strand.
TTTTGATCAAAGAATTTGATAACAAATATCTAAAAAGTGCAGCTAAATTTTATCCTATTAATATAACCAGTCATCCGAAGAGGTATTAGAGAGAAAGAAAAAAGTTTATGAACATATCTTACCTGAAGGGTTCCGAGGCAGAAGAGGACGATCCCAAGTCTTCTGTGGGTGGTATATGTAATACCAACAGAGTCACTGCCTAGTTTGAGACCAGTTCCCCATCCAGCAACACCAACTATGTAGGCAGATGTTTGACATGCAACGTGAAGGTAAAACCATGCAGGGTCTGCAGATTTGAACACCTTCAAATACCTTGCTACTATGGCTCCAATAGGCATCAAGATTCCCCAGCTCACTGCATTCAGCACTCCATGTACCTGAAATCAAAATACCATGTCACATCTCTTCAAATCATCAAGCTTGGTTACATCTTTTTTTAATTGAACTTTCAAATATTGAAGTATGAATTTCTTCTCACTCATTAATCATTGCTGCACTTCACTTTCTTTAAAAATTACTAATGCTTGTACAGCCTTCGTAAAAGAACAAAATTTAAGCAAAGTCTTCTATGTATTATTAAGCAAAGTCTTCTATGTATTATTATTATTATTATTATTATTAATAAGAACACAATATATGGAACTTTTCCTGAATAACTATTCAGGTGATGCTAAATGAAGAAAAGTTCAAGGTTTTTAGTCCATACCTTCTAGATTTTGCTAATAAGGCCAATTATGTGTTATTTTACTATTCAAAATATGCATGATTAGAAGTTTAGAACAAATTCAAATAAGTTTTTTAATATAAATTGAATTATATGTAATATACGTGAATTAATTTGTTTTATTATCTATTTTTATTTTTTTATAAATATAAATTATACATATTAAAGTATCATGATATATATGATTAACCACACTTGCAAAGTTTAGTAGTATACTGATAAAAGATTAACGAGATGACTAAATTATAATTTTTTTTTAAATCTATATGCATCTAATTATAAGTTTTTTTTTTTAAATTATAAAACCCACTAAAATAATTTAACCTAAATTAGATCCTTCGAACAAGAAGCCAAAATACTCTAACAAAAATAATCAACTTACGTTTCTCCTTCTTCTAATTGAGTTCACAAGTCCGCCTGCTCCCTGACTCTGACCCGAAACAAGATTCAAGGTCTCCTTGGCGTTGAGATTATCAGAAGTCATAGCATGAGCCTGAGGATTTGAACCAGAGACATCACCTACCTGCCAAGTATGAATCACAGAACTGACGCCTCCGCTAAGAGTCAGAGTAGCGAATATGGTAACCTCGCTGTTCTGATAAGTCGCCGTCAGATTCGAAACCGGAAAACTCAGACTCCCTTCTTGCAATTGGGTACTAGGGTTGGCAATTGGCGAGGTATGCACCGTCGTGGTCCCATTGGATTGTCGTATAGCCACCAGAGCTTGAGCTCCGTTCATGGCGGAGGCCAAACTGCCGGTGGGGTTGATGGCCCAGGCGACCCATTTGTTCGTCGACGTGATTCCGTCGTGCCGGTAAGCGATATCGAGCTTTCCGGTGGACTGGTTGTAAGTCCAATGGAGGTAAGAGCTCAAGTGGGGGAGATCGCTACACGTGGCAAATACCCTGTTGCTGGCGAAGGTGTAGCTGCGGCAGGCCTGAGCAGAGGATGTCAGAAACAGAGAGGTTAGAACAGAGAAGCCTAACACAAGCTTCAATATGGTTTCCATGATTTTGATCTTTGATTATTCCCCAAAAAAATAAAAAAATAAAAAAAGGATTTTCCCAATTTGAGAATCGGAGGAAAGATTTCAACTTTGAGGTAGATTCAGAAATTCCCAAATGGGTTTGTGAGAACTCAAAGCAAGCAATAATGGGTGTGTGTTCGTTTGTGAAGGGAATGCTTTAAGTCTGAATAAGAATGGCAATTGCGAGAGAGAAGAGAAGAAAAGGGGTTATTATATAGAGTTGGTGGGGTTGGGTTTTGGTGTGGTTGGGTGGTGTGCTTTTGGCATTAAGAGGAGGAAGCTTCCATTTGGAGAAATTGTTTGATTTATTCCACGAGAAACTAGGAATTGGAATTTCGACTCCCTGACCCCCAAGTTTTTCTTTTTGTTTTTTTTTTCAACCTTTTCAAACCAACCATTCCTTTTCACACCAGCCTTTTCTGATCTTTGCATCTTTCTCTTTCTTTTTATTCTTGGCCATTTTTTGCATATCTCTTTCAACTTGACTCCAAAAACAAGAGTATTCAATGTAAAAACAGTGTTGCTCTTCAAATATGTTTTTTGGTCTTTCAACTTAACTCCATAAAACAGTATTCAATGTATAAACGCATTACTTTTCAGAAATATATTACCTTTGTTATACAGGAAGGATATTTTTAGATTAAATTCAAATATTTAAAATAAAAAATATACTTTTCTAACCATTAAACTAAATTTTTGAGATTAAAAATATTGTTTTCCTGTATTGTCAGTGTACTATTTTTATTTTGTCAAAATTCAAAGTTGCAAACTTAATTTTGATGGGTCATGTGGAGAATCAACGGTCACAAATTTAAATTTTGTCCTCAAGTTTGGAACTTAATAAATTTAAATATAACATCAGATTTAAAAGAATTAATTCAGTTGGTAAAAATGAATGTTATTATTCTTTATTAACTTGCCTTCAATTCCTCTAAAAAATATTTTGACAGTCAAATTTTAAATACCCAATTAATTTGAGAGAGTACATCTTTATAATAATTAAAAAATAAACCTATTTACGCAAAAACTCAACAAAAAAAAACTCATCAATATATATATATAAACTATCCAAAGATAAAATGCCATAAAATATTTTATAATATTAAAATTCATCTTGTCACATAATCAAATATGGACATGAGTAAAAGGATCAGAAATTTGTTGGTCAGTTCAACCAAACAACGTCTCCTTTGTGCCATATTGTCAAGCTTTCCGGTGCTTTGCAAATCCTTCAGTTCCATATGGTTATGCTTAGGTAAGGAGGGATTGACTGTTAACCTTTTTTTTCTTTTTTCATGATACACGTCAAGGTATAGTTTGTATTATTCTAAATCAATATGAAAATTTTGTTTGAAAAATTTGAGCATTGTGGGAGCTTATGTTTGAATTTTAAGGTTGATGATTTGATGTCAAAATATATTTTGAGTTTATAATAAAAAATTAAAAAATTATTAAGGAAAAAAATGTAAAACAAAATGATAACACTTCTAATTTAGGTCATCTTTCAATTTATACAACTTTCTGAATATATTTATTACTATTAAATTATATAAAGTCAAATATTTTATGATGTGCTATCATAATTTTTTTATATGAAAACTAATTAAAAAGTATATAGCAATAAATTGACATTATGATTTACTTAAAATTAAAAAATCATTAATTTAATACATTATCAACGAACAAAGAGAACACTAAACATTTAAAATATCATAATTATCTAGATTGTTTAAATATGATCATCTAGATTTCTTTCTCTTTTTTTTTTAACTTCAATCATCATTTTTTAAGTTGGTAGTAAAGCTATTTTTATTTTACATTTTGCTTCTTTTTAAAAATATCAAAATTAAAAAAATGAAATATAGATCATGCAAATTAAATCTAGGTGATCCAACTCATTCTAAAGATGACTAAAGGACCCTGGTACGAACCATTTGATGGTGATAAATAAATTTTATATTGCATATTGAGTAACTTGTTTAGTATGTCAATCACGAATTTTGATCCTCTACCACGTGCACTCTCCGATGCATAGGGAGATAATTAGGCTACTTAGAATTAATATAGATAGCCAAATTTTAAAAATATTTATTATTAATTATTATTATTATTTAATTTAAAATTATAAGACTATTTTCATTCTTTGTTTTATTTCTATTAAAAATATTAAAAAAAACTTACTAGAGAGAGAGTATACAAGATACAATCGAAATTTTGTCAATCACACATTATATAATAAAAATTTTAGAAACATTTTTTTTATTTTTCTTTCTTTATTTTACTTTCACATTCATCAATTTAATAAATTTATGGTAGACGTCAAATTTATTGTAATTTTAAATACTAATATTGTCATATTAATGTCATATGAACTCTGAAATAGTCTGAAACTTTTTATGCGAGTGAGAGTCAAGTGGGCAACAGGCTTTATATTTGATGAATAAAGTTTAGGTTGGAGTTTGGTCAGAGGACTTAGTCAAAAAAGTTGGACACATTAGTTTGGAAGTTGTTTAACAAGTGCCGGCTGACAAGTCAGAAACGCCATTCATGCCGCGCTTTAACCCTAGGATATCACATTTCCACCATTCGTATCTGTACAAATTTACACTTCTTTTGTAAGTTTATCCTCTTAGTTCAAATTCCAGAATCTTATTCTAAATGGTACTTCATTTGAATATAAGTGATACAGAAATTTTATGAATTTAGATTTGATCTTTACTTTACTCTTTTTTCCACTCCCAACTTTTCATTTCTTTTTTTGTCAAAATAAAATAAAACATAAAAAGTATAAAAATCTTTCATATAATATAGTTAACTAAAATTTAGATTCATTTAAGCCAAACTCATTGGACCAGTGCACTTTTTAGTGCACTAAATTACCTGAAAAATTGATCGCACCACATAACTATTACAGGGAGAACCACGTATAATGATTGCATATTTTGAGATTTGCTCATCGTTGCATCATTATTCCTATACCTCCACACTCCCCCCCCCCCCCTTTTTCCTTTTTTCTTTTTGTTTCAAGAGCAAACAGCTATTCATCAGTGATTGTTATTTTATGAAATAGATGTAATTCTAAGGGTTAAAAGCCCGTCTTTGTCTTTATGATATAAACTTGAATTAAGTGTATATATTTATATCTTGCAAATGAAACAACTTTTTGGTTTTATTTCCTAAGAGGTAAATATAATGATACTTTCCCACTAAGCATAAAAGACTACTATATGACTTTTTAAATTGTAATACAAGAAAAATGTTTCACAAGCTTATAAATATTATTTTTTAAGTTCAAAAATATTAATTTTTTTATATTACTAATCTGAGAATTCATAAAGGTGCTGTTTAACAATTATATATAGGGATAAATATCTCTCTAGGAAAAAATAATTCAATCATGCTTTAAAACAATTTATCATGCGATCATCTTAATTTTCTTTAAATTATTTTCTAACACTAGTAACAAATCAAGTGAAATTACCATAATACTCTCGGCTTTCCTCCTACAAATGACTCGGAAACACTTCTGGTATGACTTACGCCTTCAATACTCTAAGCATCTTTTAAGCATAAAGTGACTCACAACTATTATTAAAGCAGATGAGTTCAATTTTAAAACGGTGCATATTTTTTGTTATAATGAAAATAACAAGAATTTGAGAATCGAGAGTAAAATAGAAATCGAACCTCTAGCATCAAATTCATTTTAATCTTAAAAATTAAAGTTGGTGTCATATAAATTATAAACTTACTAGCAACCACAATGTATTTGTATATGACTTTCTCATTACAATATTATCTAAAAATTTTGAAGTTAATAATTTATAATGATTTTTATAAAAATGAGATTGTATATGTTTTATAATTAAGAACTGTGGAAATTATTTTCTTTCTAATATTTGCATTGAAGTTAAAAAAAAAGTTTATAGTTTATAATTTGGAGCATTTTAGCCGTTTTGTCCATACGTTTAAGTTCTGCGTATGACAGAGTCGGTGAGTTGAAAGTCAAAACGACGCTACGCAGTATTAAAAACGGCGCGTGGAGGTGGGGCCACGCCGCGTCAAACGGTTTGACCTTTAAGTGGTGGGACCCGCATGATGGGTTGCCCCGCCATACGCGCCACACCATCCCACTCCGACATGTGCTTACACTTTTGAAAAAAAATTATATTTAAAGATTTAAATTTTATAAATTTTATAATAAAACATCTTAAAAATTAAAGTTATTTCAAAGATCAAAATTATTATAATTTATTATTAAAATTTAAAAAAATTATTATCAAATTTTGAAAAAATTATAATTTAAGTATATTTTATAGTAATTTTTTTAAAATTTAATAATAATTTTTTAAATTTTAATAATAAAATTTTATAATAACTTCAATTCTTTGAAAGTAATTTTAATTTATAAGATCTTTTATTATAAATTTTATAAAGTTTGGGTCACTGAATATCATTTTTTTTAATTTTTTCATTCAAAACTATAATGTTTTATATAAAAATTAATACTCCTTTTATTTCTCTATGTTTTATAAAGATAAAATACAATAATATCATATTTGTATGTATATTTACATATAATTTTTTAATAAATTATTATCACTCAAACCATATGTATAATATAATTTTAAAAAATAAAATTGAACATAATTAACTTTACACTAAATTTTATTTAAAATTTTAAGGAAACCAACATTTTTTTATATTTTGTTGAATTCTTTAGATCCATGTACAAGGATTATTTTGCTTATTATTTATATAAGTAATACACCAGTCAAAGGGGTGTACGTTGTCTTTCCCCTCAAATGTGAACTCTATTCATGTACGGTGTCCTCTAGAAAACATTACAACCGTAAGAATATTCGTTATGAAAAAGAAATTAAAAAAATTAATTAAATCTCTCCTGTGATGTAAGAAAAATTACATTCATCAGCCTCCTGAAAAATTTTGGTATCAATTTATAGTTAATATAACACGCAAGTCGGATGGCGTAACGTTGTCTATTCATGTACGGTTCCTTTTAGAAAACATTTATATTATATTTTTTACTGTATTGATAATTGTTGTGCAATGCATCAAAAAGCTATTATTAAAAAAAATAAAGCATGCCAATTTCCTCAAATGTGAACTCTATTCATGTACGGTGTCCTCTAGAAAACATTACAACCGTAAGAATATTCGTTATGAAAAAGAAATTAAAAAAACTAATTAAATCTCTCCTGTGATGTAAGAAAAATTACATTCATCATCCTCCTGAAAAATTTTGGTATCAATTTATAGTTAATATAACACGCAAATCGGATGGCGTAACGTTGTCTATTCATGTACGGCTCCTTTTAGAAAACATTTATATTATATTTTTTACTGTATTGTATAATTGTTGTGCAATGCATCAAAAAGCTATTATTAAAAAAAAAAAGGATACCAGTTTCTCTTATTTGGGGCCACAACATTTCTGTTGTACCCAATAACATAGTAAAGAATTAGAACTCAAAAACATTACAATTGTAAGAATATTTGTCATGGAAAAAGAAATAAAGAAACATTGTAATTGAAAATCTCTCTTGTGATCTAAAGAGAAAGAAAAAAGTACATTCATCATGGGATGTACGAATGAACGATCCTCTCACATTCGCATGCAAGTAATTTTCATTGTATGAACTAATTAATTATATATAACTAATGTATCAATGACTCTTTTCCTCGACAAGTTTGAAGATGGTTGAATGGGTAAATTGGGAAATGCAATTAATTTATTGATAAACTTTGGAATTTTCTTTTTGTTAACCACGTGTTTAATTAGTCAATATAAACAGCGTAAGTCTTGATCAGTATTATTATTATCCCGTCCCTTTTTTCCTTGCTTTCGCATCACTTGTCTGTGTTCACAAGTCTTTAACCTTTTGGCGATTTTCCATGAGGTCACATATTACGTCATTCCTCCAATTCAATTAAAAGAAAGAGTAAGTTATACAAATTTTTCCAAAATTTTGTTAAATATATATATATATTTTTTATTTTTAAAATATACACAAACTTTTACTAAAATAAAGAGTAATTTTTTTAAAATTATATAACCTCTCTTCTATTTTAAAAAAATATATAATTTTTTTAAAAAATAAATTACATAGATTTTTCTTCAAGTTTTTGAAATTACATAAACTTTTCTCTATTTTCAGGATGGGTTTATATAATTTTTTAAAAAATAAAAAAATTATGTAATTCTAACAAAATTTAAAAGAGCCTATGTAATTTACTCTTTATTTTTTGAAATATTTGTATATTTTTGAAAATAAATGAAAATTTTTATAATTATAGTAAATTTTAATAAAAAATTTTGTATATTTTAAAAATAAAAGAGAGGTCTATATAATTTTAATAAAATTTTTAAAAAAATATATGTAATTTACTCTAAAACAAAAGCCCATCAATAAGTCTTTTATTTCTCACCTATGTGCTTATTTTTGCTATAAGTTAATTCATTAGTTTTATTTTAGTATGAACAACTCGTCCAAATAAATCATTTTAAATAATTCAAGCAACAAATTAAATCAATTGACAACATGGAATTATGTCAAAATAAATTATTTTTAATATTTAAATTAAGAGTGTTGTTAGAATTTCTCCAAAATATTTCTTATTTATATATATTATACTTAATTACACACTTAATATATCTATTTTATTCGAGAAAATAATTTAATTCCTCTCATTTCAATTAAAATCATATAGACCCTCAAATTTATCCGTACATTAATTATTTTAAGTGTCAATTAAAGTAATATTAATTATCATTAAAGCAATTAAAAATAATAACTACATATAACAATGGCTAAGTTTCATTGCATCACCCAAAAAAAAAAATTGCTCTAATGGAACACAACATAATTGTGATGGAGACAAAAAATATTTAAATCTGTATAAAGATAATTATTAGTAATATTCATTTACTTTTCTGCGCATCCACCAATTATATTGAAATTAAAACAAATTATATAATCTAGTTGGTCCAGTGATTAAATATATGTGTTATTTATATTACTTATTTGGATTTAAACTTTGAAATCAGCATTTAAAAAAATTTATTGTCCTAAATATACAGAACAATATAGAGAATGTAGTAAAGATCACCCAAAAGAAATTTAATTTGGATTGAGTGCAAACTGACTTAAATATTTTCCTATCGCACAATATATATGGATATATTAATCACAAAAATGTAAGAAATTAATTAGTAAAGTTCAAATCATAATATCTATCAGTTGGGAAATTTATTTCTATCATTACTGCATTTATTTTACTCAACAGATGTTTTATATATAATACATATAGTAAATTCAAAATTAAAAAAGAATGTATATTATATTTATAGAAAGAAAAATATTTGTGGAGGCTATATTCTTACACAAGACGTGGGAAGGTTGAATTTATTGATTCTTCCGTTTAAAATTTAAAAAAATCAGATGTAAACTTTATGTAATTGTATGGGATTTATGACCTAATTCAAATTTAAAACAATAAAAAAATTCAAAAAAAAACAAAATAATAAAAGTTTGAAAAAAAAAGAGACACATAAGCAGTTTTTAAATAATATTCTATAATATAATTTCTTCTCCGTATACATACATACATACACACACATACATATATATGATTAGCGAAGCGTGATGTCATTGTTAACGTAAGTAATAATAACCTTTAATAATAGCCATCTATTTTCCTTGCTGATATCTAGGAATCGTACGGTAGAAACTAGAAACAAGAAACATATAATTGAAGAAATGTACCCAAAAAAATTAACTTGTTCAATATCTTTTAATAAATGGATATTTAATATATTTTTTAAACACGAATTCAAAAAAAATTATTAAAAGTCCTTATGGAAATCTTTTGCGTTTCCAGGTCAAGAAAACAAATCATGGAGTGTTGGACGTGCAACTTAAGTATTGACTTGCATAAAACTATTTTCGGATTGGTTAATTGCGTTTAAGTAAAAGTTAAAATAAAAAAAAATTTAATTTAATTACAGGGATGTATTTTCGAAATTGAATTCGACGTACCAATATTCTGAAACCAACAAAAACGAGGAGTTGAAATTGTTTTATTGCAACGTAACCACGATAATTATAACTATTCTAGAAACCTACTGTTTTTATTGTGTTTCATCATTCATTATCTAAAAAGAAACAGCCGTTCTTTGTTTTTAAGTTTTTTTTTTTTTGGGTCCGTCCTCAATTTTTTTTTAGCAAGTGAATATGATTCAAGTGAAACAAGGAGCAGCTGTGATGAAGAAAATTAGTATCTCAACTTAAAACAAATAGTTGATAAAGAGAGATTTTTTATTATAAATGATTTGTTTGGTTGACCATTCTCTATATATTTGATAGTTAAATATTTATTACTCTAATTTTGTGAAAATGTTAGTTAAGATATAAAAAAAAATTAGTATTTTTTTAAAATATATTAATCCTTTTCCATAAATAATAATATAAATTTCTGATTCATTTAAATGGATTATCAAATGCTATTCCATTGATATGTATTGTGACTCAAGAGAAAAAAATTCAGCATCCTGTATAATGCATGGGGATACTGAATAGTTCATCATATAAATTAAAATCGTAGGTAATAACATTTTGTCATCATAACATGCGAAGTGAATTAAGCTTAGCTGGTTAATCAAACACAACAAATTCTTAAAGAAACACACAAACAATGAAATCTTATATAATATGTCAGCATGCTTTTTCTTTTCAGAAAAGAAAAAGAACATTTGGTACTTTGGGACAATAAAAGACACAAAGCGTTTTAATTTGATAGAAAAAATAAAAAAGAAAGAGAGAGAATCAAAATTTAAAATACAAGAGGGCCATATATTGCTAAGTCCGAAAAATAAAAGTAGCATTAGAATAATACAAAGGAAGAAGAAGTCAGTCGTCATGGCATAGTAAGCTAAGACGGCGACTAGGAAGCGTGTGGTGGAGGGCATTGACGTGTATTCATAGGATACCGCAAAATCAGAGCTCATAACGAAAGGCCTTTCGTCAAGTGAAAGGGAAGGTGTGATCTGCACCACCCCATAATCTCAGTTTAGTGTCTATGGTAATTGTCCATTACCGTTTTATTTATTGTTTAATTAATAATTATTGTCACGAAAAGCCAAAGCTAATTGTCAATACGTGTGTGTTATGGGTAGGTGGGCTGACGTTCTAACACACTCCCTCCATTGACCTTCCAAGATCTCCGTTGATAGCTACACTAACTGGTTTTTAAGCTTCATTGAACATCATCATCATCAACCTTTTTTTTTTTAATTTGTAAATTATATATATCCATTTTAAATTTTGTTATAATTATTTAAATTTTTTTATTTTTAAAACCAACACCAACTTCTTTTAAATTTTGTTAAAATTACACAAATCTTTTATTTATTTTAATAATTTCTCTAAAACAAAGAGTGATTTAAATATTTTTTTTTAAATTTTGTTAGAATTACATAAATCTCTTTTTTATTTTTATAAAAAGTTTGTATATATTTTAAAAATAAAATAAAAATTCATATAATTTCAATAAATCCAAAAAAATTGTGTAATTATAATAAAATTAAGGAAAAGTTTGTATTGATTTTAAAAATAAAAGAGAAGTTTATATAATTTTAATAGAACTTAAAAGATATTTGTGTTAATTTTTAAAATATACAAAATTCATATAATTTTAATAAAATTTAAGAAAAATATAAATAATTTAATTCTTTTTTTAATCTTCGTTTATAAAAGCTTTTAGCCTCAAGGGCCAGAAGTTGCTGGAGCTTTTGCAGGCCCTTCTAGAAAGAAAATGAAAGGGCGATGCCGACTCTTACCATCCGTGATTACGTTTCTTAATAAATTTGGTCTATAAAATATAATTATATCAAATTGATCAATTTAGAGCTTGTTTTGAATTGCTACAAATTTGTATTTATTTTAACAACTTTTATAGTAGGATCTAATAAAAGGCACTGAAACAAAGAAACAGCTTATGCTTAATAAAATTATTTGATAAGTATTTTTATCAATATTATTATATTTGATTTTTTTTTGTAAAAATGATTTTTACAGTCAAATTAGTAAAATGGGTATGTATAAAATTAATATTATTTGAAAGGATAAATAATTTTAAAAAATCATTATCTCTATTTTTAATTAAATTTTTATTTTTATTTGATTAAAATATAAAAAATAGAATCACAACAAATTTATAAAATGTGTTACAAAGTGAGACTGATAATGCGATATACTGCAGAGTTTGTTTGGTTCACACAATTTTTTATTATTATAATTTTTTAAAATATTATAATGGTTATACTGACGTACTGGATGCAATTGATATCCGATGATGTTAACATGATTTTTTATATAAAATGGAATTAACAATTTTAAACATATTATTAATGATTAATCCTAGCCACCCCTCTCGACCTGCTTTAAAAGTTAGTTTAAATAAATTATACAAACATTTTTTTAAATCTTAGAATTATATAAATATCTCATCTATTTTTAAAATATACACTTTAGCTTAGTTTTAAATTTTTTAACTAATTTTTTTTTATATATAAAAAGAGAGAGAAAAAGAAAGAGAGAGGAGTTAATGAAAGGTATTTTAGGCATAAAATTTCAAATTAAACTAAAGTATAATTTTAAATAAAATTTAATTCTAACATTTTTATAATTAAAACAAAAATCTCTCTTATATTAAAATAATATCTCTTTCAAGAATGAATTAATCACTTTTACTATTCCCTTACAATTGACGCCAAGGAAAGGAGAGAAAATCGCAATATCAAGTTATCATCATCCTTTAAACTTGTTTGCGTTGAGCCCGTAATGGCCCATACTAACAGGACTTCAATCATGGGTCTATGAGCCTTGGGCTATGTTAAGCTCTCTTATTTGGTCTGTGATATTTTCTCACATGCGCAAAACTATTCGTAAGGCTTCAATCTGATGCAACGTAATCACTACGAACTGCATCTGAGGAATTTTTATTTAATACTTCAATTTTTAATACATGTTTATAGAGAAAATTATTTATCATTTTAGAAATTTTTTGCAAAATATGGTCAAAAAATGTTCGGATTAGTTAAATTACAGTAATTAAAAGTTAAAATTAGTCAATTATATTTTCAATTTGGTTAATTGGGGTGTATTTTCAGATTGAACTTAACTTACCAACATTTTAAAAGAGAGCTCACCGTAATCTCGAATTTTAATGTAATAATTATTATATAAAATTAATGTTTTATTAAATATTTTTATATTTAACTATTTAAAACATTAATTTATTTAATTATTAAAAATTCTTCATAAAATTGATTTGAATTTTATATGATTAATGAATATAATAATAATAAAAATAAATTTAACGAAATAAATAAAATATTTTATGTTTAATAATTATTACATCATAATTATGTAATAAACCAAATTTATAGTCTCATCCCTTATTTTAAAACCAACAAAAACAAGGAGTTGAAAATATTTTAATGTAGCATCGTTATCATTATAATTATTCTAGAAACCGTCACGTTCTTTTTTTTTTCTTTTGTGTTTCATCAGATACAAATATTGTAGATAATTGTATTTTGTCATTATAGCACGTGAAATAAGCTTAGTTAATTAATAAAGGACAACAAATTCTTAAAGAAACGCACAAATGATGAGTTGTTATGTGAACACGCTTTTTATGGATTAATTTAAGGGGGAAAAAAAAAAGCACTTGGCATGCAAGTAAGGCAACTTTGATTTTCATGTTACGACTAATGACTGGGAAACGTCCGGCGTGGGAGCATTAACGTGCATTCATAAAACAGTGAAAAATCAGAGCTCATTTGCAAAGCCTTTCTTCAAGTTCATGTGTATAAATAAACTTTAAGTTATTTTTTAAGTTCACGTGTATAAATGGAGATAAATAATGTTTTAAGTTATTTTATTATTAATTTAAATTTGACTTTAAAAATAAATATAAATAGACAAAATTAATATATAAAATAAAATAAAATTTAGACTTAGTCAAGGCTCAAAGCCTAACCATAATTAAAAAGCATGAAGTTCCATGTCCAAAAAGGCTTATCTCCAATCTAATTTCTCTTTAGTCTGTTTAGTTTTAAAGATTAATCTTCTTTCTAATTTTTTTTAAAAGCAAAAATAAAATTAAAAAAAATCAATTATACTAACTACACAATTAGTAAGAGATAGAAGATAAGAGAAAAGTCATAGGCTCCATGCCCACCCTATATTCTCTGTTTAGTGTCTATGGTAATTATCCATTACCATTTCTTTATAATTTAATTAATAATTATTGTCACAAGAAGTCAAAGATCGTTTAAGTTCATTACATGTGCATAGAAAAAAAAAATTTAATACCATCCTTTATGTTATCACTATATTTTGTTTGGGATGCTTCTTTTTTTATATTGAGTTTAATTCAATTTGTATATAGTCTAGTTGTGTCAAGAAGCTGATTGATCTCAACTCAATTTAATTGAGTCTTTTAAGTCTTGTTGTCTAGTTAGGTGAGGGGTAATCAAGTTGTCCTAGATAATATATATATATTTTTATTTTTACTTGTTCCTTACACAAAAACATTCAAAATTTTATTCTCAATTTATTTACATAAGAAACAAGCAAAGATGTTCAATTATGAATATTGTATTTTGTTTGAACATCTCCCTTAAAAAATAAGAAGTATATAAAAAAATATTTTCAGATTTTAGAGCCTTCTGAATCAAGTTTTATTTTCAATTTCGATTTAATTTTAAGTTGCGTCAATTTTAATAAATTAAGCATATAAAGAACCAAAAAAATAGAAGAAAAAAATGAGTCATTTGAATCAAGTCTAACTATCCATTTTAATTCAATGAATTAAGCAAGAACAAAGAAATCAAAATCAAAATAACAAATAACAAACTCAAATATGAAAAAAGAAAGAACTTACAACAAAAAAGAGCCTTACTAAATTAATCTAACATATTACTTAACCTTATTGTAAGAACCCGACGTGAAGAAAATGTATGCATGCATGAAGTAAGACTTTTCAACGTTGGTACAGCTGCCATGCACCAATTGATCCTCTGCCATTTTACAGATGTACCCTCCTCTCCTTCTTCTTTCAGCTGGGTTTTTCGGTCTTCTCCCATCCAGCTTTCAGCAATATAAATCTATCCAGCACAGCAGGCACAGAACCGACGGATTCCTCCCCTGTTTCGCTGGACGCTGGCTTTTCATCTTCTTCAAGTTGCTGGACGCTGTGTGGCTGCTTCTTCCTGCTGACTTGTTCCAGCTTTGTTGCTTCACTCAGACGCATGGAAGCTCCCTACTGAACGAAATTGGTATGGATAAATTCTGCAGCTAAATTCCTCCTCTGTTTAGCATTTTTTTCTCCCCTGTTCAACGCTGGTCTTGTTCGAACTGTGGCTGCAGCTTGCTCCTTGAATCTGGTTAAGTTGTTGCTGCTGGTTTTGAGTGAAAGCACACCAGAAAATTCCATTTCTTCCTCTGTTCAGCACCACCTGCATACCTCTGTTCAGCGCCTCCCATATACACCTATTCAGCATTGGTTTTGTTCCATTTCAGCTGCAAGTTGCTCCTTGAAATTTGTTCTGTTTGGCTGCTGGAGACTGGAGAAATCACGCCAGAAAAGACACCTTCCAGGTCCGAAATTTTGCTGCACAGATTTTCTTGGTTGGGTTCATCTTCCTTCTCCTTTTTCACGCCATATGACTTGCTGTGTTTTCTTTTCGGTACAGCCTTCTGCTCTCTGTTCAAGCGGAGCTTCAGGACCATGTATGTGAAGGAAGAGAGCAACGTTGCATAGAAATTTAAGTCTGGAATTTTCGAAGTATGTATTGACTTTTCTGGTCAATTTTCCAAGCATTTTCTTCCCTGTTTTGCACGAGTTTTGCATGCGTTGGGTGTGGTCAGCTAGCTAAGCTTAGCATAGGAAAAAAAAAATTGCTGAAGGAAGCTAATTTCGGTTGGAGTAATCTCAAATGCTTTCATGCTAAACTATACACTCATTTTTTTCGGTACAGTAATCCCCTAAAAAAAAAAATTGTACATATATATATATATAGATATATACCATTTTACTTAAGGACTAAAACCCCTGTGCCCATTTCTTAATTTTTAAATTAGAATAAATTTTTCGATTAAAGATGGTAGGCATTTCTTTTTATTTTTGAAATCGGGTTAGCTTCTAAATGGAACCAAGGAAGTGAAGGTACAAAATATGTATGAGAAAAATACTGTACGCGTATGGAAGGAAGGCGTAAAATTAGTAGAGGAAGAAATTTTAAATTAAGATAGGTCCAAGCCCTATATGAAATTGATTGGGGTGATTCACTTTCTAAACTCTGGTAAATGGGTCTTGTAGGGTATTCAGGAGACTGAGATATAGTCGAAGAACGGGTCGGGGAATTTCTGTGGTATCTTGGAAGGTGAGTAAGTAACGCGGACCAAAGACTCAGGAAATTCTTATTTCTGTTCTTAAGTTTCCTTGTAGTGTTTTAAGAAATTGATTCTCTATTTATGGAGATATATATTTCAAAAATGTAGTCATAAGCATATTTACCAAAATTTGATTTAAATCGGGAATTTTGCAAGTTTACGGATGTTGAGTTAGTTGGAAATCCTACTGTGAAACTGATCTGAACATACTTTGTCTGAAATGCTATTTGGTAATTTTATGGAGTTATCTACTCAGAACCCTGTAGCTAACAGCAGTAGATGTTAGCCCTGGTGCACCATGATCTGAACCTCAGCTAGCAGGGGTGGTGCTAGCCCCGTGTGCAGGCCACCACACGCGGAGTTATTTTATTTTCGCAAGCTGAAAGCTTTGCGTCTGTAGTGATTTTTCCCGCGAGCTGTATGCTCTGCGTCTGTGTTCCGATTGGTTCTGTTTAGATGCGTTCGGTGTATTTTGAAAAAGGAGTCGGTTTAAAATCTGTTTCATATGGTCTATATCTGTATATATATATATATATATATATGTGTAAACCTATTTGACTTACATTTATTTTAAAAAGGGTCGGTGTGCTTATTCACTGAGTATTCGACTCATTTTTTTTGTATATATATATATTTTTCAGAGAGCAGTAGGGACTCTAGTCTGCCCCCAGCCGCCTTCTAGTGGCTGACCTTTGGAGACGTTCTTTGGCGAGCCTGCGGAGCTCCTGTGGGTGTATTGTGATTGTATATATATTTTGTTTGAAACTTTGTAAAACCTTGTAAAGCTGGCTCCACTGAATCATTGTTAGGGTATCCCCACACCCCAGATGTTTTCTTTTGGTCTGATTGCGCCCTTTCGGGCTATATTGTACTGTCTGAGCGTTTGTAGAAATTTCGGGAGGTCTACGTTATAGAGGAGACTCTGCCGAAATTTCTACAAATGTCCTCTAAAGAAAAACTCATATGTTTCATATGATTCAAACGAATGCCATAAGTATTTCCTCTATATAATTCCGCTTTCGCGCATGTGTACTTAAAATTTGGGGTGTGACAGTTTGGTATCAGAGCTTAGGTTCTTTCTATGGTCCTGTGGAGCAAGAGTTTTCAGTGGAATCTCAATTATGGTTATGAACCCGGGCGTAACTATACTTGAGATGTCATTGAAAACCTTATAGGGTATTCTAAGTCATTCCTTTGCGTCTATTGCCTTGTTACATGTTACTTCCAAACTGGACAATGATTTAAATTATGTTCATATTCTTTTGTAGTGTGTGGAGATGCCTCCCAAAGTTCGTTCGGTTAACATATTAGCAGCCGTAGATGAGGCTGTAGATGAGGCTTCTGCAAGTGCCTCAGCCCAACAAACTACTCCACCTATCAGAGGCCGTGGTCGAGGTCGGGGTAGGGGTCGAGGAACCATTCGGCCCCCTAGACAGGCCTCACCTGCGGATAGGGCAGAGCCTCCACAGCCTGTGGAGGAACTTGCACCACCCGTTCAGCCAAGACCGGCCGGGCCTCGGGTGATGAGGGAGGAGAGAGAGGTCCCGGTAACCCTCTCCCAGTTCTTAAAATTGAAGCCTCCCACTTATTCTGGGACAGAAAGTCAGGAGGATCCCCAGTTGTTCATTGATGGCATTGAGAAGATATGCCGAGCTCTGAGTTGCTTAAGTGCAAAATCTGCTGAGTTTGCCGGGTTTCAGTTACAAGATGCGGCTTATGTGTGGTATCAAACTTTATTGGGGGAAAGGCCGATTGGAGCTCCTCCGATGTTATGGGAAGAGTTTAAGGGACTCTTTATGGACCGTTTCTTACCACAGAGTGTCCGGGATGCTCGGGCCAGAGAATTTGAAGGTCTCAAGTTAATTCTAGGCATAAGCGTTTCTGATTATGACATTCGATTCACCCAGTTGTCTCGCTATGCCCCACACCTAGTCCCTACTGAGAGGGATAGGATCAAGCGGTTTGTGAATGGGCTACCTCGCATGTTGTATAGGGTGATTGCTCCACAGATGAATCTCTTCCCTTCATACTCAGCTGCGGTGGATTGTGTACGCATGATAGAGATGAGAGATAGGGAGGAGGACACTGCTCAGAGAAAAAGGAAGCGGGATGGTGATGGGAGACAGGGAGGTAGTTCCTTTGTAGCTGGACCTTCTTATGGTCCCAGGCCTCAGAGTTATCAGAGATTCACTCCAGCTTTTACGGGGCCTGCGACCTCATTTTCCACCGGTACTGACCTGTCCAGAGCATCTTTCTGAGGGGTTAGCACGATGTCTACCCCAGTTACTGCTCCATCCCGTCAGTCTAGAGGTCCCTGCTCCCTTTGCGAAAAGATACACTCAGGCATTTGCCACAGAGCGACGGGGGCATGTTTCCGTTGTGGGCAGATGGGACATTTGGTGAGAGACTGTCCTCAGCGCTACCCTGATTCGAGTCAGGCATCAGTTCGACCTGCCAGGCAATTTTCCATAGGGACTCCATCTACCAGTGTAGCTACGGTTCAGAGTGGCAGAGTTAGTAGCAGTAGGAACGTAGTAGGCAGAGGACAGGCGATTGCAGGACGAGGTCAGGCTCGAGTTCTTGCCCTAAATAGGCAAGATGCACAAGCATCAAATGCCATGGTGACAGGTACACTTACGGTTTGTTCACATGCTGCTTACTCCTTATTTGATCCTGGTTCTACGCATTCCTATATATCTCCTTATTTTGCAAAGAAGATTGGTAAGGATTCTGAAAAGTTAGAGTGCCCGTTGCTTGTGGCAACCCCAGTGGGGGAATCTGTAAAGGTAGATCGGGTATATAAGGCATGTATGATTGCACTGGCTGATTGTGAGACGTTGGTTGACTTGATAGTGCTTTCAATAGCGGAGTTCGATGTAATACTCGGAATGGATTGGTTAGCGTCCTGCTATGCAGTGGTGGATTGTCATCTTAAGCAAGTGAGATGTAATTTTCCTGAAAAATCATCCTTTGTCATTCAAGGTGACCGAAGTGAAGCACCAAACAATTTAATCTCTGTGATAGAAGCACAAAGGCTTTTAAAGAAGGGGTATCAAGGATATTTAGCGATGGTTCGGGATCTGGAAGTACAAGTCCCAGTATTGGAACAGGTTCCTGTGGTAAAAGAATTCCCTGATATTTTTCCTGAGGAATTACCAGGATTGCCTCCTGATAGGGACATTGAGTTTTGTATTGATGTGTTATCAGGCACTCAGCCTATATCTATTCCTCCCTATCGAATGGCATCTCTGGAGCTTGGTGAACTAAAGAATCAATTGCAAGATCTGTTGGACAAGGGTTTTATTCGTCCTAGTACATCTCCTTGGGGCGCACCAGTCCTTTTTATTAAGAAGAAGGATGGTTCTCTTCGCTTATGTGTGGATTACAGACAGCTGAATAAAGTGACAGTGAAGAATAAGTATTCTTTGCCTCGTATAGATGATCTATTTGACCAATTACAGGGGGCTCAATACTTTTCCAAGATTGATTTAAGATCAGGTTATCATCAGCTACGAATAAGAAGGGGAGATATTTCAAAAACTGCTTTTAGAACCCGGTATGGTCACTATGAATTTCTAGTGATGCCATTTGGGTTAACCAATGCCCCAGCTGCATTCATGGACCTGATGAATCGAGTGTTTAAGCCATTTTTGGATCGATTTGTGATCGTGTTCATTGATGATATTTTGATTTATTCTAAGGGTTATGAAGAGCATGAACAACATCTGAGAAGGGCATTACAAGTATTACGGGAACATCAACTGTATGCTAAACTTTCTAAATGCCAGTTTTGGCTAGAAAGAATTGCCTTCTTGGGCCATGTAATCTCAAGAGAGGGGGTGCAAGTTGATCCTAGTAAAGTGGAAGCGGTTCAAAAATGGCCGAGGCCTACTACCGTTACCGAGATTCGCAGTTTCTTGGGCTTGGCAGGCTATTATCGTCGGTTTGTTAAAGACTTTTCTAAGATAGCTGCCCCACTGACAAAACTAACCCAGAAAAATGTGAAATTTCAGTGGTCTGAGCTGTGTGAAGAAGGGTTTTAGAAATTGAAGGATTGTCTGACTTCTGCGCCAGTTTTGGCATTACCCTCGGGATCGGGAGGTTATGTGGTGTACTGTGATGCTTCTGGGATTGGCCTGGGATGTGTATTGATGCAGCATGGTCATGTCATTGCTTATGCCTCTAGACAACATAAGAAGCATGAACAGAATTACCCGACTCATGATTTAGAAATGGCGGCAGTGGTTTTCACCCTCAAAATCTGGAGACACTATTTGTATAGGGAGACATGTGAGATTTATACAGATCATAAAAGCCTTAAATACATTTTCCAACAGCGGGATCTGAATCTGAGGCAAAAAAGGTGGATGGAACTACTCAAGGATTATGATTGTACCATTTTATACCATCCAGGTAAGGCGAATGTAGTCGCAGATGCTCTGAGCAGGAAATCTATGGGGAGCTTGAGCCATATTGCTGAGACACGGAGACCACTAATTTTAGATCTTCATAAGATTGAGCGTTCAGGAATCCAATTGGAGATTAAAGAGCCTGGAATGTTGTTGGCTCATGTGCAGCTTCATTCATCTTTGTTTGAAAGGTTGAAAGTTGCCCAAGCCAGGGATGCACAAATTGGTAAATTGGTAGAGGACGTCAAAAGTGGAAGGAAGAATGAGTTCATTTTAGATCCAAATGGTGTTGTATGGTTCGGTACTCGATTGTGTGTGCCAAATGTGGATGAATTGAAGAGGGCACTTATGGAAGAAGCTCATTGTTCTCGGTATACGATCCATCCAGGTTCTACCAAGATGTACCAAGATTTAAAGCAAGTATACTGGGGGGAAGGTATGAAGAGAGACATAGCAAATTTTGTTTCCCATTGTTTGGCATGTCAGCAAGTTAAGGCAGAACATCAGAAACCTGCAGGGCTACATCAACGGCTCGAAATACCCGAGTGGAAGTGGGAAAGAATCACTATGGACTTTGTAACAGGATTACCTCGAACAGTAAGGGGTTATGATTCCATTTGGGTGATTGTGGACAGATTTACTAAGACAGCTCATTTTCTCCCTGTGAAGACAACCTATAATGTGGCAAAGTATGCACAGCTTTACATGAATGAGATAGTGAAGCTTCATGGTATACCAGTGTCTATAATTTCTGATCGGGGACCTCAATTTACTTATAAGTTTTGGAGAGCCTTTCAAGAGGCTATGGGTACCCGATTAGATCTTAGCACTGCTTTCCATCCTCAGACTGATGGGCAATCTGAGAGGACTGTACAAATAATAGAAGATATGCTAAGATTGTGTGTTATGGATTTTGGTGGTAGCTGGGATAATTATTTATTATTGGTGGAATTTGCTTATAATAATAGTTATCAAGCTAGCATACAGATGGCACCATTCGAGGCATTATATGGGAGACGGTGCAGATCTCCCATTGGATGGTTTGAAACTGGAGAAGTTAAATCATTAGGACCTGAATTGGTGTAAGATGCCTTGGAAAAGGTGAAAGTAATCAAGGAGAGATTGGTAGCAGCTCAGAGCAGGCAAAAGGCGTATGTGGACCATCGACGTCGTGATTTGGAGTTTATGATTAGAGATTATGTGTTTCTCAGGGTGTCACCTATGAAAGGTGTGATGAGATTTGGGAAAAAGGGAAAGTTGACCCCGAGGTATGTGGGACCATTTGAGATCTTAGAGCGAGTTGGGGCTGTAGCTTATCGGTTAGCATTGCCACCGGAATTATCTAATATTCACCCAGTATTTCATGTTTCAATGTTAAGGAAATATCTACCTGATCCTTCTCATGTGTTACAGAACCAAGATGTTTCTTTAGGTCAAGATTTAGCTTATGAAGAAGTTCCTGTTGCAATTCTGGATAGACAAACGAAAAAGCTACGTTCTAAAGAAATTATGTCAGTGAAAGTTCTGTGGCGTCACCATACACCAGAGGAAGCTACATGGGAGATGGAAAGCGAAATGCGTGCGAAATACCCCTATTTATTTGAGAACTAAGGTTAGTATGTATATGTATATGTAAATTCGGGGACCGAATTTTCTTTAGGGAGAGAGATTGTAAGAACCCGACGTGAAGAAAATGTATGCATGCATGAAGTAAGACTTTTCAACGCTGGTATAGCTGCCATGCACCAATTGATCCTCTGCCATTTTACAGATGTACCCTCCTCTCCTTCTTCTTTCAGCTGGGTTTTTCGGTCTTCTCCCATCCAGCTTTCAGCAATATAAATCTATCCAGCACAGCAGGCACAGAACCGACGGATTCCTCCCCTGTTTCGCTGGACGCTGGCTTTTCATCTTCTTCAAGTTGCTGGACGCTGTGTGGCTGCTTCTTCCTGCTGACTTGTTCCAGTTTTGTTGCTTCACTCAGACGCATGGAAGCTCCCTGCTGAACGAAACTGGTATGGATAAATTCTGCAGCTAAATTCCTCCTCTGTTTAGCATTTTTTTCTCCCCTGTTCAACGCTAGTCTTGTTCGAACTGTGGCTGCAGCTTGCTCCTTGAATCTGGTTAAGTTGTTGCTGCTGGTTTTGAGTGAAAGCACACCAGAAAATTCCATTTCTTCCTCTGTTCAGCACCACCTGCATACCTCTGTTCAGCGCCTCCCATATACACCTATTCTGCGTTGATTTTGTTCCATTTCAGCTGCAAGTTGCTCCTTGAAATTTGTTCTGTTTGGCTGCTGGAGACCGGAGAAATCATGCCAGAAAAGACACCTTCCAAGTCCGAAATTCTGCTGCACAGATTTTCTTGGTTGGGTTCATCTTCCTTCTCCTTTTTCACGCCATATGACTTGCTGTGTTTTCTTTTCGGTACAGCCTTCTGCTCTCTGTTCAAGCGGAGCTTCAGGACCATGTATGTGAAGGAAGAGAGCAACGTTGCATAGAAATTTAAGTCTGGAATTTTCGAAGTATGTATTGACTTTTCTGGTCAATTTTCCAAGCATTTTCTTCCCTGTTTTGCACGAGTTTTGCATGCGTTGGGTGTGGTCAGCTAGCTAAGCTTAGCATAGGAAAAAAAAAATTGCTGAAGGAAGCTAATTTTGGTTGGAGTAATCTCAAATGCTTTCATGCTAAACTATACACTCATTTTTTTCGGTACAGTAATCCCTAAAAAAAAAATTTGTACATATATATATAAATATATACCATTTTACTTAAGGACTAAAACCCCTGTGCTCCTTTCTTAATTTTTAAATTAGAATAAATTTTTTGATTAAAGATGGTAGGCATTTCTTTTAATTTTTGAAATCGGGTTAGCTTCTAAATGGAACCAAGGAAGTGAAGGTACAAAATATGTATGAGAAAAATACTGTACGCGTATGGAAGGAAGGCATAAAATTAGTAGAGGAAGAAATTTTAAATTAAGATAGGTCCAAGCCCTTTATGAAATTGATTGGGGTGATTCACTTTCTAAACTCTGGTAAATGGGTCTTGTAGGGTATTCAGGAGACTGAGATATAGCCGAAGAACGGGTCAGGGAATTTCTGTGGTATCTTGGAAGGTGAGTAAGTAACGCAGACCAAAGACTCAGGAAATTCTTATTTCTGTTCTTAAGTTTCCTTGCAGTGTTTTAAGAAATTGATTCTCTATTTATGGAGATATATATTTCAAAAATGTAGTCATAAGCATATTTACCAAAATTTGATTTAAATCGAGAATTTTGCAAGTTTACGGATGTTGAGTTAGTTGGAAATCCTACTGTGAAACTGATCTGAACATACTTTGTCTGAAATGCTATTTGGTAATTTTATGGAGTTATCTGCTCAGAACCCTGTAGCTAACAGCAGTAGATGTTAGCCCTGGTGCACCATGATCTGAACCTCAGCTAGCAGGGGTGGTGCTAGCCCCGTGTGCAGGCCACCACACACGGAGTTATTTTATTTTCACAAGCTGAAAGCTTTGCGTCTGTAGTGATTTTCCCCGCGAGCTGTGTGCTCTGCGTCTGTGTTCCGATTAGTTCTGTTTAGATGCGTTCGATGTATTTTGAAAAAGGAGTCGGTTTAAAATCTGTTTCATATGGTCTATATCTGTATATATATATGTGTAAACCTATTTGACTTACATTTATTTTAAAAATGGTCGGTGTGCTTATTCACTGAGTATTCGACTCATTTTTTTTGTATATATATATTTTTCAGAGAGCAGTAGGGACTCTAGTCTGCCCCCAGCCGCCTTCTAGTGGCTAACCTTTGGAGATGTTCTTTGGCGAGCCTGCGGAGCTCCTGTGGGTGTATTGTGATTGTATATATATTTTGTTTGAAACTTTGTAAAACCTTGTAAAGCTGGCTCCACTGAATCATTGTTAGGGTATCCCCACACCCCAGATGTTTTCTTTTGGTCTGATTGCGCCCTTTCGGGCTATATTGTACTGTCTGAGCGTTTGTAGAAATTTCGGGAGGTCTACGTTATAGAGGAGACTCTGCCGAAATTTCTACAAATGTCCTCTAAAGAAAAACTCATATGTTTCATATGATTCAAACGAATGCCATAAGTATTTCCTCTATATAATTCCGCTTCCGCGCATGTGTATTTAAAATTTGGGGTGTGACACTTATAGTCTAGCCCATATCAAAAGAATGTAAGATAATAGTCCAAAATTGTTCAAAATCCATTTAACAAAAAGAAAAAAAAGGAGCAAAACAAGAGATATAAAAAAATAGAAAATTTTAAATTTTAAAAATGCAAAAACAAAAAAACCAAAAACAAAAAAACAAAAACCCTTAAATCACTTTTTCCCCCTCGGTTACCCTAAGAGAAGTGGAGCAAATATTAGCTTTTGTAAAGGTTGGCTGTGCGATATGCTCTTTGAAGGACTAGTACCTCCTAACCAAATCCCTACAAATCTGTTGGCATGCATTCTTGGTGGCTACAAAAAATAGAAAGGAAATTGTTGAGAGGTCAGCGATGTAAGGGATAGATTAATTCCAATGATTTGGTGAGGCTAAAGGGTGAGAGAAGCACGTGCAAATCACTCAAAGATTGATGATAGAAAGAGGGTTCTAATCAGGAGTGATTTAAAAGGGAGAAAAAGAGGAAGCTCAAGTTAGAGCTCTTTTCATGTCGTGCTTTCTAGAAGAGAAGGAGAAACAAATATTAGGAAGTTCTTTTCAGCTAAGGTGGAAGAAGCTATAAAAGGGAGGTTTTTCAGTTTTGGGAAAAAGAAAGTTGAAAATCTAATCGTTGTAGGGAAGTTTTAGGCTTTTGGGTTCTATGAAACTGAAAGTAGAAGGTAGTGGATTTAAACAAATCAAGCATCCTCAATTTTATGTTCTAATCTATTTGTCAAATTCATAAACAATATATAATCCTATATCAATTCTTAAAAGTATGAAAAATTAAATGCAAAAACGTACCTAAATCCATCACTTTGGAAGTGTCTTTGGATTCACGTTCACAAATAGGTGTGATCTTCTAGATTGTTACCATCAAGAATTATTAATTGTTCACTAAGAAGGGGATTAGAGAATGTTTCCAATGTACGGCTAATCTAGGGACCATGACCCCTATTTATAGACTTAAGTTTGTTATATTTGCAATTTGGTCCCTCAACATATTATAAATATCACTTTGGTCTCTACACATTAATTTTATGACAGTTATACCCATAAGCCTTAAAACTTTAATTCCAAATAGATCACTTTATTTAAGCTTAATTAAATAATGGCCACACATTTTTAATATTTGAATGCGTAGCCCTACATTGTGAATTTTATTCCAACAATCTCCTATTAAGCCACATATGTAAATCTTACAAAAATGTGTTTATCCTTATGAGCTCACAAAGGCCATTAGGTATAAGCAATCTAGTCCATAAGGTTGCATCAATATAGGATCAAGGAGGCTTTCATCATATTTAATCATAACTAAACCTAACAATGCTCACATATACTAATACAATTAGGTGACATAGATCAATCATGGATGTATAGCATGGAAAATTACACACAATGTGAGGTTTTTTGACATGAATATACAAATTAAAAAAACAAAAGAAAAAAATATAACTTTTAAAACTAATTCCCTAAATATATAACTAATTTAAAAAAAAAAAAGACGCAGAATTTGTATCTTCGAGTCTCAAATAAAATAATTTTTTATTAATTTTTTTATTTAAAACAAATGACCCTAAAAGGGCCACAAAAAGTGATCCTTCAGGGTCAGCCTGACCAGTCAACTTTGACCCCATCGGTTGACCCGTGGGTTAACGGGTCGACCCATGGGTCAAATTAAATTTTAACCTAACATTTGTTTAAAAAATTATAAAATTATTGTAATAATTATTTTTTTATATGTTAATTATTTAAATTTGTATTAAAATTTTTAATAAATAAAAAATTTTATTTATATTTTAAAAAATATAATAAATGATTTTGTAACTTTATATATATATAAATAGTTTTTTAAAAATTATATATATAAAGTTTAAAAAAAATTTAACTTAACATATATATATTTATATTTATATTTTTAACTTTATAGTTATTAAAAATTTATATTTTAAGAAATATTAATTAATTTTGTTAAATTTTAAAATTTTAAAATTTAAATAATCATTAAAAAATTTAGATAAAAATTTAAGAAGATTAGGAAAAGTATTTATAAAATTATATTATAATTTATTAATTTTTTGCATTGATATAAAATTTATTCAACTAAAAAAATATGTTTATTTATATATTGAAAAATATAATGTTTTAATTTGTATATATAATTTATTTAATTTTGTAGTTGTTAAAAATTAAGGTTTGAGGAATAATAATTAATTTTTTTAAATGTATAAAAATTAAAGCTTAAATAGTTATTTAAAAAAATCAAACAAAAATGTTTAAAAAAATAATAAAAGTATTTTTAAAAACATATTTTAATGTCTTGACTATGTACATTTATAAAAAAGAGAATAATATGCTACTACAAAATTAAATAAATAATATATACAAATTAAGACATTATGGTCTTCAAAATATAAATAATTTTTTTTTAATAATTGAACAAATTTTTTATAAATGTACACAGTCAAAACATTAAAATATACTCTTAAAAATACTTTTATCATTTTTTGAACATTCTTGTTTGAATTTTTTTAAATAACTATTTAAGTTTTAATTTTTATACATTTAAACAAAATTAATTATTGTTCCTCAAACCTTAATTTTTAACAACTACAAAATTAAATAAATTATATATACAAATTAAGACATTATATTTTTCAATATATAAATAAACATATTTTTTAGTTGAATAAATTTTATATAAATGCAAACAATTAATAAATTATAATATAATTTTATAAATACTTTTCCTAATCTTCTTAAATTCTTATCTAAATTTTTTTAATGATTATTTAAATTTTAATTTTTTCAAATTTAACAAAATTAATTAATATTTCTTAAAATATAAATATATATATATGTTAAGTTAATTTTTTTAAAAAACTTTATGTATAAAATTTTTTAAAAACTATATATATATATATATATATAAAGTTACAAAATAATTTTACCATTTATAAAGTTACAAAATCATTTATTATATTTTTTAAAATACAAATAATTTTTTTTACTTATTAAAAACCTTAATAGAAATTTAAATAATTAATATATAAAAAATAATTATTACAATAATTTTATAATTTTTTAAAATTTTTAAAACATTTTTTTAATAAATTTTAAATTAAAATTTAAGTTGACCCATGGATCGACCCGTTAACCCACGGGTTAAAGCTGACCCTGAAGGGTCACTTTTTGTGACCCTTTCAGGGTCATTTACTTAAAATTAAAAAAAAAATAAGAAAAGTTATTTTATTTGAGATGCGGAATTATAAGCTTTGCGTCCTATTTTTTTATTTATTTTTAAAATAGTTATATATTTAGGGAATTAGTTTTAAAAGTTAGATCTTTTTGTTTTGTTTTTTGTTTTGTTTGTATATTCATGTCAAAACAATGTGATCTTTACATGTATATTTTTCAACTAGTCCTCCTTACTTTAGTGAGATCATTACTTTAACATCATGTGACATAGTGAAACAAAATAACTAGATATTGAATAACTTTATTTTTATAAAAAAATATACTTTAATACACAAGAGTCTTACATTAAACATTACACATTTCCACTATATTGAGGTATCTTCAAACATAATAACTCCTATATGAGCAATATGCTCATGAAAGACCTAGGTGGTAATCTTTTTATAAGCGTATCCGCTATTATGGAGTTTGTCCCAATGTGTTCAATATATATATGTCTAATCTGCACTCTTTCTTTTACTACTAGAAACTTGATGTCTATATGCTTTGATTTAGATGAACTCTTGTCATTATTGGAATATAAAATTATAGACCTATTGTCATAATATAACTTTAGTGGTCTTTTTATATTTCCTAAAATGCGCAGTCCAATGACAAATTTTCACAGCCATATTCCTTGATTGGATGCCTCATAACATGCTATAAATTCTGCTTTCATAGTAGAAGAAGCTGTAAGTGTTTGTTTGACACTCTTTCAAGAAATGGCTTTACCAGCCAACAGAAAAATGTAGCCTGGTATAGATTTCCTACTATCTTGACATCTAGCATAGTCAAAATCAAAATACCTTATGATCTTTAATTGATCCGATCTATGATATGCGAGTATATAATCCTTTATTCTTTTCAAATAGCACATAATTAGTTTGGTTGCTATCCAATGATTCATTCTTGGATTACTTAAATATCTATTTAGCATGCCAACAATGTATGCAATATTTAGACACATACAAACTTGAGCATACATTAGACTCCCAACAACTGACGCATAGTGAATCTTTTACATTTCTTCAATTTTAAGGTGATTTTTAAGGCACTGATTGAGGCTAAACTTGTCAACTTTTAGCAACAAGAGTATTACCCATTTTGCAATCTTACATGTCAACCTACTTTAAGACTTTATCAATATAATTCCTTTGTAATAATCCAAGAATATCTCGAGTGTGATCTCTATAATTTGGATTCTTAATACAAATGAGGTCTCACCAAGATTTTTTATCTTAAAATTCTTTGATAGATATCTCTTGGTTTCATTCAGTATTTATCCACATATAAAACTGAACTTAGTCCCACTAAACTTTTGATACACACAATCATCAACAAGGTTTACCTCAAAACCAAATGAAATAATCACTTGATGAACTTTGTGGTACCATTGTTGGGAAGCTTGCTTAAGTCCATAGATAGATTTTCTCAATTTGCAAACCATCTTTTTTAAGTCTCTTGGATAAAGTTTTTTTACTGCACTATATAGATTGTTTCATTAATGTTACCATTGAGAAATGTTGTTTTGACATTCATTTGACAAAACTCAAGATCAAAATATGCAACTAAAGTCATGATTGTCCTAAAAAAATATTTCATGAAAATCAAAGAAAAAGTCTCTTTATAGTCAATCCATTCTTTTTTAGTAAAATCTTTTGTCATAAGATGAGTTTTATATCTCTCCACATTACGATTTGCATCCCACTTGGTTTTAAATATCCATTTGTAATCAATGGGTTTTGCACCTTTTAGTAATAGGATGAGTTCCTAAACTTTATTATCTTGCATGGACTTATACTCTTCATTCATTACTTTAATCCACTTTTGAGAGTTGGGGCCTTGCATGGCTTGATAGACATTGATTAGATCATCATCCACCATACCATTATCTCCATCATTTTCTTAAAGGAACCTAATGAAATTTTTTAGAATTGCATTTCTCCTTTCTCTAGTAGATCCATGCAATGGAATCAGTTATTAAAGCTATTGAGTTTGTTCTATAGGAACAATTACTTCATCTTCATCAACATTATCCTGTTAAGATTTTGGATTCACTTCTTGAACAACAACAAGCATAATAACTTGCATATTGTCAAAAGCAATAGTAAGAATTGGTTTAGAAATTGAATCCAATTATTCCTCAAAGGTAATGTCTCTAACTTTATTTCTCCCCCCAAACTCAACATCCTCAAAGAAATGTACAGTTCTTATCTCAAATATTGTCTTAAATATGGGATTATAAAACTTATAGCTTCTAGAATGTTCAAAGTAATCATTAAAGTAACTACTAACTGTTTTAGAATCCAACTTTTTTTAAGGCTTATAAGGGCATGCTTCAGCTAGACATACTTAAATGTCAAAGTGCTTAAGACTAGGTTTTTAATCTATCCAAAGCTCATAAGGTGTTTTAGCAGTTGCTTTAGTTGGTACTTTATTCAAAATATAGGTTGCTGCCTTAAGTGCTTCTCCCCATAATGACTTTGGCAAGGTGGAATGACTAGTCATACTTCTTACTATGTCTTGAAGAGTTTGGTTTCGTCTCTTAGCTACGCTATTCATGCTAAATGACCCTGACATTGTGTACTAAGGGACTATTCCTAATTCCTCTAAGAATTTAGCAAATTGTCCTAAACGTTGTTTACCTGAATTGTTCACCACCACGATTAGATTTGATGCTTTTAATTCTTTTGTTAAGTTGATTCTTAACTTCAGCCTTAAAGATTCTGAACATATCCAAGGTCTCTTATTTTTCATGAATCAAATATAGATACCTATATCTGGAGTAGTCATCTATAAATGATACAAAATACTGTTGACCATTTCATAAAGGCTCAGGAAATGATCCATAAATGTCTATATAAATCAATTTTAAGAAGTTTAAATTTCTATGGGCATCTATTCTCTTAGTTTTGGTTTGTTTGCCTTTGATACAGTCAATACAAATGTCAAAGTCTGTAAAGTCTATATTGCTTAAAATGCCATAAGACACAAGCTGTTCAATTCTTGGTTTAAAAATGTGACCTAATCATTTATGTCATAATGACCTTAAACTTTTTTTGATTAATTTTATGCTTAGTACTACATGATGATGCATACAAGGTTTTTTGATAAGATGCAACTATGTCAAGTAAATATAAATTGTCATAAAATATTATAGAACTACTTCCAATAATATTTGAATTAATAGATAATGCAAACGTATTATTTTCAAATGAACAAGAATATCCTAGTTTGTTTAATATATAAACAAAAACTAAATCCCATCTAGATGAGGATATAACAAAAGTATTTACTAAATCCAAATAATGACCAATTCCCAATAACAACTTAAAGTGACCGATTGCGTATACATTTATTGACTTGCCATCTCTCATATAAATGTGTCTTTCAGCATTAGTTGGCTTTTAGTAGTTCAGGCAACCTTGTATAGAAACACTTATGTGAGTAGTAATACCAGAATCTAACCAATAGGTGTTTTTAAATACTGAAGTCAAATTAACCTCAAAATAAATAGAAGTAAAAGGCATACCTTTCTTTACATGCCATGTGTGATACTTGGTACAGTCCTTCTTCTGATTTAGACCCTTAGCAACCTTAGATCTTTTTCTTTTTTTGCCTTTTTCCTTAGAAATGGTTGTTACATTAGCACTTTCACTACTATCTTGCTTCAATCCCTCTCCTCTTACACAAGATAAGGAATTAGCTTATTAAAAGTCCACTTCTCCTTTTGACAATTATAACTAACTTTAAACTCACTGCATTGCATAGGGAGAGAGATTAAAACAAGATGCGCTAATAAGTCTTCAAATAGCTTAAGATTGAGTTCCTTAAGCTTAGTGTAATACCTTTACTTCCTAGCCTTCAAACTACATTATAAGAGACATTTATCTTTTACTTGTACGAAAATGACAATTTTAACAGCGGTTTAACCATCATTAGAAATTGAATTAATTAAATCTAAGGCAAATGAAACATTTGAACTTATCTAAATTATCCTCTATCCATAACATACTCATTCATATAAGAAATATCATAATTCATGGCTTACATCCCGGCTTTTGAACCATACATTACAAATTCCACAAGTTGCTTTGGGGTTGCAGCATCCATTTTTTGATATAAATTTTAGAAATTCATAACTAATTCTAGAAAAATTCAAATTATGCAAATGATAGCTTTTTGAAAAGCTCTATATGTCACATAACAACTAAAAGTAATTCCAAATCAAGATAATAGCATTTAACCCATGAAAATCACTCGAATAGTACACTGGGTTGTGCTCTCAGACTACTACAGGTTTTCTAGTTCTATATTCTGATATGAAATTCAAAAATTCATAATTAATTATAAAAAAATCAAAATCATGAAAATTATAGGATTTTGGAAATCTTAGGATGTCCCCTAATTGCCATAAAAATTTTAGATTAAAATAACTAGGTTTGCCCCATGCAAATTAATGGAACAATAACACTAGTTTGTGTGGTATCTTGCTACTGACATCAAAATTCAAAAATTCATATCTTCGTCAATACAGATCTAAATGAGGTACTCTTAGTGGCTATGAAAAGTTTATTATATCTAATTTATGTCTATAAAATTTTATAAGTATTGGAGTTCATGTAACTTACAAGTGACATAGGAATACAAACTGACCATATAAACAATAACCTTGACAATTTTGCATAATTTGGCCAACTTTGAAAATTCATAATAAATTCTCTAAAGCTCCAAATTGAGTGCTCCTTAGCTCCATGGAAATTTCTAGATGAACCTTATAATTATGCCAAATTTCATATCAAGACTAGTCCATTTGGTCAGATTTTGATTCAAGACTAATTTATGGTCAATTTTGAACCAACATAGCTTTAAATGGTCCCAACATGGTCTTCTTCTTGGACCATGACCATTTGAGCACGTCCCATAGTACCAATGTAACTTATATAAGCATTCCATTCAGCCCAAATCATCCTAACACTCAAAATCACTCCCCCACATAGACTTATACACTTATGTACCTAAACTCAAGGGTGGCAAAATCATGCATTCTTATTCATTTGAGCCTAAATATGATTCATATATCATATATACATACATTTACACTTAAGACCTCAATTACATCTCATGTTCATTATATAATTATATACTTTGACATCACAATGTACATAAACCTATTCTATTGTCAAAGTACCACCTCTTATGCTCATTGGCTCTCTTTCTTTGCTTTATATGGCTCACTTAGACATGGTTAGTGATAAAATAAGGAGGGGTGAGATTAAAAAAATCTCAATAGCTATCTACCTTTCAAGTACACATATGTGGCACATTTTCATGTCAATGAATGTAAGCATGCTCTAAAGGCTCATAGAAGACATGCATAAATATATTTTCATGTCATTCAAACTTATTTCATTTAAGAATAGCCTCTAGGGACTTTTGGTCTAACCTCACCCAATTTCTAAGAACTTTTGGATTTGCCTCACCCACTTTTAGGGATTTTTGACTTAATCTCACTCACTCTTGAGGCTTTTGGCCTTGTCTCATCTACTTTTAAGAGTTTTTTGCTCCTATTCACACAATTTAAAGGACTTTTGGCACAATCTCATCCAATTCAAGTTATCTTGCATTTAAAACACATTTAATGCATATAATGGTATCATAACATGTAAACAAAAGCTATAAGCATATCTCATAGTTCAAACATATACACAAGTATCCAAAGACATTAAATCATATAATAAATGCATACAAGAAAAGATAGAAAATTACCTCAAGACTAGGAGTACACTTTTTTCCTTGAAACTTCCCTCCTCTTCTCTGCCTCACACACCCTATGATGGAGAGCTTGATTTGTTTAACCTAGACACATCCAACAAGATATAAAAATATCATTGGAACCAATTCTAACATCTTATAAGCTCTACACACTTATATGGTAGCCTATGACTCAATTATGGTTATGTATAAGGCATAATGAAGCAACTTTCATAATCTATGATCTTGGCTCTAATTTCTCATTCATTCCAAGTCATATGACTATATTTAAACTCATTGGAGTTATCATAAGTTCAATTTAAGAAGCCAAATACTAGGTTGCTTCTTTATGTTTATAAAAGGATCCTAACTTCTATCTTATAAACCATGGCTTCTAAATTTAAACAAATGATTTCTTTAATTTTTATAATTCATATCTAGATCACTTTTAATCTTGCAATAAAAAAAAACTCTCCCTAAGTGCTCTCTCTCTCTCTATAGGCCGAGACTATGCTTGCTATGGAAGCCTATAGAGTTTTATGTGTTTTCTTGTGCAATTAGTCACTTGTGAAACTTCCTAAAGGCCTTGGGATCTCATTCATACTTTTACATAAGCCATATAACTCTTAGAAAGTTTCAGAATTTCATTTACATATCAAATGCCCTAAGTGTCACAAATGGATTTCTATGGCTTCTTTTTTACTCCTATTTCTTCCTTTAAGTTGTTTAGGCTTCAAAACTTCTTTCCCTATCATATTTGAATTAGAACAAAGCCTCTTACTTAGACTCCCAAATCTAGCCAAGACACAAGAGAAAAGAAGAAGTAAGAGGAAGCAAAATCACACAATGCCTTATACATTATTTTCGAGCTTCCTAAGAGCTCTTTCTTATGCTCCCAAGAGTTCTCCTAAATCTTCTCCTCCCTCCACTGACTTAGCCATAAACCAGCACCAATGCAGTCACTAAAATCATAGAAAGAGAGAGGAGGAAGAGGAAAACACGTTTAATAAAGCAAAGAGTGTGAAAACTAGAAAATCTAACCCTTTTGAAACTTCTTCTCTTCCTTCTTAATGATACATCTCCTAAGCTCTCTCAAATTCTGTCCAAACCAAAAAAGCATCCGTTAGAGGAAGGAGAAGGGTTGGACATTTTTTAAAAAGCAAAAAGGTAAAGTTATTATACTTTTTCACTTTTCATTTTAGTCCATAAACTATATTTTTGCCATTTGGCCTCATTTTAACTCCTTTTCATGAACCATCTTTCTTATTATAAAATTTAGGTCCTCTAACTTATAAAATGCCTTTGATTTCACTTAAATTAGATTTGCAATTATTCTGAATTATTCGGTCAAATTTTTGGTCAACTTTTTGTTGAAATCACACAGCGAAAGGGTTTAAACTGTTCTAGAGATTCCTATGATTTTTAAGACCTCTGAGAATCTCAAAAAAATCAAATTTTTTATATAAAAATTCTTCATGTGAGTTGTCAAAAATTAACCTAAAAGTACGAAAATGCCACTGTATATTTTTACAATTTTTCATAGATCTTCTGGGTCGAGTTTTCAAGCATCTTAAACCTTATATCCTCATTTTTAGAGGTCTAGTTTATCCCTCTAATTTTATTTGGCCATTATCCATATAATTTATAGGACTTCCTTTGAAAATCTCTAGTTTCTAGCCTTTTACGAAAAATTGGATGTTATACTTAGCAGCTATATGAGACATTTCTATGATATATTCCCTTATATTTCCTTTACCTTTATACTTTATGGAAATCAAGCGTTGCAAAAAACGTACTTATTTCTGCCTTATCACTTTTTTGTAATGTATATCTCAATTTCAGTAAGGAAATCTGTGGCATTGGTGATCCCTTCAACCTAAAGGGTTTTGGAATGCCGCACTTAATAATTATCAAACTCATACAGTTTAAGCAATCTCACTTCTCAAAAGTACCTCCATTCATCAGAGGAACTTGCAACTGTGAGAGAAAAAGGGTTGTTTGGTCCTTAGTACAAAGTGCAGATCCATGCAACCTAATATAATCTATATGTTTTCTTTTTATTCCTTGAAATTAGCCCCACTCAAAATGGGAATAGAACTCAAATTGGCAAATATAGATGAAACAATAGCTAAAAGAAAAGAATACAACACTATAAGCATATTTACAACAAATATAAACGAGTAGCAATAAATTTAAATAATTAAAACCCATGACAAGATATCGATACAACATTAATATTAAGTCTTTGGATAATAATATTAACTGTAAGTGGTAATCTTATTGCAATGATCAAATATTAACTATAATTACTACCAAATAACAAAATGGTCTTTGGATCAAATTATTATTCACATGTAAAATCTCATAATTGTCACATATTTATCATCACATATACATATATAATTCAACCAGGTATTAACCTTCCTTTTAGCTAATTAAAATACCTGTATGATATGATACATACACAGACCATCCATTATTCCTTATGAAAAATTTTTACAAGAGAGGTCACTTTGGTAACATTTTTTTGTTAATTAATTCACTTAGAATAATAGACAAAATTATAAGGAATTTAAAAATTAATACTCTATATAATTATTTGAATTTAATTACTGAAAAATAATACTAAAATTATCCCAAAGATATATTATTACATGCATTAAAAATATATATATAATGTAACTTTAATATAATATATTTTAAATCCAAATAATATATCATAACAAAGAGTAAAGGTATTAACGCTACCACTTCCTTTCCAAATTTTTTTATTTTATAAAATTATAATATTTAAGTTTAGTTCACTATAAATTCCCCCTCACCGAAAAAGTCATGATTGGTACAAAAGTTTCGACAATTTTGGTGACTTTTCATTAGACATGTCTATTGTCAAAGGGTACAATTCTTTAAAGATTTTAGGATCTCTTCATTTCAAATTCAAAATAATAGCAATTTATATTAAAAAAATCAAGATGACATCATTTAAACGTGATGTCTAGATAATGTTATAAAGAGTGGTGGGGTCCATGTTGCTAAAAAAAAGTTTAATTTGAATTCTTAACGGTGACATAATGTGATGTTCAATAATGTTATAAAGAGGGGTGGGGTCCATGTTGTCAAAAGGTTTAATTTGAATTTTTAATGGTCACATAATGTGATGTTCAATAATGCTATTAAGAGGGGTAAAGTTCACGTTGCCAAAAGGTTTAATTTGAATTTTTAATGGTCATATCATATTATAGTTTTTTGAAAATAAAAAAATTTGGAAAGGAGGTAGCAGCATTAATACCTTTATTATTTGTTATAATATATTATTTAGATTTAAAAATATTATATTAAAGTTATATTATATATTCTAATGCATGTAATAATATATCTTTAGGATAATTTTAGTATTATTTTTTAATAATTAAATTCAAACAATTATATAAATTATTAATTTTTAAATTCCCTATAATTTTGTCTATTATTCTAAGTGAATTAATTGACACATGAATGTCACCAAAGTGACCTTTTTTGTGAAAATTTTTCATGAGGAATAATGGATGGTACATGTATGTATAATATCATGCAAGTATTTTAATCGACCTAAAGGAAGGTTAATATTTAGTCGAATTATATATGTACTTGTGATGATAAATATTCGACAATTATAAAGTTTTACATTCATTTTATTATTTGGCAGTAATTATAGTTAGTATTTGATCATTGCAATAAGATTAACACTTACAATTAATATTATTGTCAAGAGATTTAATATTAATATTGTACTGATATCTTGTTATGGGTTTTAATTATTTGAATTTACTGCTACTAGTTTATACTTGTTGAAAGTATGCTTATTATGTTATATTCTTTTCTTTTAGCTGTTATTTCATCTATATCTACCAATTTGAGTTCTTTTCCCATTTTGAATAGAGCTAATCTTTAGGAAGTTGTATGGATTTGGACTTTGCACTAAAGACTGAGCAACTCCTGTCTTTTACAGCTGCAAGTTCCTCTAAAGAATGGAGATACTTTGAGAAGTGGGATCACTCAAATTGTATAAGTCTAATGATCATTAAATGTGGGATTCCAGAATCTTTTAGGGGTGACCCAAAAAAGATGATTTGCAAATTGAGGAAATCCATATATAGATTTAAGCAAACTTCTCGATAATGGTACTACAAATTTAATCAAGTCATTATCTCATTTAGTTTTGAGGTAAACTATGTTGATAATTGTATGTATCAAAAGTTCAGTGGGAGCAAGTTCGTATTCCTAGTTTTGTATGTGGATGACATATTTCTTGCTACTAATGTATAGACGTACTGAGTGAAACCAAAATATTTCTATTAAAGAATTTTGAGGTGAAAGATCTTAGTTAAGCCTCTTTTGTATTAAGAATCTAGATACATTGAGATCGCATTTGAGGTATTCTTGAATCATTACAAAAGAATTATATTGATAAAGTCCTAAAAACATTTGGCATGCAAGATTGCAAACTAGGTAATACCTATATTGCTAAAAGTGACAAGTTTAGCCTCAGTTAATGCCTAAAAATTACCTTGAAATTGAAAAAATACAAAAGATTCCCTATGTATCAGCTGTTGGGAATCTAACATATGCTCAGGTTTATATACGTCTAGATGTTGCATACATTGTTAGTATGCTAGGCAGATATTTAAGTAATTTAGGAATGGATCATTGGATAGTAGCCAAATGGGTTATACTTATTTGAAAAGAACAATGGATTACATGCTCACATATCATAGATCGAATCAATTGGAGATCATAGGGCATTCTAATTCTAACTACATTGGATGCCAAGATAGTAATAAATCTACATCGGGCTATATTTTTTTGTTAGCTGGTGGAGCCATTTCTTGGAAGAGTTTCAAATAGATATTTATACCTTTTTCTACTATAAAAGCAAAATTTATAGCATGTTATGGGGCATCTAATTAGGGAATATAGCTACGAAATTTTATCACTGGGTTGCGCATTTTGGGAAATATAAAAAGACCACTAAAGTTATATTGTGACAATAGGTCTGTAATTCTATATTCCAATAACAACAAAAGTTTGTCTAAGTCAAAGAATATTGACATCAAGTTCTTAATAGTAAAAGAAAGAGTGTAGAGTAGACATATATCCATTGAACACTTACCGCTTGATGGATTTGAACAAATTAAACATCTTCAGTTTTATATTCTAATCCATATATCAAATCCATAGACAATATATAATCTTATATTAATTCTTAAGAATATGAACAATTGAATGCAAAAGCGTACCAAAATCCGCTTTGGAAGTGTCTTTGGATTCACATTGATGAACGAATATGATTTTTCAGATTGTCACTGTTAAGAATTACCATTTGTTCTTTAAGAATTGGTTAGAGAATGTTTCCAACATACAGCTAATCTGGTGACCATGACCCCTATTTATAGACTTAAGTTTATCATATTTGCAATTTGGCCTCTTAAGAAATTATAAATATCACTTTGGTCTTTACATGTTAATTCCATGACAATTATACCCTTAAGCCTTAAAACTTTAATTTCAAATAGATCACTTTATTTAAGCTTAATTAAATAATAGCCATACATTTTTAATATTTACATGTGTGGTCCCACATTGTTTGAATTTTATTCCAACAAAAGGCAAAATATCGAAAAAGGAGAGAAGGAGAATAAAAAAAAATAGAGGACTTAAATTGAAAGGAGAAGACATTATAGAAAGAGAAGATTAATAAGACAATATAAGCAACCAAAAATTTTCTTTCCCTTATGGGCTTTGACGTTCATGGCTATTTCTGACTAGATAATTTGTTATGGGTATTGCAAGTCACTATTAGAATAAACTAGTTTATCCGATGCATCTTCCATTCTTGGTTTGATTTAGCTTTCCATCATTGCCTTAATTGAGTTTTGTTTTGTTTTTTTTACAATATTGCTTATTCCCCATTCAAGAAATGATGCTAGTTCTATTTTAAGGTTTGGTCTTGATTTTATATCCTCATACGCTGACTTTTCACCCATTGATTGCCTAATCCTTTATCTCACTTCACTTTTAAGTTTCTTACTTGGTTTTTGAACAAGGTTAGATCAGAAATAATAAGTTGTTTGACTTGTATGGGTTTAAATTCTTGATGGTAACTTGCACATATTTTGCCTTAGCATATATGTTTGGTATGGATGATTGTTGAGGGTGTTTGATTTTAATTAGCTTGTCATATTGGTTGCCTTGATGAACTGAAGATTAGATTAACCATACCTCTAATGGCTACGATTTAAGTTACTTCCTTCATGTGGAAATAAATTTGTGTGGTCCCTAAACCATGGAAATTGCATTTGGATCTTTTTTGTGTGGTTATTTTTAACCCCACATAATTCCTTGGGTTGTTTGCTATTCATGGTCTAAACTCATTAGACACTTATTCTTTTAACCCTTATTATGGAAGTCAACATGTCTTTTGTGTTTGTTGCAAGTGACCCATGCCAAGTTACTTATATTGCTTGCCTCTGGGTGGTCTTAGAAGTTTGATTAACTTTATTTCAAAAATCGTACATTGCAATTTTGTTAAGCATAATAATTGAGTTTATTGTTTAGTAATTTTTCTTTTTTTTACTTTTCCCTTATGATAATTGTTTTGAACTTTCTTACCTCTATGTTGATGATGTTTTATCCTTATTGATGTTTCATTTGCTTATCTATTATAATTTCTACCATATGCTTATTATTGCCTAGTGGGAATGTTGAAATAACCATATTGAATGAATTATCTTTATTGTTTGGTTTAGACATATGATATCATATGCTTACTTCTTGACTAGACTATATGGGAATTTACATTTTGTGCAAACATATATTTGAGGCTAGGTTTAGGTATTTATGTCTATTTTGATTTCAAACATGTCCTAATTCATGTTTTATTGTTGAGTTCAAAGCATGAGACATGTGATTATTGGAGGGGATATTTGCAAAATCCTAGCTGAAGAATGAAAGAAAATGATAAAAAGCTTAACTAGTATGAGCAAAAATGACCCATATTAGGGAAAGCATATGGAAGCTAAGAGATCAAGGCACACCAATGAAGACAAATTGGTTTTGTGTTTTTCTTTATATACATTTTATTTTATTTTCTCTCTCCATAGTTGAAGTGTATTTGAACATGATATTTGATTGGCCATACACAAACACACACAATCACAAGTTATTGTGTGCTTGTAAATATCGTTACCTTTATATCTTATTTTATTTTATTTTTAAAGTTGTTGTATAGGATTTTTTGTTATTTCAGGCATACAGGGATCAAATGAAAGATTGTATGTGGCAATAAATCTCCATGAACATCTGTTGGGTCACGTGATTACTTTTTAATAAATTTTAGGTTCCAATAGCTTATATCAAATTAATTTTGGTTTCAAAAAATTTCAAGGAAAAAGAAAAGCAAATATTTAAAAAAATTCAAAAAAAATTGTACACAATTTTTAGAAAGAAAAACATATTTCTTAAAAAAAAAGTTCAAAACAAAAAATTTTTTTTTTAGAAAATCAAAATTAGTTTCTTCTAAAATTAATAATAATAAATAAAAACATATATTCAAAGAGTTCAAAATTGAGGTTCTTAACCAAAAAGAAAATTCAAATGAATTTCATTTTCATAGGAATATTTTTCCAAATTCTCTTTTGAAAATTAACCAAAAAGATTATAAAAAAAATCAAGTTGGATTTTAATAATCTACCTTTTTCTTAAAACTCAAAAGATGAGAAAATTTAAAAATAAAATTTAATTTATTTGGAATTTAAATAAATCTTAAATATTCACTTAAAATTTTTTCTTTAAAAATAACCAAAAATTAAAAAAAATACTTCAAAGTTCAAAAGTTGTTTTATTTAGTTAAATCTTTTTTAAGAGTTTTCTAAATTCAAAAGTTAGTTTTTTTAAATAATAATAATAATAATAATAATAATAACAAAAAAATCTCCTTTTTTAAAGATTTTTATTCTAAAAGAAATAGAAATCAAAAGATCAAAAGTCAACTGAACTTCTTTTTTATTCATAACCTTTTCACAAATTCTATTTTGTTAAAATTGCAACCAAAAAAATACATTAAAAAATTTAAAAGTCCTTTTTTAACTCAAATAAAAATCTTATTTCAAAAAAAATGAAAAATAAAATTGAAAAGAGTAAAAAAGTAAAATTAATTTAATTTTTGTAAATTAAAACACATAAACTAACTTCAAAGTCATTTGTTAGTGAAAGACAAAAAGTGATTTCTACTTTCTTTTTTTTTCACAAAATTTAAAATCACTAACCAAGAAACATAGTTTACTCAGTCGAACTACGTGAATTTTAATTTTTTTATAGGATACATAAACCGTAAACTTTTATTTTAAGTTAAATATATCCTTATAAATAAACTTTTTTTCTTTTATTTTATTTTCTTCTTTCTTGTTAATTTTATATGTGATTAATAAGAGTAATTAAAACAAGATTGAGGCCATATTAATTTTGCACAATTAATTTAGAGTGATTGTTTTTAGAAATGGGTGTTATGAGGTATCTAATACTTTTTCCACGTATAATCGACTTCTGAATCCATTTCTATTTTGCAAATTATCTTCCTTCAAAAAATTTTTTCAATATTTTTAAAATTAAACTTTTGGTGACAACTCTACTTCATTTGGTTTTCGATTTTAAAATTTGAGAAATTTGTCTTTTTTCTAACGCTATATGATCACATTATGGGTATGAAACTTTATATATTTATTATTAAATTATCAATTAAAATATAACAAACATATGATTTTACAATAATATCATCACAAACATATGATTTTTATAAATAATTATATTGTTCTCTAACTAAACTATATACTTGTCATATTATTAGTAAAAAATTATATACTTATCATATTTTAATTGAGAAATTTGATACAAATATATAAATAACTATATCTAAGTTTAATCCCCTGTGCATAATGGTAATAAATGTAGGCAAAAACAAGGTTTGTTCACTTTAGGGAAAGCTCAACCTACAAATGATACCTCCTATACAATATTGAGTTTGGTTTTAGTTTTATTTGAATTTTAAAATGTAGTACTAAGTTTGGCATTGTTTTTAATTTTAAAGTCAAGATTAAATCCGGCCCAATCTTATTATAAAATTTAATAAAAATTTAAATAATTTTTATATTTAAATAGCTAAATCAATAATACATAACAGGCCCATTTCAATCTTATGCTTACAACTCAAATTTAATTCAATAATGACATTTTAAATATATTAAGGCTGCTTTGTTTTTGTATAAATATATTATATATTATTTATTTATAATATATAGTATTAAAGATTATAATTGGGTAAGCTCAATTTACAAATTTATATTCAAGTTCAACCTAATTTTGTAAACAAAGCTTATTTTCTAAAACCAAACTTGATCCTTGAACTTAGGCCTAAACCCCTGACTATAGGGCTACGCTTGAGTAGCCTTACGAACTGAGCCAAAATTGACCACCCAAATGATAGATGACATGATATTTTCACACTTTCTCGTATTGGTTTACTCTTATTGGTTTAAGCTTCATCCAATATCACTAACTTTTTTTTGTTGGGTGAGGAGGGGGGACATCATCAACCTTTAATCTTTCTTTGTAAAGGCTTCATGCTTCAAGGGTAAAAGTTGCTTAAGCTTTTGTGAGTCTTATATAAAGTATAGTCTAGTATCTTGTGGGTTGAGCAATTTTACTTTAGTATTTTGTAATTTAAAAATTTGTAATAAAGTAGTTTGAGTATTTAAGTTATTAGCACATTACTACCTTATGGTATCATTCTGTGATCTCTTTAACAACAAATAGCATATGGCCCAAAAATTCACCCAATTTATTCAAATTTCAACTCAAAATGGCTTAATTTGGTTAAATTTGATTTTTAGAAAACTTGGTTATCCTTAAACTATTTAAACTAAATTAAAGATTTCATAAGAAAATTACATATTTGGACAAAATTAGAAATTTTTTCTATAAGTGAAATTTGGGGAAGATATTATATTGGTATGTCAAATTTGAGATTTTAATTGGTCAAAGGAGGAATTTCAATCTTTACTACATAAGAGCTTAGAAATTTAGAGCAATTTAGAAATACGACTAAGAATTATGTTTTAGAGCCAATTTAGGGATATTGTGCTATGTATATCAAATTTGAAATTCCAATTGGGCAAAGGAGAAGATCTTCAATATATAAAAAAAATTAGGAATTTTGTACGAAAATTAAGGATTAAGGGCAAATTAGAGTTTCCATTGAAAGCCAAGAGTTAAGAGATATTGTGTTGTGTGTGTGAAAATTTTGGGATTTTAATTAGCTAGGGGAGGAATTTCAACCTTCAATACATGGAAAATTAGGGATTTTTTTATGGAAATTAGACATGTAAAGCAAATTGGATTAGTTAAAACATTAATGAAATGATACTAAAGGGCATCAATGTACTAATATTTTAAACCGTAGACCACTCGACTGTAAACATTTAAACTATAGGATAATAAAGTGGAGTAGCATCCTTAGTTTTATTATTTAGTCGATTTCTTATGATTTTATTTACTTAAATATTGCTTTCTTTTATAAAGAATTGAGTCATGATATTTCTACTTTTATAATATTTACATGTAAGATTTTTCACATACAAAACCCTTTATATGTTTACATACAAAAAATTATTGTGGGGAAACTTTTACAAGAGTACAAAAATATCCCTACTTCTACCACTTATTTTACATATAAATGTATATTGACCCAATACTTACTAGATAGCA
This sequence comes from Erythrophleum ivorense, assembly GCA_026724425.1. Lineage (NCBI taxonomy): Eukaryota > Viridiplantae > Streptophyta > Magnoliopsida > Fabales > Fabaceae > Erythrophleum > Erythrophleum ivorense. The sequence goes on from JAIUCV010000003.1 coordinate 7,933,412, forward strand.
AGTGTGATATCCTGCATGATCAAAATATTTACCTATAATATCTCTACTTCATATGTCAAGCTCAATATGGTCATAGTAAGCTGGACACATCATAAAAAAAAGTGAGAATTTATAATTCCTAATAAATAATAATAACAGTTAAAAATTCATGATAATACTCGCATGGCTATACTACATTTATAATAATTTAAAAAAATATATCTTATATCATATGCATAATTATAATATTGTCTCATACATACTCATGGCAAAATCATAATGCTTATATCAGAAATAACATCTTTATCTTTATGATCATTTTTTGAGTATATTTGCTAATTTTTTTACTTACCTATATGAATTGAAACCGAATTGTTGAACATTTTTTCTTAACTAAGGTATCTCCTAAAATGAATTCATAATGAAAAATCAAACAATTAAAAATTATCTTTTTTTTTTTTACCTTTTTTCTTTGAAGATCATCCCTACAATTCCTTTAGATCACTTCCTTTTTATTACTTTTCTCTTTGAGGATCACTTCTCATTTCATTATTGCCTTGTTGGCATTATTTTTCTTTATCTTTCCTAATAATCTTGTGAATTGACTAAAGGTAGTCTTGCTCATAGAACAATCCACATACATTATCTCTTCTTTCAAGTATTAGCTTAATTATATAAATAATTAATCATAATTCAAGAAGATTTCTTAGAGCACATAATATAGACAATATATCATAATCCAATTTGAACAAATAAAAGGTATAATTTATTGGTCTCAATCACTTTAATTTATGTATGTAAAATTCTAAATTAACCCAAAATTAAATTAGATGTAATATTTCCATTTTCTAATTTAAAGGAGAAGAACAACCTAATTAATTTGGACATAGTTACTTTAATTTATTCAAAAATTTGGATAACTCTAGGTAAAAATTACTATAATCATTAAAATACTAAAATATCTTACTAGCAAAATGCTAAAAGAGAATTATGGCATAATTAATTTGGACATCATGATTCTTTAATTTATACATTTAAAATCCTAAGTTAATTCAAGAACAATATTAAAAGAGAGTGCAATTCTAAATTAACTTAAATATAAAAATTACGATAAGCTACACTATAACTATGAATTTAAAAATCTCTTAATATCAAAAGATTAAAAAAGTGAAGCTTGTTATTATCTACCTCAAACTTAGAATTTTTCCCTAGGATCCTCCTTCTTCTTTCTCTACTTCTTTTTTTTATTTATTTTCTCTCTCTCTTTCTCATGCCTCTCACTTTCTTAAAGCTTATTCGTACACATAACTTTTTTTGATAAAAATGGAAAGTGAATATTAAATAGAATATAATTAAATTTATTACACTTAATATACTAAGAAAAGAAAAGGGAATGCCTTTTCATATATCTATTTGGTAGAATATAAATAATGATAAGATAGAAAGTAAAATGACAAATGATTAAAATGTTCTTAAATTAAAAAAAATAATATAAAAATAAAAAAATAGGAAGAGAGAATGATAAAATTGTCTTTTTTTTTGTTTTGTTTTTTGGGCTAGATAAAAGAATAGATACACTATTTTAAATTTTCCCCTCCTGCGACTTCCATTTGTTTTGGTGAAGAAACCGGGAGAGAGGGCGTCGTTTATAGTGAAGGTGAGGGAGAAATTTTCATCTATAATCATTGCCCATCCTTTATTACTTGTTTTGTTGGCACTACTTTGTTTGTCCAGCATATTACCATGTGATTTCACTTCGCCTTCCTACTCACAAAATCCCCCACATTGCAACACATGTAGTGATATTTAACTAGAAGCTTAGTCACCTAAAAATTACCACTCTTAATCTCGTCGACCCAGTGCAATGCTTAATTGAGCGCTGATGGCTGTCTAGATTATTTAAATCAAATTTAAACGAGTCATATCTCATCCTTTTTTAAATTTCTTTTAAAGGAAGTAAGACATAAGATAAGAATAATCTTCCAATCACAAATATAAAAAAAAAAAATGATAATCAAGGTTAAAAAAATGAGATATGGGTCATAACAATGTTTAGTTGAGCAATACACCAAATCCCCACAATTGAGAGAATCCAAATTGAAAGATTATGCTGATAATATTTGTCCTTTTTGCATTAGGTAGCACCACATATATAGCAAATCATCATTTGCATACATGGCCTTAGCACATCCAGGAAGCATGCCTGTGCGTATATATGTATGTATGTGTATAAGTTTATGTATTAGTTTATCTATCCTTATTTGTTTTTATGATACTTTTCTAAAATTATTTTCATGTACATATCTTTTTTCCATTATTCTTCTGGCACATAATATTAATTAAGATATATATATATATATATATTATTAAGATAATAACTCTTTAAGTAAATTTTAAAATCCCTTACCCTATTCTAATTAGATAGTGATGCTAAATTAATTTTCGTATAAAATTTTATATTAGTAAATTTAGTCTATATATTATATTTCCAATATTTCTAAGTAAAATATTTTCTTTAAGTAAATTTCATAAAAACCTATTTATTGCTTAGCAAAATATTAACTCTATTTCACTAAATAATCAATATTTAATTACCTTTTTATTTAGTATATTCTTTTTAATAAATATATCTACTTAAATTTGAGCTAAGCATAATAATTACATAAAGTATAAAAATGTCATAAAATCAGATAAATATATTTACTAAAATTTTAACTTATTATTATATATTACACAATTCATATAATTCATAATTTAACATATATGGTATCCTAATTAGGGGAGGGTGTTACAAGTTGGGCTAAACCACAGGGTACTAAATTGTATTTTACTTTAAAACAAAATAGAGTGATGACAATATTTTTAAATACATTTAGCCCAAAAAATATAACCTAATCAAATTAGTCATATAAAAAAAATTCTAGGAGTTATTAATAAAAAGGAGAGAAAAAAAATGTTTTTAATCAACCTTCCAAATTTCTCTAATCCTATATTTTTATGATCTTCTAATTTTAGAAATTCATAGAATCATCACTTCTCATTTTATTCTTTTAATTCCTTTCCCTTCCTTCTACTTTCAACACCTAAATATACCTTGGACTAAAATTTGATGGTTTTTTTTTCCCTTCTAAGCATGTGTTAATTACTTTTATTATCCCCTTTGTAAACAATTGACACAAGGGCAAAATGAAAACCCAAAACAAAAAAAAGATTTGGATTTTCTCCACCAAATCTTCCTTTCATTGTCTCTCAACCAAAATTTGACGGGTAAGATTGTGTCTTTCAAAATAACATATAAGATTTTATCATCGATTGCTAATTGCTGGCAAATCTAACTGCTTAAATTTTGGTGGAGAGACAGTAGAAAAAAGATTTGGTGGAAAGAATCTAAATTTAAAAAAAAAATTCAATACCAAGTTATCAACAATGTTAAATTTTGCTAATGTCTGTAATGGCCCAATAGCCCATACAATCAAGGCTTCATTGTCTATGAGCCTTGGGCCGTGTTAAGCTCATTTATTTGGTCCGTAATCGATATGCACTTGAAGAAATCCATTTATCCGATATATATGTGAAAAAATAGAGGTCCAAAAGAACGAACTTTCTCTGACGTGCAAAATTCATGAAGTTTCAATCCGAAGCAACGAAGTCAGCAGCAAATGCGTTCGAATAATTCTGGGAAAAATTATATACCAGGAGGATAAGTTTGTAAAAGTAATACTAAAAAATTTAAAAGATTAAAAGTTATTAAAGGACTAAATTTATAATTGATACTCAACTTACTGTTCATATTATTTAAAATTATTATTAAAAAATTCCTTTTAGCTTCAGAAAAATTAAATTATACTTTCAGGGTGTGTTTGGTTAGAGATTTTTAGAAGGGAGGAGAGGGAAGGGAAGAGAAGTAGTTGCCTCCCCTCTAAATTGGGGGGTTTTGGAGGGGAGGGGTATTTTTAAATTATAATTTATTTTATTGTTCTTTAATATTTTAATATTTAATAAAAAATTAAGATTTTTTATTAGAAATTAAAAATAAAAAAAGATCAGAATTCATAATTTTTTTAAAAAAATATTGATATAAATAACTTTTTTATAAAAAATAAAATTAAAATAATATAAAGACAAATTTGTCCAAATATAATTATCTCCCCTCCCCTCCTCTTCTTTCTAACCAAACAGAACTCATTAAACTCCCTCCCCGTCCCTCCCCTCCCTTCCATTAACCTCTCCTCTCTTCCGTTGAACCAAATGGTGCCTTAGAAAATATAAGTGATAACTTATGAAAGTTTTCATAGTAATTTTTTTCTTTAGTCTTTCAGGGAAAATTTAATTTTTAAAATCTTTCAACAAAAATTTTACAAACTTATGATTCTTAAATGAAAATTTTCCATAAATCTATCTCTCATAGGAGCACTTCCCCTTATCCACAAACAAAGAGATATTTTTCTTAAATTTTATTGAAATCATATATAATTCCATTTATTATTAAACTATACACTTTAGTTTGATTTTATTTTTTATTTTTACTAAAATACCCTCTAATAAAAAAGGTAAGAGGATATATTAGTTAATATATATATATAGCTTAATGAAAAGTATTTTGATAAAAAAAAGTTAATATTAAATTAAAAATATAGTGTAATCTTTTATTTTAAGAAAAATAGGTGTAATTCCATTAATATATGAAAGATAGTGGAATAAAAGAGAAATGAAGAGAAGGATATTCCATTAAAATATTTCATTGGAGTTGTCAAAGAGGAGAGAATAAAGAAAGATTTTTAATTAATTTTTTAAAATCCTTCAAAATTTCCCCTTTTTCATGTTCTAAGTTTCTTCAATTTTAGAGATTTTAGTAGATAGAGAGTTTCTTTAAGCAATATATATATATATAAAAACTATTTATTTTCTTTCTTCTCCTTCACATTCCAAATTTCTTCTTCTTTTTTTCTCCTCCCAAATCAAAACTATGCAACATCAATGATTGGATGATTTGGAAGCAAATCCAATCTAACTCCTCATTTATTAGAAAGTTTGGTAGTGTTTCCACTTCAACTCATTAATTACATTATAACAGGAGTGAGATTCTATCTATTTTATTATTAAACTTTCAATTAATAAAATGGATTATTTCTCTCACCTTACCCAACACCACTCCATCCCATCCCCATCAATAACTATCCTACCTCATTATTTTCAAATCTCCAAATCAATTCATGGAGTTTCTCCCAAAGCCACAGCAGTAATAGAAAGGCCTTATTTATTTCATGACAATCTTCTGAGTATGGAGACTAGTAGAAACTCTAATGAACCCAACTAGCACCCATATGCCATCTTTGGTGCCAATTAGGTGACCAAACTCCTTTCCACAAGGCCCACCATTTTTTTTGTAGTGAAAGGTGGTCCCAGTTTTTGTTGGGTCATTTTTGGTCCCAACTTCATGCTTCACGAGCAACATTATTAGGCCTTTTAAGTAATAAACCTCTTTCTTAAAAAGCATAATTAGTATTTTAGAAGAATCTTTTTGTTTCTAAAACTCCAATATGAATTAGTTCAAGTATTCTCTTGGATTTAGAGAAGGTGTTGAAGATAGTATGAAAAATCATGCATGGCAATGACCAAACCAATTGACTATATCAAATAAAAAACAACAGAGTTAAATCTGGAAGCCAATAATTGACTAATCAGGAATGACCAATCTATTGGTCTAATACAAAGACAATAGAAATTTATTTATGATAGGCATCAATTAATTGCTAATAGTTTAGAAAGCAAATCTTAGAACATTCTCTAAGACAACAATCAACTGGTTAGCAAATAAACTTCAGAAAATTTAAAAATTTTAACATTTTTGGTGTTTATTAAGTTGAACAAGCATATAATTTCATTGTTTAACAGTCAAATGGTGGATGAAATAAGTAAAAAAAAAACATGAGAAACCATTTGAACAATATGATTGGAAATTGAATTTTAAACTTCAAACCAAATTTGGTGAAAAGGCATGTTGATTCAAATTCAATATTCTAAATAAATTGATTCTAAATATATAAGAATAAAAAAATATATTTTTCAAAATCCCAAACTCTAAAACCTTTGCAAACACTATTGAAAAAAGGAATTTTATTATTGCTGTGTGAAATTTTCTAAGATACTTTGGAAAATTCTTAAAAGCAAACTGGCTTGATCCCTTCAACAACTTAGTAAAGCAAATATTACTTTGAGAACACTGATTAATGCACATTTTGAGGCTTACGAGTTATGTTTTCTGAGTCCATTCTTATACTATTTCTTCACAGAAGGTGTGGGTGGGGGGTGGTGGAGCCGTGCCAGCGTAGAGAACAATCATAGTTTGTGATAGAAAGAAAGCTTGATGGGATAAGAGCATTAAATGGAGATGATTCCATGATAGAAGAAATGGTCTCGAGTATACGCATGCTATTGCTATTGCTATTGCATACGCTATATGTAGTCGTTGGGGATGGAAGGGTGGGTGGTGCGCTGTAGGTCACCAAGCCAGATTATAGGAAAGTGTGGTGGCCCAAAGGTCTCCGTCCCAACCCCATCACTTAAATGTCTTTGAATTTGAATCTCTCAAAATCACGCGTCCCTTTCACTTGCCCTACTCCTTTATGCTCCCATCACATTTAAAACACAGACATTTTAGTAGTATTATGAGCCAGATACTGTAAGATTGGTATATCAAGTACCCTTTTTGGTATTATATAAAAGATTTTTTTGAGATTTAATTTGGTCTTATATAAAAAATAAATTATCATATTAATTATAATATTTTAATTATACTTTTCATTAAATAAGTCATTCAAATTATAAATAACGGTGATCATTAATTTTAAAGAGAAAGTACACATATTAAATATGAATATTTTTAAAAAATAATTTTTATTTGAGACAAAATTAAAAAGATTAATTATTTTTAACTAACTTTCTTAATATTCGTAAATTAATTATTTATTTTTTATATATATGAGACTAAAGGGAGTAATAAATAAATAAATATTTTTATTAATTAGATTTTCTCGTGACATATTTACCAATGATGATAAAATAGATGGATATGTAAATATGTCCAATATATATATATATATATATGTTGACATTTACTCTAGATATATTTATTACAGATGACAATGGGACAAGATAGAGATAGCCCTTCCCCCCATCTTATTCCTTGACCTGCAAATATTTTCCTAATTGTGAATTTTTATTAAAAAAATCAAAATAATATATTTAAATAAGCATTCTTATAAATAAAATATATATTAAAGTTTAGACACACAGACACAAATATAAATATATATTTGAATAAAATGAAAAGTATTACAATAATTTGAATATACAGGAGTCTTCGCAGGATAAAAAGTATAATCATTATCTCTGATTTTGGTGGGGAGAAATCTACCCCTACCCCTATTCCCACAAGAGGAATTCTCTCCACCCCCACTTCCCCACGCCATGTTAGGCAGCCTTTGGGGGAATTTTCGAATATTGGAAAAGTTTTCTTTCTTAAATACATGCCTATTTACAATGGACTTAGCGGTAATCTTACAAAGAATTATGCCTATAATGAGACTGAGGTTTTTTATTATTGGATATACTTTGAGATTTTACATGAATGTCCCTTAATTTTTATGAAAATTATATAGACATTTTCTTTATTTTTAAAATATAAATAGATATAAATAAACCTTATTTGAAATAAAAAATTATACTACATTTTAATCTAATTTTAAAATTTTTGATTAAAATATTTTACATTAACTTAAATATATTTTTTTGGTTAAATTTAATGAAAATAAAATTTACTCTTAATTTTTTTGGGCATTAATACGGTGCAAAAATCACCCAAAAAAACAACAAAACTAAAGAAAACCACGGGGAAAACTAATCCACCTTACATCAGGAGAAAAAGCAAAACTAAGAAAGGAAGGTATTTCAGGTTATGTTTGGCATACCGTATAAGCTCTGATAGTATAAGCTAATACAATACATTATGAACTTATCACTTGTTTGGTGCAAGTAATGTATTGTATAAGCTTATACATCATACCTCTCTTATATATCAAAATGATGTATAACCTAATAATGTCTTGGGGGGTAGGATTATGCCTGATTAGGTTTTAATGTATAAAGTCTTATTAATATTTTTCGATTTTAACCTTTCACCTATAGGATTATTCATTGGTTAGGTTAGATCAGATTTAATTAATACTAGTTGGGATCAGGTTAATTGGGTACTTTTAAATTTTTGATACAAATTATAAAATTATAAAATGATCCCCAAAAAAATAAAAATTTCATATAAGTCCTTATAAAATAATTTTTGATGAAAATTATAAAATAACCCTAAAAAATAAAATTTTTATATAAGTTCTTATAAAATTATATTTTACCACTAAATTTTTTTATATAAGTCCCTATAAAATAATTTATCAAAAAAATTAATAGGATTAGAATAAGTTACGCAAAAACTAATTTAGTATCAGATTCAATCAATTGGTTTAGCATGACGTTAAGTTAGAATGTTTCTTAAACTAATTAAACTACCTTTTTAATATTTAGTAAAAATTATAAATTAACTCTTAAAAAATAAAAATTATATATTTGGTTGAAATTGGCTAATATGGCCAACCTGACCAAATATGACTAAATTATTCTTTAGTTATTTAGCCCGATATGACTAGACGGGATCAGGCCACCTAGGTTATTAAGTAACCATACATTATGTGAAGTTTTATTCATCCATTTTTTTTATAAAAGTTAATATAACACAATAAATTTAAATAAATATAATATATTTTTTAAGTAAAAGGTATTTTTGTTAAAAAAGTTAATTTTTATCTTATCCAGCATTATATAGGGTATTACCAAATAAATGATAATATTATCTTATACGATACATTATCTTATATAGTATGATACCAAACATTGTATAATTTTAAAATTTTATCAGGCTTTATCCTATCAGACCTTATCTTATCAGGTCTTATATTATCAAACTTTATCTTATACATCATACCAAACAGGCCCTCACTCCAAATACGAAGGCTTAGATCTAGACTTGGCCTATGGTTTGCCAGGCTATCGGCCTATAGTTTCACTCCAAATATCTCATTTAATAATAAAATTATGAATATTATATAATAAAAAATTATTATTTTATAAATTAATAAATTTTCTCTTTGTTTCCTCTCTTTCCATCCAAATTTAAAAAAATATATATTTTTTTTATTTTTTTCTTTTTTCACCTTTCTTTCCACTTTTCTCTTTCTCCAACCAAAAATACAGCATAAAGGTGTGGCTAACCATGACGGCCCAATTCCTTCCAAACAAGTTGCTAAGGAGCCTTAATAAGGTGTTTGGCTAACTATAGACAGGGTAGAGCTTCCTGATCACATTGACGCGAGAGAGAGAGAGAGAGAGAGGCTCTGGGTATACCTTGCCATACTTCTCATTCCATGCAAACTCAAGGCCCACCAAAGCACCCCATACTTCCGCTTGAGAAGAGCTGCACCATCCCAAGTTTTTGGAAAAACCTTTCAACCAAACACCATTCGAACTCCTCATGATTCCTCCGCACCCAGAATGTCCTGGATTGTCCTTGCTTGCGCCATCACAATTGATTGTTATCCAACCTTCCCCTGGTGTAAGCCATCTCATATCTCTCATCATTGGACTGTCGTGAGACGTTTGGGGATGGCCAGAAGAAGTTTTAGCGATCTAGGCATCAAAGGCGATGATCTTCTGCGTGGTGCTGTGCTCATTCCCATGCGCCTTCTTGAAAATGGCTTCATTTCGTTGCTTCCATAGAAACCAACAAACCTACCCCAAGGATGGTCCTCCACGTTAAAGAGTTATTAAGTCTAGAGTCATCTTGGAGGTTTGATGCAACCCAGTGAGGCAAATTATAACCAAAGAAATCCGAACGACTCTCCATTGGCACAAGCTTTGCTCCAAACCCTTTTGGCAACAATACAATCTCTCATAACGTGATGGCTAGTTTCTCGGCCACCACAAGCATAGCACTGCAGGATGCTAGCACCCCACCTTCTTCTTACGCAATTTGTATGGAGTCTGTTCAGTGACATCTGCCATAAAAAGACGCGTACCCGTTCAGGGCCTGCCCATTCAATTTCCATATTAACTGCCAGAACGCCGATTTGCTTCCCAAACGACCACCCATTATGACGTGGTAACCATATTTGAAAACAACCTCTGTTCCTTTTTATTTTTATTTATGTATATTTAGATATAACATATATTTGTATGTTTAGATTAATGAAAAATATTTTAATTAAAAATTTTAAAATTAAATTAAGGTCTATATTTTGAAAGTAAAGTTAAGGCCTGTATAATTTAGAAAAAATTAAAAGAAATTTATGTAATTTATTCTTTTATTTTTAATGAATAATTCTATAGAGAGTTTTGTCTCTAAACAAACTCAGTTTCTACACAATTAAATTTACTTTGAGATTCTTACTTTAATTTTTTGGCAGGCAATTTTATGAAAAATTCTATCTGTTGAAAGGTGAACCTTTCTTTCCCTTAGATGCACTTCATAGTTTTTACCTTGATTAGTAAATAATAAAAATAGAGTGAGAACTTGGAAATGGACTTAACGTTAAAAAATAAAGTAAAATGAAATAAATCTCTCAAAAAGTAGAGCTTTCCTTAATATATATATATATATATATTAATATGAGAATGTCAAATTAAATCTTTGAATTTAAAAAAAAAAATCAATTTTTTGACAGATTATATGTTCTGTACAATTACCCTCAATTTAATAGATGGAAATCTATCCACATTTTCTTTTCACCTCTGAACCAGCATCTTGGACCCTACCAAAGCTGCTGCTCATAATGGGATGATTACAGATATTGCAAATTGAATGTTTCTTTTTGTTTTGGGTACCCCCTTCTGTTACCTTCTACAATAATGCCCTTCATCAATCATGCTATGCATATCACAGCATATATGGATACGGATACTCTCCATTGTAGCATCACTATCGAACCTTGTTATCAAAGGAGAATGAATCAATTGTACATATCAGTCACAGATTCTTGTTTTTCTCTCCATCTCAGTCTGTTTGTCGTTTACAATAATTTCATTTTCAGTATAATACGTATCTGTCTTAAATGGGTTACACGAGAAGCATGAAGACATATAGAGATATTAATATTTGATGTATTCTATTGTGGCCTTGCTCCTCTTTCGTGCCAAAATGGTGGCCTTCTCTTCTATCTATTGCTTTCATTAATTTGAACTAATTTATATACACTTCCTTTTTCATCTTTTTTCAAGTCTTTGGGTAACTGTTTTAGATAAGTATGGCCCATACATTTGAGTGGTCCTTAAAAGATATCTTAACAAATTTTGTAAGATCGATCAATTTCACAGCTTTAAATGTTTCTGTTTTGTTTTCAAACTTTGGGAGCCAGAATTAATATATTAATTTGGATTCCAAGTTTACGATTGAATCAACTCAAACCATAAACATCATTATTCCATATTCCTCAATTATGACAAATTAATAAATATTATTACATGTATAATAATATTTTATCTATTTAAATAAATTTATTATTATAATCATACTCATTAATTACACAAGAATTAAACAAATTAATATTTTAAAAATATTATTTTATATTTAATAATTGATTGTATTATAACTAAAAAATATAATATTCTTAGGACTATAAGATTGTCTCTTTATTGTTTAAAACGTTAATTTCAGATCTAGCTCTTTATATACCCAAGGAGTATTGTTTCAATGTCGGTTGGTACAGGTACACCCACTATTGTGTATATGGTCCAACTAGTTTATATTATATTATCCCTTCGAGTTTTCACTGATAAAAAGAAGTTACCTTAATTAGTAAGATTGAGTTGTGTGGGCATAAAATGTTTCATCTTATACTTAACAAATTCTCTCTCAAGCGGAGAATTTTTATTTATTAAACTTGGTAAGTAACTATAATCATAGACTTTGTATCATAATTCAAAATTTTAAAGTATTAAATCAACAAATGAATTTATTTATATATCTCTCACTTTTTTTTTTGAATTCACACTCTTATACCTGACATTATCTAATTTTTTATTTTTAATAAAAAATAAATTATATATATCTGTCCTAAAATAAAAAAATTACTTTACATTTTAATCCAATTTTAATATTTTGTTAATCAAATTACCTTCAATCAATCTCTATAAATATATATATATATATAATATACACTCTCTTCTTTCCAACGCCTTATTTATTATTTATTTTAAAGAAAACGTGTCATTTGAATGAAAACTCTTTGCTATATATGAGTGAAACTAAAACGAAGTCACTTGCTAAAGATTAAAACCAGAACTCATTATTTGCATTTTAAAAAATTAATATAGCAGATTTTTTTGGGGGTAAATATAGCAGATATTGGTGTATAATATAAGGCTATATACATTTTATGCTTATTATTATAATATTAACGATGTCTTAATGTGATTTTCATAAGAAAATAATAATTGCATATATAGTATAATTAAGGGTGATATAAATTTTTTTGGTCATATGATGTAAAAAATTAAAGAAAACAATCTCAATAATAATGTAATATATATATATATATAATTTTTCTGATGTGTCTTTCAATGAACTAACTCAAAAAAGAAAGTAAAAACTCTAATACAAAATATTTTTGTTTGGATAATTAATTAAATCCTGAATTTTTTTAATAGTTCAATTATAAATTTTTTAAAAATAAAATTATTATTATTATTATTAGCTCAAGTTGAATCAAATCAAACTAAATCTAAACACTAACTTTTGGCCAAACCCAAACCTCAACCTTGGTACTCCAACTTTGGGCGGAACCAGGACCTTGACCGAAAAAAAAAGAGTTGTAATAGGTTTTCAGGGTCTAACATCACTGAGAAAGAAGAAGCAAAGTGCCTGATAGTCTTATAAAGAAAGAGATCTTTTTGGTTTTAGTTTAGGAGCAATTAATTCTTACATATAATAAGTGCACCACGTCATTTGTGTACTCAATGATTAAGATTTATTCTGCACGTAGACTCTATCTATATTACACATGGACTTCACTTATACAAATTTAATCTTAACTTTTAATTTTCTTAGATGCACCATACTTTAGGTGCACCTAAAAAAATTTCCTAGTTTAGACATTACAATAAGTTAAACTTTAAAATTAACTACAATGGTAAGACGAGGGTCTTAAAAAGTTGAGTCAGAAGGATTTTGCAATTTTCTTTGTTCAAAATTTGTAACAATTTTATTTTAGTTGAGATATTCCCTTTGAGTTGGTTGGTGTAAGTTACAAATCCATCCATCATGGAAAGAAGTTCTAAAACAAAAATTTTCTCTCTACTTCCTTGTGCCTCTGTGCACATCTTATTTTGATCATTCAAGTTATATATATATATATATATATATATTAAACTTTAAAATTTTTTCACTTTACAGGATACATAATGCAAAATAAAACAATTTTATTAATTTCAATTACAAAAAAATAATAATATTTTATATAAACAATTTATAAGATTTGAATTATTCAAATTAAATTTGGTTAGTTCAAATTATACACATCCCTCCAAATTTACAGTGAATTCATGTTCCTACTTCCTCTACCCTCTCTTATGAAAACAGAAAAAAAAAAAAATTATCTTACTTTCAAAAAGAACTCAAAACTGACTTTATTAGATATGAGTCAACCTATCATACGGGACTCATATATTTAACAATTTTTAATAAGAGAATTTAATAGTAAAAAGATAAACAAATTATATACATAAGTTTTGTTCTAAAAAATAATTTTCTTAAATAAAAATTGAGTATCCAAAAGTTGAAAAACATTTCAAATTCTATAATAATTGAAAATTTTGCCCTCCAAACACATATTAAGGTTATTTCATTGTCAATTCGGAAGGTAACATTGAAATTTAACAAAGAAAAATAAGTAGGGTTGTTAGAAAGATTCCAGTGAAAAGAAACACAAGTGAAAAGGGCGTGATCTCAGGTAGGTAAATAATATTGGTTTCTTTCCAACTTACTGGAAGAGTAAACAACCAGCCACCACATCCATTTGTGGGCCTCAGCCACTTCAAAACTTCTTGAATGGCACCGATGCCAAACCTATGTAGTCAGTTTTTTTTTAATCAAAATGCCTTCAATCAATATATATATATATATACACACACACATATAATATACACTCTCTTGTTTCCTAAGTCTTATTAATTTATTTATTTTAAAGAAAATGTGTCATTTGAATGAAAACTCCCTTTTTTTTCTGATCAATGAATGAAAACTCTTTGCTATGTATTAGTGAAACTAAAACGAAGTCACTTGCCAAAGATTAAAACCAGAACTCATTATTTGTATTTTAAAAAATTAGTATAGCAGATTTTTTATGGTAAATATAGTAGATATTGGTGTATAATATAAGGCTATATACATTTTATGCTTATTATTATAATATTAACGATGACTAAATGTGATTTCCATAAAAAAAATAATAATTGTATATATAGTATAATTAAGGGTGAGATGATGTAGAAAAATAAAGAAAACAATCTCAATAATAATGTAAAAATATTTTAAAATATGTATATATAATTTGTTTGATTGTGTTTTTCAATGAAATAACTCAAAAGAGAAAGTAAAAACTCTAATACAAAATATTTTTGTTTGGATAATTAATTAAAAACTTGAATTTTTTTAATAGTTTAATTATGAATTTTTTTAAAATAAAATGCTTATTTATTTATTTTTAGCTCAAGTTGAATCAAACCAAACTGAATCTGACATCTAACTTCAGGCCAAACCCAAACCTTGACCTTGGTACTCCAACTTTGGGCTGAACAAGGACCTTGACCAAAAGAAATGATTTGTTGTAATAGTTTTCCAAAGTCTAACACCCCTAAGAAAGAGGAAGCAAAGTGCCTGATTGTCCTATAAAGTCTCTTTGGTTCTAATTTAGACACTACAACAAGTTAAACTTTGAAATTAACTACAATGATATAACGAGGGTCTTATAAAGTTGCGAGTAAGAAGGATTTTGCAGTTTTCTTTATTTAGAATTTGTAACAATTTTATTTTAGTTAACCTTTTTGGTATACAAAAAATTAGATATAAAAAAAAATTTATAGATAAAAAATATTTATAATACCCTTATTTTTAATAATTAGATAATAATTAATAAATAATATTAAATATTGATTAAGTAATAATTATAAGAGTAAAATTAGAATGGAAAGAAGTTCTTAAAATTTTTTTATCTTTCTCTACTTCCTCATGCATGGATCTCATGAATTTGTGTGCATTCTATTTGGACCATCCAAAAATTATATATACATATATTTTTTTCAAATTTAAAATTTTGTTCCACCTGAAAACGATTTCATAAATGCCAATTACAAAAAAAAAATGATGTTTCATATAAAAAAATTTATAAAATTTGAATTATTCAAATTAAATATAAACGGTCTATATTGTGCGCATCCCTTTTGATTTGTAGAAAATTTAGGTTTCTATTTCGTCTATCCTCACTTATCAAAATGAAAAATAAAAACTCTTTTCTTACTTTCAAGAAGAGCTCGAAATTGACTTTATTAAATATGAGTCAATTTATTATACAGGACTCATATATTTTAACAATTTTTAATAAAAATCTTGATAATAAAAATATAAAAAAATTATATACATAAGTTTTGTTCTAAAAAAACAATTTTCTTAAATAAAAATTGATTATCCAAAAATTGGAAAACATTTCAAATTCTATAAATTTGAAAAATTTGCCCTCCAAACACATGCTAAGGTTCTATCATTGTCAATTCGGAAGGTAACATTGGAATTTAACAAAGAAAAATAAAGAGGGTAGTTGGAAAGATTCCAGTGAAAAGAAACACAAGTGAAAAGGGCACGATCTCGGGTAGGTAAATAATATTGGCTTCTTTCCAAATTACTGGAAAAGTAAACAGCCAGCCACCACATCCATTTGTGGGGCATCAGCCACTTCAAAAGCTTTTGCACGCACCGATGCCAACCCTACATAGTCTAGTGCCCCCACCTAGCTTTGATTCTTTAAATAACAATATTTTGGGGTCATTAATTTGGTGGTAAACTTGCGGGTTACTAAGGTCAACGAAATATTAATCACTTCAAATGGCACATCATAATTTCGAACCTTGCATTATACGAATTAGGACAGGATCTTGTCCAAGAAAAAAAATTCTGTAACAAGAAAAAAATGACAAAGATGGAATTCGCATAAGTGGATCCTAAATAAATGGATCATATTAAATCTTACTTTATATATTATATTTTAACAAATTCTCTGTTACACGGAGAGATTCCATTGAAGTGTTCTCTCAATACCTGTTTCTAGTCTTCTAATTAAGTTTGAAAAGCCCTCATTAAATAGTACCCAGTTGTTTTCATTTTCTTCCCAATTTTGATTACTTCCTAATACTCAAAGCTGCTCATGACATTTTATAGGACTACAATCACATTCAATGAATCATACTGGTCTAAGAAAACCTAGTTTAGTAGTTTATCTTTGTCATCATAATTGATAATGGGATATTTAGGTTGGACTTCTCAAATGCAGGTCAGGAATGTAAGTATAAATTTTAATCTTTAAAAAATATATATTTTAATAGTTTAGTCTTTTTAAATTTATTCTTTTTCACAAATTAATCTTTAAATTTTATAATTCTTTGCACATATGCATTCCACATAACATGTTTGCTTGCTACGGAAAACATGTGGCTCATGCTTAGAGAAGTTCACTAAATTAATTGAGGTATAAATTTGTGAAGTTACATAATTCAACGTTATGTCCTTCAATTTATGCAATTTTCACTCTCTCTAAAACTCAAGAATACCAAACATCATACTAATTTATTCATCGAAGTCTGTGACAAAGTCATCGTTTTACTCAAGTGTTAATTGCTAAATTTTGTTAGATAATAGTATTACCGAGAGCTTAATTTTTCAGGAGGTAAAACTTTTTTTATCTTTAAATTTTTTAAAATTTTTACAAATAATATTTTATTTATAGTATACAAGTCTCAAAGTAATGTGATAGTGGAAGTGTTCAACGATTGAAACGTGTTCATCCTTACTCATTCTTATTTATTTGGGCAATTTAATAATATATGAGACTGCTACGCTACTTTACATTGTATAATTAATTTAGTATCTCTAACGTGCTTAAAATTTATGGGAGTGTAATCACGGTTAAAAGAAAACTATTAATTCAATCTATGTAAAATAAATAATTAAAGCTAAAATATATTTTTTAATTTTTTTAATTTCATTTATTTTTAATTTAATCTTTTAATTTTACCTTATATTTTACTCTCATTTTTTAATTTTATTTAATTTTAATTTAGTTTCTTAATTTATTATAGGGTTTATTGTCGTCTTTCAATTTTATTTGGTTATAATTTAGTTTCTTAACTTTATTTTAAGTTTTATTTTTATCTCTTAATTTTATTTATGTTTAGTTTGTTTTAATTAAACTAATGCTTTCACTTTTTTTTACTAATGAGCCATACACGATTTTTCTGACAAATATTTTAATTTAATAGTGTTAGAAGGAAACAAATATTTAAATGATTTTTGAAAATTAATGATTGAGTTGGAACAAAATGAAATTAAATAGTGAAAATAAAATATAAGATAAAATTAAAAAATTAAATTAAATTAAGAAAGAAAAGTAAAGTTTGAGATAAAATTAAAGACCAAATTGGAACCAAATACAATTAAAAGAAAACAATAAAATTTAAGATAAAATTAAGGGATCGAATTGAAATCAAATAAATTTAAAAGAAAAAAATAAAATTTAAAGTAAAGTTATTTAACCAATTAAAATTAAATAAAATTAAAAGATGAAAATAATAGTTCAACTAAAATCAAGAGACCAAAAGTATATTTTTGTCAATAACTAATAGACTTAACAACCTTAAAAATCATTATATCTATAATTTTTTCCCTCCAAATTAAAAGCTATTATTAATCTTGATACTGAAAGGTAATGATACAAGAAGCAAAACTTAGGTCAATGGGGCTCACAACAACACTGTTAGTTATCATCAACACAAAAACATCATAGATTTCTTCTCATAGTTTTGCCACCATAAGTTTCCTATGTACCATTTTTGCCAAAACGTGGCACAAATAGCTTAAGGGTGTGCGCAAAGTAATCATTAGCCACCTAAACATGAAAGATCAAAAACCTAATTAAAAACGTTAACCTAGTTTGAGTGTGAAAGAAAATCTTTCCTATGTACCATTTTTGCCAAAACGTGGCACAAATAGCTTAAGTGTGTGCGCAAAGTAATCATTAGCCACCTAAACATGAAAGATCAACAACCTAATTAAAAACGTTAACCTAGTTTGAGTGTGAAAGAAAATCTTTCCTTAGTGATCTTCTTGTATAATCCCACTTTCTCGTATATATCCCAAACAAACACTACCTTTCAATTTTGCAGTTGTTCTGTTTGCATCATTAGGTAACTTTAATAGATTCTTTTGGGGGTCAAATACGCGTTATCATGGAGTACACTACCACACACTAGTTAGCTCAACTAATTGTACTCATCAAAATTTGTAATATCTTAACTAACATTTTATATTAATTTTGCTTTGGAAGTATCAGGAATCATAATTACGTCCTAATTGTATGCATTGATTAGAGAATAAGCAACTATATGTTATATTACATCCTTTTAAACAATGTGGATATATATTATTTTATAGATTATTATTTTCAATTTTGCCAAATAAGGGGGCACATCAGCATAGTCTGGATTACACTAAAAAACATATATATTAGATTGAATTAGGTAATATTGAAGGAACCTCTCTAAACTGCCAAATTCACACTCTCTGCGATCATTAATTAAATATTATATAATTTCATTTTCGACAACATTTTGGTCTAACACACTCAATTTGCTCTTTATTTGATTTAATTATAATGTCATTTTTCAGCAACATGTTGGTCGTACACACATTCAATTCGATTCATTAATAGTTTTGGTTACCATATGAAAAAAAAATCGAAATTACGTCAATCAATGAATCAAGTTTTATTAATATAATTTTTATTATTTATAAATATAGAGTTTTTTATGTTACAATTAGATGTGTCCAGAGGCGAGAGTCTAAATTTTCTATTGGAGATAATTTATGATTTTACTATTACAGCGTTCTTTAAAACAACTGAACACACATTTATTTATAAGTAATTCTTATAAATCACGATATTGTTTGAAAATTAAAATATTTAATTATATTTTAATTTTTATAAAAATATATCATCAATAATTTCTTAAAAAAAGGTAACAATCATAACTTAATAATGTATAATTAATTTATTTTCGCCAACATGTTGGTCTACCGCACTCAATTTGCTCTTTGGTTTATTTAATTAATTATAATGTCATATTTGGCAACATGCTGGTCTTACACACATTTAATTTGATTTCTTAGTTGGTTTGGTCATCATATAGAAAATCAACCATTCAAACTTCGATTAATAAAATTGAGTTGCAATGGAAAAAAATTGATTCACAATTTTTAATTACAAGTATTTTTATAAAATTAAATTTATCTTTTAAGTTTTATAATAATAATTATTTTTTGTTTAAATAGGAACAAACCCAATCTTTTGAGATCTGTATAGGAGAGCAGGTAGGGTTGTGGACAACTCAGAAAGTTACATCATTAGATATCATAGAATTAGATTATCAATTTTCAATCACAATTCACAAATAATGCCAAGATCCCCCTACAAATATGAAGGTGAACCCATAATATCAGAATATTTTTCAGGGGTGGCGTACATTAATTGTACATGAAAAATCATGAATTGTGGTAATCAAATTACGTAAACTCATCATCCACGATAAATATTATATTAAATCCTGTCTCTTCATGTTTATTTTTGAATTAGCATCTATATATATTAAAATTTGAAAAAAGTTGATCTTATTTATCAATTCTAAAATGTGCTTACGTAGAAAAGTATATTTCCAACATTTTTTGTATATAACTAGGACATACTCTTGCATCGCAAAAAATTTAAAAAATATCTCGTGAGTCTTACAAAAATAAATTAAAAGAAATTATAGATAAACAATATATATATATATATATAATTATGAACAGTATATAAATAATATATAAACAATACATCACTAAATAATCCAATAAAAGTTATACAGTTAATAATTTATGAACAGTGTGACTATATATATATATATATATATATAATGTACCCAAGCGCCCACCTAACTTGATGAAGTAAAATCTGTATGCTACAACAGCAACGTTGGCCACAGTCATATCCATCTTTATAACTTGTGCATGCTATGGGGTGACTGCGTTATATTTGCGTAGTGTTTAATTTGTCTTATCAATTTTAGGTCAATTCTTTGAGATATTTTATTAAAATAAAATTTTAAATGTACTAAAAATAGTAAATTTTAAACAATTGTTCAAAACAATTTAATCTAAACAAAATTTGACAACACCCCTAACTGTAACAACTTGGCAAAAAATTATCAACACAAATGATGATTTAATTGCGATGAGTTATTGCCACAAAAAAAAAATCTGTGATGAGTTATATTTAAAAATGTTTCTTAGATAAAATTTTATAGAAATATTTATTTATAGCATAAATAATAAGCACATTACACAATTTAAATATAAATAAAAAATAATTTTACTTAGATATAATTAATCTAATTTTTATATGAAATTAAACAGATTTATGAAGATCATAATGTTATTTTAACCAAAATTACAAAACTTTTCAATGAGAGTTGGAAAAATTTTTGTAAGACGTTATATAGTGCTCTTTTTTGGGAGCTGGTAAGGATACTTTTAAATTAATTTATATGTTAATTAAAATTAAATCCCTAACATTATCCTAATATATTTAAGAAAATAGATCGCTCTAAGTGTTGGTCTTAAAATTTAAATTTAAATGATCAAAATAAAAAAAACATCTCTTTAATTATTTAGCCAACTTAAAATTATAATCTTAGAAATTTAAATGTGACATTATTTTGAAAAATCTTGTGAAGGTAAGAGGAACCTTTACAACTGTTAATAGTGGTACTCGAAAATCATATATTATTACTTATATTTTTTTTAGGTCATAAGAAATTATTATTACTTGAGCTGCGGAGAGTTACCAGCTTTACACTTTAAAAAGCTCACTCCCTACGCACGTGCAGGGAGATATGGGTGACCCCCACGAGAGATTCTACAGGGTCAGGCCCAAAAGCCCGAGCCCGTCGTAATCAGATACGATAAACCTATCATACTACTTTTCTTCTTTTGACCCATCCATCGATAGGTTTTTTTTTACCTTCCTTGTTACATAATAATATGCAGATTGGACGGCGAAGTTGGTGGAATTATAGTATGTAACACAGTGCACCCGTGAGTCCTGGAGAATCCAACACGTGGCACTTATTCCACTGTCAGTTGAGCCTTTTCGTACAGCCCCCAACATAGAATCTTTCCACGGCACCCCACTGGCCTTTGTAACTTCGTGTCTCACTAAAAACCAGAGGTAAAGTGTAAACAACCAAAAAAAAAAAACAAAAGGGAAAAGCATACAGATGGGGCCCACCTCAGCAGCTTCGTTTCAGCTTCACTTTTCATCCATTTCCCTTTCAGGATATTTCCGTAATTTCATGACCTCGAGTCACTCCCGGGGAGGTTGAGCAAAACGACGACGGTTCCGCTCAACACCGCCGGGCCCACCATTTATATTATCGCATCAGGCAAGTTTACCTTCCGACACCGTTAGATCGCTGTCACTTCATCTCCCAGTCATCTCCACGGTCCATTTTATCTGCAAATTCGTGGGCCCCGTATCTTATCATAGCGTCGGCTGTGACGAATTAATATCACTACAGCGCAGTGGTTGTAGCCTAACCCGGATACCAAAGCCAAGCCACCACGCACCCTACTAGCACAGCAAAAACCAGCCTTTTATTTTATTTAATTATTTAATTTTTAAAAAAGCCAATGATAATAGAGCTTCACGCTGATGATGACCATTGTTCTTCTTCAAGCTCGCTTCGCCTTCACTCACTTTCTCTTTCTCGCCATGAAAATCTCTAAAAGAATATCAATATCAGAGGCTTGAATAGCATCTATATCTTGCTTCGCTTTTGAAAATGGTTTCTCTGGAGGATTCTCACTCCAGTTCCAATCGTTTCCCTTTAACCCGAAGCTATTACTCTACTACCACTTCCGCCAACAATCCTTCCTCCAGAATCCGGCGACACACTGGAAGGTCGATGCGAACCATACGCTCTAATTTCTTTCAAGATGACCATAGCTGCTCCTTCACTGCATCGGCCACCGAGAATTCCACGTGCCTAACGGAAACCATGACCGACTCGGTCATTGACCTCAGGCTCGGCGAGCTTGCATCGAGGAACGACAAATCTGTGAAATCGTCCGCTACGGAGGAGGAGTTGCTTGATCTTTCTCAAGCTTTTAGTGATTTCTCGGCTTGTAGCAGCGATATTTCAGGGGAGCTACAGAGGCTGGCGAGTTTGCCGTCGCCGGAAAATGTGCAGAAAAGTGATGCTGGTGGTGAAGTGGAGCAGGAGGCGGAGCCGGAGCCGTGCCTGGGGTTTCTGCAGAGAGAGAATTTCTCTACTGAGATTATTGAGAGTATTTCGCCGGAGGATCTTCAGCCGACGGTGAAGATCTGTATTGATGGGCTCCAGTCATCGTCGGTTGCTGTGAAGCGATCGGCTGCGGCTAAGCTCAGGCTGTTGGCGAAGAACCGGGCGGATAATCGAGCTCTGATTGGTGAGTCTGGTGCGGTTCCGGCTTTGGTTCCCCTGCTTCGTTGCAGTGATCCGTGGACGCAGGAACACGCCGTCACGGCCTTGCTGAATCTCTCGCTGCACGAAGATAACAAGATGCCGATAACCAATGCGGGAGCTATAAAGTCACTGATTTATGTGCTCAAAACAGGAACGGAGACTTCGAAGCAGAACGCGGCATGTGCGCTTCTGAGCCTTGCGTTGGTTGAAGAAAACAAGAGCTCTATTGGGGCTAGTGGGGCAATACCACCGCTCGTTTCCTTGCTATTGAATGGTTCCAGCAGGGGAAAGAAGGACGCTCTGACGACACTGTATAAGCTCTGCTCTATAAAGCCGAACAAGGAGAGGGCGGTGAGCGCCGGAGCGGTGAAGCCGCTTGTGGAGATGGTGGCAGAGCAAGGGACGGGTATGGCTGAGAAGGCAATGGTGATACTTAATAGCTTGGCGGGGATTCAGGAAGGGAAGGAAGCAATTGTGGAAGAAGGTGGACTAGCTGCTCTTGTGGAGGCGATTGAAGATGGGTCTGTGAAGGGAAAGGAATTTGCTGTTTTGACACTTCTACAGCTATGTGTTGACAGTGTGAAGAATAGAGGATTGCTTGTGAGGGAGGGTGGAATACCCCCTCTGGTTGCTCTTTCTCAGACTGGAAGTGTTCGAGCTAAGCACAAGGTGAGTTTCTAACAACCTGAACATATCCAAATCATAGCCTGAATAATTTGAGTGTACAGACATTATTGGTTTCGTTGAAATCCAATATAGCCCCAGATATATGGTGTGGTTGTGTTAGAAGTCCTTATGCCTTAGATTGAAATCTTGGGAGTTTGTTATGCCTCCTATGATAATAAACATTGCATGGTCAGTTGTAATAAACTGAGATAAAGGTCTACTCTCAGGTACTAAAAGGTTTCTAAAGTCAGTTAGCTTGCCTAGGTAACTTCCATGCCAGTGGCAAAAGCAGTGATCATTTGAGCAAACTTAGAATAGGATAAATTAATCTCTCTCATGATAATTTGCCTATGAGAAGATCTGATTTTACAGAATTTGGAGACAACATGAAATAATATAGTATTTTGATTGAAAACTTGAAGTCATTGAAACTTTCCTTCATACCTTATGCATAATCAGGCAAGCGATGGACACGGTTTTCAATATTGGTTGTGCAATTTTTTGTTTAATCAATATGCTTTCGTCAAAGTTTGGTGATTTATATCCTAAAGATCAGACGTATTCTTTTTCCTTCTTTATTGAAGTTTCTGGTTGGTTTTGCAGGCTGAAACACTTCTTGGATATTTGAGAGAATCAAGACAAGAAGCATCCACTTCAAGTCCTTAGAGAAGTAGTTACTGCCTAGGAAGGTAATTATACGATGTAATTTGTTTTTGTATATATAGTGGTTTTTATTATTTGTACAGTGTGGCGAAAATAGATGTGTGTTGAAGTTAGAAGAAGCTAGCGGGCCGTAGACTGACCCTTAGATGTATGGATTTAACTAGGTTTTGGGATTTTGCATTCCCCTATTCAATTTGTTATGTTTTCGCGATTTACATGGTTGTCTTTGGGTTTGGGTTGATGCGGTGAGGTTTGGGTAACTTTCTTATATCACGTTTGATGACCCTAGTTTTGTGGAAAAGGGTTACTGATTGTATGTTTTTATTTTTGCCAAAGTGAAGGTAGAGTTTGTAGTTGTACTACTTGGAATATGTTAGTCCATAATTTTTTTGGGGACAAAATGGAGCTCTAATTTCGTAAATTTGGTACTTCTCAAATGTTTTCTATACAGGCTATAAAAGAACTTAAGTCTGTTTCCATTGAATTTTTCCTTTGGCGTCTTCACCACCCGCGATATTACACTCACCTGAAGTGGTGTGTTCTTGACGATAAATCTGTCTGTCTATGCAGAAGTACACATCAATTTTCGTAGCCGCGATTTTTTTATTCGTTGCTTGTTTGCCAGGAAAAGTTTGGGAATGTAAATTTTGAATCTTTCCTTCACATTAGCACGTGAATGTTGAGATTGAGAAATTCTCAAGTACAGCTCTTGTAAAGAGATAATAAGAATTCATCAAAACAGGTGTGGATCCTCACAATTTGTAACACCTCTTTTTTGAGTCTTCAATGGCTTCCTCTACATATTTTTGGTGCAACGCTACTTAAAACTTGTCATGATTTTCAGGAAAAGTTGGAAGAAAACAAAATTCAATTTGTTCTGGCTAAGAATGACATAATCGGGAAGCCAGCAACCATCCCTTTTTATTGCGCATCTGTCAAGGCACAGTTGCCTAGCACTTAGAATTCTCTATCGTGACCAATTAAATTGTGATGTTCAATCAATTTCTTAGAATAATAAAAATCGGAAATCAAAATAATAACAGAAAACCAAAATTAGGGAAATCATTTAACAAAAATGGTTGGAAGAAAGTGGATGTAGAGTCTGAAAAAACCAGAGTTTTCGAGAATTCTATGATTTCTCTCTCACGGCTGCTGAATGCCTGACTTTAGGTTGTTCATGGTAGATAGTCGAAGATGTGAACCCACACCACGAGAAGTATGAGGGGGACCACCGGAAATATTAGGTTAGTGTGGAAAAATTTTGAAGTACATTAGACTTACAAAGATCGAGTTAGAATAAATATATTAATATATATTCATAATTAATTTAAATTTACCTATCATCTATAAATTAAATCTGTCTAAACGTTTCCATTGAGTGAATATATGAACTAATATATGAACTAGAATATAATGATGGCGTAGGGTCCCCACAGCTGCTTGTCTTTGTTGTAAAGGGGCTTACCCAATGCATGCTACCATATGAGCATCATCCAATTTGCATATGCGATTCGGTATCATAGCCAAACAGAGCGCACCTTGCAGGTCAACCCCACCAAAGATTACATCATCTTTGTACATTTTTTTCCCTTTATCTCACATCACTATCTTCATTTTTAATTTTTCTCTCTACCCTTTCAAATCTTACTCGTCATTCATAATAATAACTTAGTAGCTGGCGGAGCAGGTATGTTTTGTCCTGCTGCTTGTTTAGATTGTTGCACTTTCAAATCATCAAGTTTGAATAAACATGTGTCGGTGGCTTTTATCTATCATTATGCACTTTAAAAGCATAGTGTTTTGTATATATTTGATTGATGCTTGCATCAAAAGGCCAAGCTGTTTAGGTGAGTGGTAGTAGTTTCTCTTCTCTTAAGCAAAAACATGAGCTTGCTGGGTCATCCATCGTACCGGAACTCACCAAAACTAGAGTGGTTGAATTTTCATGTCCTCTATAAGTAATCTACTGCCTTGAACGTATTTTACAGAGTATAAGATTTAAGTAAGATTTTTAAGTTGTTATTATATTATTTTTTAATAAAACATAATATGTGAAGTAAATTCTTAAAAAATCCAATCGTGCATTATTGAATTATAAAAATATTCATTTACTATATTTTTATTGAAAACTTTGATAACAAACATTTCTTTTTGCAAAACTTAAATTCAAAATTGTTTTCAGACTATTTTCTATCTAAATTACCAAAAAGAAGAAAAGGAAACAACTAATCCTACAGGTTGAGAATCGGAATATCTGATGTGCCCTCCAAACTAATTTTATCTATGGACATGGTAGACTTAGTTTTACAATTAATTTGTCAAGAAGAGTGAGCACTTAACCTTTTTTTTTTTTTTTTTATATTTTTGATGAGCAAAAGACAGATTGTAGCATTAGGGCGAGTCTCGATCATTTTATTCCTTGGTGAATGCCAACTTAAATATCTATGTGTTTCAGTTTTACATGCCTTGGTCATGGATTCAGGATCGTGCGAGGAAATCAAGAATGCATAGGCCAAAAATGAGATTGCCACAAGAGAAGTCAATTCTTTTTTTTTTTTTTTTAATAGTGAGGAATGATATATTGATATTATAACCCCAAGGGCAAAGGCGCAAAGGCCATATAAAGAGTAGTTTTAACAAGGCTCTCAAATCAGCCGAAAAAATAATAGGCTTACTCTTCATAGAGTAACAAAGGACCCTGGATCTTTTGCGCACTGCATATCACAGAGGTGAAAAAAAATATATTTACAAATAATAATAATAATAATAATAATAATAATTACAAAATTATAGAACCAAAACACAAGTTCAAAGAGGCAATATGTTCCAACTTTTGACCCAAGGACCCAATGGAACACATAGCTTGGTTCTATAATCAAGGCCCGAAGGAAGCAATGGCCTACTATTAGTACAAGGCCCAAAGTTTGGAGAACCCTTCTGCCATTTCCCTTCGAATATAGTCAGCTGTGTCGTGTTCGGAGGAACAGAGAATATTTTAGTGGAGTTTTAGTCTTAGGATTTGTTCACCCTTACTCGAAAATGAATGATTTTTTGTGTGCATTTTCTATAATTTTAGTTGTCTTATGAATGAACCGGATTCTTTGCAAAATTCGGTCCAATTTGAATTATTTAAATTTAACTTGAATGATTTAAATTTTATAAAGATTTTTTGGCATATAAACTATTATTTTTTAATAATGAATTAATTATAAAATTATTTTTATTTTACACTTTACGTCTCATAAAATAAAAAAAAATCCAAAACGGTTCAGATGTCCCATGTTCCACATGGCCCCGTGCGTCCTTCTGAATTGGGTCATTGTATGATGCTTTCATTGCGTCCTCCCCTCAACATTCAACCAGCACTGGAGCATCCTGTATTCCAACCATGGAAGTAACAATTCACGAATCCCATCACCCACACAACTACTCCAAATTCCTCTTCTCTATTTCAGGGTTCTTCATCCACCCTCAACTACAAACTCTCTGTTCCATACCCATCGCCCAACTCCAACGCCTTGCCCACTACTTTCATCTTCACAACTCACCACTCCCCTGAAATCTTCCAGTCCAATAACTATCCTCAAGTCTCGCCCAAGGTTGTCGGCGACATATCATTAGGAGACTCTGTGGTTTCATTTTGCTTTGAATCATCGAAGACGCATGATCCAGTTGAACTTGCCGAAGATCAGCCTCAAGACCTACACACTTTCAAACCATTAATGCCCGAGTCAACTCATTCTGACATGGCCGAGTCAGCGACCGCAATCGTACGCGATTCTGAGGTGTCAAGAGAACAACCATCGTCCAACCTGAAAAGGTTAATTCAGCAAATGCCGAAACACCCTGATACACCTGGGACCCAATGTCTGAACCGGCAAAGAAGGCGCTGAAATTCGATTTGGTTGACAAATGCTCTGTTCTTGTGGGCGTTTTGTTGACTTACATTGTAGTTGAAGATGCTGAAATTCCTGAATTTTTAAGCAAAGATGGTCCATTTCCAGGTTTGACTGCATTGAACCTGTGTTTCAATCAACTCGTAGGTGGTTGCCTTCGAGCTTGTCCGGTAGTTCAATATAGCAACTATGGGTGAATGGGCAAAAGAGTGATTCTAAACTTTATGGTACTCTTGCAGTGTTACAGAACATGACCTCACTGAGACAAATTTGGATTCATGGTAATTCCTTTACTGGTCCTATTTTTGATTTGTCGAACCATGATCAATTGGGGGATGTGAGTTTAAGGGATAACCAGTCAATTGGTGTTGTTCCATCTTCTCTTATGGCTCTTCCTAGTTTGCAACGTGTGAATTCAACTAATAATTATCTTCAAACACCAATGCCTAAGTTTAAATCAGGGATAGCCATTTAGTTCTTTAGTAAATGCTTTATTGTCTCTGGCTGAACCTTGGGGTTATCCCTCGAACTTTGCTAAAAGTTGGAAGGGTGTTTCCGTGAGTAGAAATATATCCGTTGTGAATTTTCAGAACATGGGTCTGCCTGGTACTATTTCTCCTAGTTTTGCTAGCCTCACATCTGTAAAAAAGGTTGCTTCTTGCTAACAATGATCTCATTGGTACTATGCCAAGTGAGCTTACTAGTATGCCTCTTTTGCAAGAGCTGGGTTTTTGGATTCCAGGAGCACAATCATGGCATAAACACAAATTGACAGGTGAGCTATTTGAGGATGCTGTATTTTGTAATGAAAATTTTTATCTCCTAGATAGAGGTTTTAATATCTGGCAAATCAACGGTAAAACTATCTACTCTGTTCATTTTGGATCATTGTCTGAGCTAGAAATACAGTTTCATGAAATAAAAATGCCAGAGATGCCACAGTTCAATGAAGTGATAATATTAGAGAGGCATGCAGGAAATCGCACTTTAAGATATCTTGCGGAGTCTTGAGTCTTGTGCGGAGGTTTTGCTTATTTGTAGATATTTCAACCCCAAACATGTGCTTGCGACACACAAATTTGAAATATATTCACTGGATCTTTGTCAGTCATCTTGGAAGAAGGTTGAGGATTTGAGGGATCCTTAAGGCTTTGCTGTGAAGTTTTACACTAGAAAGGGTAACTTGACCCAGGGGGAGACAACTTCCCTGTCTTCTTCATCCGTGATTTGAAGGCGAAGTTCAATAATTTGTATATGAAGACATACTGCTTTTTCACTGAAGTTGTGGCAGACCTTCCTGCGGGTGAGATAGTTGATGTGCCATTGGCACAAATAGGTAAAGGCCTTGCAGAATGTTACTTAAATCGTTTGAGTAAGAAGGGGATCACGGTGAAGAATTTCAACAGCTCTGAAGTTCAAAGCGATAACGCAACTATAGAAATTACAAGGTGCTACAAGGTGAAAAATGCTCATCTACTCTGTGTTCCTGGTGATATTGTCAAGGCTGGGAAGACCCTTTTAAAGATAATAGTTAATGAGTCTTCGTTCCCGACAGTCATTTTAGAGATCCAGAAAATGAAAAGTCACCTAATTCTGATGATAAAAAAGGTAAATGAGGTGGAGTTCTATTAACAATTGGGATAGACGTAAATGCTGTATGTGGAACTGGAAAAGATGGCAGGGTGTTAAAAAGAAGATGTGCTCAATAATGCTGTCAATAAAGGAATCATTCAAGATCCATTTGTTTCCTTCAATGCTGAATATGGAAAACAACCTCGGGTTGTGGAAGGAAACAACTGTGATGCAACAACTAAATTTGAATGGACTTCTGAATACAGGATAGTTCCCAGTAGGGGATTCCAAAGAGCAATGGTAAAAACAATGTCTATGGCTGCCAAAGTCCCACATTTCCATTATGTAGACGAGATATTCTGTGATGCCTCAGTGGAGCTTGAAACATCTTTTCAGAATGATAATACTTCTCCAGATGTCAAGCACACTTACTTCCGTTATTAATTAAATCGCTTTAATGGCCCTCATAAAGTACCCCTTAGTGAATAGTTGCTTCAATGAGGAGTCAGTGGATGTCATCATCAAAGGATCACACAACATAGGAATTGCTATGGGTACTCCATACGGTATAGTTGTACCACACAAAAAATATTCAATTTCTTTCCATCTTGTAGATAAACAAATAACTGTCAAGGCTGCAACAATTGGCATTGGATAACAAGCTCAATCCTGAAGATATATGTGGTGGGACAATTACTTTAAGCAATATTGGAGCAATTGGTGGGAAGTTTGGCTCCCCACTTCTTAATCTGCCGGAGGTATACACACTTTTACAGGAAATTCTTGGTTTACTCAGACAAGGAGGTGTTGTTGACAAAATATCTTCTCAGCTTTCACAATGGGCATCAAGGAGGAATGAAACAGTTTATGATGTAATTTTTCTTTTGTTCCTTGTTATCTATATCAACTTTGAGGACAGGGTTGATCTGAAGAGGAAGGCAATGTTACAACCCTTGGCCTAAGGCCCACAAGGGATACACAACTTGGTTCCATCATCAAGGCCCAAAGGAAGCCATGGCCCACTATAAGCACCAGCCCCAAAAAGTGGATGAGCTCTCTCCCTTCAGTTGGGTTTGTGGTGTCTGGAGGAGCAGAGAAGATGTTAATGGAGTTTTAGACTCGGGAGTTTATCCTTACTCAATATGGGATTTTTTTGTTTGCATTTTCTATGATTTTAGTTGTCTTCTGAATTGGGATCATACCACAATACACTATTTAATAAATACTAAACAACATTACAAGAAAATAAACAGAACATATTACTAGTATTACAATTAAACAAATAACATAAAATTTTTTTAAAGATCTTCAAAGAGAGGCAA
Source organism: Erythrophleum ivorense (assembly GCA_026724425.1). NCBI lineage: Eukaryota > Viridiplantae > Streptophyta > Magnoliopsida > Fabales > Fabaceae > Erythrophleum > Erythrophleum ivorense. The sequence goes on from JAIUCV010000003.1 coordinate 7,964,415, forward strand.
TGCACCTCTTAAGAATCTGAGGGGGTTTAGTCTATAACATAGTCTTCAAAAGCCTTTTTTCTAACCCATTTGGCCCAAGCCGCCTTCATCTTCTTCTCTCTCGTGTCTTTCATTATCTTTTCTTTTGCTCTTTAGTAAAAAAATTCAACTTCAAAAAAGCCACAGTATCACTATGTACAATTTAATTCGTGGCAAAATTGAGTTCTAGGAGTAGAGGCTCCCCATGTGTCATCAATGGCCTTGTTGTCACATGGTTTTCAAAGTGATGTATTCATTGCAACGAACATATTAGAATTTTATCCATGAGCTTCTAGTTCAGGATGAACAAAACATTCGCATTGTCAAGAATGGGATTCGAACCCATGCCCTTTCGGACCAGTACCTGAAACTGGCGCCTTAGACCAACTCGGCCATCTTGACTTCTAGGTGATGTGATCTCTAAATTATTATAAATCTCTTTTTTAATACAGAACGAAAAAACTATAAAATAATACAAAGAAAGATGAACATAGACAAAGTTTAACCATTTTTTTATATTATTATCATCATATTTTTTGATAAAATTATAATATATATAAATAAAATTATTTTTTTAAAAATTAATTATATAATGATAAGTTATAAAAATTATATATTTTTGTAAAAAATTAATACTTGTCATGTTATTATTAAAAAATTATATAATTATCATGTTTTAATTAAAAAATGATATTAAAGATATAAATAATTTTACATAATTTATTTTTTACGGATAAATATATACATAACAAACCTATTTTAATTTAATGATTTTTTTTTTTTTAAAAAGAATGAACGCATTGCAAGATTAATATAATCCATTGATCAGTTTGTGTTGTGTATAAGAGACAGTTAACATATTCTTTGAGACCAATATCACAATTTACTATTTTTTTCATACATGAATCAGAAAAAGAATTTGCAGGAAACTTCCTTCAGAAATTTAACACCAATAGATACCCTTTTCAAAAATTGAAGAAATCATTTTATATATAAGTAAAGACATCAGCCGTCTTGGTTCTATTCTTAATTAAAAACTACTAACAAATAAGTTTTGCCCAAAAAAGAAAAAAAAACTGTTTCCAGATTAGTTTGAAAAGTCTAATTCATAGACATTGTACAAATTTGTTCATAGTTTAGGCTTTAAATTTTGGATTAAACATCATACAACTCTTTGATAGAACTACTTATTTTGAAAGTCCTGTTTTTTCTTATGCTTCCCAAAATCATGTTAAAATTTGCACCTAGCTCAGTCAATAGACCATTTCAACTTTAAATAAGCTTACGTTGTTAGGAAAAAAATTCAGAAATCAAAGCCTTTGAACTTGAAGTGTAAACAAAACTCAGACCCACTTCCAAATTAAATATTCTAATAGTAATACCATGTTAAGAACTACTCCACTAAAAAACCTAAATGGTTAAGCAAAAATCATGATTAGTTTCATCATATTCTGACAACCTTCTCTTTTGTACAAGCAAGTTCTAATATTATTTGCAAGATATATAACTATGGCTATGGTTGAAAAAAAATAGAAACCTTACACCATAGATGCATTCTAGAGATAGACATAAACATTGTGACGCTTGACAGAAAAGCACTACGATCAATCATATAATTCATAAATGAAGTTTATACAGGCACAAGAAAAGAAATTGTGTAGAAAGATGTATCAGCAAACTTGTTCTTTATAAAACCCAGATGAACATCCATTGATAATATCACACTGATAAATCAGCAAAGTATTTCTTACAGTCTGTGAAATCAAAACACTGAAAAGGAGAAAAGAAAAACAAAAGAACATACAGTCTGGCAACATGACTCAAATCTACAGCCAAAGGAGAGGAAAGGAAGGAAGAAAGGGTTGAAAAGCGAAAGAACAATAAGGAAAGAAAGGGAGGTCTGTTAGTTTTATGTATTGCTCTGACAATGGAGATGAGCATCTTTATGGCAATTCTAACAAACTCCATAACCTCTGATTATACATCTTAGAACCCCAAGAAAGAAAACCTATATTTCACTCAAGCTCAACCCATAAGAGTGAAGCACTTGTAAGTGCTCGGTATTTGTAAGTTCTTCGAAACAGGCAAGCGGATTAGGGCCAATGAAGTTTGAGAAGCACAAAAGTATCTCAAAAAAATTCAGTTATGCTTTCCATATTCAGTCACCTTCTACTGCACCAGACATTCTTCTTCACTGTAACATCTACACATCCATCTCATAACCTTCCTAGGCAGCAATTCCTGAAGAAAAATGTGTTTGCAAGAACGTGAATAACTTTGTATTGCCATTGATTCAAACTCAAATAAAACAAAGACATGTATAATGAAGTGTCCAGTAAGGTATTAAAAAATTGACAGCAAGTCAGCAACAGAAACACAGCTTATACCAATTTGAATTCTGAGTTATACTCCATTCATCTATCTCCTAGTCTATCTCACTGCACTCCGCAAGTTTGTTCAAGTCTGAAACTTAATTTTTATTATTATTTTGCAAATTGTCATCTGACGCACAGGCTCAGGCAAACACTTGAACTACTATAATCCTAACATGGCTAATTATCACCACAGAACCAGCATTCAACCATGGCTAAATATGCCAGATCACTGGAATCACAAAAGTAGACCCTAGTGTTGGTGGCTTTTAGTGTCAATTACAAAATGTTCTAGTGAACACATCACAATCTGTGAGATGAATTAAAAAACAAAGAACGTTGAGCTTCTCTTGTATACTTGCTTTTTGGAGCCAAAATCAGATCCACGCTTCTAAATATAGCTATGCCAAGAAAAATAGAAAGCCTTAAAAAGAAACAGTAAGATTTTTTTTTTTTTGACTTTGATATGATGATAAGAAAGAAACACATAGTACCTCTATTTGACTGTATTGGCAACAGCATAAGCCCCAATGTGGCCACCAGAGCTTTTGCTCATCAAATCTGAAACAGCATTTCCAAGGTCATAACCAAGAGAACCAGTGTCTTCTAGTTCTGAAGGTGATGCTCTCCAAGTGTGCTCACCAAAAAATGATCCAGCTTCGTAAATGTCTTTATATGCCTCATCATAATTGCCATTTGATAGAGCATATGATGACGCTGATTCAGCAATGGCTTCACTACCTTGTCCGTATCCTACTGCTTTTGGCCTAAAATTAACATCTCCAGCGCCATAGTTAAGACTGCCCTTACCAGAGCCAGAGCCGACAGTTCCAGCTTGATCTGCGCTAGGGGAGGAACTCCACAGTGTTCCAATATTACCAAAAGAACCCATGCTTGAATTCTGACTTCCATACCTAAGAAAACCATCAGAATTTGTAGGGTTAGTAGCATAGTTAAGATTTTCATTCCCCCACAAATTCTGATTCGTTGAACTGTTGCCTACACTTGTACCAGTATACCCCATGGCACTATGGTACCTGCTTGAATTTCCATTATACGAAGGGTTCAATGCTCGTCCTAAAATGAGGGTAGAAGTTAAGTTTGAATTTCCATTTTGACTAAATGCTGGCTCAAAATTGAATCCTGTCCCGTAACTAGGACTTAATGGAGGATATCCATTCCGACCAACAGTGACAGGACTAAATCTGCCATCTGCTCTAAGTCCATGCCCTCCGACCAAGCTTGGATTATATCCCTGAATGAAACCACTAGAAAAGCCACTTACTCTACTTAAACCATAGTTACATCCAGCTAATTGGCCTCTATTTGGACCCGGGAATAATTCCTTTGGAACAGCCCGCTTAACCTCAACCATTTTACCATTCAGTTCATGAAAAGTTTTATACAGAACTTTATCCACTGCTTCCTCAGAATCATAGGTGATGAATCCAAAACCTCTTGGCCTTTGAGTGTTATGGTCATACATCACAACTACATCTGTAATTGTTCCAAATTGATCAAAGTACTTCTTGAAGTCACTCTCAGTAACTGTGGATGCTAGACCTCCAACAAATATCTTCTTGGTGCGGGTAGGACCAGGTGATCCATGAATGCTGCTGTTGCTTCTGCTCAAAATGTTCTGATCATCTCTAGGGACGGCCTTTTTTGCTTCAACCTGCATATGGAATGCATGAAAATCATATTCAATGAAACATATTTATAGACTAAACTAATAAATAATTAGAAAGAAAGACCATGAGTCAAGATTTTGGGTAGAAAGAGCTTAAACTAATAAATAATTAGAAAGAAAAACCATGAGTCAGGATTTTGGGCAGAAAGAGCTTGTTTTAGCACGATGCAAATTATGGACTTCAGAGTTTCATTAACAACTTAGCCTCTTACAGATTCAGTTCATAAAATCTTCCGATTATTCAATTTGAAAAATGAATAAGTAACAGACTATTTCAGTTATCAGTATTAAAGTTTAAAACTAAGGAGAAAGAGCTTCAAGGTCTTCTTTCCATGAATATGTCAATTCCCCAATCTGTGTCCTATAATTTCTGAATAAATGGTTCAGCAACTCATATCCGATCACCCTTGAACAGGAAATCACATGGCTAGTATATTTTTAACGAAGATTCACCTGTAGCCAGCCTACTGGAACACAAGAACATGAGAAACACTCAAACCCTTCCTTGGTCCAAATGTTGCAAAATACACAATCTTCGAATTCCAAATTCCAATAGATTATTTCTTGTACGTGTTTCAACAGATGGCCAGAATTTCGTACTACACTTCGTTTTTGTCAGTCTTAAATATTGTGCTTTCTAAATAAAGGCTTGGCATATACTGCCCTAACATCTTCTGGCACTTGTTTGCTTCCAACATATTTGTCCCTCTGCTGCTATCTTGTCAACTATTTTTTGGAATTTCTTCTATAATTCACAACATTTAAACTTGCATCAAACGTGAACACGTGATAACGGATCTCATTTGAAATACTTAATGCTCAATTTATATCATAAACAAAGCAAACCCAAACCCGTACTTCAGATTTCCCTCTTTCCCAGTCATATAGTAACTGTTAGCATCTCTTTACCTAAAACTGTGTACCATCATAATGCAACACACATTATCAAATATGCACTTCAGTCTTGAATCTTGAGGGGGCATCATCGTTTAACTTATCAGAAAAGCAAGCGATGTAATAGTGATGCATGGAAGATGTTTTGGGACAAAAATATATTAACAGAGATGGCAAACTGGAACTTACAGTTCTACCATCTATGACATGCTTTTCCATAACAACCCGTTCAGCGACAGAAGGATCAGAAAAAACAATAAATCCGAAACCACGGGCACGCCCTGTGGTCCGATCCTTCATTATCACTGCTTCCACAACATCTCCAAAATTCTGGAAGTACTGTCTGAGTCGTTCTTCACTTGTGTCCCATGAAATTCCACCAATGAAAAGTTTGCCAGGGTCCATTCCCATTCTGCACTTCCGTCAATTACATTTCTAAGAAGAATTAATGATGAAAAAAAAATCTAAAAATGACATATTTCTTCTCCAACACCAGTGAAAACGTATCCCAAAAATAGAAATGGCATAAACAGATTGGATCCAATCATTTACTCGTGATTAGATTTTATCGTAGTACTTCAATAGCGTATTCGCTTCAAAACTCCCAAGACAATATAAATTCATCTAAACAGGCAGCATCGGACAAAGAACATCATAATGTGGAATGAACAGAAGAAAAAGAAAAAGACAGGAAACTAAATCTACGTTTTCGAAGAACTGACAGAAAACTATGATATTCTAGACGTCAGATGAGAAACTATCATACTATGATTGAGTCCAGGAACATCGGACCTTTCATCAAACAATTATCGATCAACCCACAATCCAAATTTCCAAAAGCGAAGCAAAAACATCGAAATTTAATATGGAAAAAGTTCAACACCAAACTCTGAAAGTCATTTGAATGAAATTGAGCAAAAAAAAGATTGGCAAAGAAAAACTCACCAAATGAAGACAACCCAGATGAAAAATTGATACAATCTAAGATCTGAGAGAAGGCATAATAAGCAGAGAGGGCGAGAGGCCCTCTTTTTTTTTTTTTTTCTTTTGTTTTCTTTCTTTCTTTTTGGCTTACAATTACGGTTGATTCAAGCAGATAAATATATATAATGAGTGAAAGCTGTGTATCACAGAGAGGAAGAGATATGTATGAGAAAAGCAATTTGTATCTGTTATATATATATATATATATATATATAAATTTGGAGAGAGAGGTTTGTTTGTCTATCCTCTATCGGGTAAGAAAGTTACAAGCGAGAGACGATGGGGACAGCCCAAGTTTAAACTTGTATCAAAAAGTTTCTTTATTTTTTTTTCCCTTTCTTGTAAGAAAATCATTGATTAATCTAATACCCTATTGTGTTATTGAATTGTTTTTCTCCAATAGCCATTGGTCCATTTTGAAAAATCCAAACTTATTTTATTTTTAACCAAAACAATATAAAAAAGCACTTGTTTTCTATTTTTTTAATTATATGTATTCCTGTAAGATTCTCCTCAATATGAAGGTCCAAGCTATCATCCCAATATTATATTCAACTAATAATTTAGGGTAGTTAGCTTTTTATGGTTTTAACTTCGAATACATTTTTTTTTTGTGCAATGTAGTATACTGCTAAAGTTAAGTCTATGAAATCTATAGTTTAGTTATAATCACGTGGCACTGGTTTAATAGTTAAAAACAATATTTTGGACTTTGATTATTCGAATTCAAACTTTGAAAACGAGCTTCCATCTTCTATTATGCTTGGAACACAGCATGCTGGCAAGAGGATTATTATTATTTTAAATACCTCCTCTTGCACAACACGAATGCTGCATAATAGAGAATTTCTTTTCCTTAAAAATAATACTAAAGAATATTTATTATCTCAAAGCGCCATATGTAATAATGTGCTTTTAAGATTGATCGATAAAAAATTTAATCTCAATTGACATGCAAAATTACTTGAAGATGCCCGTATTATATCCTTGATAAATATTAAAAAAATCCTAAGGTTCTAGTATAACTCAAATCCTTCTTTACTTATATGCAATTGCATTTACTAAAATTCAGGGTTAAAAAGTATATTTTAAGCAATTAAATTAATACACATGATTAAATTTAATTGACATGTTATTAGAAAATGGGAATCAAATATAATTAAGTTGAAACTAGAACTTATTATGGACTGAATGGTAGATTTAATTTTGCAATTTTTCTAAGAAATTCAATTTTTAAATAATCTAATTTGCAATCAGATCTAGCTGAAACCAAAAATAGAATCTATTTCCATTGCTTGAGGTCAAAGAAACAAAGAATTAGATGAATTAGACATGGTATTTCTGAAAACTACACTTTTAATTATTTTGTGGTAATCAAATGAACAATTACATGATAGATTGTTTTCGGATGAGTATTTTCTATCAAGTTTGGCATTTGTTACCACTCAGTATATATATTGATTATGAACTGTATTTAAAATTTTATCTAAATTATTTCATGTGGAAAATGACATGAATTTCGAGGTGAACCGGCAAAACCAAGTAATACAAATGGTGGAATAGGCACAAATATTAAGACAGATTTGTGTTTTACAACAAAAATTCCTTCCTATCAACTTTGAATATAAAAATAAATAAATAAATAAATAAAGTAGGGTAAGGGGTGATAGACAGAAGGGATTGCTTGTACAACCACTCATCCAAAGAATACCACAGGTAGATCAAGCAACATATATTTTTGCATCATGCACGTGCATTATGTTATTGGCTATCGCTTTACAATTTTGGCATCACAGCCACAAATACGTTATATTCTCTCTCTTCTTTTATTATTATTATTTTTTAAGCATTTGCATAATATTCTTAACTTTGCTTTATATAAATATTTATTAAACTTTCAATCTAGCTCTTCGTTTTTTTTTTAAATAAAAAACTCTTTAAATGTTTAATTTAAGGCTTTATCTGTATACAACTAATTACAGCAAAGGTCATAATTATTAACCTTGGAATGGTAGGTAGAAATCTTTTTAGGTAAGTTTAATTTTAATAAGTACATCATGTGAATTATAAATAGACACTTAAATGTAAGCATGTTAGGATATTTATCAATAAAATTCATTTTTAATATATGTATATGTTTACTTATAATTATTTTGATTTACTTATTTTAAAAATTGACTTCAACAAAATATCTGCTATATATTTCATGACTCATGTTAACATAAAAGAACTTTTCTTTTAATATATTAAAATTGAAGGCTATAGAAAAAAAATTACTTGATGAATGTAATCAAATAAATAGGACAAATCTGAAACAATTTGCAAGATGGAAGTAGGGCTTTGGTTTAGATTAATAATAATATAGTGATATACAAAGAATGGGATTTTGTGATAGCAACGTTTTGTTTAATTAGAAAACCAACCAAAAAAAAAAAGGACGAGTAGAAAATAGAGTAAAATATTCAGATCTTTTTTTTAAATATATATATAAATCTTTCGTAAGACAAAAGGTTAATTTATACTTTAGTCCAATTTAGAATTTTTTAACCAAAATATCCTTTATTAGATCTAAATACATAACTTTTTGACTAAAAAAAAATTAAATAGTATGTATTTTAGTGAAAAAAATTTAAAATTAAACTAAAATATCAGATAACTTTTTATTTTAAAGAAATTATATATATATTAAAAATAAAAAAAAATATTTGTATAATTTCAGCAAAATTTTTAAAAAAATTGAGGTAATTTATTCTAAATCATAATGAGCAAAGAAGCAAGTAGCGGAGGAGACATTGAGGATAGGTAAGACTTCTAAGAATTGTGAAAGGGTAACTACTCATGATATATCATGTAGACTACAGTTTTTCTTGTAAAATTGGTAACATTATTTGACTTTCAAGTCCTCATTTTGATTTATTTGAGAGTTAAAGTGTAGGTCTTAGACGTTTGAAAGAAAAAAACAAAAAGAGAGAGAGAGAGAGAGAGAGAGAGAGAGAGACTCTTATTACTGAAGTTTACAAAACATGCATGAAGCTGGACCACAGTTGAAAATATCAAAATGAAATTGTTTTGCTGCTAAGAAAGTGAAGAAAAGAGGAGGCACGCGACATATCCTGAAAGCCAATGAATTTAGTCTGTTTAAGGCAACTTTCCTAGTACCAAATGCAATGTCCTGCCTTTTTGTTTGTTGAGGTTTAATGCTTGTACTTGAACAGGGTAACAGTGGACAAATATCACACAATCACTCGCCAATCTTTGATCAATTAATTGAAAAAAATTTGTGGGTAATTTTAGAGAGAATAAATTTTTTAAACAATACATCTATTATTATTATTATTATATTTTGAAATTATTGAATTATAAATTATAAACTGAAAAAATTAATCCTTTTGAAAAATAAATTTTTTCATAAAATTATTTAAAAGATATTAAGTACATTCGTTGCCTTAAACATAGATTCAAAGAGTTAATTAGTAAAAGAATAATAAAATAGAAGTGTTACTAATACACTCATTTCTTTATAAAAAATAAATACCAGACAAATAAATTGTTTTGATTGTAAAAAAACGACGAGCTACAATCAGTGAATATTAAAAAAAAATTAAAGCACATTTTTTTTAATATCTTTATTATCAAGTTCTTAAATAAAACTATAATTTATGTAAAAAATCATTTGAAAACCAAATCGTGTAATAATGAGTTATTAAAATCATATGTTTATCATGTTTTAATTAAAAAATTTTAATTATATATATATATATATAAGTACACCTAACATTTTCGGTCAAATTATTATCATAATTTAAAAAGAGTTGGTAAGAAAACAAAAATTTTTTAACCGACCTATATAATTTTTAAAGGTAGTGATTAAGACATCTACCATTAAATATGACTTTTTTTTTTTTAATGCGTTGATCCACTCATCTCTTAACCTAGAAATTTCTAGGAAACCATAAGATTGCATTATGTCATCTTTATTTTCAACCATTAACATAATGTGGAGAAGAAAGGGGATTGCTTTCAAAAAGGGGATGAAGAGAAGAAGACAAAAGAGTTAATAGATGAAATTGATGTTGAACTATATTCCAAATGAAGCTTACCTCGTGACAGATAACTAAATGAACCTAATTGCTAAATGGGTGGTTCCTATGCATTGCGAAACTTTGGAACTATTTTTTAATTTGCAATTTTCCATAATGGGGTTTCCTTTTTCATATTAAAGACATTTTAAATAATTGATTCGCACGTGCCGCATAATAATATTAATAACAATAATGTTGGATGGGGTCAACTGTCTCCTTGATTCCTAGCTTTTGTGATAAGATTGATGGACTCTTAAATGCTGCGCAAATTACATTAAACCAATAATAACAAAATCATCAATTAAAATGAAGATATGATGATAATAATTATTATTTTAATATATTGTTGCATATTGAACAATTATCTTAAAAATTATTCAAATTTATATCATTGTTAATTTGAATAGAGATATGATATTGGATGAGTGTTTGATTAGGAACAATAATGGATTAACTATTATATTGTTAATAAAATCAGACTATGTGTTGAACGATTAAATTACCAAGCTTTAATTATTAAATTATTGGTTAAATTAGTTTATTTTAAATTAGTCATAAAGGTATTTTAATATTTTGATAAATTAATATTAAATATAATATTATAATACAATTATCAAATTTCTATAAAACGATAATAAACAATTAATTTTTGAAGAAAAAGATAGGATCTAATTCTATTTAGTTATCCCAAGAAACCGATTCACCAATTTAATTGTCGAATCAATTCAAATAAATCTGGTTGAAGTGTAAAAATGATATAATTATTAGAATTAGAGATGTTCAATCTTGACTTGTCCAGTCATAAATTGAAGTTGCGCCAATTGGATCGAATCTAATGAACATGATTATGACAACCCACCACATGAATATTTCAACCACAAAACAAATACCTTAATATTAAAATTGATCGCAATTTAATTTTTGGATTTTATTCTACATAATTAAATTAAAAAAAAATCATACTCACAATCAACTCCACTTCAGAAAACACCTATTCCAAAATTGAAGTAAACGTTGAGTATGAATGTTTATATAGAACAACTGTCATTCATTTTCTTCGTTGTCAAGTTTTTCCTTTTCCTCTCTCTTCCAAGCATAGTTTACTTAAGTATATTTGTTTTGGAGCTAAAATATACACAATATTTGTTTCTTTTCAGTTTTTGGGTAAAGGACTGCGCATTACGTATTTTAAACGGAATAATTATACGAATAATGTTAAATATGTTAATTTTATATTTGTATATAAATAGTTCTATCTAAATTCAATCTAAAAATATCTATTAGCAAAAATATATAAGTCTTAAATAATAAACAAGTCGGGTAAATACAGCATTATGTACAGGAATCATATAAGTCTATTATTTCATTATTCTTGTAGTAATTTCTCCTCCTGCTAATTTTTCATTTAGACATGACTCATGAAAACTTTTTGCACATGATTAAGTTTTTTAATAAAATTTAATATTAGTCTAATATGCGCCCGCACGTGCACACACACACACACACACACACATATATATATATATATATATACTTTAATATTACACATTGATTCTAAAATAAAAATTTTATATATAAATCGATTGAGATTTTTTTAAAAAATTGTTAGTGTGAATTTTAAAAATATACATTCTTAATTAGTGGACATCACTTATGTTATAAATATACATTATATATATTTTCTCCCAAATTCATTCTTAAAAATTTTGAAAAATTCTATTGAGTCTTAATTCAAGTGACACTTATTCTAAATGTAAGTTTTAAGGAGTACTTCACTACTAGTTTCTAAAATTTTACCTAGAATTCATTTTAGTCTCACAATTTTATCTTCGTTTAATATAATCATCAAAATTTAAAAAAGTGTTTCCCTAATGCCTATTCACTTGTGCTTAAACTCACGTAACTTTGGCTTCCAATTGTTGGTAGGATCAAGTGAGTTGAACTTAATTGCATAAACTCAAGGAGTTTGTCCCTCCTTCCCACAAACTCATGAATAAAATTGATGAAGAAATAGATTTTTGGGCGTTAGATTGATCAAAAAATGCAAAACAATGTTGTATATGGTTGAGCTGGACTTGGGTAATTATTTCAATGCCTTCTATATACTTATTAAGTTATACATGATATCAAGTTGAATACTTATATTAATTAATAGGGTTAACAATATGAAGAAAAAGAATAATATTTAACCATTTTTAAAACTTTAAGATTTATATAAAGTTAAAAAAAACTAAAACAAAATTGAGTGAAACCTTAATATTAAAAATATGACTTTAGGCCAAGAATGGGATCATTACAATAGTATATCTTTACAATGACTTTTTGTTATCAAGTTCTCAAACTCTTGACTAAGAATTTGCTTTGGAAGGAGGTCCATGGATGCTTTTTTACCATTATCTCATGATTAGAGAATGGTGCCTGACCTTTGATCTTTCAAAGCGTCTATTGATCATGTTCTTGTGTGGGTATAACTACTAAACCTACCTTTAGAATATTATGATGGAAAAAAATCGTTAAGAGAATGGAAAATAGAATTGGAAGAACAATAAAGGTAGATTTAACAACTTCTCACTAGACTAAAGGGTGCTTTGCTCGAGCATGCGTTAAGATGGACCTCACCAAGTCATTGCTTCTTAGATATCTACTGAAAGGGTGGGAGTATTTTATTGAATATGAAGGGTTTCATATGTTGTGCTACCATTATGGATGCTTTGGTCTTGTTGAAGAAGAATGTCTTGAAAAAGTAAAGGATTCCTTTTGTGGTCATGAGGGTAACAATCAAGGAAACAATATAGGGAAGGCAATAGAGCCATCTTTGTTTAGGCCATGTATTGTAGTTTAGAAAACTCGACAAAGTTGGAAGCCAATAGTGGCAAAAAATAGGGAAGAAGGCTAAGTTAACTTGACCTTAACTTTTAGAAGGAAAGTAGATTTCACAGGATTAAGATTTGTGATATTACTAGTTGAAAATGCTAGAGATTTGGCAAGGGAGTTTAATATAAAAACAAATACAATTTTTCCTTTTGAGGCAATCCTACAAAGCATTATCAAAGTCAAATCTAAGGGAGTTAAAATTGGTAACAACCCTTGTCACACCCGAAAATGCGACCGTGCGGCTCCAAATCGAAATCGAATTAAAAAGATAAAAGAAAACAGTAGAGTCGCCACCAAATTTTTATTTTGAAAAGGCAAAATTTTTAAAAAAAACCTTTTAATTCAGAATATCAAAAAAAGTGGTCCGCGAGCCAGAAAATGGATTCGGGAGTCGGTTGTGAGTGGGGAAGGTGTTAGGCACCCCACAACACCCGTTACCAAGAACGGTTACCCAAAGTTAGTCGTGCAAGATCAATATGGCCTCTATCCTATTTTAATTCTCCTTAACAAATCAGATGCAAAAATAAGAAATAGAAATAACATGAATGAAGTTGAAAAGGAAAAAGGAAATTAGGAAATGAAATTAGAAAAAAAAAATCAAATAAAAGAAATTAAGAAAATGAAAATTGAACAAAAATTTTATTTACAAGGGCGGACTTGACCTAGGACGAAAGCCTAGGGCCTACGTACCCTCGGAAGGGGATCAAAGTCCACATAGTTCGAGAAGGTTGAATTTGATTGATGTTTTGTTTTGTTTTTTTGTTTTCGTTTTGTTTTGTTATTATTTTTTTTGTTTGATTTTTTTTTATTATTTTTACTATTTTTTTTAGAAAGAGAAAGAGTAAAAAAATCATTTAAGCTCTTGCAAACAAAACAAATTTGAAGTTGGTTGAGGTGTTTTTAGTTTGCAAAAGGCAGAACTGATTTTACTCTTTTCTCTTCTTTTTTTTTTTGTTTTTATTTTTTGTTTTCTTTAGGTTTTGTGATTTTTGTGCTTTTTTTGTTTAGGTTTTGCAATTTTTTTTTGCTTTCTTTTCATGGTGAAGAAGGAAAGATAATAAAAATAATTTTATTATCTTCGGCAAACAAAACAAGGTTAGCTTGAAAGGTTTTAATCTACCGAAGATAAAACTATTCTCATCTTTTTGTCCCTTCCCCATTTCTTTCCATTATTATTCTTATTCTTTCTGTTGTGAGAAGAAAAAGAGTGTGAAGATTATTTAGGCTTGCATAATTAAAAATGATCTCAAACTTGCCTTATGTGTTTTAATTTATGAAAACCAAATTAACCTCATTTCTATACTCATTTCCCCATTTTTAATATGTTTTAATCATATATGTTTTTTGTTTGTTTTTATATTTGTTTTCTTTTGTTTGTCTTGTGGCTTTTCATTGATCATTTTTTTGTTGTTTGAATTTTTTAATTTAAATTAATGAAAGATATTTTTCATCTCTTCTTCTTTTGATTTTTTTTATTCTTAGAATTGTATTTTTACTCAAGTATAAAATTTTCAAATCATTTTTGTTTTGTCTCTTTTTTTTTGCTTTTGTCCCTTTTTTTTTTGAGAGGTTTTGGTGCACGAAAAGAAAAGAGAACAAATTGAACTTGAGTATTTGGTTGATGTCTTTTTCTTTCTTTTTTTTTGATATATTGATTTTTTTTTACTTTGATTGTGATTTTTTTTTGTTTATCCCTCCCTATGTATCTCTCTTTTTTAAGTTTTACTCCCCATTCTTTTTTTCATAAATACTTTCCTTATATTTCTCTTTCAATTTTGATCGATTAATTTTTTTTTATCCTTAGTTTTGACGCCTTCTTCACTTTTTAGAAATGGGTTGTTTTGTTTTGAAACCCCTTTTTGTGTTTTGAAAATTCTCTCCTTTTTTTTTTTAAATCAAGACTAATTTGGTGTAAGTCATTGCTACCCACCACTTATGAAATGGAGATTGCGCATACCTAATAAACATCAAAGAGACTTATTGTCTCACATGATGAAAAATTGGCTTCTCTCCCTTTGTATTTTGTTTGTTTGTTTTGTTGTTTTTTTCTTTTTCATTATGTGGTCTTATCTTTTTTTTAGGCGAAATTAATTGAACGGGGCCGTTGGAACCCCCCAAGCTTGAAGGAAAACGAATCCAAAGAGTACCAAAGAGACTTATTGTCACACATGGTATCAAATAATCCCTATATGCCAAAGGGGACATAAAAAATCCCACATGGCTACTCGAAAAATTAAGTATACAGCGAAATGAGACTAAAAAAAGGACGAATGATTTGTGTGTGTGGTATATTTGTTATTGCCCTAGACACCTCTTGCAATCGTGCGAATAGAAAGCGATGAATCGGAGGGACTATTATCCTATCCTTGAAATCCCTGGAATCCTTCGTCCAGGAATAAACCAAACACCCTACCCAATCCGTACGTAAAACATTCACATTGAATAAAGGGTTATGAAATGGAATTGGAGTTAATGCTGATAACGAACTGCTCATACAATCTTAGTAACGAGTTATGCCCACTCCAGCTATGGATCCCTAACGATATTGCCATATTCACCAACCCCAGATGCAAATCAAGCATTCCCCAGACATTCATGCCAAACACTAACTTCGAAAACATGCATCCAGTTATCTCAAAACATGGCAGGGGCAAATCCAAACAGATATAGCGATAAATTGTATCAATCAAACATAAAAACTTAATTTGAATTTCTCTTCGGCATTTGATCAAACATCTACTGTGCATATTACAGGATCATCACAGAATATGATAATTCATATATTCATCCCTAACCATATTGGGTGCGAATGCTACCCAATCTTCCATTCACATTTTCACCAGCAGCAAGCCATAGCAGTTTCATTGATAAATTAGGAGAGCATGGAAAATTTGTGTCTTACCAGCCGGGGTCTTAGCAGGGGAGTAGTTATCTCCGGGCTTCCTCCTTCTACTTCGAACACTCCTTCTGCAACACCTTCTGATCCTTGTTTCGATCCTCAGTCCTTTGCGTCCTCTGTTCTTTGTCACAGACTCCTCTTTCCCCCAATTTGTTCTTCCCGAATCTCTCCCTCGATCGCTTCTCTCACTTGCCGTCTGGTCTACCCATCGATTTTTCGGCCTCTTCCTTTCGAATCCTTCGATTCTCTCCCTCGCTTTTTTTTCACTCGCTTTTCTCGTCTCCGAAAATTTTTCTTCTCCTCAATCAGAAGGCTCCTGTTCTCCTCCCGTCGCTGCCTCTGTTCGAGTCTCCCTCCACCATTTTTCCATTCTCTCCCTCAATTCCTCTTTCTCGCTCACGCCCCCCAAATTTCGACCCCTTCTCTCCTTCGTGCTCTTCCCTCTCTGTCCCCTCTCTGTCTCAGCTCTGCTCCCTTTTGTTTCTTTCCCCCCCATTCTCCTGCCTCTCCTGTCCCCTCTCATTTCTCTTTTCATTTCGAGCCCTGTGCGTCCGTCTGCTGCCCCCTCTGTCTCACTGCCTCTCTGCCTCTTGCTGGCACGTTGCAGGCGCCCAAAGGTCAAAGTGGAATCTGGGTCAAAACGCAGGGTTACCTGCGTTTTGGACCCCCTTCTATTTTTTTTAAATAATATATATTTATTTAATTTGTTTTTCTGATTTTGATTTAATTATTTTGATTTTATTTTTTCTCTTTTTTTTTTGACTTTTTCTTTTTTTGATTTTTGATTTGATTTTTTTTATCGCTTGGGGTTTTTTTTTATTTCTTTTTTTTTGCCTTGAAGTTAATGGACCGGATTTAGGAGAATTGGGTTACAGGTCCTTTTGAATCTGGGCTAGGGTTTAGTGACATGGGCCTTTGTTGGGGAGGGAGATCTGGGCTTCGGATTGGGCCTATTTTTGTTTTCTTTTATCTAAGAAGTCCTGTTATGCTTGGGTTTCTAAAATCGAGTTGATAGGCCTGCACACAAATTGTAATCCGAGAATTTTGCATTTACTTTTTTTGGGAAATAAATTCCTTTTTCTTTTCTCTTTTTTTTGAATTTTTGTTTTGATTTTTTTGTTTTCTAAAGCTTTTTTTATTTAATTTTTTTTTTTATTTTTTTCATTTTCGCCTAATTTTATTTTTTCTAAAGCTTTTAATTTAAAATTTTTCCATTTTTTTCATTTTCGCCTAATTTTATTTTTTCATCATCATTTTTTTTTGGCTTTGGGGTTGTTTTTCTTTTTTTTAATTTGATTTTATTATTATTTTTACAACTTATCCGGACAAAATACGGTGTTTACAACCTTTTTCAAGATCTACCCTTTAACAACTTGATTCCATTTGATTCTAGCAAGCCATTTCATGATACATCTATGAAATTACCATTTGTGAAAGTAACTAGGATATTCAAAAGAAAATATACTTACAATCTTGAAAAAGACAACCACCAACCTAATTTAAATTTTTCAAAGGCTTAATTGAATTGGGGCATTAAGTTGTGTGGGCCTATTCCACTTTCTCTTCTTAGGCAAATGAGATCCTAAAGGAGTTACCTGCTATGGGCCAAAAACTAATAAAAAAATTATTTTAGATGTTTTCTGTCTATTTGGATCGAGAATAATAAGGCCATTTGATGAATTTAATACTGAATAAATGTATGCTTCCATAGTGCCTAGGACATTGCAATATGACTTATAGAATGAAAAGAAAATCTCGACCTCGATTTTATTGGTTAATTACGTTGCCACTCTAACATCCTCCCTATTTTATTTTGTTTATGGACATAAACCTTTTAATTTGAAACTGGTGGGGTGTCATAATAAAAGTTTCAAAGCTACTGTCATTATGCTAGCTTGTTGCCATCATGTGCATATGCTAATTTTACTTGAGATGCAGGCATGTTATTCTTGAGTTAACATTATCTTAGGCGGTCTTGGTTATGATGGGCTTGTTGTTATGCCAAGATCTAAGTATGCAAGTGGGATATAGGTTAGGTGGAAGACATAGGAGATTCAATTGTTAAAATTGAAGGAAGATTCATTAAGCTTAAAGGTGAGGAAGAATGCTTCTCACTGCAATATATGCTAGTCCTAGGGAGGAACAGAAGAAGTTAGTATGGGATAAATTATACTCCTTAGCTTTAGCCTCCTCTCTTTCTCTTGGTTGGTGATGGATGATTTTAATGATATACATTAAAACTTTGAGAAAAGAATGGCCTCTATTAATGAGAGAAGTTGTAAGATTTTTTTAGAAATGTATTAATATATGTAATCTTATTAAGGTGCACTTGATTGGGCATAGATTCTTGTGGCATGGGCCACTTATCCTAAGTTGCCAATGAGTCTTTGAAAATTTAGATAGGGGTTTCTTTAATGAAGCGTGGCATATAAGGTTTTATGAGGCCTTTATTAAAGTTCTTACCAAGGTGGGTTGTTTTGATCATCTCCTCCTCCTTCTTCATCTCAAAGGTAATGTTAATGTTAATGTTTTTGATCATCATCCATTTCATTTTGAAGCTTCGTGGCTCATGCATGAAAGCCTTCATAGTTTCCTAGATTGGAGACAGACTATGAAATCTTTCTAATTTGACTAATGATATTTTGGTTTAAAATAAGAATGCTTTCAAACATATCATGAAAAGGAAGAAATGCATCATGGTAAGAATTGATAGTATTCAAAGAAAAATTAGTTCGATGTAGAAGTTGTTCCCATCTCTTTTTAGAATGAAAAAAAAACTTGTTTAGGATCTTGAATTTATTATTTGGCAAGAAGAAATTCTAGGGCTTCAGAAAGCATGAACTAAGTAGATTAATAATGGTTGATCGAAACACTAGATACTACCATCTTAAGACAACAACAATAAGCAAAAAAAAAAAAGATGGAATAAAATTCTTAAGTTGTATAAGGATGGCAGGAGTTGTGAAGATAACTCTAAGATGCAAAAAACCATAGTTGTGAGTTTCTTTCTTAGTTTATTCACTAAAGGCCTCGAATGCATTCCTCTAATCCAGATTAGATTCCAATTCACATGGGTCAAGGATGAGAATTGTTGTGTGCTGAGTATACCTATTACTAATAAGGAAATTGCGGGTGCTATTTTTTTTATAGGAGGCCTCAAAGCATCGGGTAATGATGGGTATTTGACCATTTTTTATCAAAGAAATTGGAACATGGTCGGACCCAAGGTTTGTAAGTATATAAGGAAAGTCTTTATGCAAAAGGAAGATATTTAATAGCTTATAACTCTCTTTATTTTTATCCCTAAAGTTAAGTATCTTGAACAACTTACACATTTGAGGTCCATTGTGCTTTGCAATGCTATCTATAAGTACATCCCAAAGATTATTGTTAATCACTTGAAACCTTTATTATCAAGTCTTATTTTATTTTGTCAAGTGAGCTTTGTTCTAAAGCATCATATCTAGGATAACATTACGTTGGCTTAAGAAATCCTCCATTCCATGAAGCATATACACGGTAAGATTGACCTTGAAAGGCTTATCATCTTTTGAGGTGGGATTTTATTAAAGAGATTTTCAATGAGGTAAATATTCCCTCCTATTTAGCTTATGTGACCATGGATTATACTACTTTGGTTACACCTCAGGTGTTATGAAATGGATTAAAATTGATTATTTTTGCCTTTTGAGAAGGGATTTGTTTAGGGACCCTATCTCCCTTTATATTTTTGTTATGTGTATGGAAAAGTTGTCACATGTAATTCATGAAGTTGTTGTGATGAATTAATAGAAACCTATCAAAATTGGTAAAGATGGTCCTCAAGTTACTCACTTTATATTTGCTTATGCTCTTACATTATTTGGTAAAGCTTTAGTAGATCATCTTAAATGTGCCATGCATTGTTTTAAGGTAATCTTGTGACATTTTAAGACAAAATTATTTTGATAAATCTAATATATTCTTCTTAAAGTATGTTACCTTTGAATTGGAAAAGAAGATTTTAGAGATTTTGAGTTTTTGTCTAACCAAGGATATAGGTAAATATCTAAGTGCGCCTATTGTTCATAAAAGATCTCATAAACAATATTTCAATTAGATAATGGAGAAGGTTAAAACTTAGTTGTTGGAGTGGAAGGCTAATGGTCTCAGCATGGTAGGTAGGGTCATTTTGGCCAAGTTTGTATCATGTTCTATTCCTATTTTTCTTATAATGGTTGCTAGATTGACTAAGACATTATATATAGAAATTGAGTAATTGCAAAGATCCTTCATTTAGGGCTATGGTCCGAATACTAAAAAATGTCACTTGACGAACTAAAACCTCTTGTATAAATTGAAAAGGAATGATGGCTTGGGTATCAAGAATTTTAATGCTAAGAATGATGCTTGCCTTCTTAAATTAGGATGAAAATTGTAGTGTAATAAAGAGAGTTTATGGGTTAACATTCTCAAATATAAATATAATAAGAGGATGTCTATTATCAATTTCATAAATGCTTATAAGTATGCTTCTCCATTATAATAGGCCTTAGGGACCATTTGGCACCATCTTAACTTGCTCTCAATGCATCAAGCTACTAATGGTAGAACTATCAATGTCTAAATTTGTCATTAGATTCATAATAATGTAGTTCTTTACTATAAGATTCATTAGAGAATTGGATTTGACTTAATTAATTGGAAAGTTAATGACATGGTAACTTATAGTAGTAACTAAGATTAGGGCCATTTTTAACATTTAATATCCTAGGATTCCTTGGTGATTTCCATGCTATCCCCCTTGTTTCTATAAACGGTGGAAACTCTCTTAAGTGGGGTGGTGAACCTCATAATGGTTACAACATTTACAATAGCTATTCCTTTATTATGGGTGCTTCCTTGGGGAATCCTTCTTCCTTTTGAAAATTTGCTTGGAGTTGACTGGGCTTCAAAAGAATTAAAAGTTACTTGTGGCTTGTTATTTGTAACAAATTACACATTAAGAAGTTAAGAAGATGTTGGAGTGCATTTATCATGTTTGTAAAAATTTAGAAAATACTTTACATGTTTTACAAGATTATCCAAAGGCAATTGGGGTTTAGAATTCCTTAATTTTCACTAAGTGTAGATCTTGTTTCTTTATATGCTTTTTTACCTCTTGACTAGCCCTTACCTCTAAGAATATTCACTTGCTACAGATGATGTTTCATAGCACATAATCTTTAGTGTTGGTCGTTAGTTCTTGTGGAAGTGGAGAAATGTTATGCCTTTAATTAAGTAACAACATCTTACCAAACATAGATAAATTTATTTTAAATTTTGCTCATCCAATTCTTTTTGTGTGATCTCTTCCTTTTAATGTTGATGGGATGCTAACTTTGGTTGCCAATATTCAAAGGTGACCTCTTGATAATGGCTAGATTAAGATTAATTATGATAAAGCAAGTAAAAAGAACCTCAATCTAGCAAGGTATGGTGGTATTTTGAGGGACTTGCGTGGTTGCTTGTTCTGAGGTTTTCTATGAATATTGGTTGGTACATGTCATTGTAAGTTGAAGAGAAGGCCTTAATTGGTATGGAGTTGGAGTGGAATATAGGTTTTCACAATATTCACTTATAGCTTATTTGGTATCACTATAAAAATATAAACTAAAAGAGAATTTAGAAGCAAAACTCATTTGGTATAGAGAAAGTAGGTAACTCAAGAAAGCTTGGCTGAAAGGCAAAATTTGACATTATAATACACAAAGGGAAGGATAGTTTCGAGCTAAAATGTGGAAAGGTTAATTATATCTTTTTGAACAACCAACTTTGGTTCTTAAGTTCTCTTCTTCTTCCTTCTCTATCGTGTTTAATTCCACTTCTTCCAACTCAAGGATGGTCAACGGTGGTAGTAGCAGCCTAATCAATAGAAGCTTATGCTGCTTGAGTTGGCTTGGTTAAGCTTCTCAATTGATAGTTTGGCCTGGTTAGCATTCTTATTAGTTGTGTCTATGTTGGTAGTGGTGGCTAATTTAGCAACAGAGCCATTTTTTGATATGCCTACTGGGGTTGTGGTTTTGACATAGTGATGATGTCATTCTTGATTGCTTCAGAAGTGACCATAACTGCATTCATATAAAAAGGTCAAGCTAAGGTCTGTGACAATGAAAATTACACAAATAAGGATGACCTTGGTCAATTCCCAATTCTTAATTTTTGCATGCAAGATAAATAAACTTAAACTTAAACCCAAATCTTCAAAAACTCTTGCTTAGATTATAAAAACTTGGACAATGTTTATTATTATTATTATTGTTATTGTTATTGTTATTGTTGATGATCTGAAAATTATTTCTTTTCCTTTTTTTAGTAAAGGCATTTTGGTCTTTTATTATAACCTATTTTCTATTTCTATATTGTTTTTATCCTACCAAATATACAAATGAAAAGACATTTTTTTTTTACATTTCATGTTATATCTAATACAATTAATTCTATTTCATTCTATTCAACATTCTCTTTTCATTTCTATCGAAGAGAATTCAATGTACCAAACAAGTTATTAGAGCTTGACTTTAGCAACTTATAGTGATGGCATGATTTTTGGTAATCAAAGGCCCTTGATAAAGTGCACTTAGGGTTTGCTACCAAGGAATTCATGCATCAAGGTTACACATAAGGCTGTGCAGGGCCCAAAAGGCTTGAAAAATCCATCCTGGACCGAATTTTTAGGGTCGAGTCGGGATAAGAAAAAAATAAAAAATGGACAAATAGGGAAGGGGGAATTAGGTTGGAGCATCGGGTTGGGACAGGTTTTGGAATGTGTCTTCTAACCCTCTTAACCTAGCCCAAGCTTATATGTTTAATAAAATTAAAAAAAAAAACTTTTCTTAGGTTTTGGTTAGCTAATGCCTTATGGATTATCAAGGTTGGCCCGACCCTCTGTGACTTTGTCCCTTACTATTAAAGGTGCGAACAAAACGCAACAAAGGCAGGAACGACAATCCCTCCTTTAAATCCACAATTCCATGGCAGATGGCACTCCTATGGCCACTTTGGTGAGTCATTGAGTATGGTCTATCTGCGTTGTTTTGGCTATTGGTCATTGTGGTCTATAAAGAAGCCTGCCTCTATCAGTTACTCATTCATAGCTCAGTCTCCCCCTCTTGAGTCTCATCTTTCTTCAATCTTGCAATCTCCTGATCTCTCTCATCCTCCTCTTCAATCTCTGGTGAGTGGTGAGTCTAGTTTGTCTACTTAATGGATTATTGTGCTTATAATTAGAGATTGTCTTTTGCTAGAATCCTTAATCCCTTATGAAGGTGTGCTTGTATGCTGTCCTAGGTTCATTGATTGAGATAAGCATATTACATTTTGATGGGCTAAATGTGCTATGTATAGAGTGAATCAGGGCCTTGTATGTATCTATGGTTTGTTGCTTTTTAACTAGTTCTAGGATTTCATCAGCATAATTGCTATACATTTAATACAAAGTGACTTCTGCTTCTGTTAGACAAGATGAATTATGCTAATTTAGGTTCATTGATAGTAAGTGTATCTTAGTTTGATGGACTAAATGTACTATGTTTAATAATTGAATGAGGGGCTTGTATGAATCTTTATCTGGCAAGAAGCAAGATAAGTTTGTGAGCAAAGTTAACTTAACATCAATAAAGGTTATTATTAACTTAACAAGATAAGTTTGTATGAATCCACTTTGCTACCATAACCATTTCTTTAATTTTACGTGTGAGTGTGTGTGTGTGTTCAGTGAGTACATGAAAACACAGATGCCTCTATTGTCTTTTGATGGTTGCAATGAAATGGAACTGACCTAATATAGAGAGGTATATACATTCTTTGATACAATGTCCTTTTAATTAGTTGGTTGGAGGAATACTGATTCAAATGTAAGGTTTATAATATACAAATTCAAAAATGGGAAAAAATTGAATTGAGAAGAAAATGAAAATGCTAGCTAGAAACTTCTGTTATTTTCTTGTGTATGACATAAAGTAGTTATCCATCAAACTAAGACATTTTTCGAAGCTAAGCTAGTTGAGTTTCTAGGTAAAAAAGTAGTTTAAAAAAATTTAGTCAAAATATTTTGTGCAAAGATAGTTAATTTTCACATTTATAAGAATGAAAGTGTGACATTTTATTACTACCATATTAGAGTTCTAAAAGTACTTCTTGGCCTTTTCAAATTTCTGGTTTGGATGTGGTTGGCTTCAGATTTTCAATCCTCACCATTTGTTTCATATGGTTATTTATATTCAAACTTTTATGGCTACCTTGCAAGTTATAAATTTATGATTGATATTCATATTGATTGCAGATGTGGATTCTTAGTAATCTTATCAAGATTGAAGGTTTTAAGTATTCTAACAAGAGGGCCATTTATATTAGTAATCATGCATCTCCAATAGACATGTTTATTTAGCATTTTTTACTTTACTTTCTTTACAGCTATAATTTAAATGAAATTGTGTGGTAGCAAAATCAGGGCTATAAATCAAGTAAGGAACCACCTGGGTTTAATCTAGCTGGAAGCATTTGATTAAGGACTTAATATTTATTTGAGTCTTATGTACAATGGTGCATGATATGTTTTCATATTTATTTGAGTCTCACATTTATTTATCATAGATTTTTTTTCCTTATATGTATGCATTTTTCATGGATTTGACCAACATAATTTGTTTATGGCTTGCAATGATTGAGCAAATGTGTTGGCACCAAGCATGGCTGCTCAAAGATGTAAAATCTAAAGCACATCAATAGTCAATTATAGACAGAAAATTTTCCCCTACCCTAACCCAACTCATTTTAGCCCATCCCGACCCGATTTTACATCGAGCCTTATCCAGCTGAGATGGTATTTAGGTCTTGAATTCAATCCCGAACCAACATCAAGATGAGCCTTGGGCTAACCCCATTCCAACCTGTCTCATGCACAGCCCTAGTTACACATGTCTTTTATGAAGGTAATAAATGCAAAAATCTTCTTCGTAATCGTAGTCTTCTACTTGCTTTAGGTCTTCAACTATGGGATGTCATTCTCCTTTTTTTTAGTTTGATTTTCATATCTAATATGTTAACAATCTCATTTGCTAGTAGTATCATATAGTTCTTTCTCTTCATTTTGTTAGGGAATTTGGATCCTTTGAATTAACATCATTTTTGAAGTATGGTGAAGTATGCAAATTGTGGCCATTGGTTCAAGTAGATGAAGCAAATGAAAACACATCAACATGGGCAAATAGGCTCCAATTCAGTTGATAAAACGTAATGTTTTGTAAGAAATAAGGAGATATGGCATATTTGAAATGCTACATATGAATGATGGAGATGAAAAAGCCTGAAAATGAAGAAAAATCTAGGTTCTACAACACTCTATTCTATATACAGCTTCATAAGTAATAAAGTTCAAAATTTTGCACTGCAAACGAGTTCTACTTTTCACATTTTTGCTTTCAGAATTCCTTTCCTCAATTGGTGCCAATTTTCACACTTAATTACAAGGAGAATACATAAATTGGAAGGAGCTTTTTCCTCTTTCACAAATTCTCTTTTAGTTTGGACATCTATTTAATGTATGAAAAACTTGCTTTTTCTTCTTGTATGATAAGGAACATTGTCAATGTAAAGCTTATGGGTTGAAAATCTCTTTTTTTTTGTTACTTTGTTTAAAGAGCAACAAAAAGTTAATTATTATTTGTACTTGTATTATTATCACTTGTATGATAAAAAAAAATCTTGCAATACAATTTTGATGTAGCAATTACTTCTATGCTAAGTGGTATATGTGACTATGGTTTGTGACAATGGTAAAAAACCTTGCATTAAGTTGTTAGGCCACATTTATTTCCTCATATAATACATTAAATTGCTTGGCTTTATTAATTATTGACACATCATACATTAGGGCATATAATACCTAAAATTAGTGTCATATTTTAGAAATACAAAAAATGGTTGACCATGATCCTTAGTTGGTCGCCTAGGATACTATTTTGACATTTAAAGTGTAAGTGGGCACTCTTTTTAAATTAGCAATGTTTTAAAACTCTTTTTAAATTAGCAATGTTTTTAAAATAAGCATTCTTGAACAATAGGAATTTACTAAGATGAAATATATTATCAAATAGAGGCTTTTCTTGTAATGATGTAAACCTTTTAATGCTTAACTTATATGTTGTTTGATTTTTGTTCATTATAGTTGAATTATAAATATAGTTTAAAATGAGACTATATTTTTTAAAAAAACTTATTTTGAATTAAATTTTTTCTCCCAAACTACTTGAGAGACTTGTATAAGGACTTTAAAGATCACTGGTGACATTACTGGGCTTCTTTCAACATGTAACTATTATAAATTTTTTATATAAGCAAGCTTTAGAATTGTTTATGTTGTTCTAAAATAATTTTGTAATATGATTTTCAAGGAGTTAAGTGCATCTGTCAATCAATCAGTTGAAAATACTAATTTTGATGTTGAATTGAAGCCTAAAATGGGATGATATTTGATGCCTTAAAGGCAATTTAGAAGTTTTAAGTTGATTATGGGGGAAGAGTCAGAATTGGCATAAGGAAATTATGTACTAACAAAAGCAAGAAAGATGGCTCCATCTTGACTTGTAGATTTATTTACTATATACAAGGAGTTCAATGCAAAGTTAAAAGAGATTATCTGATTATCAATCCTCAACCAAGGACTAAAACTAGTTGCTTAGCAGAGATAGGACTCATGAACACAGGGTGAAAAATTTAAAATGTATAAGTTTGTAGAAGAACATAATCATAAACTTTATCTCCTAAAAACCATTTATATGTTGTTATTTTAGCATAAAGTATCTGAAGTTCAAGCTTATGAGATTGAGTAAGCAAATGATTCTAGGCCTCAACAAAGATCCTCATTTGAGTTAATGAGTATGCAAGTAGGAGTAAGAACTAATTTAAACTATACTCATTTGGATCAAAAGAATTATCTTCACACTAAAAGGCAGAAGAGCTTGATAGACGAGGAAGTAGGATGTTCGTTGTAATACTTCCAATGATAATTATTGAAAAATCTATTATTTTATCATGGATATCAAATAAATATGGATAAACAAATAACAAATGTATTATGGGTTGTGCAAAGATGCTTTTTGATTATGCCTACTTTGGTCATATGATTTGCCTTGACACAACATATTATACCAATCATCAAAATAGATGACTTGCTTTGTTTTTTAGATTCAATCACTATAAAGGAATAATGGTCTTTGAGATGGTGTTGTTGTATGACAAGACAATTGATTCATTCAAGTAGTTGTTCAAAACTTTCTTAGAAGGCCACCGTTAAAAAATATTAAGAACTATTTTTACTAATTAGGATCAAACAATGGCCAAAGCAATAATATGTAAGGTGATGCTTGACGTTTAGTGTAGACTATGTACTTGATATCTAATACAAAATGGCATCAAGTACCTTGGCAATTTAATGAAGGATGGTTCTCACTTATGCAAGTTTAAGGTTTGCATTACAAATATAAGGATGAAATGTAGTTTGAGGTGCCTTGGAGTAGATTGCTTTTTACATACGAGGTGCATGATAATGCATGGTTAAAATTAGCTTATAACAAAAAGGAAAATTAGATTGCTTGTCACATGACGAAAGCATTCACACTTGGCATTTAGAGTACACAACCTAATGAAAGCTTAAATTTAGACTTTAAAAGTTAGATGAAATTGGATTTAAACATCATTTAAATCTCTAAGCACTTTGAGAGGGTGGTGAAAGACAAAAGATGCAATGAATTAAAATGTGAATTTGATTTGCTTCACAAATTACCAAGGTTGAAAAGCTAGCATTTGTCTATGTTACACCAACTTGCATAAATTTACACCTTCATAATTTTTGACTTATTCTAAGAGGAATGAGATGAATATTTAGTTGTGTATGTAAAGCATCGGAATGAGACTTTGCCATTGTTTCAGTATGTTATTGCTCTAGTTAGTTAGGAAGGAGACTGAAAAGTTTCATTTGACCTATGTAATTAGTCAATTTGTTGTAGTTGCAAAAATTTTGAGACTTTCAATATACTATGTTGTCATACTTTGAAGGTGTTTGATGTCGTTGATGTTAAATTACTGCAAATAAGTGGACTAAACAAGCCAAAAGCAATATTATACATGATATTAGAGGCCATGAGATTCAAGGAAATGCTAAGTTAGCTTCTACCTAGTGATATAGACAATTTGTCTCTAACTTATAAGGCTAGCGACTTAAGCATCTAACGATTAGAAAGCATTTTCATTGTTAAGTAAAGCTCACAGTGAGTTAAGCAAACAAGTAACAAAGATTTGTAGGAGGCAAAGAAGTGTGGGCAATGACGTAGAGGATACAATAAGGAATGAAAGCAAGGGTCAAAAAGTACCATAAGTGAGGGGATTCAAGAAATAAGATAGTAGAAAGGGTAAGAAATGCCAAAAGTGTTAGTTTAAGAAGCAACCAAAGTAAAGAAAGAAAGCTCCATGTACTGACATTCACCGAAGTCAATCATTTATGGTTTGTAAAATTGGTGAGGTTATAGTTGAAAAATTCACTTCTTTTTTTCTTTCATTTAATAATTCAAAACTTATCATTTACTTTGTAGGGATATGATGCTGTACCATCTCATTTATCAACTTCATTAATCAATGCCTTCCTTTAACCATATATGGTTTGTAAAGTTAATAAGGACACCATTTAAAAAATCACTATTTTTTTGCCTACTTTTACAATCTCTTAATTTTTCATTCACTTTATAGGGATACAATGCTACTTTAAACCAAGTGTAGGTTGGACCATCTCATTCATCAATGTTACTAATTAGTGCCTATCTTTAACCATATATGGTTTGTAAGATTAATGAGGTCACCATTCAAGAAATTACTACTTTTTTACTTTCATTTAAAATGTCTTAATTTTTTGTTCACTTTGTAGGATATGATACTACTTTAAACTGAGTGCAGGTTGAACCACCCTATTCATTAACGCCATTTATTAGTGCCTACCTTCAACCATATATGGTTTGTAAAATTGATGAGGTCACCATTCAAAAAAATTATTATTTCTTTGCTCTTGTTTAAAATCTCTTATTTATTAAGCACTTTGTAGGATATAAAGTTACTCTAAGCGAAGTACAACCTATACTATCTTATTCAATAGCTCTAGCAATCAATGCAAGCCTTCAAACAATTGATGATCAATTTACTTTTACTAATTTCTTGACGATAAGTTTCACCAAATATTAATTTTGTGCTTGGTGCATAATTTTGATGTATTAATATTTTTTTTCTTTGAAATATAAGTACCAGTTGATCATCCTTTATAGTCACTTGCAATACTATGCCTCTATGATGATGTAACAAATATTAGCAATCAATAGGGTTTATTAATATGGTGTAACACTATATGTTTTGTAATGTTATACTTGTTACAAATTTGTGTTTTGTAATATAATCCATGTTGACATTATTGTAATATATATATATATATATATATCCAAGTTCAAGCAAAGAAATGTACACCTTTATTAAAGATAAATAGAACATTTTATTGCAAAAGAAATGTACAACTTCATTACGTCTTTACGATGGCAATATACAAAATAATTCCTATTTTAAATTCATTTGTATTACTTCATTACACCATAACAAACTATTTAAAGCTACTTAGTTCAGTATGTGGTGCAACATGTGGTGGTTTGATGTAACATATGACATTTGAGAGCTTGGACCATATCTTGAATGGGTAGACTACTGAATTTCAATGTGCAGAATATAACAACCTTTGAATGAATTTTGAATGAGTGTAGTGAGCAAAAAAGCCATAATAGAAGTAAGGAATTCAGACATCATATATGTGCAAACAAACATGAGTAGTTTCTAATTGTATGCAAAATAAATTACTACTAAGTGCTTCAAACTTAAAATAGTATGCTTGATAGGTAAAACCTTCAATGTCAAATTCATTTCTATTCAAACTTTAAAATGTCACTCTAACTCCATGCAAGCTGTAAAGGCCGCATATTATAATATAAAGCTTGAGAAAATCAACTTCGCTAAGAAAAATGTAATCTTACAAAACTTGGTGTAGCCAATGTGGTTGCAATAACTTGCTCTTTCAATTTTAGGTCCTTTTCATTTCCTCAACCTCCATGTCATTCTCTTATAATTGGTATCGCAAAAAAATAGAAACTTGAAATTTCAACAATATATACCAATATGCCACTATAAACTACTAAGAGTAAAACAATAATAGCTTATTTGGATAGGGAAAAAAATTGGAAGGAAATAAAATTTGAGGAGAAAAGAGAAGGGAAAATGAATTTTACCCTGTTTGGATGAGAAAGAAAAATAGAAAGGAGAGAAAAGTTGAGGCGAAAATGAGAATAGGTCCCATTGAAAATTTTTCTCTCTAAATATTAAGAGATTTTGAAGAGAAAACTCCACTTAGCCTTGTTCGGACTTTGTCTTCCTAAATTATCCTCGACATAATTACTCTCCATTTTCACTTCTTTCATCTCTTAATAAACAAATTATAGGGCATTTTCCAGTTTCACACTTTCATATTTTCTCAGCTAAATTGCTTAATAATTTCATACTACTTTGTTTGCAAAATTCCTCATTTTGGCTCTACATCAACACCTTGCAATTTTCTCCTCTAACTTTCATAATGTCATTTGGTATCTCCTCTTCCTCTTCTTCCATGTCCTCGTTCAATAGCAGAAATTTCATTGGTGTTTCTGTATTGTTTGGATATGGTGGTTTGATTAATTTAAAATTTTCTCTAATAGTTACCATAACTTTTTTTTTTTATACTAACCTCTTTGAAAACATGAAGTCGATCTCCAAAGCGAAAAAATAAACAAGGGCCAAATCAGGTTAATTTCCTATTCCAAGGAGAAATTTTTAAGTTTGAAACTTTTTTTTTTCTACACATCTATGCATACATGCATAGGGTTGTGAAATAAAAAAGCTTTAATCAATAATTAGATGGTTATATATATATATATATATATATAGTAATGTGGATATGTGTATGTATTGTTGTCATGCTTATGGGTCTCCCTTGTTCTCTTTAGCTTGATATTCCTATCGCTTAGGTTACTCAAATTAAAACTAGTAGTCCACCCTTGCCCTACTCTGTTCATGAATAATTTTTTCTTTATAAAATTCCAAAGAACTAATTATCCAATATCTTGAATGTTTTATGTGGATATAGGAAGTTTCCATTGCGCTTCTATCTTATTTTTGCATCCACATTACCCCTTAACTAATATAACTTAATTATTAAAGTGTTAAGGTGAATTATTGGGAGTTTTATAAGTATGTTCTTAATGACATTTTTAGACTTTGTTACAGAATTTTTGTAGGGGATTTTCGTAATGGGTAACACCACTTAGGTATCCCAATTGTTGGTGTTGTTTTTTGAAGTATCACAAAATGGTTCACGCCATTTTCCTTGCAAAATATGTACATTAGGGTCTATATTTTTGTCTCTCATATAACCAATCCTTTCTAATTACCATACGTTCAATAATTGATATGATTAATCCATTCTCACAAACTTTTATATACTTATTTGTAAATTGTCTTTATATTAATATAATTGTTCAATAGATGAACAACTACAATAATATGGAACTGATGAAGGATGTGGTAGAAGATATTTACGATTTTGAGTCTGGAGTCAAGCAATTGACTAATTTTGAAGTGACAAATGAAGGTTCAAATTTGAATCATATAATAAAAGAAAGACGTATGTGTATTATACGTCTTATTTGTTTGATTGTACATGCAATCCATTTGTTGGAAGAGATGTTAACTCTAGTTAATAAAATAATAAGTTCGAGCAATATTGAAAAATATAACATTAGAAAATAGTTGATGATACGACTAGAAGATGAAAAGAATTGCCATGATATTCTTCACATGGGTCCACAAGCATTTAAGGAGTTATATGAGAAACTTTGAAACACTGAAAGAATTAAAGATTCACATTGGGTAACAGTTGAGAAATAGGTTGCGAAATTCCTCCACATATTAGCACATAATGTAAAAAACATAACAATGTGTTTTTATTTCTATCGATCTGGGGAACTATCAACCATCATTTTCATAATGTTTTATGAGCGGTGGTTTCACTTGAAGCTGAGTTTCCTTTGCAACCGTTCGGATAAAAGGTTCCTTCCTAAATTTTCAACAACAATAGATTCTACCTATGTTTTAAAGTATGCACTTATATTTATGGCCATACATCTTATAACTAAAATAAATGTGTTATAATTTCAAAACATATATATTGCTTGTAACCACTTTTTAATGATATGATTGCATAAGAGCTATAAATGGAACTCATGTTCAAGCAAAAGTGTCTAAAGAAGAAGCTGCTCAATTTTGAGGACGAAATGATTACTCTACACAAAATGTTTTTACAGCATGTTCATTTGATATAAAATTCATCTATGTCTTGGCTAATTGAGAAGGAACAGTTTTAGATTCATGGATTTTAAAAAATGTTTTATCAAGAGAAAATAATCTTATAATTTCGCAAGATTAGTATGTAAATATTTAGTCATAATTAATTATATTAGGTTTAGAAATTTTTTTTTTGTGGTGGGTTATATCAATGATTTATTT
The DNA here is from genome assembly GCA_026724425.1 of Erythrophleum ivorense. Classification (NCBI taxonomy): domain Eukaryota; kingdom Viridiplantae; phylum Streptophyta; class Magnoliopsida; order Fabales; family Fabaceae; genus Erythrophleum; species Erythrophleum ivorense. The sequence goes on from JAIUCV010000003.1 coordinate 7,996,866, forward strand.
TGTAAGAATTTTTATCTTGAGGTTGTTGGCTTTCCACTTAAGCATGGTCTACTAATGCCTCACAAAGGAGTTTGTTATCACTTGAAGGAATATTCGACACGATCACCACAAAATGAGAAAGAAATCTTCAACCATCAACATGCCTCATTGTGAAATGTCTTCGAAAGAATATTTGAAATTTTAAAGAAAAGATTTCCAATTATAACTACTAGTACCAAACTACATTATTCTTTCCAAACCATGATTGATATTGTGATAGTTTGTTGCATATTATACAACTTTTTATGGGTGTAAATCCTGATGAGAACCTAATTGTTGAGGTTGATTGTGAACTATTATTTAATGACCATGATAACATTGACGACTCTTTTATACACAGTCAAGAGAATGATTATAGACAATGATCAATTTTAAGAGATAGTATAGCAGCTCACATGTGGAATGACTACTGTCATAGATTATGATTTGATATACAATAATTCAACTAGTGTAATGTTTTATAATGTATAATAATGTTGTTTAAATTATTTAAGCATTTGATCAATAAAATTGTTTGTCATATCTCAGATAATTTGTTTAGTAATTAAAACAGATAAATCATCACTGTTTCTTATGAATATTGTATTCTTTATATACTTTGAGACTTCATGTTGTTTCATTTCATGCAGATATTCAATAATGGCATCTAAAAAGAAGGATTTAGAGAAAGATAATTTATGATGGTCACCTAAGATGGATGAAGCTTTTATTAATGCTTTATTAGAAGAGATGATGAAAGGAAACCGTCCTAATGACACATTTATAACATTTGCATATGATAATGTGTTATAAGCTCTTAGAATTCTTTTGGGCCTTACATTACAAAGCAACATTTGAAAAATCGGAAGAAGACATTGTCATAATGATTTGTAGAATTTTATGATTTATTTAATGGATTAAGTGAATTTTCATAGAGTCCTATTACAAAGATGTTCGAAGTTGAAAGTCAAATTTGGAATAAGTTGATTGAGGTAATTTTAACTTGTTGATGTTAATTAATAGTTTGATAACTTTTTTTGGAATTTTCTATCACTTATACTTATTTATGACAGATGAAATTTATACATTTATTTTATTTTTGTAGAAAAAACCACAAGAAACAAAGTGGATGAATGCACCTGTGTTGCATTGTAATAAGCTATATGAGTTGTTTAGTGCAGATAGAACAATAAGAAAGTATGTTGAAAGTGCCAAAGATAAACTTAAATGGTGGGAAAAGAAGTGTATTGATTTAAATAACTCTTTCGAAGGAGCAATAATGAATAAAACAATGAGTGAAGGTGATTTCAATTGGGGGTGTGAGGCTACAAACTTAGCAGCTAATATGGATTCTTTTAGTCTAACTTGTGGCAATTCAAATCATTTAAATGGAATTATATCTTTTAAAGGACAAAAACGTAAGATAACCATGATTGATATTATTGAAGAAAGGTATGAAAAAATTACACTAGGAATCAAGGAATTGGCTAATGTCATGAGAGATGCTAATTCTTTGCATGATAAATCTATTGCATTATCTGAGAGGTAGGTTGTTGTTGTTGCTGCTAAAAAATAAGTTGAGATAGCTGAAAATAGCCTTGTAGTTCTTGAGAAAAGTAGGCCTTGTCATTATGGTGAAGAGAAAGTGTGGACAAAACTTGAGCAAATTGAAATACTTGAAGATTATAAATTAAAATGTTACTTTTTTTATATAATAAAAAAAAGAGCAAGTGAACTTTTTTCAGAATTCCATTCATTTTACGTATGTTTTATCAAAATAGCTACAGAAATAATCCACCAAAATATAACCATATACAAACATCATCACATATCTAACAACCATTCTGCTATCATCTTCTTTAAGCAATTTCAACTTCACTCATCATCTTAATCAATGTTTACAATCGCACAAGACGTGGAACCCCAAAAAAAGTTCACTTGCTCTTTTCTTCATTGCATAAAAAAAGTAATATTTTAATTTGTAATCTTTAAGTATTCCAATTTGCTCAAGTTCTATCCATACTTCCTCTTCACCATAATGATGAGTCCTACTTTTTTTAAGAACTACAAGGCCATTTTCAGCTATCTCAACTTGTTTCTCAGCAACAACAACCTCCCTTTCAAATAATGAGATGGATTTATCATGCAGAGAATTACCATCTCTCATGACATCAGCCAATTCCTTGATTCCTAATATAATTTTTTCATACTTTTCTTCAATAGTATCAATCATAGCTGTCTTACATTTTTGTCCTTTAGAAGATGTAGTTCCATTTAAATGGTTTGAATTGCCACAGGTGAGACTACAAGAATCCATATTAGTTGCTGAGTTTGTAGCCTTATACCCCGAATTGAAATCACCTTCACTCATTATTTTATTCATTGTTACTCCTTCGAAAAAGTTATTTAAATCAATACACTCCTTTTCCCGCCATTTAAGTTTATCTTTGGCACTTTCAACATACTTTCTTGTTGCCCTATCTGCACCAAACAACTTATATATAACTTATCATAAGACAATACAAGTGCACTAATCTACTTTCTTGCTTGTGGTTTTTTCTACAAAAATAAAATAAATGTGTAAATTTCATCTGTCATAAATAAGTATAAGTGATAGAAAATTCCAAACAAAGCTATCAAACTATTAATTAATATCAACAAGTTAAAATTACCTCAATCAACTAATTCCAAATTTGACTCTCAACTTCGAACATCTTTGCGATAGGACTCCAAGAAAATCTATTTAATCTATTAAATAAATCATAAAACTCTCTAAATTGTTGTGACAATATCTTCTTTCTATTTTTCAAATGTTGCTTTGTAATGTGAGGCCTAAAAGAATTCCTAAGAGCTTGTAAGACATTATCATATGCAAATATTGTAAATGTGCCATCAGGATAGTTTCCTTTCATCATTTCTTCCAATAAAGCATCAATAAAAGCTTTATTCATCTTAGATGACCATCGCAAATTATCTTTCTCTGAATCCTTCTTTTTAGATGCCATTATTGAATGTCTGCATGAAATGAAACAACATGAAGTCTTAAAGTATGTAAAGAATACAATATTCATAAGAAACAGTGATGATTTATCTATTTTTATGACTGAACAAATTTTCCAGGATATGATAAATAATTTTATTGATCGAATACTTAAACAATTCAAACAACATTATTATATATCATAGAACAATGCACTAGTTGAATTATTATATATTAAATCGTAATCCATGACGGTAGTCATTCCATATGTGGGCGACTATACTATCTCTTAAAATTGATCTTTATTTATAATCCTCCTCTTGACCATGTATAAAAGAGTCATTAATGTTATCAGGGTCATTAAGTAATAGTTCACAATCAACCTTGGCAATTAGATTCCCATTAGGATCTACACCTATCAAAAAAATTGTGTAATATACAACAAGCTATCACAATATTAGTCATGGTTTGGAAAAAATAATGTGGTTCAATACCACTAGCTATGATTGAAAATATTTTCTTTAAAATTTCAAATATTCTTTCAATGATATTTTGCAATAAAGCATGTTGGTGGTTGAAAATTTCTTTCTCATTTTATAATGATTGTGCCGAATATTCTTTCAAGTGATAACGAACTCCTCCATAAGGCGTTAGTAGACCACGCTTAAGTAGAAAGCTAGCATTCCCAAGATGAAATTTTCTTACAAAACAAATCATTGATATAACCCACTACCAAAAAAAAACTTTCTAGACCTAGTATAATTAATTATGACTAAATATTTACATACTAACATTGCGGAATTATAAGATTATCTTCTCTTGATAAAGTATTTTTTAAAATTTGTGAATCTGAAGCTGTTCTTTCACAACTAGCCAAGACATAGATGAATTTCATATCAAATGAATATGCTGCGAAAATATTTTATGTAGAGTAATCCTTTCCTCCTTGAAATCAAGCAGCTTCTTCTCTAGGCACTTTCGCTACATGAGTTCCATTTATAGCTTCTATGCAATCCTAGAAGCGTTATAAAACGGGATACACCTACAACCAAGAAGCGTTATCAAGTTAAGTGCCACCATATCCTTATTTAAATTATATACAAAATATGATATGAAATCAATTCATTAACATTTCCACACAATTGTGTCAGTCTCAATTTCAAGACCAACAATGACAAATTGAAGAGTTTCGATTACAACTACAAGAATTAACTCATAACAATTATACACAACCAGTTGGTAGGCAAAGGACATCCCAACAAAAATCAGGGGTGTCTCTTGATTGATGTAAAGGAGATAATGATGATGAAGATGGGAAGGAGTAGGTTAGGTGTGTTTACGAAATTTTTTGTATATTGTAAACAAATTTATACATACATATATATATATATCATGCATAATATTATATGCTTCATCAAATTATTTAAGTTTGCATGTCATGTAAATCTAAATATATAGTCATTACATAGACAAAAAAAATGAGAAAATGGTAGATGCAAATTATTATGAAAATATCAAGATGGTAAGATAAAAAAATACATACACATATCCACATTACTATATATATAACCATCCAATTATTGATTAAAGCTTTCTTATTTCACAACCCTATGCATGTCAACATAGATGTGTAGCAAAAAAGCTTTAAACTCAAATTTCTCATTGAAATAGGAAATTAACTTGATTTGGCCCTTGTTTATTTTTTTGCTCTGGAGATCAAATTTGTGTTTTCAAGTAAGTTGGTATTAAAAAAAAAAGTTACGACAACTGTTGGAGGAAATTTTGAATTAATCAAATCACTGTATCCAAACAATACAGAAACACCAATGAAATTTCTACTATTGAATGAGGACATGGAAGAAAAGGAAGAGTAGATACCAAATGGCGCTACGAAAGTTGGAAGAGAAAAACGCAAGGTGTTAACGTGTAGACAAAATGAGGAATTCTGTAAATAAAGCTGTATGAAATTATTAAGCAATTTATCTGAGAAAATATGCAAGCGTGAAATTGAGAAGTGACCTATAATGACATTGAATAATAATGTCATATTCCACTTCTTATCAGTGAGAAGGGCTTTTTATTCATGTTCATCTAGCATATTGGTTAATAAACTTGTTCTACTGTAAGCTTGAAAATGAGTTTGGTTGTCTCTTATTTTATATTGGTCACCGAAACAAGTCATATCTCAAAGATAAATATTGTGATCTTCAGGGAAAGTAGAAGAAGGCAATTCAATTATCAAAGCAATCAAGCATTTAGAAAAATCTTCTCTTTTGCTTATTACTAGCTAAATTCTTTTATCCCCAATCCATAAACAAGATATGAGTACCAGAAGCAACATCAAAGGATAAGTAAGATTAAGTCAGATAGAGATATCTACCTCAATAAACTGTGAACACCATATAGTTGTTTACATCTTTCCCTTCACTATCTCAACAAACCTCAATTCATTAGATTAAAAAAAGAAACACAAGGTCCTTTTTCTAATATTGTTATGATATACAAGACATCCTATTTAGTTATAATAAAATAAAATGTTTTCATAGAGTTGTAGATACGCAGATGTCAAACATACAATCTCTGGGCACTAGCACCATGCAAAGACAAATGATCTATATATATATATATATATAATGACCAATAATTTTTTTAAAAAATTTGGTTAAACAGAGCACTTAGCAGTTGCAAGAGAACTAAACATATATTGCAACAAATTCTTGGCTTCTCCCATTAAGCGCAACTTGTTCCAGCGTCCACGATTAGTGAAGGCTCATACTTGTTCTTCTGCCTCGGAAAGTTGAAAAGCCATTGCCACTCGGGAATTTGATGATTTGCTCAGCATGTTCTCAAGTTAAGTTATTCTGGCCATTCTTTCATTCGTTGCCGCTCGGATCTAATCCTCCTCATTCAACGGAGCCATGGAGGAAAGAGCTCCAGAGTGCTAGATCAAAGAAAGGATGCCTCCACGAGTGAGTGCCAGATCGAATGGAAGGAGTTTTGTAAGAGTGTTTGGTTTAATGGAGGGGAGGGGAGGGAAGGAGAGAGGAGGGATTAATGGACAATTATACCCTTATGATATTAGAATTATTTTTTTTTTATTTTTAAGATATTTTTATAAATTTTTTAAATTTTTTATTATATAACAATATTTTTTTATTCAAAAATATTTTTTATTTTTATAAAAAATTATCTTGAACCCTATTAAAAAAAAGATCTATATTATATTTGAAGTAAAAGTAAAATAGAGATAATTTGGTTAAACAAAACTAAAAAATTTCTCTCCTTTCCAAAAATCCCGACTTTTAGAGGAGAGGGTTTGGAGGGAAAGGGAGTCCCTCACTTCCATTTTTTTCATACCAAACAAGAGAGAGAGCTCCCCTCTCCTCTCCTCTCTTCTAAAACTTTTCAACCAAACACTACCCTAGGGCTTTATCACGGTTGAACGCTCGAACTAACGGCCATGATTTGTGCACTTCACCATATTTCAAAAAGGATATTAATTCAGGGTTTCTAAATTCTGTCAGGCTCTTGTCCCTTCTATTTATCACCAAAAAAAGAAATTTAGGCCATGTTTGATTTAATTCTGTAGAATAATTTTTTTGTTTTCAAGAACAAAAAAATAAAAAAACTTATTTGATAATGTGTTTTTAATGAAGTATTTTGTAAAACAAAAAAACAAAATTTTGTTTTCAAAAACAAAAAACTCAGAATACTTTTTAAGTGTTTTGTAATTTTTGTTCTACAGAATCAGGTAAAAAATAAAAAATAATTATTTTTCAAAATAATGATTCAAATAAAATTTTTAATTATTTTATCCTAAAAAATTTATTCTTAAAAATATATATTTTGAAAACAATTAAAACAAAAACAATTTCAAACGTATGTTTTCTACCCTCTTGTTCTTTTATTCTTAAAAATTGGGGCGCCACCGTGGCACCATCAATCTCAGCTTTTCCGTCTCTCTGGCCTTGCTGGCGCTCTCCAAGCTTTCCCTCCGAGGGAGAAACCCTCGCCGAATTGCAGCATACGTACTCAAAAAATATCAAATTTCCCTCCTTAACCCAAAACCCGTAAACTCGTCTCTCTGTCTATCTATCCCTCCTCCCACTTCTCTTGTTATCCCTTAATATATGTATTCTATTTCGAAGATGAAGTCTATTTTAAACCCAAAGTTCTCAGCCTTTTCTCCTCACCTTCCCAAGCCCAAAACCGCTTCTCTTGCTTCTATTTCATGTCCTTCTGAATCCATCATCTGGAATAACCCATCTTGCATTCACAATAATCTCTACCTCAAGTCAACACCCCTTTTATCCAATAGCTTCATTTGCTTAACGCAGAATCGGAACTTGCAAATGGAGGCTCCTCGGCCTCCGTCGGGTGAGATTCACGTGATCGTTGGCCCGATGTTCGCTGGTAAAACCACCACACTACTTCGTCGTATGCAGTTAGAGAGCAGTAGCGGCAGGTGAACACCTCTGCTCTGTTTATTTTTATTTTCGTGATCAAGCGCGCTTCATTTTCTTGTTGCATGTCTTTGAAACCGTCTTTGTGTTCACACAAATGAAAGATCTGTGTATTTTCTTGAAGGGCGGAATCGTTTTTATCTGAGTGATTAAATGTTTAATGTAATTTGCCACGGACAAATGCATACATGCAAATTACTAATGGCACATAGACATAAAATCCAAATTTAAGCTGCGATAGACTTGTTTCTGAATGGGAAGATTTGTGGGTTGGAAAGAGCGTTGGAGAGGTAGAATACTTGATGCACAAATGATTGTTGTTGGCTTTGTTCCCACTGAATATTTAAAGACCAAATTTTTAAACATTCTGCTTAATTTGGTGGAGAAGGGCTTAATTTCTTGGAATGCAATAATAGCTGGCTATGGTCAAAAGGGCCTTGAGAAAGTGGGATTGGGTTTTTTCTATCAGATGAGAAAGACTGGTTTGAGATCAAATCAATATACATTTGCATCAGTGTTTAAAGCCTGTGCAACCTTGGCAGTATTGGATCCTGTAAAGCAAGCCCATCATGTAATGATCAAGTGTCAAATTAGGTAATTGTAGTAGCTAAAAGTGCCTTCATGAAATTTTCAACAAAAATTATGCTGCTGTCGAAGATTTTCTCTTCAATCATTTCGTATGCCTCTTTCTCTGTGTCATGGTGAAGCTGCTTTGGAGCAATAAATGTTATTTTTGTGCAAAAATCATCATAATCCCGGGGTGCTTCTTCCCATTCAGTAAGAGGAAACTCATGTGTTTGCCTTTGTTGGTGGGTAAGGACCATATCCAGCTGTTTTTCACTTCTTCCATATGATGACTAAAAGAGGGGGTTTTATCAATACTAATTTATGAGGAATGATGTCAGCATTCCATGTGGATGCATCTTATATTTATGTGGACCATAAAGTGCTGCAACTGTTCTGCGGGAAAATCTAATTCTCAATGATATAGTAATTGTCTCTTTTCTGAGGTATATGATATTTTATATTTCTCTGATGCAGAAGTGTAGCAATAATTAAATCAAACAAGGATACAAGATATGGATTAGATTCAATTGTTACACATGATGGTGTCAAATTACCATGTTGGGCACTACCAAGCTTATCATCATTCAGGAAGAAACTTGGCCTTGACGGTTATGAACGGGTATCATTATTCCAAAGCTCTTCAATTTGTAAATTTACTGCAGGGTTGTCAGTGTGATCTGTATACTAGTAGCCATATTATGTGTGTTTGATACACCGAAATTCATTGAAATGGTAGGTTTGTGTAATGTGTGGTTAGGGCTGGGGTTGCTGGTGTTTTTTTATGGGTGTTGTGAGGATGACCAGTTTTCTGCTGTATTGTGTTTAATTCTCCAAATACATTATGACAGCTGGATGTGATTGGTATCGATGAAGCTCAATTCTTTGAGGACCTTTATGATTTTTGTCGTGAGGCTGCTGATCATGATGGGAAAACAGTAATAGTTGCAGGTTTAGATGGCAACTATTTGAGGTATTACTTTTGTGAATACTTATTTTTTAAACCTTACAACTTTTTGCTGTTTTGGATAGGGCTTCAACAGAACCAAACTTCCTGTTGTTTCTGACTGACTTGACGAGGATTAGTAATTTAGTACCAGTTTGACTTTGTAATTGACACAAGTTCAAACTTGTGACTTGAAGATGAGCATCAACTGATAGATGAAACCCAACTATGTATTAATTCTCTTCATAGGAATTGGCTGTTTGATATTTCACAATGTTCAGAGCTGAAACTGGAAGAAAAACTTTGAAATGAATTGAGAGGAAAACCATCTAGAGCCAACCACTTAATTAGGTATGTGGTGGAGTATTAGCTAAATTGTGCCATTCTATCCTTGGATTTTGGAATCTGTGGAGCAGCCTAAAGAGTAACTTGTGCGACTTTTGCTGGTTCAATCTTTAATCCCGTGACTTGCCTATATTCCCATTGGAATAAAGGAGGATTATAACCGCGGGATCACTAACTTTTGGTCAAGCATAATAAGTTAATGGTTGAGTTTAATGCAATCTCAATTTGTTTTGCACCCCAACTTGTCTTTCTTTAAGAAGTCTAGTGACGTAGAATTTTATCAGGTTATGATTGAAAACTCTATCTAGCCCCTCCTGATGGTGTATATGCATTTACTTGCAGGAGGAGCTTTGGTTCCGTCCTTGACATCATTCCCCTTGCTGATTCTGTAACAAAGTTAACTGCTCGATGTGAACTCTGTGGGAAGCGTGCGTTCTTTACACTGAGGAAGATAGAGGAGACACAGGTTGAGTTGATAGGTGGAGCTGATGTCTACATGCCAGTTTGTCGGCAGCACTATGTCAGTGGACAGGTAGCCATGGAAGCAGCAAGATATGTTCTGGAATCTCAGAAGGTTGAATGTGGCTCTCATACATAAAAAGGTCCACTTCCCTGCTTAGTGTTTATTGTTTAAACATAGCTGTTCCACTTATACATATGATGTTATATTGAACTATCAAGTGTGAGCAGGATATTTGCTCAAGTAAGCTGTAATGTTGTATGTATAGTTTTAGTTGGATTTGAAACAGTTGGGAATTGGGAGGAAAGGACCATTAGTATTGTGTATTAGTCAGTCTTAACTAAATCAGATTGTATTGAATGCTTAACATTACTGCTTTTGCTTCACACCTTTTTTCTGGTTGGCCAAGTTGGCTTTGTATTACACCTCAATATATGAACTGAAATGATAAGTTCATTTTAACACCCACAAGGTAATGATCAGCAATTAGAAGCCATAGTTGCGAAATTGGCCTCAAGAATCGCATTGATGGCAATATCTATGTTGTCCTGTTAACGCTTGCTCAACGAATGAGAAGTTAAAAAAAGGCTAACAAATAATGTATTCAGGGTCAAAAACTGCCAACCGAATAAAATTTGTAAACAAGATTTAACAAGTTGTTAACTTTTGTACACTTATCATGGTGTAAACATATTCCATAAAAATAAAAATAATACAACAACAACAAAGTTCTTTGGAGAGAATTAACTGTATACATAACCAATCATTGGTTAGATGTGAATTTTCTTCGAATGGAAGATGGATAACTCTGAAGTAACATTGCCATAATCGTATTCATCATCAAGCCCATCAAAGAATGGATCCTTAAGGAACCGGGCAGATGGCCTCGCAGGACCAAGGCACTTCTCAATAAAGCCCTTAACTTGTGGGTCTTTGACCCTGTCCATGGTCTTAGGCCTTGTTCCAGAGGACACCTTGTGGATTTTTGCAATACTATCACATTCCCTATAGGGAATCTCAAGCCTCATCATCTCAAGCAAACACATCCCAGAGGAATATATATCCACTTTCTGTGGGTAGTTCTCTTCATAAAACTCTGGTGCCATAAACTCTGGTTTCCCAATCATAGAATGAACCCTATGAACTCTCCCCAGCCATAGTTGCCAACCCCAAATCTCCAATCTTGATCTGCCCAAGGTGCCTGTTAAGAAAAATGTTACTGCAATTGAGGTCCTTGTGAATAATGCAAGATCATGAAGATGAAGATACTCCAAACCCTTCAGTATTTGCCTACACCATTTCTTCACAGCTATAATTGAGAGATGACGGCGCTTTTTCGTGTAGTCTCTGAGACTCCCAGAAGCACAAGCTTCAGTGATGAAGTTCAGAGCCCCAGTCTGTGTGTTTGTCCATGAATGGTGGAAGGCGATGATGTGTTCGTTCTTCAAATTGCTTAGTAATTCGACATCGGAGTAGAGTTTTCTGATCATGGCTTCGTCGTTGGTGAATCTTTTCAAGGAGATTTGGTTCCAAGCCACCTCTTTGCCTTCTAGTTGGTCAAAAGCTCTATACACTTTTTTTGCAGCACCAACTCCTAGTAAGCTCTTATCTCCCAATTCGACCAATTGAATCAACCTCAACGAATGGTTCAACATCTTTATCAGATGGATTAGCATCCACGTAATGCATGCTTTTTTCGTAACATAAAAATTTAGGAGTTAGATAGATTGTTTCAATAGGGTAAAGCCTACCCAAATCACCAAAACCGAAGATCCTTTGATTAAAAAAGGTTGCACTACAATGAGAAGATGTCTATCAATTGAAGATCACCAACGCAGATCGTACTCGAGAATTCCCCAAGAGTAAAAAGGGGAGAAAACGAAGGATCAAATGAAGACGGAAGAGAAACAATTGAGTAAAAAGTAAGAAGAACGAGCTTCTATCAAGTATAATAAACAGGAAGAAGACATATTTAACAGTATGCGGCTCACAGATTCAGTGAAAAGCAAAGGCTGAAAGAGAAACAAGAATGAGGGTAGGGGTGAAAACAACCAACTATTAAGAGATTGATTGATGGTCATATCGCGTATAAAAAACAAATCCGAAACCTTCTTGGAATCTCTATTATTATGGAAGATTGCATCCATCAGACATGTCGATTAAACAGGTAATTATAAAAGAATAAATAAATTAATAAAAAAAAAATTCCAGGGGTAAGCACTTTTTAGTTTAAAAATATTTGTTCATGACTACTACTTCCCAATTTGTCTACGGCCTTAAAAAAAAAACAGAAGGAAGCCAATCCAAACCAATATTTCAATTAAGACTGTACTTCTATTTTAATCTAAATCAAAAGTACACATTTACTTTTAACCAAAAAAAGGATTTTTTTAATTGAAAAATATATAAACCTATCCAAATACTCTCCAAGTCAAATGACCAAAAAATGTATTTAACTATCCACTTTTCCATCTAATATCGGTACATGTGGATCAACATAATCCTCTTGATTAGATATAAATCAACATCACAATCCTACCAATTAAGATAAATCAACACAAGATTTTTATTAATAATTAGATAGATTATTATCCAAAGAAGCTAGTTCTCTTTGTTTTTTTTTAAAAAAAAGCTTATCTCAATCATTTTAATTTATTTTTTTTAAAGGACACTGAGAGTTTGTGTCTTCCAGACTGTTAAAAAAATTTATTTACTCAAACAAAATTGAAAAATATCTTAATCGTATTATTGAAAAGAAAAAAAAAAGAAAACCAATAGATTGTACTCATCTAGACCCTTAACACTAATAAAGTCTCCAATAATTGTAGATTAATGATTTATAAATCTTGCATATATATATATATATATATATATATTGGTCTTTCGCTTCGATGTCCTTCTATCTTGTTATTTGATATCAAAAAGCCAGCTACGTGACTCAAGTAACACTTCCCTAAAATTAAATTTTAGGAAAACTTGATTCTTACTCTATCCTCTTCCATCTCTCAATCCTCTCAAGGCCTTATATCTTTTTTGTAATTGAAAAAAAAAGCTAGCTACTTCTGCCGCTGCCATATTTGTTTGTGAAAATTCTAACTCTAAACATGACTTAAGCTATTTATAATAAATAAATTTTGAAGTCTAAAATTTTCCTCTGATTTGGATAGAGCTTAAAAGACGGCAAAACTCTTTTTTTGTTTTTTTAGCTTAACTTGACGAGGTTTGACTTTGAATTTTAAGACACTAAAGGTCAAACTTGTAAGTTGAGTTTGAGCATCAATGGATAGATCATGAAAACCAAATATATATTAGTTCTCTGTAGCATCCGAATTGGCCATTTCGCATCATCCTTACAAGTTTCTTTAGGATAAAATAGACTCTCAAATCATAATTAGGGTTGGCCCCGTGCTGTGCATGTAATTTATAAAAAAAAAAAAACAAGGTATAGTGCAGAGTGTAGCTTTAGTAAAATTATCTTCCAAACTTCATAATATAGATTGAAACTCTCAATTAGGATTACTGGGTCCAAGATTATTATTTAGGATCGTAATAGACAAACTGTTTGTCCTAATGTCAATTGGGATTGACAAATCTTAGATATCTAAATTTATAATACAAATTATACAATTGAACAAATAAATAAACAAAAATTATTTCTATTCGAAATTCAAATAACACTATGAAATATTAAAAGGTTGGGTCTTTAAGGGCTTAGCCACCTCATATGGTGATCATTTTGTTTTTTCAAAACCTTAAAGCCTGGTTCAGTTCAATCTTAGGACTGCTTGCTCTGCCAAGCTTTTTATAAGAGAAAAATTGTTTCTTTTTCTAAAATAAAAGTACTTATTTTGCAATTATAAATTGTTTAGCCTAGTTATTTAACAAAAATAAGTTGCTTTTAGCAAAACCAATCTTTTTGCTGCAGGAAAAAGCAAAAAAATGAACCTTTTTCTTTGAAGTAGAAGCAAAAGTGAAAATTTATTCTCTTAAAGACAACCAAATTTTCACTCAAAACTATTGATTAGCATAATTACGTCTAATATTTTTATCTACTCTCTTAAATACATGCCCTTTCAATAATTTGACAATAAATGATACTTCTTTTAAAAAGATTTTCAAACACGACAATTGCCATAATTAAGAAAAATTATTTACTCAAAATCATTATATAGAATAATTATCTCTAATCGTTTTCACCTATCTTTTCAAATACAATTTTTTCTTGGGAATTTTATATAAAACACGCTTTTTTTCTTCAAAGATTTGTTGAGCATATTAAGATCAATAAAAATGCTTATTAAATAATTTTGTTAAATATAAACCAATTTTATAATTTTTTTATAAAAATTTATTTTTAAAATTTTTTTAAAGTGAATAAAAATCCATAACGATCAAGTTTTATTTACAAACATGAGTTGACAATCACATACCACTAATTCAGCTTTATATTTATAATAAAGATTGTAGGCTTAACGCATGGCTCTACCCATAAATAAATTTAGCAGTTATAATAAAGTAATATATATATACAACACACATATAATATAAAAGTTCATTTTATATCTATAAATACACACACATATATATACATGTATTATATTCATAGTAATATTTATAAATACGTTTATTAAACAAGTAAAAATAATATCACAATTTTGCAATTAGTTACAACTTAGGTTCAAATTTAGGATCTTTTTACTTAAATAAACAAGCTTGATCACATTAAAGCTTTACTCACTTTTTATTTACGACCCTAATTTAGGCACATGCTTGACTTCGATGTAGGCTCAAAGGGAGGATTTGATACAGTAGGAACTTAGGAAGGGAAAGAAAATGTAAGAAATGAATTTTCTCAATATTGTTGAATAAAAAACTTGTCAAATGAAACATTTGCAATATTGTATCTTATATAGTTAAAAATTAAAAAAAAACAAATAATAATTGAATCCCGTGTAATAGGAGAAAGAGTGACACAAAGATTAAAATATGTATAATATGTATTTTCTCTTTCCACCAACTCTATTTTTTTTATCTCTTTCTAAATATACAATATATTTATTTATTAAAAGCAGAGAATCCACATTTGACCTTATTATAGTTTATAACAAATATATAGTTTAATTAAAAAATCATACGTTATCTACATAAAATTTTTTCCTTATCATAAAATGATTCAAATTTTGAACAAAAGACTTGATAAAACATGTTTTCCATGTATGCATATGTCCAAAACCCTTCAGGAAATTTAGTTCATTAGAGTTATATGTCTAGCTAGTTAGGCTACGAGATATCAAGAGAGAGAGAAAATGGTTTTAAAAAATTAAAAGAATACCTATTATACTTTTATTATATTTACAAATATTTATTTTTTATTACTTTTTATTTTCAATATATAAACACAAATATTCTCTTATTTTACCTACTTATTTTTTTTAATTTTATTGTATTCCTTTCGCTGTTCCAAATGCGGCCATAGTCAAACAAGTAAAAAGAAATTTTGGTTACGTTAAAACTTGCAAGGCTTTTCCTTGACGTACCAAGTTTGGATGCCGGTATCAATTGGAGAAGCTGAAAGGCACATTGACGTATTTAAAATCGTGCGTTTTTTCCGCGTAGGAGTTCACTAACAGAAGGTTTGTAAGAGATGGCAAAATGAACAGAAAATAATAAATTCAATAAAATATATATTTTGTCTTTATAATTATTATTCAATATTATATATTAATTAGTATTCAATTATTAAAAATAAAAATACTAAAATTATTTTTTATATACCAAATGAGCTGTGAATTTATAATAAATATCATACATTTTACTTCTATTACCCTAGCTAACTGCTTCCCTGCCTTTCGGAGTTATGCCCATAGCGGCTGAGAGGAGATCGAATGCTGGAACTGCAAGTGGTTGACAATGTCGAAATACTCTCACACCTCCTATTCCATAGAAGAAATAAAAAATAACTCCCCCTCCAGCTAAAACAAAAGACCAAACTACTTTAATTTGATGTAATATCTTCTTACTCGAGATATACAATTGCTTGTTTTAAAATAACTTCTCCACATGATTGGTTAAAGAATATTATGACAAAAGCATCCAACATATGTTAGATGGCAAGAGAGGAGCAGCGGGTACAACTTCTCTCCAGTCTCAACTCTCTCTTGTCCGTCCAATCCCAAGCACAGAACTTTTTCCCACTTTCTTTTCTTTTTAAAAGGGCAAAAACAAAACAATTAATTAAAAAGACAAGTTATACCAACTGCACCAACTGCATAGAGAGAGAGAGAACAGGAAAGAAGCTTGAGCCCCAGAGACCATTAGAATTGTCTTAATCATTTTTAACCGCCTTCGGTTTATGAGGTATTGAATATTTAACACAATCGCTTTGGCTTTACACGTCAATGGATAAATTAGATTGCTAACTGCATTTCAGCACACACAATGCTATTATTAATCATAAAATAGCTGTGCCAACAAGACAATGCTGAGAAATTCTTAATCCTCGCCTTTACATCTTGTGTACTGAAATCCTCGCAAGAATCACATACCAATAAAAGTAACAAGCCTTATTTCAAGGCTTCAAAAGAAGAAGCTCCATTGATGTAAATAAATGATATATCTCAACACAACACTGTTCAAACAGATAATAACAAGCTTTTACCAACAAACAAATAAATTGACCTAAAAAAGTAACAAACAGATAGATAGAAACCATTGTAGACTTGTTACATCACTTTAATGGTTTAGCACTATCATGGTATCATTCGAATTTGCAGTTCTAAAGAAAAATACAAGTACCATCAATCATGCAATGAACACTTATTTTTTAAATGCTGATATCATATATAAATTTTTCTCGTGGTAAGTACCAAGAAGTTAAGGCAACAACGTTGCTACACAAGGCAACGGAATGTGTGACAAAAATCATTGGTAAAGTTGGAATTAGGCAAACATGGGAAGTTTGCCCCCCTTCAAAGTCAAGCACTTGAGTAAATAAATCGTCACCAAAGGAATAAAAGTAAAAATGAGAGACTACAAAGACAGTGATAGTTGCAGTGATGCTATACCCGACAGCCAAATCTCAATTGGCCATCTCAAAATTTTTTATATCACTTTAGTAGTCTAAAGTTTGATTTTGTTTCAAAATCAAATAATATTCGATCATAAGAAAATTATTATTTTAGTTCGTAAAGATAAAATTGGAACAAAATAATAGTTCTGTATACTAGAGCAGATTTAAAAAACCTTTGAGAGAGCCAATTAATACCGGAACTTTCAAAAACTAAAATGATATTTTAATATAAAGAAAACTTATGCAAGATTCTTTATCAAGATATAAGTACTGATGAGATTCCGTGACATTGTTACCTCCACAATAAAATCAATTAGTAACACTGCACAAAGTCTTTGTTGCATTGTAACCTCCACATTAGAATGTATTTGTAGTGCTGCTCAAGGTTCTGTTTTAAAAAACAGGTCTTCTCGAGCCACATTACAAATGCATTTTATTGCGAAAGTTCTGACTCATTTCAAAACTCCCGAGAAAGCTCTGGCCTGAGGATGAGTGTAATGTTATACCCACTCAACATATATCGTGAAAACTCCACATTAAAATGCATTTGTAGAGCTGCACAAGATTCTGTTATAAAAAACACGTCTTCTGGTGCAGCTTTACAAATGCATTTTATTGCAGAAGTTCTGATTGATCTCATAACTTCCACTACTTTGGCAACGTATATTCATGAAACCTCTGATCCTGAGTGTAATCTTATACCCACTGATCATCAAAAGAGTCCTGCCACCTACTAATGCAAAAAATTATATGTTGCATCAGCAAGAGAAAGCAATAAACTCGTGATTAGAGAACTATAAACCACATGAAAACAGAAATAGTAGTACGACCAAGGAAAAAACTGCAAGCTAAAATTTATATCTCAGTCAAGTACAAGTAAAATTGTTAATCCAAGCATGTATATTTAACATGTCATAACAAACAATTACTGTGATGTTAAAAAGCTGACTGCAGATCAATGAGCATTGATTATTTCGATTAAATGAATAACAAACTATTAACAATTGCGAGCTTATCAGAGAAAACACATCAGGTAAATAGTCCTTGCAGTAAATAGGCTTAGAATGTAGAATAACAGCAAGGCTCTAGCCACTCAGTCCCGTAAGATAGTATTTGATAACCGATATCATTGTTGGCTACACATGTAGAATGTCATGCAGCATAAACTCTCAAAAGATGGAAGATTTACCACCTGATGTTATCAATGAACACCATTAATTGAAAAATAATAATAATAATAATAATAATAAAATGATGAAATTTAAAAATGTTTGTCTCATGGCCAGTCCCAAGAAGTAATGACAGCAACGCTGCTCCACAAGGCGATGGAATATGAGACAAAAATCAACGGAGGAGCTCCCAAAGTGGGAGGACCATCAACGTCAATGAATATTTGTATGTGACGTTAACTTGGAATTATACAAACACAGGAAGTTTGCCCCCAATAAAAGTAAGGGATTTGAGTAAAACCCCCGTCACCGAAGAACTATATATAAAAATCTGAGACTATAAATTGTAAGAGAACTTTAGATCAACGAACTAAAACACAAGCCATTCAAACAAGTCAACAAAGCCTCAGAATTGCAGAATAGCAGCAAGGCATAAAAGCCATTCAGTCCCGAAAGATGGTATTTGGTAAATGGCATCATCATTGGCTAATAATGAAATATAGAGCTTAAGTCTCAAAACATGGTAGATTTACAAACTGATATTATTGTAACACCCAAAACAGAAGCAAAAAGTAATAACACAAAAGAAAATATACGAATGTTTGCCCCATGGCCAGTCCCAAGAGGTAAAGGCAGCAACGCTGCTCCACAAGGCGATGGTTTATGAGACAAGCATCGATGGAGAATCTCCCAAGCGGAAGACCCGTCAACGTCGACGAACATTTGTATGCGACGTTAACTTGGGATTATGCAAACACTGGAAGTTCGTTTGCCTCCAATAAAGTTAAGGATTTGAGCAAATCCTCCGTCACAAAACAAATACAAACCAAGATCTGAGTCTCTAAACTAGAAATCTAACTGAGTTTCATAGAAAATAACGGAACCAACAATTTGGAATTACCTCTAAACCCTAGAATATGATTCGCAAGGAGAGAATCCCATACATTTATAATATGGTTGGGATGGCAATGCCGCGGCTGGCAATGGGAAAAAAACCCTAGATTTCATATGTTATCAAGTGAATGACTTGCTAATTTTGTCAACTCTATATGGGCTTTTTGTGATAAAGCCCGGTCTGGCTCAAATAGCACAAGCCCGTATAATGTATAAAAATATTCAACCATGTAAACAATTTTTAATAGCTCAAAAATTAGGGATACGAAATCAGAGTTTCACACTTTAAGGCAACAATAATTAAGGAGACATAATTTTTTGATATTTAGTACATCCTTTATTTATTTATTTTTAAATTTTTTTACTAATTTAGTACTTAAATTTTTTAACTCGTTTTGCTATAATTAATTTTTCAATTAATAAAAAAATAAAATAAATTTACATGCCTTAAGGACTAATGAATATAAAATAAATTTTTTATGAATTAAATTATGTAAAATAAAATTCAAAAACAAAATAATTAGGATATGTATTTTTCAAAAATTAAAATGTATATTTTTATTTATTTATTTTCTAAAAAGCTACTAAATTTGGGTGCTTAAGCATGAGATGAGGTATTGTTGAGCATAATTTTATTGCATTTTGTTAGTTTTGGATTCTAAGAAAAGTGAATAACTGCAAAACTTGGTTCAACTGACTCGTCAATAAATCAATAAATTGTCTAAATTGAACTCAAATTGGATCAATAACTGGATCCATAGAAAAGAAGAAAAAATTATATTTACTGACCATAAGTTTGTAAAATTTATAATTAAAATTTTAAATTATTTAAAGGAACCAAATGACCTTATAATAAGAATTAGATACTATTAAATTTTTATAGAGTTATCACTAAAGTTTTAGAGTTACAACAAAAATTAGTTACTACTTATGTTTTTTAAAATTACAACAAAAATTAATTATCACCAAAACTTCTTAAAGTTATTACTAAAACTTTCTAAAGTTACGATGAGATTTAGTTCTTTGGATCAAAAGTTAGGTTATTTATTTATTTTTAAATAATTTAAATTTTTAAGACTTTTTGTTATAAATTTTATAAACTTATAATCGTCTATATGTTGAAGAAACTTACCTCCTATTTAGTCAATTTTTTTTCATTTTTTTCCAATGGATTGACTAAATTGGATTAAGAATAGAATCAATAACAGGCTGCATAAAAATAAAGCATATGTGGTGTGTGAAGGGGCTTATCCGCAATTTGGAAAAACTTTTTTAATTAAAGAAGTTGTTTATTTGGTACAAAACTATTTTTTTTTTAATTCTTGTAATGTATGGTTATCTTTTGAAAGAGTAAGTTTTTTTTACTGGTAGCAAAAGCAATTATTCTATTGTATGAAGGGAACAAAAAGTTTGAGGATTCTTGTAGAAATTAAAGTAGAAAATCATTTTTTAAAGATAAAATTATACACATACAAAATTACTAATTATCATTTTTACTTTGAATCCTTTTAAGTAATTTAATAGTAAAAGTTACTAAACAAATACTTTGATCTTGTTGTCAAGACCGCATATATTTAAGTTAATAAGCAGTACCAAAATATATAACACATTTTCTACAAAGAATGTTTTTGTCTCTCAATGAGAGTATGAGACAATGACTATGAAGAAAAATAAATTCTACAATTTTATCCATATTTTTTTAATACAAACATTACAATGACTATGAGACAATGACTATGAAGAAAAATAAATCCCTCAGCCTCGTGTCGTGTTCGGTGTCGCTCAACCTCTACTCTCTCGTCTTGTTGCGCTCTCCGTCTCCCGATTCCCATTGAAAAACCCCAAACACCTGTGCCTCGCCGGTCCACTCCCTCTCGTCTCACTGTCGACGTCGACTGCCTAGCACCCAGCAGCAGCAGCTGTGAATAAGCTTAAATTTGGGTAAATTGCTTTTGAAGCCCATTGAGTATTCTGTGTGCTACGTTGCCTAGAGGGACCTTTTAGCCTTGATGCTGTGCTCCTCCTCCTCCCTTTTTGGATTAGCTCTTGTCCTGTTCAAGTTATCTCTTTTTAACAAAATAAGTCTTGCTAGCATATAAGGCATTATCAGGCTATGAAATTCATAACCTAATTAGAGCCTTATATTGTTTCGTTTTTGTTAATATCTAAACGTGGTTCTTACACTCCAGAAGCATCTTGTTGTTTTTCTTGAAGGGTTAGCTGTTGTAATCTTTCTCTAATAAACGTAGTGACAATCCTTGGTTGAGTTTTGTATGGAATACACTTAGTTTAGGCGAACTCCCATGTGTGATGATTTGTGAGG
This sequence comes from Erythrophleum ivorense, assembly GCA_026724425.1. Lineage (NCBI taxonomy): Eukaryota > Viridiplantae > Streptophyta > Magnoliopsida > Fabales > Fabaceae > Erythrophleum > Erythrophleum ivorense. Next base: position 8,018,097 of record JAIUCV010000003.1, read on the forward strand.
GCGAGTTCTGTGTTGACACTCGTTCCCATGAGTATACCTATGTCGGATCCCTAAATTTGCTCAATGGATTCCCTTTAATTTTTTTCTTTTAAATTTTTCTTGATTTTGTGAGGTAAAAATTTCTTAAAATGCATCAGAATTTGGCTTCTCAATGGAGTCTCCACTTCTTCTTTTGTTTGTTTTATATGTTCTACTGCAGGTTCTTCGTTTCGATGGGTCAAGCTGCTATGGCGTTGCTCATCATTCCATTTGTAGTTTTAGTTGTCATTGTTACTGCGGTTGTTCATGCAAGGGAGGAGGTCCGTGGAAATGATGTTGACTAGGTGTCCCCAAGCCAATGCCACCTCTAATTCCTCGAAGTCATGGCCATCTCTTCCCTCGAAGGCAGTGCTGCCACTTCCCGAGAAATTAATTATAGTGACCGCCAGTAAGTAATGGTTGTTGGACTGGCTTGAGAAATGAGGGTTTGCAATTGCCATGAATGTTTTTTTGGAAACTTTTTTTATTTGGGGAATGAGAGCTACATGGTCCTAAGAAATTTTGTTCATGGAAAAATTACATAAACACAATTTTTGAGACAAAACATGTTTTGGTAGTTTTTTATGTTGGCTTGGCATGTAGAATGTATTTTTCTACAAGGATTTACTAGTCTTATTTGTGATTGTTATGGTACTCTCTTAAATAGTCACCTTGTAAAATGCTTAGTGAATGGATGGGACCGACATAATGAACAAAAGCATTTTGTTCATATTTCGATTTTCTGATTACCTCATTACTTTTCAATGCATTAATCATGATCAAGAAGTTGGCTAACTAAAAAAATTTTGTTCTCTGAATAGAATACACTTTAAACTCATACCACTATACAGGATAGTAATTGTTGGTAGCTCTGAGAAGTGTGACTGGACTTGTAGTGGGATTGTGGATGATATCATAGGTCCATCTATGATGTTACTTTTTCCTTGGATTGTCGAAAGCTTATGATAAAGGTGCTGATCACACTGGTGTCGGCTAAGGGTATGTGGATTCTGTAGTTTGTATTAGTTTTGTTTTTTGTGTTTTAATTCTGAGGGTGTAGTTTTTTTTTTTCTTTTCTTTTGGTACTGTTGGGGGGTGTTTGTAATTCTTTTGTTCGTATGTCTAATGTTGTTCTGTAGATGTGGTTCTGAATGCTGTAGGTTTGGTTTTTTTTTTTTTTTTGGTGCTTGTTGGGGGTGTATTGTTTCTTCCCTTTTGCTGTTTGAATCAAAAGTACTCCCAAATATACCAAAGAATTAAATGATTGTCCAATTATATTAATTATATTGACCAATTTGCTAATTATATTGACCAATTATTAATTTGTTAATTGTATTAACCAATTTGTTAAATGTGCTAACTAATTGTTTAACTACGTTGATCGGTACGTTGATTATATTGACCAATAGTGACAAATTAGTGACAAAGTATAAAAAAGAAAAAAAATAAAAATATTTAGATTAGTGACAGATTAGTAACAGAATTAAAAAAAATTATATATATTATGACAGATTAGTGACAAAATCCAATTTTTTTTCTAAATGAAACACTGAAAAATCCTACTCCTCTGCACACGCAAATCAGTTTGCCTAATCCTATTCGACTGACTATTGCCCTGTCTCCGAAGAACTTGAGCCTCGCTGCTGGGAGATCCTGCCGACCATTGCCTCTAATGCAAATCAATTTCACGTATCAATCAAGTGAGAGGAGACAGAGGGTGAAAACGAGAGATCCAAAGAGTTAGGTGGAGCGAGAACGAGGGATTGAGAGAGCGAACAAACTGAAGAGTTAAAGGGACTAAGAGGCGAGAACAAGAAGAACACAGAGCTACTATGCCGTTTATGAATCAAGTGAATGGGATTGGTGAGGTGTGTAGCTGAATTGATCAAAAGAAAGAGCTAAGGGAAGAGAAGTGAAGACCAATTGAGAGCTAGGTCTAAGGCTTAGGATTTAGGATTCTGGGCTAAGGTATAGGGTTTAGAGTTCAAAGTTTTTAAACTTAGGATTTAAGTTTCAAGGTTCAGGGTTTTTAAGATTTTAACTCTAAAACACCCAAAACCATAAACCTTAAATCCTAAACAGTAAACCATAAACCCTAAAGCCCTAAACTCTACCATAAATCTTAAACTCTAAACCCTAAACTCTAAATCTCTAAACCTTAAACCTTAAACCTTAAATGGTAAACCTCTACATCTTAAACCCTAAATTCTAATTCGTATTATTTTTTTAACATAATAATTTATATATAACCCATCTCATGAGTTAATCAAGTTAGATTTTTTTATTTTATTTATATTTTTTATTTTAATTAAATGTTTATTTTTTTCACTTATATTATTTTAATTCTAAAGCCAAAGCAGAGCATGTCACTGCGTAAACCCCTAACCAAATAACATTAGTTAAAATATTGGTCAATATTAGAAACAAAGTGGTCAATATAGTTAAACCAGTGGTCAATAATTTAGCTATATTTTTAAACTGTATTGGCCAAATCAATTTGTCCTAATCCTATTCGGTTCACTATTGCCCTCTCTTTGAAGAACTTGAGCCCCGCCGCTGGGAGATCCTGCCAACCATTGCCTCGGGTGCAAATCAGTTTTCACGTATCAATCAAGTGAGATGAGACAGAGGGTGAAAACGAGAGATCGAAAGAGTTAGGTGGAGCGAGAACAAGGGATTGAGGGAGCGAACAAACTAAAGAGTTAAAGGGACTAAGAGGCGAGAACAAGAAGAACACAGAGCTGTTGTGCCGTTTCTGAATCAAGTGAATGGGATTGGGGAGGTGTGTAGCTGAATTGATCAAAAGAAAGAGTTAAGGGAAGAGAAGCGGAGACCAATTGAGAGCTACCGCGAACTTGAAGGTAATAGTCCTTTCTTCCTTGAAATTCGAATCTGTTGGATTGATTACACATGTCTGAGATTGCTTTCCTTGCTTTTCGATTTTTCTGTTGAAAGCACTTCAATTAGTTTCGAAATTCATCTTGGGTTTTGCACTATGTCTTTATTTGGGGTAAAATTTTAACAAATATCATTATGATGGCTCTTCAAGGTCAAAATTCCATGTCTTTATTTGGATTGATTCAAACTATCGTTTGAAACTGAGGCCCAACCCCAAATCTAATCACTAGAGTTCAGATCATCACATTGCAAAAGTTCTGACCGATTTTATAACACCCACTACTTCAGCATCGTATGTTCAAGAAAGCTCTGGTCCTGAGGTTGAGTATAATCTTATAACCACTCATCATCAAATGAGTCCTAACACCTAATAATGCAAATCATGTGTTGCATCAGCAAGAGAAAGCAATAAACTCGTGATTAAAGAACTATAAAACAACTAAAAATAAAAATAGTAGTACAAGGAAAAACTAGCAAGGTAAAATTTATATCTCAATCAAGTAGAAGCAGACTTGTTAATCCAAACAAGCATTTTTAACATGTCATAACAAAAAATTACTGAGTTAAAAAGTTGACTGGAGAACAATGAGCATTTATTATTTCAATTGAATGAATAACAATCTATTAAAAATTGCCAGCTTATCAAAGCAAACATATCAGGTAGATGGTCCTTGCAGTAAATAGCCTTAGAATTGCAAAATAACAGCAAAGCTTAGAAGCCATTCAGTCCTGAATGATGGTATTTGGTAACTCACATCATCATTGGCTACAAATATAGAATGCCATGAAGGATAAAACCTCAAAAGATGGAGGATTTACCCCCTGATGCCATCAATCAACGCCATTAATTGACAATAATAATAATAATAATAATAATAATAATAATAATAATAATAATAATAATAATAAAATGATGAAAATTTTAAAATGTTTGTCCCATGGCCAGTCCCAAGAAGTAATGACAGCAACGCTGCTCCACAAGGCGATGGAATATGAGACAAGAATCAACGGAGGAGCTCCCAAAGTGGGAGGACCATCAACGTCAATGAACATTTGTATGTGACGTTGACTTGGAATTATGCAAACATAGAAAGTTTGCCCCCAAAAAAGTAAGGGATTTGAGTAAATCCCCCGTCACCGAAGAACTAAATATAAAAATCTGAGACTATAAATTGTACGAGAACTTCAGGTCAACGAACTAAAACACAAGCCATTCAAACAAGTCAACCAAGCCTCAGAATTGCAGAATAGCAGCAAGGCATAGAAGCCATTCAGTCCCGAAAGATGGTATTTGGTAAGTGGTATCAACATTGGCTAATAATGAAAAATAGAACTTAAGTCTCAAAACATGGTAGATTTACAAACTGATATTATAACACCCAAAACAGGAGCAAGAAGTAATAACATAAAAGAATGTTTAAGAATGTTTGCCTCATGGCTAGTCCCAAGAAGTAAAGGCAGCAACGCTGCTCCCCAAGGCGATGGTTTATGAGACAAGCATCGACGGAGAATCTCCCAAGCGGTAGATCTTTCAACGTCGACGAACATTTGTATGCGACGCTAACTTGAGGTTATGAAAACACAGGGAGTTCGTTTGCCCCCAATAAAGTTAAGGATTTGAGCAAATCCTCCAACACAAAACGACTACAAACCAAGATATGAGTCTATAAACCACAAATCTAACTGAGCTTCACAGCAAATAACGGAATAAAAGTTGAGAACTACCTCAAAACCCTACAATATAATTCGCAAGGAGAGGATCCAAATATTTATAGTAGTGTTCAGGACGGTAACGCCGCAGCTGACAATGAAAAAACCCTAGATTTCATATGTTATCAAGCGACTGATTCGATCACTGTGCGAACTCGGCATATGGGCCTCCTCTGATAAAGCCCGGTCCGGCCCAAATGGTACAGCCTGTATAAAGTGTGAAAATATCAAACCATGTAAATTTTTTTAATAGCTCACAAATTAGATATGCGAAGAAAGAGTTGTAGATTTCACGCCAACAACGAACATATTTTCAATTGTATATATTTAAGAAAGACCCAATTTTTTTTATACTTAGTGCATCTTTTATTTATTTGTTTTCAAATTTTACTCTAATTTAGTACTTATAATTTTTTAACTCTGTTTGCTATAATTCAATTTCAGCTAATAAAAAATAGAATAAATTTATATACTTTAAGGACTAACAAATATTAAATTAAAAAATTTTATAAATTAAATTATCTAAAATAAAATGAAAAAACTAAATAATTGGGATATATACTTCTCAAAAATTAAAAGGTTTATTTTTTATTTTTTAAAGATACTAAATTTGGGAGCTTAAGCATGAAATAAGGTAGTATTAAGCTTAATTTTGCTGCATTTCGCTAGTTTTTTAATTCTAAGAAAAGTAAAGTTACACTAAAGCCCATTTGGTCTTACAATTATTATTATATTCATTAAATTAATATTTTAATTATCAAATTACATTTTAAAAATAAAAAGATAAAAATAATTTTTTTTTTCATCTATTCACTTCTTACTTTCTCTCTTCTTTTACATCATTATACCAAACATATCCTAACTTTAAAATTTCTACAAACAACTGTAAAACTTAGTTCAGCTCACTCACCAATAATATAATTTATTTTCTAGTAAATTGACTACATCGAACTCTGAGTTTTTAAGTTTTTTATCAAATTTATAATCATTGAATATAATTTTTTCTAAAAAGAAAGGATACTCATGTGTGTAGTGACTTATCCTTTGTTTGGTCAAAATATTTTAATTTTTTTCAATGGATTGACTTAATTGGACTCAAAATAGAATCAATTACAGGTTGCATAAAAAGAAAGCATATGTGGCGTGTAAAATGACTTACCCCCAATTTGGACAAACGTTTCTAATTAAAGAAGTTGCTTATTTTGTGCAAAACTTTTATAGTATTTAGTTTTTAAAAAAAATAATAAGCTTTTTTTAGTGGCAACAAAAGCAGTTATTCCATTGAGGGAATGAAACAAAAAGTTTGAAGATCCTCCTTTGAAGTACAAATTAAAGCAGAAAATTATTCTTTTAAGATAAAATTATCCTCATAGAAAATCACTAATTACCATTTTTACTTTAAAATCCTTTTAACTAATTTAATAGTAAGAAGGTACTAAATATGTACTCTAAACAACTTAGCCATGAAAGCTTATTGTCATTATCGCGTATATTTAAAATTATTAAATAATATATAACAACTTTGTTATAAAGAACTTTTTTGTATCACAGTGAGAGTACGAGACCTTAACTATAGAGAAAAACAAATTCTACAATTTTATCCATATTTCTTCTATATAGACATTAAATCCCTTTTCATTGAGTCTTGGTAAATTTGTGGACACTATAAAGAATATTGAAATTAAAGCTTGATATCCCTCTATTTAAGAACTTATTCTTGAAATAGGGAAGGAAAATTTTGCCTTTTGCAGATGCCTTAAGGTGAAATCCTAAAATATGATCCCTCAGGGAAGAAACATTTATGCTAATAGGGATGGGATGCGAATGCAGCGTGTCAACTCGGTATATGGGTATTCTCTGAAAAAGTTCAATCAAGGCCCCAACAGTGTAGGCCCGTACAAAATTTAAAAGTTTGGATCCACATAAATTTCCTCAATAGCTCACAAATTGGAGATACGAAGACAGAGTCTCAGACTTCAAGTTAACAATGAACATATATTCTGTTGTATATATTTGAGGAGACGTAGTTTTTTGGTATTTAGTACATCTTTTACTTATTTGTTTCTAAATCCTAAGGTGAAACATGCAGCTTTTATTATACAAATTGATATCCTATTTGACCAATATCTAATGATTTAGCAAATTGTATATGGTCTTTGTATTTAAATTAACCTCAGCCCGAGAGTTTTGGCTCAAATGACACTTCTTTTAGACTTAAGTTTATAGGTATCAAATGGATCTAGGTTTGATTCTTAACCCACTTTTTTCTACCTCTCAAAGCCCTGTGCCTCCTTTGTAACCTAACATATCTCTATTTAAATGAATTAGGTTTTTGAGTTTGAATTTTGTTTTTAATTCTTATTTATTTGAGATATCAAAAAATAATCATTACTTTTATTAAATGCCATGAGTCAGAGTTATCAGTCATGGCATCAAAAACTCACAATTTCATTATATAATTTTCTATAAATTTTGAATTAAAATATATCAAAGTCGCACCACCAACTTGATGGAACAAGTATCTTTATAACCCATGCAATGCATCAACATTATATAGAATGTTTGTATATAAAAATAAATACATTATTAATATGCTTATAATAAATAAAATTTAATAATTGATTTAAAAATTTGTTACATAATACATATTTTATCTTTACAACTTGTAGATAGGAGATTTGTAGTCATATTATTTTATTGTTAAACAATAAATTGCTATTTAAACATATACAAAGTTTGATCCAAAAAGTAAAATATCAATTATAACTCAACTAACACAACCGGTAGGTAAGAGATTCGTATTCACTCTATGTTTCTAAGATGCATTAGAGCACTAACCTTTAATCTTAATATATGATTTGGTAGTAATAATTGACACGTTATACACAATTATTTAATATTTTTATTATCTGTTATGCTTAAAATTATCAAAAAGGATTTCCAATAGGGTGATTTTTCCCTCTAGTCCAAATCCTCATATATTTTATTCTCAATCCCATTTGTCCTACTCAAAACAAAAAATGTAGTTCTTTTTTATGGTACTTGTATAAACTTTTAAATTTAATCTTTATGAATAATAATTATTAAAGTTAGTTTCTAACTTATAATTTTAATTTTATCACCTGAATTTACATATATGATATTTGATTCTATTGCCTAAACTTGTATAGATTTTATTATTAAGTTTACACCTTATCTTGCTCAACACATTAAAACAAATAATGAAACTGAAATTAATGAATATAAAATTTATATGATAAATATTTAAACTTTTACATAATATTTTTTGAAGTCAATTTAAAATATTTTATTGAATTAGAAATATTAAATAAAAAATTAAATTAACTCTATAATTGAATAGGTATAAAGTCTTGAAAGACCATAAGACATACAAAAAACTGAATAATCAGTAAAAAGAAAAATTTATAAGCTCTTTGATGCATTGACATTTTATAAAATAGTTTTGTATAAAAATAAATACATTATTAACATGATTATGATAAATAAAATTTAAAGATTGATTTAAAAATTTCCTAAACAATACATATTCTATCTTCTCAAATCAAGAAATATATTATTACACCCCCGCAAGGGTATAATTAGCACGGTCTATGTATTGAACTCGCATCTGTAAGCCTTCTCTCAACCAAATCAAAACATAAAAAGAGCAACAATAATGTAAAACAATTTTTTTGCAAATTTAAGGATGTTTTACTTTACTGAAAGGTTCACATAATAACCCAAGGGGTTTAATTACATACTAGTTAATTTAATTTCTTATAAAAATTTTAGCAGTCTTTCCTAAACATAGGACTACTTAAAATTTCAACAAACAACCAATCAAAATAATCAAGAGAACTCTACTGTTGACCTAAAGCACTATACAGTAACAAATGGGGGTGGGGACTTTGCCTATGTGTAAGTGGAGCCATTAGTAAGAGAAAATAGTATATCTAATACAATTTCAATAATAATTCACAAAAGAAGACCCTAGCAAAAATCATGCAAAGTACCAACAACAAAAGCAGTCATTCCTATGCCACCAAGGTCGGTACTAACCCACGCTACTATTTATAATGAAAAGAAATTTAAAGGAATAAGTTCGAAACTCAGTAAACAAATAATACTAACTATGACTGTAATAAAAATTATAAAGAATGGCTTACCTTCAGACTTGAATTTATATTGAAACATAAGCAATATCATGGTATCTAATAAAATTCATTTTTCCTCATTTATGATAGATAAATTCAATAATACGTATAAGCCAAACATTATAAAATCATGCATAACAATACAATCGATGTGTCTAAACAGAACCAAATCAAACATTGCTCATGAGGGAATAATAATATAAAGGTAGCTTTCACTTAACAGTTCAATAGATCCACGTGTACTGGTCGACATACGAGAATAGCAATACCCCTGTTAGTTTGGGTACAGATCAAGGTGCACTAGAGCTAACAACTATTACTATTAGAGTTCTATATTAGACTACATTCTAGTCTTCACACTACCATACACTAACAAAAGATGGATAAAGAAATCAAACAAGAAATTTCCAAATATATTTAGCTAACTAATTAATTACTAAGATATTTCAATAACAACAATTAATATTACTTTGTCAAACAACACGAAATGAAATCAAGTTTACCATTTCTTTAGTTTACGATGAACAAGAGTATAATTACTCATAGCAAGTATTATATAGTCATCGTGTATGATTGCACCATAAATTCCTCTAACCATTAATCTAACTAAACACTTGATATGGGGTTATCTTCAGAACCTCCTAAAATATCCATAAGCAATTTGCATATTGTCAAATTAATCTTATTTGTCATTATCTCTAATAAAATGTAGCCTCTATGCTACAATAAGATATTCTCATTTAGACCCAGCATTTAAGTCCTAATTGACGTAAAGGTTTCTACCTCCTTAGCTATGTCCTTTTACTTCCTAAGTTACACATCAAATAAATCCTCTTTTTTTTTAACCATTGAAGAAATTACACAATTAAAAATTCACTTCCAAAAATTTATTCAAGTAGTTTGTCATCTCTCAACCTAGATCTTTAGCCAACATGTGCTATAAAAATTTCCTAATTTCATTTAGCACTCTAATTTACCATTACAAAAGGAAACCCTTAACTTAGTTTTTTTTTCCCTCCTAGATAGGCACAAAAGAGATTATAATACTTCCATGCCACTTGAGGGAATTAAGAAAAAAGGAAAAAATATAGAGTTACTACCAATATAGAAAATGCCTAATTTTCTCTATTTCCAGACTAAACCCCCCGCTGAACCTTTTCCTTGTTTCAGATGCAAGAATGAAGCAAGTTTCATATAGTAAATTCCTTAAGGCACACCCTAAGTTCCAATAGTAAGAATAAAGGGAAAAGATGGTTCTTTACCTTGAAAATCAAAGGAAAAAAATGAAGAAAAATGGAAGTAATCCATATAGAGGTTAAAACCCCAACATCGTTTTCCTTCAATGCTACTATCGTGACTAAAGAAGGGATAAATTTTGTTGTAGCCATGTGAAGGGGTGGTGTATTGGGCCAACGGCTAGGGAGGTGATGGATAGAAGGGAAGGAAAGAGGAATAACAAAATGAATGGAGAGATTGAGAGAAGGAAGAATGGAAAAAAACAAAAGAAAAAAGGGAACCAAAAGTGTGAACAATTACAAGGTAGAAAAGGAAGAAAAAAGTAAAGAAAGTGGGTTGTTAGAATTTTTTAATATATTTTGAATAAAATTCAACTTTGTCCCCCTTAATGTATCTATCATGAAATTTAATGATAACTTTTCAAGTAAATGTGTTTAAAAGAAAACCTAAAAATTCAAAACTAATGATAAGTATAGAACTCTTGTAATATATATTATGTGTTTTAATTGTTTTAAATAAATTTTTTTAAATTTGATTTATCTTAATTAAATACAATTAAATAAGGTTTGTTAAGAAAATTAAATGACACCATCAATTGAGACATTATAATTGGGTAAACTAATATTTTGATGAAATTAATTATTCAAAAAAAAAAAGAAGGTAAAGTCATGATGAAATGATTCAAAACTTCAAATTATTTGATTGAGAGAGAGAGAGAGAGAGAGAGAGAGAGAGAGAGAGAGAGAGAGAGAGAGAGAGAATTTCAAAGAGGGAAGGTTTCAAATCAATATAAAATGATAATTAAAAAGTTTTTAAGTTTTTAAAATTAATAAAAATATTTATAAATAAAATTAAATGGATATTTTTATTTTTTATTTTTAAAGAAATCATAGGATTTTCTTTAATTTTCAATTATTGATTAAGAACTTAAGAGAGAGAAAAAATAGGAGAGTGAGAATTTAAAAAAATAGAGTCTTAATACAAATATATTAGAACATTAATGAGAAAATTTCAATTATCTCCGCGAATTCTCTCTCTTTTATTCTCATTTTGTCTCTTTCTCTCTCTCAACTAATATGAATTTTAAAACAAATAAGAAATATTAAATATGATTTAAATTTGATTTTAATGAATTTCTTTTAAGCAATACTTATTAACTAATTTTGGTTTCTAATGCCAAACATTAAATGCTCCAATTTATTTGGATTGTGCACATATCAAGGCTTCGATTTATTCTATTTAATAAAAAGAAAATAATATATATTTACTACTTTTCCAAAATTTTAATATTTTTTTTAAATTAATGTAATGGAAATTTGAAACCTAGTAAAAGAGATTGACTAATAATTGAATAATATTAAATGCACAAGAAAATCAAATTTAAATTGTGTGTTATCATATAAGGATAATTTTTAGTATTTTTAATTGCTTCAATATGCATAATAAATACAAAAAAACAAAAAAAAAGCAATGAATCAGACAAATATAGAAGAATTTAAACTATAAATAATAGATTCCAAGTTCCCAATGAATATGCAACCATGAATAGTCAATCAAGAAAAAAGAAAAATATATGTGGTATTATAGTTAAGATATTAAATAGTTAGTAGCCAAAATTTTGAAATGATTTTCAAAATTTTAAAATTATTTTGAATTTTGAATTTTTAGATTTTTAAAATTATTGAAAATATTTATAAATAAATAATTTATTTTATTTTCAAAAGAAATAATAACAATTTATTTTATTTTTTAATTTTGATTAACAAATTAATATAATTAATTAACTCATTTAATGTGGAAATATTAGTCAATAGGACACTAGGATTCTCAATTTTAAAAGTAATTAATAAATTTGGTTTAAAGATTCTCAAACTAAAAATCAAAATATCCAAATTGAAAATTTCAAAGATACAACTTGAATAAAAAAAAAGTTTATACAGAACAATACACCTTTTTTTAATATTAAAAGATGTAATCTAATTACAATCCATATATAATGTAGTTTGATTCTTTCTATTATGGCTCATAAATAGCTTCTAAACAAAAATAACATATAATTTGATTGTTTCTCATTTGATTGTACAATTCTTTGCCACAACTTCTAAACAAAATGACAGCCTATAAATAGCTTTTAGGTTATGCTTCAGAAAAAATAAAATAAAATAAAAACATTGGAAACACAACTTCTAAACATATCTTGCATACCTATTTTTAGCTATATCAGCAACTATCAAATGCTTGCAAAACAAATACGTAGCAGAGGAAGCTAGGGTATAATCTAAGCAAAAGAAAACAAAACAAAACCCACAATGATGGAACTAACTTGGATCACTTCACCAATTATTTCATGCCTATATATATAAGAAACATTCATAAGTACTAAAATCCTACAAGGAGAGGAAGCCATTAAAGACAAATAGAAAGGAAGTTATAGGGTTGTTTTAATTGTTTACCAAGGAATAATAGCATAATTGGACATGTCAAGATCATTCTTAATCATATGCCCATCAAAATGGTAGAATCCATAACAGTGAAACTTGATATACACATCTTCCAATCCTTTTTTAAAAATGTTGTTAAAAAAAAAAAGATAAAGGAACCCAAATCAATGAAATTCTTAAAGAAATTACTTAAAAGTGAAAGTCTATGGAGAGAGAATCCCATATAACTAAGAAATATGCATAAAACTAAATAGAAATAATTAAAAAACAACAAAGCAACACTCATGTTTGCCAAACCTTACAAAACCATTAGGGTCATGTTCATTGTCTTTAAAATATCATCAAGATCCAAACCTATTATCACAGAGAGAAGATTACAACCCCAAAATTAATGGAGAGGAAGAGATGATTGAATGTAAAAAATCACTAGCAACTTAATAAAGAGTCCTAAAATAGATCAAAACATTGAAAATAAACTATGCAAGAAGATCGCGTTCAATTATCTATTGACAAATTTAGAATGACATGAATGAATGTGGAAAACTTGGGTATAGCAACTTTTGTGAGTAAAGCATATATGATAAATAGAGAATATCAAACCATGAATAAAGAAAGGTATGAGATAAAAGCATATTGGCTATTGATTATAAGGCCCTAATTTTTTACTGGAGGGGACACCAAAAGCCTCTACCCTTCCATCCCTTGGATAGATAGAGAGGGAGGGCAGAGCTTTTGGTTTTTCATGTTATCAAAGAGTTGAACAATGAAAATAGATGGCGAGTGCCTGATCGAATTGATCGGGTCATGTAGGAACAAGGTTCAAGTTTATCGGTCTATTAGGATGCCTTAGCTGTATACATCATTGCACTTTCACTTGACACCTATCGTTAATGGTAAATAGCTCGTTACTTCAAAATTTAGTTGAAAATATAATAGTCATGCGGAGGAATGCATTTTATTGGTCAACCTTTGAAGCAAATATTATTGGTGCTTTATTATTGGTCAACTTTTGGGGTAAATATTTAAAAGAATGTAAACTTAATTATGCAACTATTGATATCCAATCAAGAAAAAAGAATAATAAATGTGATATGAAAAAAAAATTCAAATTTAAAGTTAATTGCCGAAAATTGGAAATGCTTTCAAATTTAAAAAAAAAAACTTAAAAACATATTCAATGCATGAGATCAAAATACTAACTAAAAAAGATAGAAATTTAAAGTTATATTAATTACAATGTTCAAACTTCAAAATTGTATAGATAACAATGCCATGCTATTCCGTTAGCAAGTCTAATAGGCCAATCAAAAATATTAATCAAATGAGAAGAAATTTAAAAGGTTCTAGGAAAAAAATCTTAAGAATAAAATTTAAGTGGAGGTTTGGCATGAAACACTGAGCCAACATTGAACAATCATGTTACATAAATAGCTTCCACATGGATAGTTTAAGGTGGAGACTTGTATGAATTACACATCAACATTTAATGCTTGCTTTAAGTGAAACTGCTTTAGTCTATTATATAGATTTACTACCATCAATAATAAGATCCATTTTTTATAGTATCATAATCTCCATTACATCCAAAAAAAGAGCGCTATAAATTATACAACCATTAAAATTTCTGAGGAATATTAGGATAGTGGTAGGTTCTTGGGCTCTCATATTTTTTTTATTTAAAACAAATATATTTAATTTAGAAGTTATCATTTTTATTATTTTAATAATATATAATAATAAAGTATATATATGTGTATATATATATATATAATATTATTGTAATCTTGTTTATAAATTGTAATTGCAAACTTGTTGGATATGTAGATATATAGTGATTAGATTGTGATATTGAAATGCAAAAAACTACTTCAAGATAAATATTTCAACTTGGCTTAAACACAACTTGGTCTTTGAGAAAAGATCCACTTGTTGTGCTTTATAAAACTACACAAAATACATATAACACTAGCCAACTATGCTATCAAGTAGTATGGCGTAAAAGAATTTTAGTGTTTCATCAAAGGATAACACTCTTACAAGCAATTTTTATTGGATGAATTAATTTTTTACTTAAATGAATGTGAACACCGCATTTTGTCCGGACATGCCAAAAATAAAAATAAAAATAAAAATAAAAATAAAAATAAATAATAATAATAATGGGAAGAAGAAAAAATGAAAAGGAAAAAGTTAAAATAAAAATTCAACTAAAAAAATAAACAAAAACGACAAAGTAAAGCGAGAAAATAAAAAAAAGAAAGGGAGCTTTAGAAAACAAAAAAATTGAAAAGGAAAAAACAAAACAAAAGAAAGAAAATAGAAAAGTAGGAGAAAATAGAAAAAAATGAAAAAAAATTAAATTGAAAGCTCTAGAAAACAAAAATAAAAAAAACCCCAAAGAAAAAAATCAAAAAAAAGAGAAAAGAGAAAAAAAAAACTAAAAAAAATAATAATAAATTTTAAGGATTAGGAGAAAAGAAAAAAGAGAGAGCCCAAGTCTTCTAAAAAAAAAACAAGAGAGAAATTGTAAGGGCCTGAAACAAAATTTTTTTTCTGTGATCCAACATTTAATTCAGCCCAGTAAAAATGGGCCGAAAAAATGGGTGGACCAGATTTTCATTGGGCCTGCTTCAAATCGAACCGGATCCATTTTCTATAAGCCTACCCGCATCTCTAGCCTGGACTCTCTCTGGCAACAAACAGACAACACGACTCTAAAGTTCAGCGCAGCAGACGGATGAGAGCAGGACTGAGACGAGAAGGCGAGCAGGCGTGTCTGAGAAACTGGAAAGGGGCAGATCAGGGAGGAGTTTTCGAGGGAAAAGTGGAGCAACCGGGGAAACGAAAAGGAGAGCAACCGGGGATCTAAAAAAAGGGAGGGAGACTGGAAAGAAAAAAGGAAGGGGTCTGATTCGAGGAAGAGGAGGAAGCCCCTCGATTTAGGGTTCTGAGGCGTACAGAGCGAAAAAGAGGAGGAGACTTTCGAATCGAAAATCTGAGGGTTCAGAGGCGAACGGAGAAAGGAGCCGAGGGAGTGAATCGAAGAGAGACAGAGGGAGTGGGAGTTCGAAAAAATAAACGGAGAGAAACAGATAGGGGATTGAACGGGATCCTTTGGATTAAAGGATTCGGAAGCGATAGGAAGAGAGCTCCTCTCATACACAAAGGGAGAACCGAGAAGGGAGAGTGAAAGGGGGGGTTCGACGGAAGTCGAGTGACGAGATTCATCGAGCTGGATCATCTACGAAAAGGAGAAGAACGTAAGTCTTTTTTTTTGCTTTTGGCTTCGCCTGATTTGCCTAGTCATATCCGATGGATTTGGAAATATTGATCCCATGCTGTCTTTTTGTATGTGTATGTTTTGTCTTCGGATCCCATCAATGTTGTTCGCTATTTTGAGTTTTCATTTCGACTCTGTGGCCTAGATTGGGAACACAATGCGCCGAATGAGCGTGATTGAAAGAAGTCCTCAGAATCCCCCATATATTGCCTTTGTTGTTTGTCTATTTTCTATGCTTAATTCTCTCTGAAATTTGGTGCTGCTCTTCTGAGTATATTGCTGCCATATAAAGTTTTGGAAATTATATTGAGATGCTGTTCTTGCTGTACGGTTTGATTATGAGAAAGAACAGGTTTTGATGCCTTTCTTTTTTAAAAAAAAAACTTCTTTGCCCCTGTATGCTCTGATTTAACTCTGCATTTTGTGGTGCGACTATGGGTTACTTGCTGTATGTTCGAAGTAAATAAAAACTATCTGGCATTGCTTAAGTCTGGGATGGCGAGATAGTCATGTAGGGATGGTCCTCAATGGGGTACGAGAATTCTGTTAGGTCTCAAGAAGAATATGGGGTAGAGTTGTCCATTTAATTGATTATATAATTGTTGCATTAGGGCTTTGCTTTATGGTTTGTCGGGATCTGTTACCATGGTCGAGTGATGGTGAGAAACTCCCGAGAATAGGCTTGGCTCTGCTGATTTGTTCATGTCGATATGAGTCATCTGATAGTTTTTATGTGCTTGTTAAAGTTCGTTGTTGTGCCGTGACATAGTCTCTCCCCCCATAAACAAGTATGGTTTGATCCTGGTAACCATATACTTGTACATTGCTAAGCATGTTCTCCCCTTTGTCCCAAATCTGTGTGATCTTCGGCTTTCACTTTGTCTTTGTCTCACTTTGTCTTTCGTGTTTTGAATTTTGGATTGCCTTCTAATCCCAAGTCATTTTACTGTATTTATACCTGGACGGGGTGAATTGCTGGAGAGAATACATGGGATTGGGGTAGTTGAACAAGGAGAACTAGGGAAAGCGTCATCGACCAGATAGATTGATGGAGGGATTCTTGAGCAGATGATTAAAGAGAAAGCAAAAAGGATGGCTTCACCGGTTCTGTACTTTCGCCCAATTTATGTATAATCTTGTGATGTATATTCGAAATAGGCTAGTATTTGATTGAACACAACTCACACACATTCACGAGTTAATGTGTTGTAAATATTCTTTTATCTCTTTTTTTTTTTGTTTTACCACGTTATTTTTTAGAATAGCTGCGTGGGATCTTTGTCCCCTCAGACATATTAAAAGTACCCAAAAGAGCTACGTGAGACAATAAGTCTCCTTGATGCTTATTAGGTACACGCAATTTCATTTTCTTAAATTGTGGGGTTTCAACGAGCTACGCCAAATTAATTTTGATTTCAGCCAAGTGCGCCCAAAAGAAAAAGTAAAAGAGAGAATTTTCAAAACACAACAAAAGGGTTTTTAGAACAAAACAACCTATTTCCAAAAAGTGAACTAAAAAAAAAAAAGCATCAAAACCAAGGACTAAAAAAAAATAATCGGTCAAAATTGAAAGAGAATTATAAGAAAAGTATATATGAGAAAAGAAACAGAAGGGGAGTAAAACGTAAAAAGAGCCCTTTTTATTTTTTTATTATTACTATTACTTTTTAATCTTGTTTTTGCCCTTTCTTAAAAGTTGTGTGAGATCTTTGTCTCCTTATACATATAGAAATATCCAAAGAGCCATGTGGGATAATAAGTCTCCTTGATGCTCATTAGGTATGCGCAATTTCCATTTCATAAGTTGTGGGTGATAATGACCTACATCGAGTTAGGCTTGATTTCAATAAAGTGGACTCAAGAAGAAAAAAAAGAATTTTCAAAATACAACAAAAGGGTTTTTCGAGACACAACAACCTATTTCCAAAAAAATGAAATAAAAAACGTCAAAATTAAAGATAAAAAAAAATTAATCGATCCTGTATGTATTTCCTAATAATAATAATAATAATAATAATAATAAAGTAAAAACAAAAAAAAGAGAGAACCAAAAAAATAATAAAACAATACAAAATAAAGAAAGAACGAATACAAAAAGAAAGGGAAGAGTAAATTTAATTCTGCTTTTTGCAAATAAAAATACTTCAACCAACTTTAAATTTGTTTTATTTACAAAAATCTAAATGATTTTTACTCACAAAATCTAAACAAAAACAAAAATAAAACAAAACATTAACCAAACTCAATCTCGTCGAACTACGTGGACTTTGATCCCCTTCTGAGGGTACGTAGGCCCTAGGGTTTTATCCTAGGTCAAGTCCGCCTTTGTAAATAAAATTTCTGTTTTCTTAATTTCTTTTGTTTCATTTTGTTCTTTAATTTCGTTCTTCCTCTTTAATTTCATTTCTTTTATTTCTATTGCTTATTTTGCATATGATTTGTTAAGGAGAACCAAAACAAATTAAAGGCCATATTGATCTTGCACAACTAACTTAGGGTAATCGTTCTTAGTAACGGGTGTTGTGGGGTGCCTAACATCTTCCCTACTCACAACCGACTCCCGAATCTATTTTCTGGTTCGCAGACTACCTTTTCTTTGATATTCCAAATTAAAAAGTTTTTTTCAAAATTTTGCCTTTTCAAAAATAAAAATTTGGTGGCGACTCTACTTTTTCTACTTCTTCACTTTTTTCTACAAATTCATTTTAATTTTGATTTCGATTTTGGTGCCGCGCGGTTGCATTTTCGGGTGTGACAGTATGGCGACTCCACTTTCTCTTTAATCAGTTTAAGTACCCTCAGGTAAGTTAATTCTCCTTAATTTATTCGGGTGTGCAGGGCTTAAAGGTGTGCCTGTTCTGTGCAGGGCTTTAGGTGCCTGTTCTGTGCAGGGCTTAAAGGTGTGCCTGTTCTGTGCAGGGCTTAAAGGTGTGCCTATTCTGTGCAGGACTTAAAGGTGCCTGTTCTGTGCAGGGCTTTAAAAGGGTGCCTGGCCTATGCAGGGCTTTGAGTGTGCCTAGCTTGTAGGGTTTTGACGGTGTGCCTGGCTTGTAGGGCTTTAAAAGTGTGCATGGCCTATGCAGGGCTTTGAGGGTGCCTAGCTTGTAGGGCTTGAAAAGTGCTTGGCTTGCAGGGCTTTGAGGGTGCCTAGCTTGTAGGGCTTTGAAGGTGCTTAACTTATAGGGCTTTGAAGGTGCCTGGCTTGCAGGGCTTAAAAAGTGCCTAGCTTGTAGGGCTTTGAAGATGCTTGGCTTGCAGGGCTTAAAAAGTGCCTAACTTGCAGGGCTTTGAAGGGTGCCTGGCTGTGCAGGGCTTGGAAAGTGTGCCTGGCCTATGTAGGGCTTGTAGGGCTTTGAAGGTGTGCCTAGCTTGTAGGGCTTTGAAGGTGCCTAGCTTGCAGGGCTTAAAAAGTGCCTAGCTTGTAGGGCTTTGAAGGATGCTTGGCTGTGCAGGGCTTGGAAAGTGTGCCTGGCCTATGCAGGGCTTTGAGGATGCCTAGCTTGTAGGGCTTTGAAGGTGTGCCTAGCTTGTAGGACTTTGAAGGTGCCTGGCTTGCAGGGCTTTAAGGGTGCCTGGCTTGTAGGGCTTTGAAGGATGCCTGGCTGTGCAGGGCTTGGAAAGTGCCTGGCTTGCAGGGCTTTAAGGGTGCCTGACTTGCAGGGCTTTAAGGGTGCCTAGCTTATAGGGCTTTGAAAGGGTGCCTGGCTTGCAGGGCTTTGAAAGTGCCTGGCTTGCAGGGCTTGAAAAGTGCCTAGCTTGTAGGGCTTTGAAGGATGCCTGACTGTGCAGGGCTTTGAAAGTGCCTGGCTTGCAGGGCTTAAAAAGTGCCTAACTTGTAGGGCTTTGAAGGATGCCTGGCTGTGCAGGGCTTGGAAAGTGCCTGGCTTGCAGGGCTTTAAGGGTACCTGGCTTGCAGGGCTTTGAGGGTACCTGGCTTGCAGGGCTTTAAGGGTGCCTAGCTTGTAGGGCTTTGAAAGGGAAAGCTATTCTTTGGTGAGCTTTCCTGATTTTGAAGATTTTACTCCGTTTATCTAAATTTTATGCAAGGTAATGCACCTATATGAAATGTGGGATGCATGCAGAATACTTGACTTTTGAGCCTAGCAACACACTTTTGCCTTAATCAGAATTGACATATACAACCATAAGAAGCACGAAACCCAAAGCATGTGAGATACTACAGTTCAAAACCCTTTTTTTTTGTCCCCAATAGGAAATCGGGGTTTAAATAATGAATGCACATGTAAAATACACAAAGCGCATGCAATGTTTTTATGAAATGCCAAATGTTTATTTTGATTGTCCTAATGTGAGCTTAGGGTTTACATGTATACATGTATTAAATGCAAAAAGTAAGCGTGATACTTTGCTTCATAAAATGCGACTGTTGGCTTTTGCCTTGCCCCTATGTGAAGCAATGTGCACAAAGGATGCTTTATTTGATAAAATGCCAAATTTGACTCTTTTTTTTTTTTGCTTGCCCCACTGTAAACAGGGGTTCATATGTATGCATGTGTAAAAATGCAAGATTTTGGCAATGTATGCAAACGTGGAATGCATGAAGTAAGTGAGGCTTCCTTTCATGAAGTGCTAATTTTTCTTTTCCTTGCCCCAGTGTGAATTAGAGGTTATGTGATGCGTGCAAATGTGGGATGCCTGAAACAGGTGATGAAATGCCAATATTTGTCTTTCCTTGCCCCAGTATAAACTAGAGTTTATGTGAAGTGTGTAAGTATGGGGCGCATGAAACATATGATTCCTTATTTCATAAAATGCAACCTACCCTTACTTGCCCCAGTATGAGCTTAGGTTAATGTAATATATATACATATGAGATGCATGAAACATGAGATGCAAATTGTTCTGTGTTTTGGTGTTTTTTGTTTGAATTTTTGAGCTTGAAAATTTTCTTTATTTCCAGAATACGCGTAGATTATACAAGTGAACTTAACCCAAAAAAAAAATGAGACTATTATCTTCAAACATTCTTAAGTTGACTTTGAGTTTTGAACCTTTTTCTTTTACAAGATCACCTAAAAAGGAAGAGGAAGAAAGGGAGCATTATTTCTAAATTTTTTTTAATTGATTTTGAACTTCACACTTCTATTTTGAAAAATGGATTGATGAGGAAAATGTGATCCTCTTTTGGTTTTTTTTTTTGGAATTAATGAGACTAAATGTGATCCTCCTTTTTTTTAGTTTAGTTTTTTTTTGTTTTGTCTGTATACAAATTCCATGCGAGCATGTGACGCATGAAAAATCTCAAAATTTATCAAAATATAAGATTTTTAGCCATTTATATTTGAAGAAATGTCCCACCCTAACTCTTTATTTGCCTTGGTGAGAAAAATTGGATCTTTGATTATCCCACCAAATTTTCTTTTTGTGGTTTGGATGGAGGAATTTATTAACAGCTTATGGCTAGCCAGAAATGCCCTTGAAAGAGTATCCTAAGCTAAGAAGACCCCAAACTCTTGCTTTGACTCATTTTTAAATGATTTTTCCTCCGAGTGATTTGTTGGCCATCAACCTTGGACTATTAACTTGACAAGGCAATCTTCTCTTGTCAACTCTTCATCATTAATGCTTGAAATGTCAATAAGTTAAAACCCACGCTTACCTTATTTAACAATGCCAATGCAATCATGTATTAAAGGATATAAACATATGAGTTTAAGACGAAAGATAGCCCTTAACATTAGAAGGATGGAAGGGCTATTGGGGAGTGGGGCCATGTGAAATGTTTTGGGAGTGGACAAATGGAATGGACAATGGTTTGGTATAACATAATAGAATGGGAAGATGCCCCAGTTCTACACTTGAAGTATTCTCCTTCGAACAATAGGGAGGTGAAATGTTGAGAACATGGATATGATGGGATAGAGAGGAGCCTTACTTCTGGATTTAAACCCCTTTTGAAAGAAACAACGGATGCGGTTAAAAGAATTTACTTTGAATCAAACTTTTTGCCCCAATTTCAATTATCTTGGTTTTTCTTTTAATCATTCTTTTTGAGAAAACCTGCCCCATTATTTTTTTTTCAAGCAAACTAAACCTCAACAAGGACTTTTGATGCTTGTAGTGTGGCCTTGGTGAATGGGTTTATGAAATAAAAGATATCAGGCTCAAGAATTACAGTACCCCCCATCAAGTCTCCCATTAATCTCCTCCTCCTTTTGCTTTAACAAAATTCTATGCTCGGAATTCACTTAGCAAGAGAGGATGTCTTAGGACTATAATGGGGGTCTAATGGGTAAGAAAATGGCTTAAGAAAAGAAGATGAAAAGGCCCAAATATTCATGTGACCTTGCAATGAGAAATTTGCCTTGGTGACTAGGCAATCTTGGCAATATCTATCAGGCTGGAGCTTTCCCCTTAAAGAATCCTCTTTTTTTTTTCAATTCTCTTTCTGCTTAATCCTCTTAAAAGGATTTTTTTCTTTTGACTTTCTGTATTCTTCTCCAAAAATTTTTTTTAGAAAGAATCTATTATGGTGCCAAGACTGCTTTTCTTTATATAGAATTCTCATTTTTTCCTGGGTTTAATCCATCTTGGATAGTTGAAAAAGAATTTTTTTTTATAAGGCCTAAAGTGGTTAGCAACAGTTAAGAAGTGTTTGGATAATTGAAAGAACTTGGCTCTCTCTTGATATTTGAAATATCAGCATAAAAATTTATTAAAGACTTCCCATCCCAAATGTTTCCTGATTAGGGTGAAAGAAATGAACCTCGCTTCTGGCTCAATTAAGGTGACTAGAGGTTGCTCCTTTGTGTTTGGGGAAGACAAAGAATGCCTTGTATCCTAGACATAGTTGCTTGTGGGACATGTATTCACGCTTGCTATTTGGTCTTTCCTCTTCTAGTAATTGAATTTGGGGCTTCAAATTTGACCTTTTCTCACATCAATTAAATCTTTTTGCAAGGAGTCATGGACAATATATTTTGGCTTTTTGGTCATTTAGGAAAGACATGTGATGAAAGAAATTATATCACCATTGCTGATGAAATAGGAGGATGGAAAAAGAAGGAAAAACAGAGACATATGATCATGGCATTGACAAAGTTAAATAAAATAGGGTCCAATGGAAAGAATCAACTTCTATTGGCCTTAGATTTTAGCTAAACAGAAGGATATTGACCAAACAAGTATCAACTGATTGTGATATGACAAGAAATTTCTTTGAGAGCTCAAACACTAATAAATTCTCATGAAATCTTATTTCCCCTGTCCTTCTATACCTCGCTCATGAAGAGATTGCAACTTATCTTTCCCTTTTTTTAGAGTACCCCCATTGCCTTAGGATTAAATTCATAGTTTTTGGGTAATGCTATTTTGGGTGTGGAGGTTAGAGATTGGTGAAGGAAGCATCATATTTTTGTTAAAACTACTAATGCAAAAGTTAGGAAGATGGCTAATATCATGATTGAGGCAAATGACCAGTGTCTTACTTGAAGTGGTTCATGATTCTTAGGAAGGTTAAGTTCGATGGGTGGTGATGAGTTTGGAGATAGATGATTTAAATTTTTGGAGTGGAGGCTATGGTGATGGGCAAGAGTCATAACCTGAAGGATATGGTGGTGGTATGGAAGATTAGGAGGTGATAAGTAACTTTACCAAGACTTTTGACAACTTTTCTTTTGCCTAATCAAGTGACACACCTTTACTTTTTATACTTGTGCCCCAATTTCTTATTTTTGGCCATTCATGAGTGTAGCATTTTATTTAAACTTTTGGATGAAGCTAATCTTTGCATTACAAATGGCCAAGAATCCTATATTGTATAAATTTCTGGATTTTTAACATGGAATGTCTCACGACAATGCATGGATGCGATTTTATTATGTAGCTTGACCAAAAAACTAATGGGTGCTTTGATTTCGGCCTAAAGGTCCTTTAAGGCAAGGGGTCCTAATTTTTTTGAGAACTTACTGCCCCTGTAATGTAGACTTAGACTACCAATTGACTTAAAAGGAAGGCTAGACCTTTTTCGTTTACATTTATGGTGACAATTTTTATCATTAAACCTTTATTTTTCTCATATGCTTATTGCACACAGGAATAAATAAAGTTGACGAATCACCCTAAAGAAACCAGCTAAATTTCACATGGGTGATGTCTATGGAAAAGTCTAACCGATTTGGATCCATTTTGACAATTTGTAAAGTCCTCTTCAAATTATTCCATTTTCTCTAGGATCCTATTGTTTCCTCATGAGGAGCAGAGTTAACAACATCGGCTTGCAAGGAATTTTAATTTTTTGCAAGCAATTCAAATTTGAGCTCTTAACCAGCTCAACTCATGTGTTAACTTAACCTTTATTTTCCTCAGATGCTTTGTTGCATACAGGGATAAATAAAGTTGACAAATCATCGTAAGAGAATATACTAAATTCTACATGAATGATGTCTAAGGAAAAGTCTAGCCGATCCAGATTTCTTTTGACAACTCGTGGGGGTTACTTTCGATCCTCCACCTTGCTTTAGGATTTTATAGTGTCATGATAAGGAATGAGATTAACAGGATCAACTCTCAAAGAGTTTTAATTCCTTTATGGGCAGTTCAAGTTAAGCTTTCAACCAGCTTGACTCTTGTAATCAATTTAATTCTTATTTACGTTTAACACCAAACCAGTGGCGTTGTGTTGAAACTTATTATCTTTGTGGATATTATTTGAAACTTTTTTTTATTAATTAGTAGGTTATTAGTGTCAGTTGATATATATATATTTTCCGTCCCGATAGGAGCCTATTGCTCTGTAAAGAGTCGTGGTTTATCGATCAACTTGAGAACGGGCGGTTTTTATACAATTGGTGTCTAAAATTTTGGCTTAAAACAAAATCAATTTGAGGATTCAGCGGTATATGATGGATTCGATATTGCATACCTCATTGAGAATAATGTCTTGGTATAAATAGAGGATAAAACTTGTACTCTTTCTCGAGAAACTTATGGTTTCATTGAAGAAAAAGTAGTTGGCAGTCAATTTGAGAGGAATATACCTTTCTACACAATTGATGTCCTAAAAATGGTTCCAATCTTTACCTAAGACATGATACTCAATCGTTGATGCTTTAAAACTTATGGATATTATGATTTCTCTAAAATTTTGACAGTATTCCTTTTCCATGAGAAATTTGTCATTTTGTATGGATGAAAAGTTTGAAGAAATATTTATTTATTTATTTATTTATTTTTAATATATAATTGGATTGCGTATGCCTTTTTATTTTATCTTATTTTTTCTATACATGTAATAGACACGTGTTAAAAATCTTCCTTTCAAGGGATTATGATGAATATGGTTGTGACCTACTTCGGGGTTAGAAATCCATTAGCCAAAGGTTAGTTTAATTAGTTTCTACCGTCATCGTAGTGAAGGTATGTCTAATTGTGTGGTGACATCTCGTTAGCTACTCTAGTAAATAGTAACGATAAGTCACATTCCCTATGGGTTTCATTGGGTGCATGGATGTGATGAGCAAATGATAAGAAAAATGCTCTCCTTTGTCCTAATGTGGGTAGACCCTAAGTTGTGGTTATTAGAATTTGACTCTCAACTATGGGGGGAGGTAGCTATGGCGTGATTATCAGTGCAAATTTACTAGGTAGATCTATGATTCCTAAGTATTGGTCCCTAAATTGCCCCCACCATAAGGTGAGGATCTCATTATATAGATTTGACCATGAGAGGAAAGAGATCTTACGCAGGTCAAACCCATATAATAAGGTACAATTTAGGTGAGGTATTCATGATAGCCTCAGGAAGCACAAGGCTTCACAAGGAAATCAGTATAAACCTCTACTAACCTAGGGAGCACTCAGACCTGGGTATAGGGCCCATAATGTGTGTGAGGTGAATGGGTCTTGGTGATGTGTGTGAGGAGAGCATTTACCTTCTCATGCTATAGACTACACAAACCTCATCTGCTAGGTAGATTGACAGAACAGAAAGCAGAGAAGCATATATACAGATATAAGTGAAATAAGCACATATATGGTCGTCTACCCTAAGATTTTATTCCACATGTTATCTATCCTAACGCATGATATATATACAATCCATGAAATAGAACAGATGAAGCAAACATGTGAAAGGCAAGTCCTCTACCCTAAACATGAGAGGTAAACAATAAATAGAAAGGAGAACCAGAACAAAAGGAAGGCCATAGTGTATTGCACAACTAACTTAAATCGGGCTTGACTCTCAAAATCTCCCCAGTGGAGTCGCCATAACTGTCACACCCGAAAATACGACCGCGTGGCGCCTTTTTTTCTCAAAGAAACTCGAAAAATTCGATTAGCAAATGAAATCGAAAACCGAAATTTAAATTGAAATAGGTATAATAAATAGGGTTCAGGAGTTGCTACCAAATTTTTATTTTTTGAAAAGATAAAATTTTGGAAAAAACCTTTTAATTTAGAATATCAAAAAAATGTGGTCTGCGAACCAGGTTCGGATTCGGGAGTCGATTGTGAGTGGGGAAGGTGTTAGGCACCCCACAACACTCGTTACCAAGAACGGTTACTCAAAGTTAGTCGTGCAATATCAATATGGCCTCTATCCTATTTTAATTCCCCTTAACAAATCACATGCAAAATAAAGAATAGAAATAAAAAAATGAAATAAAAAAAAAGAATGAAATTAAAAGAACGAGATTAGAAAACAAAATAAAAGAAATTGAGAAAATGAAAATTGAACAGAAAGTTTTATTTACAAGGGCGGACTTGACCTAGGATGAAAGCCTAGGGCCTACGTACCCTCGGAAGGGGATCAAAGTCCACGTAGTTCGAGAGAATGGGTGTGTTTGTTTTGTTTTTTTTTTGTTTTGTTTTGTTTTTCTTTTTATAGGTTTCATGCTTTTCGTTTTTTTTATCTATTTCTTTTTAATTAAATTTTTTTATTTTTATGATTTTTTTTTGTTATGATTTTTTTACTTTTACTATATATATATATATATATATATTTTAATAAAGGAAGAAAAAGGAAATAAGCACTGTCTTCACCTTTGACAAATAAAACGAATTCAGGATTGGTTAATGTGTTTTAATTTGTTAAGATCAAAGTTGATTTTACTTCTTTGCCTTTCCTGTACTTTTATTTATTATTATTATTTTTTTTAATTTTTCATTTATCTTTGTTTGTCTTGTTTTGTTTTTGTTTTATGCTTTATTTTTTTTATTTTAGTTTTAGCTCTTTGCTCCTTTCTTTTTCGCCTCTTTTTTTTTTACAGAGTTTTTTTTTTCATTTATCATTTCAGAGTTTTTTTTTTACAGAAGCTCAAAATTGGTTTATATGTTTCAATTTATGAAAATTGAAATAATCTTATTTCTGTTATTTTCCTTTTATTTTTTTGGTTTAATCTTTGTTTTACTGTTCTTGGTTTTTTTTTTGTTTTCTTGTTTTAAAGAGATTTAAACCTAATCTAGAATGTATTGACCTTTTTCTTTTTTTTTTTATGATAACTTTTCCCTTCTCTTCTTCTTGACTCTTTTCAACTTTCTTACATTTAAAATTCAAACTTCATTTAAAATTCAAACTTTTAACTTCATAGACACATTTATTTTAACAAGAGTCCATTTAACTTTCTAAAAAAAAAACTCTTTTTCATGCCCTTGCTTATATTCTTGTCTACTATTTTCATTTTCTCAATTTCTTTTATTTTGTTTTCTAATCTCGTTCTTTTAATTTCATTCTTCTTTTTGATTTCGTTTTTTTATTTCTATTCTTTGTTTTGCATGTGATTTGTTAAGGGGAATTAAAATAGGATAGAGGCCATGGTAATTTTGCACAACTAACTTAGGGTAACCGTTCTTAGTAACGGGTGTTGTGGGGTGCCTAACACCTTCCCCACTTACAATCGACTCCCGAATCCATTTTCTGGCTCGTAGACCACATTTTTTGATATTCCAAATTGAAAGGTTTTTTCCAAAATTTTGCCTTTTCAAAAAATAAAAATTTGGTGGCGACTCTACTGTTTTCTTCCATTATATTTTAAATTCTGATTTCGATTTGGCGCCGCGCGGTCGCATTTTCGGGTGTGACAATGAATAAATTTAAATTTTACCAAAGTTTAGGTAAGCTTGATTTGATATCATAAATCTAACCTTAGCCAGTACTTCACCTAAATGTTTAGATTGAGGATATATCATGCCAAGTAATCGAATATATGAATTTTACTAACATTGATCATTGGGCATTAGATCAGTCATGAAGCCCATGTTCTCGTGTTAATAACCATAATCTCCATCGCACACATACGCTGAACTAATAAATGTTGGATATGGGGAAGCCCAACTCAATGTTAGATTTCCTCTTTGAAATCAATATTCTGAAGTGAGAAAGACAAAAGAAGAGAGAAGAGTCCTTCAAAACTGACTAGCAAGGAAAATAATAAGTACTAATTAGGACTACTTGTTTAAGACTAAATTAAAACGAGCGTTTGTTACTTTTTATTAGAACTACTTGTCTCACCATGCTTTTCATAGGCAAAAAGCTTTTCTTTTCCTAGAAAAAGTAATTATTTTGCAATTATAAGGTGTTTAGCCTTGTTATTTAACAAAAATAAGTTATTTTTGAGTGACGACCAATATTTTGGTTATAGGAAAAAGCAAAAAATTGCAACTTTTTCTTTAAAGCAAAAGTGAAAAATTATTCTTCTAAAGACATATGTGTTTTCACTCAAAATCGTTGATTATCATAATTGAATCTAATATTTCTTATTTATTCTCTCAAATACATGCCATTTTCAGTAATTTGATTATAAAAGTTACTTTTTTAAAAATATTTTCAAACATGATAATTATCATAATTAACAAAATTATTTACTTAAAATCATTAATTATCATAATTACTTGTAATCTTCTTCTCAAACCCCTAAACAACCTAGAATGTTGGACTCATCCATCAAATGTCGAAATCCCTTATTAAAACTCTCAAAATTAAAGAAAACAACACTGTTGTTTTGCTATTGTGCATCAGGTACCGCGACTCTACTATAGTGGTGCCATGGCACTAGACCATTTTGTGAGAGGGGAAATTTTTGCTATAGTGGGACTATATTTACCTACCTTTTTAAATGCCTATCTTTTTTTCTAATTTGGTTGTAAAAGACACTTTTTTTTTTAAGATTTACCAAACACATTATGTAACACCCTAATATGCATCTAAGTGAATCAGCAATAAAGAATGAGGATTTCAAAGGATGAAGACCCTAAAAAGAGATTTCAAGAAATTAAAATATGATAAGTCAAATGAGTATTTCTATTTAGTAAAGTTGCCTAATTGAGAGATTAGGGAAAAATGGATTAGAGACTCTACACCTAATACCTTAGGTGAAATGCTAACACATTAAATTGTAAGAATATTAGGAGTGAGACAATTGGATTTCACTCAACTAAGACAACATAATTCTTTTGTGAAGCAATTTTGGTCAATAAGCTAATTCTTCACTCTTCTCACATATTAATTCATTTAATGAAAACCATTGGCTTGTAGCATATTTTTAGCCACATTAAGGAGATGAAAATTTGAGAGAAAGACAAAAGCTTGTTGACACATAAATCCACTAAGTTTTATTGTAGTCAAGGAATTCAAAATTTATCCATTTTTAATTCAACTAGTTCAATCCATGTGATACTAGTACTTCCCTTTAGCAAAACTAATTGAAAGGTGTAACTAAAAGAAGACAAAAACTCAACAACTCAAACCCAGTAACTATTTTTAGTTAAATGATGAAATGGGTAAGCCTATTATATCCCATTTCTATCTAGTATTCCATATTAACACTTTCATTAGATCAAACCAAAATAGTGAGTGAGAGAGAGAGAGAGAGAGAGAGAGGAGCAATAAGTTGCTTTAGCCAATATGTGTATTCCACTAACTCCTATCAAATCATTTAATTGGTTGACTAGCCTAGCTAATGTATTGGCTTCTTTTTTTTTTTATTCCAGCCATTTTCATTTTCAAACACCAATATGTATGTGTGTGTGTGTGTGTGTGCGCGTGTGCGTGCGCACGCGCGCGCGCGCGCGCGTGTGTATATAGAGATAGATAGAGAGAGAGAGAGAGAGAGAAGACAATGCAATAACTCTATGGTCGAAGACCTCTGAAACTTTGCATGGTCAACCTCTTTGACTCTTTAGTCAAGGTGAGTGAAGACTAAAATCACCTATTCCTAAAAAGCTTCATTTTAAACTAATTGGTTCCTGAATTTGTGATTATTTGATTTTTGAGGAATTTAGTTCTTGGGAGAATTATGGAGAGGAAATAGAAAATCTAAATAATAAAGTAATTTTTCTCCCATCCTCACTTTCCAAAATTCAGTTTGCTTAAGGGTTTAAATTGAATGGGTTATTTTTCCTATTTAGCTAATACTTAAAAGCAAAGACGGGGTATTTTTGGTAAGACAATTCATCCTTTTCCTGAAGCTTATGGTGGGCGAGAATTTAAGAAAGAGTTATAATGTTTTTCTCTCTTTATGGCCAAAGCATTAGAGACTAAATAAGTGGCTAATGGTGATCCTTTTTGGTGAGAAAGAAAATGTGGTGAAGGGGGAAGCCTTGTAGGTAAGAATTTGTTAATCACTTGTTCCATGATAATGTAATTAATAATTAGGAATTAATCAATTATTGTTCAATTTAGGGAGAAAAAAAGAACAAAAAATAAATAGCTTGAAAGGAAATTTTGATGCTTAAGAAAGCTTAGAGAATTTAAATAATTCACTCTAACCCTTGTTGATTTGTTAGAGAGATTGAGGTACTAATAAGGAAGCTATAACTTCTGTTGTTAGGTAACCAATTTAAAATTCCTATTACATATGCAATTAAATTGTATTGATGTATATATGTGTTGCTGAGGATGTCACTTTGTATTGATTGGGCTATTCTAGAATGTGTATGAATATGTTCTGTCAAGAGCCCAAGTGTGCTCTTACTTTGTATTTTTGGATGCTTTGTTATTAAGTCCAAGTGTACTCAAGGGCCTTAGTGTGATCTATTTTAGTATTTTAGATTTGTATGATTAATGAATCTAAGCATACTCAAGAGTCCAAGTGTACTTATATTTAGTATGAAGGATCATACAATTCATAAAGTCTTAGTGTGCTCATTCAATGTTTATGAATGAAGAATCCTTTAAATCCAAGTGGGTTCAAGAGCCTAAGTGTGCTTTAGAGCCTAAATGAGCTCTTTTTCAATATTTTAGTAGGAGTTGGGTCCCATTGTATCGCTCCTTAGTCTTAGCCCTCAATTAATTAAGATTTACTGTAGATATAAAACCATAGTGAATTTAGTTAGATGTATGCCTTAGAATGTCCTTATGTAGTAAGTAAAGAGATTTTATAAATTATATAATTTTGCGTTTATTATATATGTAGCTAGAAGTGTATATTGGTTATTGGGATTTTGGTCTCACACCTCTTTGGGGAACTACTCTATATTTGTAAGGTGAAACCTTGGTAAAAGGAAAAGAAAAGCAGGCCGAGAACTAAGCTTTGTAACTTGCTGTGCATAGGTGCCTATACATAGTAGCTTTTAAGTATTTACTTTTGCTTGGAGTTGTATATATGGTTCATAGGTAGTATCCATGGCCATGAGGCCTATTTTTAAGTTTTGGTATATATATGTAAATGAATCCAAGTTAGGACTCGTTATGTATATCTTTTGATATAGTATAATGATGTTTATATTAATGTAAATGAGTCTCATATATATAGTTTATCATATCATGGAAAGGAACCATGTCATATGTAACACCATATATAGCCAACATCCATTTTACATCACAATTGGTTATAAGGGTTCATTTTTGTAAATTAAGTACCTTTGACAGTGGTATTTATCATTATTAAAAGCCAAAATAACTTATTAATCACCAAAATGGATCTTGTGAGCTTACCAAACTTATTTTTCATTCATAACACATTTTTTTAAGTAGAACTATCATATATTAAAGCTCACAATTCGGGTACAAGCTATAGAACTCGAAATGTACATCACACTTGCCATTTTCATGAAACTTTATATTCTGATCTGAACTTTGAAAAATCATAATTAAATGTAAAAAAAATAAAAATCATGCAAATTATACATTCTAGAAATCTATCGATGTTCTCTAACTACCATAAAAATATCAAATCAAAACAACCCATATTGCCCCACAAAAAGTGATAAAACAATAACACTGGTCTAGGGGCATCTTACAACTGAGATCAAATTTCAATAATTTATCTCTCCCTCAATATAAATCCAAATGAGGTACTCTTGGTGGCTATGGAAAGCTCAAGATGAGACATAATTTTTATAAACATTTCAAGGACATATGAGTTCATTTGGCCATGAAATCCATTACATATCAAAGGCTACTATAGTACTTGGGCAGCACCAGACTTTTGAATTCAAAAATTCATAACTCTCTTTATACAACTCCTTTTCATGCAAACTCAGTGGCCTTAGAAATATTATAATGTCAACTATATGCCTATAAAATTTCATAGGCATTGGACTTCATTTGCCCCCTGAATGACATAGAAATGTAAACTGATTATATGAATAGTAACCTTAACAATTTTGTATAATTTAGCAAATTTTGAAAAATTATAATAAATTCTATAGAGTTCCAAATTGAGTAATCTTTAGTTCTGTGAAAAATTCTAGATAAGACCTATTTTTTCTTGCCAAATTTCATGCAAAAATTTATCCATTTGGTTAAACTTTGGTTTAGCTCAAGAAAGTGGTCAATTTGAAGTTCATAAAGGGATAAAAAGGCACCAAATGGTCTTTTACTCAACCCATAACCATTTGAACATGTCCAAAAGTATAAACATAGCCTATGAAAGCATTCCAAATAGTCTAAATCATCATGTATATTTCCTAATTATTCTTATACACATAAGCATCAAAATATATGGATGTCAAAAACTCACAATCATTCATTTGGTTTCAAATTCCATTCATACATCATATTTATATATATTTACTTGTACTCAATGGTTTACAT
Organism: Erythrophleum ivorense; assembly: GCA_026724425.1. Lineage (NCBI taxonomy): Eukaryota > Viridiplantae > Streptophyta > Magnoliopsida > Fabales > Fabaceae > Erythrophleum > Erythrophleum ivorense. The sequence continues at coordinate 8,050,830 of JAIUCV010000003.1, forward strand.
CACATGTACATTATATATTTATAAACTTTGATATCAAAATACACAAAATTCCTACTCTAGTGTTAAGAGTCCATGTTTCAAGGTACTTGGCCTCCATTTTTTGCTCCACTTGACTCACTTAAACATGGTTAGACATATGTGGGAAAAGAGTAAGATTCAAAGAATCTCAATAGCTCTTTACCATTTTAAACATACATAGATGATGTATTTACATATCAAAAAATGCAAGCATGTCATAAACACTTCTCATGAACATACATAAATCAATTTCTTTATTATATGATCTCATACATGGCAAACATAGGTTATCAAGGTCATTGGTCTAGTCTCACCCAATTTCTTTGGGATTTTTGGATTTGCCTTACCTATTTTCAAGAAATTTTTTATTGAGCCTCACTTTTTTTAAGACTTTTGGCTTTATCTTATCTATTCCTAGGGACTTTTGGTTCATCATTACCCATTTTAAGGGACTTTTAGCATAACCATACCGATTCAAGCCACTTTGCGTTCAAAACATATTTCAAGAAGTATAATAGTACTATGTTATGTAATCAATAGCTAGAAACACATCTCATAGTTTAAACATACAAACAAGCATCCAATGACAAGCAAACATCTAAGAAATATATAAAAGAAAAGTTAAAGAGCTACCTTGTGCCAAAAAACCCAAGCTTTTTCCTTTGCTTTCATACTTTCCCTTGAGTTTTTTCCTTCTTCTTCTCGACCACATACACACACTTAGGGAGGTCTAGATTCACTTATCCTAGACACATCAAACAAGACATAATTCGATTATTGAAACCACTTCTGACCTTACATGAACTCTATACAAGCTCATTTTCTCTTATGACACCATTATAGTTCCATATAAGGCACAATGAAGCAACCCTTAGAATTTATAATCTTAGCTCCAATTTCTCATTCAATCTAGGACATATGACTCCATTAGAACTCATTAGAGTTATCACCAATTCAATTCAAGGAGTCTAGACTTAAGTTGCTTCTTTATATTTTAAAATAGAGCCTACACTTCTATCTCATAAACCATGACTTCTAAATTTAAACCATTAGTTCCTTTGATATTTATTAATCATATTTAGGACATCCCTGTCCTTAAAAGTGAAGAGAAATCTCTCTTAGTGCTTCATCTCCCTTTTGGCCGAGACATATGCACCATTAGCCACCTATGGAGTTTCAATTAATTTTCTTAGAAAAATGGCACTTGTGAAACTTCCTAAATGTCTTATGATCTCTTACAAACTTTTACATAGGCTAGACTATCCCCTTAGAAAGCTTTAAAAATGGCTAGGTGCACTAAGAACCCTAAGTCACATAACTTATTTTCTAACCTTTAAATCTAATTTTATATTTTTATTTCTCATGCTTAATAACCCTTGTCTCTACCTTGTTTTAGGTTGAATTCCTTCCTTATTAATTGGGCCTAGGTCTAGCTGAACAAGAGCACAAGAAGAGCAAGCCCAGAGATGCAAGAAAGGTTATGATTCTTACATTGATTTAATGTTTTTCCAAGGAACTTCCTTATGCCTTAGCCCTCTCCTTCAATTCCTCTCTTCCACTTACTGGACTAGCTATAGAATAGCCTTAAATAAATCAATAAAATCATAAGAGGAGAGAGGAGAAAGAGGCCTAATGAAGGAGAAGACATGAGAAAGTAAAATTTTTCTTATACTTTTTAGCTTCAATCTTCTTCCATTCTTCCCTTTTTGTACGTCTCTTGAAACTTCCTTGGAATCCATTTTGACTAGATGGAGGTCAATTATAAGGAGAGGGTAGAGGTGGAATGTGATTTAAGGACTAAAGGACTAATTTAAGACACTTTTAAAAATTTTCATTTTGTCCCTTCTTTTGTTTCTTTTTGTTTAGGCTCATTTCAACTCCTTTTCAAGAACCATCTTTTCTATCATAGAATTTAGGTCCTTTAATTCATAAAATGTCTTTAGTTTCACCTAAATTGGATTAAAAACCTTCCCGAACAAATTAGTTAAAGTTTCAGTCAATTGACACTTTAAAACGTAAACTAGAGGAGTTTTGACTATTCTAGGGGTTCTTATGATTTTTAAGGCCTTTAAGAATTATAGAAAACTCATTTTTTTTATATTTAAAAATCTCTTCTTTGAGTTTTCTAAAAGTTACTCAAAATTACAAAAAATGTTACTGCATTTTCATCAATTTTTGTTTAGCTATTTAGGCTTTATTTTTCGGGCATCTTAAGCCTTGTATCCCCACTTTTAGATGTCAAAATTATTGCTCTAATTTTATTGGACCTTTAATCATTCAATTTAAGGGACCTCCTTTTATATTTTCTCGGTTTAAGGCTTTTAGGACATGCCAAGTATTACATCATATAAACATAAGCTTTTGAAATATGAAACATGTTTTTAGTATGTTGTATGCCATTGGGTGTTTTAAACTAGTAAGAGTTGATTCCTTGTTGCTTTTTTCTTTTATAGGACAGTTCTATAGTCATAGTATGTTGATTATGGGTATAGCTTTTCCCTTGGCTTGAGATGCTATTTTACTTAGTAAAAGGATGAGTAATAAGGCTTTCTTTTAGTATCTTCTAGGTATCTTAAACCATGAGACTTTGTTTAGTGCGAGAATGGGCTAAATTGGTAATAAAGAGGTGGCATGGTCACTTTAACTACTCTAAGTGTTTTTGGGATTTTTAATTAATGAGCAAATGTACTTAAGTGTTTTAGAGTGACCAAGAGTGGTTGAGAGTCAATTGGATTCTTATTGCCCATTTTAGGTATGTGGAACCCAAGTGGTAGATAAGCTATCAAATTGACTTTACTAGGTGGTATGTGTTTAAAAACAGGTTGAGGAAGGTTAAATACTATTCATTAAGCTCTAGTAGGAATTTTTAGGCTTGGATACATGTATTTAGGTATATCAGACTTGTCCATAGTACTTCAGTGTGTTGTGGTGAGATATAGCTCAAATTAGGCATGCCACTTGTACATGTTATTTACCCAATTTATTGCTCTTTTGTAGTTTGTTGTCATGAGGTTATTTAGAAAGGTTTTAATGCATATATACTTGTTAAAATCTGGTTATGGCAAAGTTTTATGTTCTAGGACCATGTAATTAGGTGTTTAGGATTTATGGAAGATGGCTTCGGACTTAGTGGTAAAAAAATAACGAAAATGGATATGCCATTTGTTCTTATGTAGCCTTTTGCCACCAGTATGGTGTTTGATTATTATCAGTTTCAGTTTTTTTTTCCAAAGTTATCTTATTGGTATATAAGATAAAACCATCTTTGTAACTAATTAAAGGTACATTGGGTAATGATGGTGAAGAGTTAATTAGCTTTAGTTGGCCACTTGTTAGTTTAGGATGACAATTTTATCATTATAATGTGGTATTTCCCATTTTCTGGTTTTGATATATACCTCCCTTATAAATCCATACACACCTCATATTCATAGTTCAATTCCCTTAAAACACCATGTTCTAGCCTTGAAAGAGATCCCAAACAAGTTCATTGTAGAGTTGGGGTCTTATTGCATTTAGGCTATATAAGGGTGAATTTTCGTGTAAACCAGAATAGAACCTGTGAACACCGTATTTTGTCCGGGCGTACTCCAAAATAATAATAAAATTAAACTAGTAAAAATAAAAAATAAAAAAAATCAAATAGGTTCTTTTAGTTTAATAAGTTAAAAAAAACAAAAAAAATCATCAAAGGAGAAAGAACTTAAAAATAAAATTAAAAAAAAAAAGAAACAAAAAAAAAAACAAAAGCCCATTAATCTAAAATTAAAACAAAAGAAAAAAGGGAGTAACAAAAATTCAAAATAAATGGAATAAAAAAATCAAAAAGAGACTAAAAATTAATAAAAAGAAAAAATGAATTAAAAAAAAAGAGAGGGGCTAAAACCAAATTAAAAAAAAAAAGATTAAGATTAAAACTTAATTTAAGAGAGCCCAAGCCAAAATAAAGAAAATTTCAAAAAAAAAAAGAGTCTAAAGAAAAATAAATTAAGAGTCCAAAATCAAAAAAAATATAAATAAATTAAAACAAAAAAAAACAAGCCCAATCCAGATCTAACCAAGCCCTAACCACTCAGAAATGAATAAAAAAAAAATCAAACAACAGGCCCAATCCAAAACCCAACTACTAGAGTCCAGAAAAAAAAAATTAAACCCAACCCGGATTTAAACTAAACCTATCCAGTACCCGCCCGGATCCAAACTAAAACCTACCCGGTGCCCCATGGTCCCCCCTTCCATTCGGTCCTCTTAGCTGGCAGGGAGAAAAGACGGACAGGGAGATGCACAGCAAAGGACGCACAGAAAAGAGACGTCAGGGAAACAGAGGGGCATAGACGCACTGGAGGAGACGGAGGGGCAAAAAAAGAAAAGACGAAAGGCGTCAGAGTGGGAGAAGGAACAGAGAAAAAGGAGAGACGCATGGGGAGGAGGAATTTGGGGATTAAGAGGAAGAGGGGCACGATTCCGAAAGGAGAATGGTTTTGAGGGTCTGGGGTTCTTGAGGGAGATACGCAAAGGAGAGAAAGGGGGGTCCTTTCGAGAAAGGGAGAGATGCACTAGGGCTGAGAGAGAGCAGAGAACGCGAGGGAGGTGGAGATAGAGGGAAGAGAGGAGATTGAGAGGGGAGGCAGCAGAGACAGGAGATCAAAAAATCTGAGAGGAAAGGAGAATGAGAAAAGAGAAAAGGAGATTCGAGAAAATAGGAAGGAGGAGGAGGAAGTGACGGAATGCTTTGGGAAAAAGGAAGGAGCACTAAGGTGCAGAGGGGTCTGAGAAAAGGGGGCTGAGGGAGATTCAGAGAGGGGGAGACCGCGGCTTTGAGGGATTTTGAATCGGACAAAAAAGAGGAAAACAGAAGCTGAGGGAGAAGCAGATGAGGGATCGAGATAGAAGCAGAGAGGAGGGTAGCAGAGAAAGACATCAGGAGGCAAGAAAATAAGAAGAAAAATGAAGACTCGGGATCGGGTCTGAAAGTGAAATGTCGCACGCATGAGTACGAAAAGAAACTTTGAGCCTATTGTCTTCTCCCACTTATCTCTTGTCAAGGTAATGTCCTGTTGCTGCTGCCATGATAAGGTTCCACTAGATGATCTTGTTTCAATTTCCATTTCTTGTTTGTTGGTGCTATAAATGGATTTAGTTCTGATTGCCATTGTTTGGTTTGTGCTGCTGAAATTCCATATCACGGAGTGTTTGCCTAGTGTCTATATTTCGGGCATAAGATTCTATAGTGTGGGCTGGAAAATTTTTGTACAGTTCATTGCTCATGTGCTAGATCTATGTTGAATAGATTCTTCGGTCACCCGATATTGTTGTTGCCTACTTTTATGCTTAAGATGGTGTTGGCTGATTGATTGACACTGAATGAGATTTTTGGTCGTAGTAGCATGGCTCTAAAATATTTCATGCTGCCCTAAGGATTCTGACACAATTTTTATATAGCTCTTCAAAACCAATATACACCAAAATAATGAAAAAATATCACATGTTGTCTTTAAGACTTCAATGGGATTTAGTCCCTCAAGCTCCTCAAGTTTATGTGTGCATGGTTAAGATTCATTAGGTTCAGATAAAGTCCCTGCGGATTGGGTTTGGGCTTGTGTTCAATGAATATGGGGATGGCTTGAGTAACTATAATTGTTTGCTTGAATTTGAGTTGAAAATCTCATTTTGTTCATATATCATTAGAAACAGGAGTGTCATTTGGTTATTGCCCTCCTCTTTCATCTCGGGCCATGATGATGGGCGGATCTGGGCAACCATAATGTCTAAAGTCCCACTTAATTAGAAATTTGGTTTGCATTTTATGAAATTTTTCTCGAAAATTCTAGGGCTACATATACTTTGGTTTGTTGATTGCAACGGGAATTTGTTCATGACCTTTATTCTCTGATTGGGTATGTTTCGGATGGCTGCTTGTTGTTTTGAGATCCGTTGGCTGTGAAGATTACGTAAGTGTTGAGGTTTATTTTTTTTTAACTAAACTTCCCATTCTCCTTTGCTTTTGTCGCATGAGCGAGACCTCTAATTTGGTGGAGTAGCAACGCGTGAGAAGCTGGTCTTCCTGTTGACTGGTTCATGCAATATGAAGATAATGGAGCATATGCTTGGAATGACGTGATTGTTTGACATGGAACACGAACACCCACAATTACGAGTTGCTATGTATTCAGGATTGAGACTGAGTGAAGGCATTCATGAAAACAAAGTGGTTATGTGTTTTACTTTATTTTATTTTTTTTCTTTTCCTTTGCACTTGGAATGTATATAAATGTGATATTTAATTGGCCACACAAACACACATGATCACAGTTACTGCATTGTTGTAAATATTTTATTTTCTTATTTTATTTTTCTCGTATTTTTTTATTTAGAGTAGCCGTGTGAGGTTTTTATATCTCATTAGGCATCTAAGAGGTATCAGTGACTATGTGGGACAATAAGTCTCCTCAGTCATTTAGCCGAATCATAAAATACTTTTCAATGAATCTTCAGCTAATAACTCTATTTAATTTGATTTTCTTTTTTTAAGAAAATAAAATTTCAAAAAAGGGATAATGTGATGAAAAGAATCAAAATAAGAAAAGTAAGGGCTTAATTTCACTTTTTTTAAACTTTTAAGTTTGTTTTCAAGTTTTCTTACAACAAAAATTAAAAATTAAAATACGCCATAAAAAGAAGGAAAGAAAGAAGAGAAATTCAAAAAGAGAGAGAAGAAAATCAAAAGATAAACAAGAACAGAAAAAAAAGAAAAAAAAGAGGATTTTGTTTGAAAGTCAAATGGATTTTTTTTTTTAAAAAAAATGTGTTTACGAAGTTTAGAGTTAAGTTTTAAGTATTTTAAAAGGGGGGAGTTTTCCTTAAAAAAATAAAAAATAAAATAAAAAGAAAAGCTTAAACAAACAAAACAAAAAAAAAAGAGAGACAAAAAATAATAATTAAAAAAAAATAAAACATAAAGAAAAATATATAAAACAAGAAACAAAAAAAAAATAAAACAAAGAAAAAAATAAATAATAAAAAACAAAACAAAGAAAAATATGAAAGAAAACAAAAACATAGGAATAGAAAATGGAATAAACAAAGGATGAAAGAAAGAAAAGAGAAAAAGATTGAAAATATAAAAAGAAAGTAAAATTACATTTACTTTTTGCAAATTAAAACACATCAATCCATTTCAAAATCGTTTTATTTGTTAAAAGAAAAAGTAAATTTTATTTTCTTTGTCTTTTCAAAAAAAAATAATGAATAATAAAAACCAAAAAAATTAAAAGATAATTCAAAACAAAGACAAAATAGAATTAGGAACAACCAAAAAGAGAAAAAATGAATCAAAAATTAAGAAAACAAAAAGAAAACAAAAAATAGAAACAAAGAACAAAAAGAGGAGTAATAAGAACAAAAACAAAAATCGAATGAAAAGCAAAAAAAAAAAAGATAAGAAAAATAGAAAAAATTGAAAATGCAAGAAAAGTAAAATTAAATTTTCTTTTAGCAAATCAAAACACATCAATCAATTTCGAAATTGTTTTATTTGTTAAAAGAAAAAGTAAATTTTATTTTCTTTGTGTTTTCCAAAACAAAAAAACAAAACAAAACAAAACATCAATCAAATTCAACTTCTAATCGAACTACGTGGACTTTGATCCCCATTTTGGGGTACGTAGGCCTTAGGCTTTTACCCTAGATCAAGTCCGTCCTTGTAAATAAAATATATTTTTTTAAAATTTCTTTTCTTTCCTTTTTATTTCAGTTATTAAATTTCTTTGCGTTTTACTTTAACATTGATTTCCTTTTTCTACCTTTAACTTTATTTCCTTTGATTTCTTTACTTCTGTTTCACACGAGATTTGTTAGGGAGAATTGAAATAGAATCAAGGCCATTTTTATTTTTGCACAACTGACTTAGGGTAACCGTTCTTAGTAACGGGTGTAGTGGGGTGCCTAACACCTTCCCCACTCACAAACGACTCCCAGACCCATTTTCTGATTCGTAGACCGTTTTTCAACTAAAAAGGCTTTTCTAAAATTTTGCCTTTTAAAAATTAAAATTTTGGTGGCGATTCCTGAACCCATTACTTTATCTTATTTCATTTAAATTTCGGTTTTCGATTTCATATGAGAAAATCGAATTTCTTGAATTTCTTTGGGAAAAAGGCGCCGCGCGGTCGCATTTTCAGATATGACAGAACCTGTTAAGGCAATGCCTTCGCCTCTATTGGTTTTGTTTTGGCCATGTTTTCTTACCAATGTCATAGCCTAGCCATTCAGCCTTGTATGCATATAGAGGTATTTTTTTGGTTTGTTTTCCTTGGGTTTTGCTAGAAGTACCAAAAAGGGAATTCTAAGTAAGGTTTTTCTCAAATGTTTAAGTAGGTTTATAGGTTTATTATGGCATAGAATTAAGAGTGTGAGACTTAGCAAGGAAATCATAATATTACTCTTATTGTTAAAAACCTATAAGAATAAAAATAATGTGATTAATATGAGAGAACACTTAAGAACTTTTCTAGATAGCTCTAATTAAGCTTGGCCTAAGTGAGAATTAACACCATTTGAGCTTCATAAAAATTAGTAAAGAGACATTAGTTTTAAGTTAATTACAATGTACTATTAATTAACTAGAAGTTAACCCAATAGGTTGTTAGTAAGAGCCTAGCTTGCAGTCTAACTACTATTGAATCCTAGTTAACTGACTTTTAGAATATCCATTGAAATGTTTAAATTAGCTCTTATTTTACCTAGAATTTAAGATTCGTTTCATATTTTCTTTGTGTTCCATTAGGGTCAAACTTTAAATACCTAGTTTAACTCTACTAGAGAGAGAGATGTTTTACACATTAATGTTGATAAAAATGCTTATTAAAATAATTTTTAAATAAAAACTTTTTTATAACTTTTTTTTAAATGAAACTTTATTTTAAAAAAAAACAATTTTAAAGTAAATAAAAATCCAAGACAATCAAGTGTTATTTATAAAATGAGTTGATAATGTCATATTGCTAACCTCGCTTTATATTTATAAAATAGATTAATGGACTTGACCATGATTCAATCCATAAATAAATAAAGCAATGATGAGCTTAACCCATGCTCTATCCATAAATAAATTGAATGGTTATAATAAAAAGTGTATGTATATATATACACTCATCATTAACATATTGTAATATATATTTTATGAAAATTTCTTATAGACACACATATATAATATAAAAGTTCATAATTACCTATTTAGTTTTTTTTGGGATAAAAGTCAACCATTAAAAGACTAATGCATAAACTGTTTAATTGCACCATTTGTAGGCAAACATTTACTATAATTCACAAATTTTCTTAATAGAACCTATATGTCCTTTTCAAGTTATTTGATAATTAACTTCCACTTGTTGAGAATTTTGCAATCCCTAATATATTGTGATGCTAAGGATAATATCATAAATAAAGGATATTGTTACGATTGCATAATGATTTGTTGATTAAGGATGAACCACAAAACCTATGGGATTGCTTCCAACATTATTCTAGTACATATGATATTTGTCAACCTATACATTGTGATGAAAAGACCAAATTGAAAATCTAACACGCTTTTGCCTTTATCTTGATGTTCGCTTATTGCATGAGATGAAAATTTACCAATGATTATATCTTAGATTTCTATCCCACAAAATGCTATTTTTATGTCTTGATTTATTTTCTATTTGATCACACATAGTCTGAGAATATTTGCCCTATAATCGTTAAATCATCTGAATGGCTTCTTGGGCACACACAATATTTTGATGATGTCTTCTCAAAACTAAGGACAAAGGCAAAACATTTCAAACAAGATGCCATAAAAACACTATAAGCCTATGGAAGCATATCCTCTGCAATAGAGGAATTTATAGCATAAAATGCAATAAATTTGATCTACACTGTCTACATAACTGGACTATTCTCATTATGACACGTCACTATAAATGAAGCAATACACTTTTTTTATTTTGGCGAACAACGCACAAGAGGAGCCCCATGTTTCAAAGCCACAACCTGCCCCAGGAACCTAACAGTTGAAGATGAAGAAGAAATGCAGAGACTTAGTTTTATCATTCTTCTATTGTGATTTAAGTGAAATTCCATTTCAACAAAAATAATCCCTCATGTAAATTTGTGAAGAAACGTAGTAGCTGATGAAGAACATGATGAAGACTCTAGATCCCTCAATCTCTCATGTCATCTTAGGCATTTTCTCTAGATCTGATATTAGTAATTCCTTATGTGAGTTCCAATCTTTATTTCACTATTTTCCCTCATGCTCTAATGCTAGATTCTGTGGTTTAATTTTCTTTCTTTTTTTTTCCTAACTTGATCTTTGGTTTTTTTTCTTTTGGATTTTTCTCATTTTACGAGTCCCCTTCAATTTTCATTTATTAGCCTGCAAGCATTTTGTGCTCAAGTTTGATTTTACTCCAATGCACTTTTAATTTTGTGGTTTAAATTTATGAAATTTGTTCTCATTTGTTGAATACTTAGTGTTGGAATTTCTAAATTAAATTTTTGCTATTGTTGATAATAATTGCAATTAACCCTTCAAAGCCAGCACTTTAGCATTGATTCGATGTAACCTGAAGGGGTATGTATGTGTTGCACTGTTATAGGTGGGAACCTATGTCTATTTGCATGTTAATAAAGGATTGATAGGATTGTGTCTTCTATAATCCAATTATTTGAAGACTCAAGACCATTCTCGATTGTTTTGGGAACAAGAGTAACAGATGATAACTTTTTACTTATATTAAGGTGTTTTCACTTTTCTTAAAAATATACATGTGTGGAATGTGTTTATGACAAGCAATGACATCCTTTTGTCTATTCTATTTGTGGGATCTTCACATATAGAAAATTATGGATTTGTTAACTAAGTTGGTTTTCTAACTTTGCTATATGAAAATTGAAATTTTTCATGTTGTTTGAAATTAATAAATTGATGTTGTTATAGGAATTCTAGAGGCCCAAACTAATGGTGAGATTTCAAGATTATTTGCTAGACATCTATACTAAGTTTTTTCCTTTAAGAAACCTCCAATTTAAAATGAAAATACAAATTGAATGGTCATCAATTCAATATCAATGCAAGCATAACTTTAGAGCTATTAAATGGTTTTTCATGTTTTATCTTTGATCTATAAATACATGTCAAGCAAGTGTAAAACCTAATTATACACCAGGTGCTTCATTCCTTCATTCAACTAAAGAAATGGTGAATCAAGTAAATAGCATCAGAAGTGGACAACAAAGAAGGGTTAAGGCAAAGTTATATAGGATGAATTAGTGATATATTCTTTCAAATTGTATAAGATGAATTGGTGATCTGTCTTTCAAATTATATATGAAATTTTACTTGCAACATATATTTGACATTTATGACACAATGGGAATGATACTTGATTTTTTTTTATATTGCATCTCTCAACTTCTTAGTTTGTTATTTTACTTATTGAGAGCTTGCATATTTTTGGTATATTAATGTTAGCAATTACTTTGCCTTTGTGAAAGATAAGATTATTTTTTTACTAGGAAAAAGTTTAGATTGTTTAATCAGTAGTTATTTGTATTTTTTTTTGCAGTTAATATACCTTGGCCCTTACTTTAAAATTCTTAGATCAAGTTTATTGCAATTTTTCAAGAGTGGCATAAGCAATAATTGATCAAGCTTCAAACAATACAAGTAGGGAGAGTTGAAGTAAATGATATAGGATAGGAATCATGTGAATGTGTTGTAAAATTCTTAGATCAAGTTTATTGCAATTCTTCAAGAGTGGCACAAGTAGCAGTTGATCAAGCTTAAGAACATACAAGCAAGGAAAGTTAAAGTAAATGATATAGGATAGGAATGATGTGATTGTGTTATATAAGAATAGGTATAGGTTATTGTATAGGATAGATTACCAATCATTGTACATGACAATTTGAATGAAATAATAAATGATTGTGGCAATGTGGTGACAGAAGCCTTGTAATCTCCTAATACTTTGTACTTGAGAATTTGAATGAAATAAAATGTATTGTTGGCAAAGTTGACTACACCAAAAAGCTATGTATTTCATATTCAAAAAATAATATCACACACCAAGCTTAGTGACATATACAAACAACAAATTATGCCATATACAAGAAACCTTATGTATTTCATAAACAAAAACCATTGTACTTCATATACAAAAACTAATATCCTCCATATACAAAAATCAATATATTTCATATACACAGTTGATAGGTTCAATTTGATGGAACACCAAATAGTGATGGTGCATCATGCAACTGCGAAGAATAATCAAGTGACTCCTATATCCAAAAAAAGAATTATGTTTGAGACTCAATTCTAATGAGAGTTTTTCTTTTTCTCTTTATTCAGGCATCCATCCAACTTATGAAGCATCTTTTATGCTTTAGACTAATTTTCTTCATAAACCCCTTAGGATGTACAATGCTTTTACTAACCAGTGTTGCAGTATTATTATTTGGTTTATCTTGCTTCAAATGGTTCTCCCTTAACTTATTGCATAATTTATCACCACCTTGTTTACAAATAAGAAGTATTCTTTAAAATTAGAGGCTTTGGTGGCCAACCATATTAGTTTAGGGCAAAGTCATCTATATCGTTTTGTGATAGCAAGCCTTACATCCCCCTCAACCTTTTGTCCCCTTCCATCATGTATAATACCACTTTTAGCCTTTTTGGTCCACCTTTTCAATATGTACTTCTCAGGATTGATTATAACATCCATCATATCCAACACCTTTAATGCATGACAACATAGTATCCCGAATGTCTCAAACTTCCTACAACTACACTCGATTGATTGGTCACAAGGATAAAACAAAACCCTTAATTCTTCTTCATATCCAACCATGTAAATTATGTATTCAAACACTAGATGCACTTCATTTCTATGCTTTATACGAGCTGCTGAGCATAGGTCAAACTCCTTTTGGAAAAGCTCAAATATTATAGAGGTGTAAACTAGTGCAAGTTGTCGCAACATAGATGAATATTGACATTTCAACCTTGATATTTTATGTCCAAACTCAAATTCACACCTCAACTCATTATACCGCTTGTTCTCCACAACTCACTTAAACTGCTAAAAGAATTGAATTATGTCTAAGTCTGGATTCATACAATTTTTAATTTTTGCATTCAAGCTTTCACTAATTTGGGTGCTTTGCATGCCAATAGTGAAAGCTTTTTTCATATAACATGTTGCTTACTTTTCTTTTATATCATACATTGATCTCACCTATGTGTTCCCTTCAACATTATAATCTAAAAGTAACTTGATGCATGCTATCTCAAACTCTGCTTTCTTATTGTACTCAAACATACATCGCTTGAAATTGTCAAAAAATTAAAGCCATTTTTCATTAAATTTCCTAAGTGCTTCATACCATTTCGCATCAAGATGCCATGTGCACAATCCATGACAAGTTTGAGGCCATACCTCCCTAAGAGCTTTAGTCATTACCTTATCTTGATTAGTAAACACAATCTGCACCCTCATCATATAATAGTGCAACACCAAAAATCACTGCTGCTTGCAAAGATAGCCAGTAGTCTATGTGAATTATTAGTGTAATAGGTTGTCAATGGAGATCACATCACCAAAATACCTATAATCAAGCAACATACATGCATCTACCTTAAATATATTAGTATTTTGTTCCTCTGCATCCATTTGATATGCATGGTAAAATGATGGGTCGTCCACCAATTGTTGTTAAAAATACTGTAATAAACAATCAACTTCCATGTATACCATACTCCATTGTCTCCTAGATCAAAGATAATTTTTCGCATCTAATATAGTATAAATGAGGTTGCCTTTACCACCCGCTTGCATATTCATCCATTGAAATGATATTTTTTGAAGTCTAGAATCCTCTGCCAAGTCAATATGATATGCTTAAATATCATATATGTTTTATTGGGATGCCAACATATGTGTTGTTTTGGGAAGATAAAGGATGTGGTTATACTCTTTCACAAACTCACTCACTTGTAATTTTCTATTCTTCTATGTGAGTGACAATCTTGCAGGATAACCAGTTCTAGTCTCAAGTCGCAAATTGGTGGTCAGAAATTCTCACTTGTCTTCCAATTGATGTCCTTCTTTGCAACAAACAAATCAACACAAGGTTATGATACCATCTTTCTTCCTCTTGTTGAGATATTGTTTTCTAACTCCAAAACTAACTTTGCCTCCGTAGCCAACCTAAAACTTCCACGCCGCCTCAGCATCATCAAACTCCATTCTAATTTCAAGGTTCTCGTCAACCTTTGAATTTCCATTTACAGCGATGAGATAGTAAAGGCATTAGCTTCCCTGAAATTCATTCAAGAAGCTTAGTTTAAAATAATATAAACTCAAGGTATAACTTTATTAATAGAATATGGTTTGAACATACATAGTGGGACCCATCATTACTTTCTTGGTCTTTTCATGCTCTAACCAAAGTCACACAAATTGGGAGAAGTTCCCCTATATCATAAGATCGTGTAGTTAGGTAGCGGGATAAAAAATTGTAAATCTAAACTTTAAAATTATTTTTAAATTAAAATTTCTAATTATAAATGATTTAGACTTTATACCATAAAAGATTCACCAAAAAATTCAACAAATTATTTCCTAATAATAAAAGGTTTAAATTTTATAAAAATAAATGCTTTACAATTTGTTCTTCAAAACAAAAAAGAAAACAAAATAAAAATAAAAATTTGTTGATGCACAAGACAAATTGTCCCAAACTACATTTTGACCACAATAATATATATATATATATATATGTTATCAACTATTAAAAGCTTTCATTATTATACTACACATATAAGCTTTTTATTAAATTTCAAAATAATAAATGGTGAAGTTTTTGTTGTGTTACTATTAGGCTTTTTTAAGACTTTGTCCAAACAATTTTTTTTAAAAGATTTTAAAAGTACAAAGTCACATGAATTTAGTGTATTTACTATTTTAATTCTAAACTATGCACCAAAAGAGCTTATAGTTAATTAATGTGGGAGAATCTCTTTGTATAAGGGCATGGTGTTTCACATATTAGCTTAGCCTTATATTTTTAAAATGTTGCTTATAAATCTAAACTTGCTTCTTATGGTTAAAGATTCAATGGAATAGAATATATAGATTTCAAGCTCTCCAAAGTGGGTATAATAAAATTAATAAAATTAGGGATAGGCCATACTTACCTACAAAGATGGAAACTCCATGAAAGAATAAGATGGAAAGGTGATGAAGATGAAGATGCCTGTAACTGAGTCTATGAAAAACACTAAATCAAAAGCAAGGCAAAGGTGCACTTTGGCGCCAATATTTCTAGAGCAATATTTTGTGAATAAAAGTAGAAGGACCTAATGTATTACCATAAAAACAGTGCGTCTGGGAGATGCATCTTACCTCTGTTTTTCATCCCTTTTAAATGATGTGGCAGCCTAAGATCAGACCAATTGCGTGAATGGTGTGGATTTTTTTAGTGCACCAAATGTTGTAATTCCTCTAACGCAGAGAATCTGCTTCCATAAGTCTATATGGTAACCTTAGCTTCCATAAAATATCCTAAGCTGTGAAATTTGTTGAGACCTTGAGTCTAGAGAGGTAGCACCTTATAGCATATAAGATACCCTATATTACCTTGTAGAATTATGAAGTCAAATAAAGGAATCTCTTTGACCAATAATTGAAGATGGCATACAAATATTCTGCTTTACCTAAGAATTTGAATATACCTGACCTAGCCTTTGGAAATTGCATTGTAATTTATTATGTAGAATAAAGTCACTCATTATCTCATTCAAGACCTAAGTTCTTGTCTACATAGACCACCAATGATGGTTAAATAATAATATAGTTATAACATCTCTAATATTCTATTTCAAATTATCACATATAAACGAAGCCAATTTCTAAATACCCTTCCAAATCTAAGAGGTCATACTTAAAAGGTCATTAAATGTACTGTTAATGTATCCTAAACTATATCATTATAAAATTTAGGTCATAAAATACAAGCAAAATAAGAACCTGAGTCATCAAAAATTAATTGCCATACATGTTTAACTAATAAGACTTAATTGAATGTTTATGTGTCCTTAACATCCAAATCACCTTTATTTATAGAATGACACAATTCAATCCAATTCAAAAGATGTATCTTTGACCTCAATCCCACGTAACCCCCTAAAAAAATTGGTCTCCTTCATATCAATTTAATAACAATACTTCTTTGATAATTCAAAACATGAAAGCAAGAATACTTTACTAGAGTTCAAAATAGATTTAATTATTCTTAGTCTTCCTACTTGTGATAAAATAATAAATTTCCATTATTGCAACTTTCTATCTATTTAGTGTAATATTATATGTTTATGTGTGTGTGTGCGTTTATGTTCATAGTAATATTTGTCAATTATTAGAGTTCAACTGGTTTATTAAAAAAGGTTCAAAATGATATCAAAAATTTGAGTTTAATTACAACTTAAGTTCAAATTTAGGATCTTTTTATTTTAAATAAATAAGCTTAATCATATTAAAGCTTTACTCACCTTTTATTTACAATTGAGTTCAATGTAAGCTCAAAGAGAGGATTTGAAATGGTATGATCTTGGGAAGAAAAAATGTAAATAATGACTTTTCCTATTATTGTTGATAAAAACTTTCCTTAATATACTGCACTATGTATAATAAAAGAGAAAGTGACAAAATGAGAATATATAAAGAATCTATTTTTTCCCCTTTTCACTAATTTTTGTTTCTTTTTATCTCTTTTAAACTATACAATATGCATTTATTTATTAAACAAAGAAGATCCATATTCCATCCCACCCTATGTAAAGTCCACACTTCTCTTTCTCTCTCTTCAATTACACAAAGAAAGTACTCAAATTAAAAAACTTGGACCAAAGGCTTGATAAAACTATGTTTTCCTAGTATCAAAATGAACAAAACCCTTCAGGAAATTTAATTCAATAGAGTTATATGTCCAACTACTTAGTCAAATAAGTAAATGGAAATTTTGGTCCTTACGTTAAAATTTAGATAGCGTTTCCTTTGACATACCAAGGTCAAACCCTAGCACCAATTGAGGAAGTTGAAAGGCACATGAAGGTATTGTAAAATAGTGTGTAGCCTCGTTAGTTGGACCATCTCTCAAATAGTACCTGTAGTATGTATGTATTCCAATTAATCACTGGGTCCTCATTGAATTATACACTTAATAGGTCAGTGCATGGAAGATAAAGAAGTATATTATAAATGTCATACATTTTTGCTTTGGTTATCCTAGTTATCCTGTGGCGAGCAAATCCTCTCCGTATACTCGTGATGAGAACACCCTGAGGATTAATAAAATGCATCATTTTATCTTTAATGAAACGGTGCACTTTAAGGCATTTGACAGTAAAAGATTTGTATACATCTTGGCAGTTTGTTCTGCACAATCCCACTTGTCCAGTTTGCTATCAGGTATTCTCGCATCTAGTAAGCAAATGAACTAATGAAGGCCTTTGGCTTTCATTAATCCTCAGTGGTCTCCAAACAAATCGTTTGTATTTGTAAGCTTTGTAGAAGATGGCATCTTAAATATTTGGGATTATGAAAAGGTGTGATTTCAATCTGGTTTAGAATTTCATTACTTTTAAGCGGATTTCCTAAGATGAAGATTGTGCTTTTCAACATCTTTTGCTTTTGTTATGTAATTTAGACTGATCTTGTAGTTGTGGCAACATGAATTTATTTTAGTTAGCCATTTCATTCATCTGACCTTGTAGTTGTGGTCTGTGGAATTGCTTTTTCACCTTTTAACATATCTACTTCTATGCCACGACAGGCTGATATTTCCTAAATCTACTCATGTTGTTATTGTTATTTATTATATCTGATTAACTCCCTAATTTTTTTCCTTAATTGTTTATTTCATTGCCATGTCTAATTATCTATCTTTAAGATCTTCATCACCATAGACATTTTTTTTATTAGGCCTATATGCTATTTTTGTATATTGGTATAAATTTCATAATGAAAATTCCATCTTTATATGCAGCAGTTCCAAATCTTCCTGTTCTGGCCAGGGTCAGTTGCAGGCAAACCAAGTCAAAGCCCAGAGGAAAGCTCAATTGAAAAGGTTAGGAGTTGAATTTCGACTAGTACTGTCGAGGAGTGATTCCTCTGAATGGCAAGTATGAGTTCAACTACCCTTCCTTCGGAGAATGGAGTCAGAGAGTGGAGAGACAGAGATCACATTTGATTTCTAAGGGAAAGCAAGAGTTTGAGCTATCAGCCATCAAATTAACATCGGATTCAGGTTGGACTTCACTGATAAGATTTTCTATAGTAATAACGGTGAATCAAAGCTTTGACTAGCCAAAATGAGGAAATCCTCTCCCTATGTCGGGTTCAACACCAAGGCAAGACAGCAAGCTATGAATAATCATCTAAGTGACTCTCCAATTACGGCCGATTTAGGCCAACCATGACATGAAACGCTTGTAACATAACACTTGCAACAAATCGCATGACGGACAAGCCAAGCGTTGTGACTGCAAACCTTCTTTCAGATCCAGTAGTGAAAGCTACTCTCTAATGTAAATCCCCGAAGCAATCCAGCGACTATTATACTTGATGGTTCAAAGGTCCTCGCGAGGGACTGAGTTGGAAAGGTAGGGCAGATTATGTCTTGTTCTATGGTCTCACGTAGCGTTATTGTCTCGCTTCCCCCTCAGACTACAGATGTGTAGCTCGAATGGATATGCATAGCTTGCTGAATGGCTTACTTGTTTCAAATCCATTCTTTCCAGAAAGAAAACTCTCCTAGTCAGGAAAAGAGGCTTCCAAATAAAAGGGGCACTGAATCCATAGAAAACCAAACCTATCGCATGCTTATGACCTAGTAACTAACTTGTTATAGGCTCCTTTGGAAGGGTAGGGTGAGTCATTCCTATCTATTCCAAACTTTCCTCTCTCGCTTATTATTAGGGCGAGCTAGATGTAATCTCCCCTTCACTTTGATCTTTGCCTTTGCCTACGTAGTCTTTTTTCCTACTACCACTTGTGCCCAATACGGATTGGCCACTTCGCTCTCAGGAGAGTGAAAAGAAGAGAACCAAAGGTTAGAGATCAAAGATCGGGGATATGCATTGTAACCATAGCTAGCATAGCAACAGCAAAGAGAAGAAAGCGTAACGATAGCATAGCACAAAGCAAGGAGCTGTCCTGTCCCTCGTTCGTGCCTTCCCTCGAAAGACAATTCACTCAGGTTTTACCCTCCGGGGGTTCCTTGCAGGGCAGTTGTAGCAAGTCCATGAACTGAACTCGTCAATGCACTATTTCTACTTACTTTACTGATCCTAAAGGAGAGGAAAAGAGAAAAGAAATTGCATAAGTGACGAAGACGGTGGAGAAATAATAACAACAGGCATTGAGAGGACACATGCTAAATGGTCTACCTACTTCATTACAATGGTTCCTGATAAGAACTACGTAGATGCTGCATCAAGGCTGGTTGTTAGGGATGGGGTAGAAGTTTAGTTTACGTTTAAACTAGATCAGTTTGCCCGTAGGGATGAATGAAGGAAGGTTTTTCTTCAGAGAGATAAATCCTGCTCCTTTTACCGCTCCGTGGGCTTCTGGGTAAATTATTGGTGGGTATCAATAGATCTCTTTTCCACCTAGGTTAAAGGGGGTTGCCACTATATATGCTACACCGAAGTATGCTTCTAGGTAAGCTATTAGGCTATCGATCATGAAGGTTTGCCTATGGCTCTGTATCTACCTCTGTTTGCTGGTGCTTATTTTGATAAGCTGCAGGATCAATGACTGGATCAATGGCTTAAACTACTGCTTCTTGAACACTTCTCCTGGGACTGCCTTAGCCAGCCCGGCCGCGAGGAATCAAGAGATCTTTGCCAGTGCTGACTTGGATCTCGGGTGATGGAATAAGGCGCCCAGAAGCGATGAGCAGTCGCGGTTGAAACTTGGCCCTAAGTGATAGGCTAGTAGTAAGCTTGGCTATAGGATTTGATTCTGCAAGAAGTTTGGTACGAACGAAGAAATTTCAAACAAAAGGATCGGAACTCGCTGACAGGAAAGGAGAGAAAAACAAAGCAATGCCAAAAGCTCCATCAATCCGCTATTCATCGATAGACGAAGCTCTCTCTTTATCATCTCGTGCCAGATGCAACAAAGGATAAGTCTTTTTTTCCTTCTTGTGAACCACGGGAGCGCCTAGCACCCAGAGGAAAGCTTTGCTCCAGTTTCCTTTCAAGGTAAAGCGGCGCATAAAAAAGGGCTAGCCCATCAAAAGTCCGGTTCCTTCGCGAACGAAGTTCAGAATCAACAAGGGTTCGTAGAACAAAGGGAGCTGAGACAAGAAGTATGGATAGATGGTTCATTTCATGTCTAGTCAGGTCTCGAGAGCGCGAGTGGAAGATAGATCTGGAATGTCAAGAGCCAGCCAAAGACGACATACAAGTGAGTGAGTAAGTAGGGCAGTCATCAGAGTTGTAGTCATTGTCAATAACAAAAGCTAAAGCCGCTGGCCATGCAATTTAAGACATTAGTGGTTGAGCAATAGGCTTTAAATCTCGGTCGTGCTCTTTGATAGAAGAAGCTTCAAATGCGCAATTAGGACAAAAAGGCTGTTTACAAGAAGTAGCTACGAGAATGCCCTCAGTCTATATAGGCTGGAAGGAAAAAGGCACAAGGGTGAGCCAACAACGAATAACCTTTTCTTCCCTGCTCCCTCGACCTTCATTCCCTCTGCTGTATCGAATTCTTTGAGTGTCTAGCCTACTCCCTTTGTTTAGTTAGAAGACTTTCTATTCAAATGAGACACACTCCCATTGTCTCAATAAGGTTAACAGTAAGGCATATAATAGGGATTGAGTAGTCTTAAGAGGGGGACTATAACCAAGACCTCTTGCTTGAGGATTAAGCTCACTCCCTTTTATTCTAAGCCTAAGGGCTCGTTTGGTATGAGGGGTTAGGTTTTGATGGAATGGGAATGGGAAATGGAATGGGAAATGGAATGGGAATAGAAAGGAATCTTGTACTCCACAGTTATGTTTGGTATGATGGAGAAAGAAATAAGAATTTTTTTACTTTTTTTTATATTTAGTTAGATAAAAATGACATAAAAATAAAATAAGAAGAGAATTAAAAAATTAAAATATTTTTAATAATTATAAAATATAATAAAATATTTTATTTTTAATTATCAATAATAATAAAAAATAATAAAATAACATGTTAATTTAAAAATTTATTTTTAATTTACTTTTAATAAAAAAATATTTGAAGAAGAATAAAATAATTTTAACTTTTTTTCTCCTACTCAGTAGAGCTCTCTCCTACTCAGTAAAGTTCTCTCCCACTGCAAAACAAAGGAATGGACTCTCCCATGTTAGTGGGAATGTTGTCTCCCAGGAAAGAGGTCTCCTGCCTACCAAACAGGCTCCTTCTTCAATCCCACTCCCTTTTCCTCTCCATCACTCAACTCTCCCGCAAACCAAACAAGCTCTAAGGGTTTCTACTCTTCTTAGACAGCTACTTACTTAGGGCTTCTCATTACCTGGGGAGATCTTTCTTTCTATGATAGAGAGAAGAGCGAGGAACTATGACCACTTTCTTTGATTTCCTTACAGACAGGAAACATTAATGATATTGCTAGTGTGATAGAATTTTCCTTATCCATCGACTCACTTGCTACTATATTTAAAACAAAAGCAGTAGCTTGAACTTTCTTTCCTCTCAGTTTTCAATTACTTGCTTCTTTCTTATTGGTCACCTGTCTTGAAGACAGGGAGAGGATTGAAATCGCTTGCTCTGCTTTCAGTCAATTAAGTCTTCCTGTCACTTCACTCAATCTTTGAACTCAAAACGTTCAACTATTCCTTCTTCCTATCACTGTCGCTGCTATTTGATCTGCTCACCGCTCCTCTCCTTGTCAGTCGAGTGACTCTGTACTAGATATAACTATAAGTTAAGGGAAGAGGACTTTAGTCAGCACGGGAGAAGCAGCTACCCCTATCTAAGTCTAAGGCTCATTGGACTGGACTTATTAGTACAGTACCTATAAAGGAAAGGGGATATGATTAATCAGAGTAGGCCAAAAAAAAAGGCTACGAAGGAGAATGGGCAAAATGAACTACTTCTTCTCCTTTTTTGGGGCTCGATCTAGTTTAGTATCAAGAAGCAAGGCTCTATCTGACCTCTCCCTATCGGCTATCTAGCTGCCTAATCCGTTTCTATCTTCCCACGAGAAGGCTTTTTCTTTTCTTTATTTCTGGATTACTTAGCAGGTACAATAAATCAAACTTTCTTTGATTAGCTTATACTGTCACTGTCCCATTAAAGGTTGCAGTTACAGTCCTTCCCTTCTCGCTACTCTATTCTATCTAATGCTTACGGTTCTTTCTCTCATCCAGTAAAGCCGTAATGTCATTAAAGTATGAGTCCCTAGTCTCCCTCAAGGCGTGGTCAACCTAGCGGGTCTTATACCTTCAAAAGAGATGGCTCAAACAAATTAGCAGAAGTAGCAAAGCCTAGAATGGCACTATAGCTATCCCTATCTAAAACTTCCTCTTGCTATCGCTCGAGCATCCTTAGAACCATCGTCTACTCCTTAGCGCATTCATTTTCTTGCAGGTCACGAAGGAGAAGAAGAAAAAGAAGCAATAGGCACGAAATATTCTTCTCGAACAATAGGGAGAGGATTGAACTCGGTCCCTTTCTTGTTTCCTATTCTTTACCGGGAAGACAGTTCAGTAAGAAGATAAATGATAATATTTGCTCGAGCTGCTATCTGCAATCATTCCTGTAAGCGGAGCCAGTACTTGCAGTCTTAGGCCATAGCTATAGGCTTAAGCAGAGCAATGAAATAGGCTTGAGCTTTACAGTAGGTATGAAATCGCTCGACCGTAGGGAGAGGAAGTGCCGATAGGGAGAGGTATGAAATTGCTTTACTCGTTAGAGTAAGGAGCAGAGCAGTTGTCAGTCCTTTTCCTTCAAGTCTTTTTCTTCTCCTTCGCCCTGGAAGTAACTTCACTGATCTTGAAGAGAAGGAAAAGGTATATAGTTACTCTTGATATGAGGATCGGAGAAGTGAGACCAATAGGGAAAGGAATTTATCTTTATAGCTCGATCAATAAGGAGAGAGGAAAGCTCCCAAAGGGAGTGGATTTACTGACTACTAAGACTAGGAAGTAGGACTATGCTATTCCAATCATATTTTCTAGCTTCTAGACTAATAGTAGCTAAAGTAACTCCCGATAGGGAGAGGGGGGAACACAACTACAGATAAAGAAGATCCCGTAAAAAGATTTGCATGGAAAAGCTAAAGCTTAGTATGCAAAAGCTGACTTTGATCCTTCTTTTAGTGAACTATCTTGCTTGAGATGAGATCAGTCCCTTGCTTTTTGTTTGTTGGCTTAGGCTTGCCTATAAGAAAAGAAAGAAATGCTATAGATTGAGTTGAGCACGAACGAGAAGAAGATCATATTCAGCGACAAATGGAAAACCTTAAGCATTCAGTAGCTTTGGAATCAGGTTCAACTTTAAAGTAAAGAGAAAAGAAAATCATCTTATTTAGAATTCTAGTTCTGTAGGAAAGTGAAGAAGAATCTATTTACGCTATGGTATGAAATCGCTCAACTGGTAAGGAAAGATTAATTTTCTCTAAAATGACAGCTCTTGGGCAAGGGACAACTACCTTAAAGACTAAGACTGCTATTGATTCAATTTCTTTCTTTCTATTCTAAGAACTTCCTCGCTTTGAGCTACTTCTTCTTTCTATCGATCGAGCCAACAATACTCGACTGCCAAGGAAAGGCTCTTTACTTAAAAACCTCTCCCTCTAGTCGAGAACTACATTCCTTAGCCCAATAAGCTAATTCAAACTTTCGCTTATGACAAGCAATTGAATACCTATCCCTAACGGACATTAAACCTTCCTCTCCCTATGGTCAAGATACAAAGTAACCTTTGGATCTTTGCTCCTTTCATCAGACTGAGAACAGGAAGGTTACCGGAAAGCCTATATTCTCTAGATGGGAAGAAAGTCGAAGCGGAGGATCTCTCTTATATGTAATTTCTTTAAATAGTTACAACACTTCCATGAAAAAGCTGTAATCAATAAGGAGAATAGTAAGCTTTTGAAGTTAGTCTTATGGCCTAATGATCTGTTAAGGGTTAATCAAACCCCAACCAAGGAAATTGATCCACTAGAAGACTAAACCCAGCCCAGTATGACATTGTCACACTGAGACAGTTCGATCGCCCAATCAAACACTTTAATATGGCACTAATTTGAAAGCGGATAATATCCACATTCGGTAAGTACCGTATTAAAATGCAGACTAGAGGATCTATAAAGTCCTCTATGTCAACACCAGGATCGAGCGCCATTGCACAGTACCACATCAGGTATGTAAGATGTCACTTCACCTAACCTCGACAGAGAGACCCGTTAGAGCCTCTCGGCCAAGGATTACAGGGAGGTAGCATCGAGCGAGAAGACCAAATCATTCGAAACATATGTTCACGAAGATGATCCACCACCTAGCTAATAGCTTGCAGGGAAGGCACATACCCTACAGCGACCGTTGACCACAACAAGTACGACAACATACCGTACAGTTGCTTTATCAGGAGCCGACGACATCGCTTTCATGAATCGACGACCCAAGGGCTATGAGACCACTTAGAATTCAAAGCCAGCTAGGCGCAGTTGAGAAAAACTTAAAAGCGGTTTATGGGATAACAAATGTTGCACCATCCTAGCGGGGTCCGAACTAAAGATAGTTTTCAAAGAAAACAGAAGGGCATCTATTATCTTTCGAGTTCCATCAAAAACCCTTTGCGAACTCCCAAGCACCTTTTGCCAAAGTAGAAACTTAGGCAATGATATAAACACACTCAACTTCTCTAATAAAGCCGAGCACATCATGGCCAATTGGTCGTCCACGGTGACAATTTATCATCACCAAGGATGGCACAGCGCTTGACACCCATCCGAATTAACACTGTTCTGCTCGACCACACCAAAACGTGGTGAAAAGTAAAGCAAACAGTAGTCACGAGGAGGACCATTGGTTGATGTAGTTTCCTACGACAAACAAGCGGCACTTTTGACTCCTGTACACAATGAAAAAAACGTTTTTGTGTTAGAATAAATCTAACGTACCCCAGCCATAAGTACCTCTGACGAGGTAGCCGCTTCCACCCTTCATGTGAACAAAAGTTCACTAGAAAGATGGAGGAGACTACAACTCAGGGAAAGAAGTTATGAAGCGAACTACGGACCAATCGACAAGGCGACATGTTGTCGGCCATAGGCCTCAGCACTCCTTTCATGTAGCTTAGTGATCTAAGCACTTGACGGAACGGATTCCATGTGGGAACAAAGACATCCCCTGATGAGGAATGCCTTAGAACCTAGGAACATACCTAAATGTCACCATCCTGAGACGGGGCCATTTTAGCGACCATCGTAACAAAGCAGGTAGACCCTGACGGAGATACCACAGAGACACAAGTTGAGCGTCTCACTTTAGGTGCTAGCTATTAAGCTTGGACACCAAAAGCAACGACATATACAACTAAATGACCCTATGGCCCCTTACACGAATCATCCTTCTTTAGAAGGTATGACTTTAGGTAGACCCGATCATATAAAGGAGAACAAATGGCAACATAGCGCTAGGGCTTAGAACCCCTAGCAACAAACTTTCGGAAGTGCAACCCTTAATTGCTTAAGTAAAGTAAGGAAAAGCCAGCCTAATCGTTTGGCTATGTGTCGACACGTGACCTATAATAGGTGGGTGGCGTGTCGGTGAATAGTAGCTAGAGGCAACCTTGGCGCTATCCATCATCTGTTTCTTTCACACGTTTGGGTCCACCGAGAATAATTCTTTCCTTTTGGAAGAAGATTCATGGTGGAGACCGTAGGGTTATGCAGTTAGCATGTCTTTGCTTTTAGTGCTAAAGTTGATCACTTTGGTGCTAACTGTAAAGCTGCAGCTGTCTTATCTTGTTGGTTTTCCTCCTGAAGTCAATTATCTTGAGTGTTGAAGCTGTGTTTTAAGACACTATTTCGCTCTCAAGCTGTTGATGTCTCAGTCTTCCTCGGGTAAGGCTTATACTTAAACTTCAAGGTATAACCTTGTAGAGATTTCTCTGCAACGTGTGTCTCAAATAGGAAGGGGTGTTTGGTTGGTATGGGCAACTATATCAACGAGCTCCTTGTTTCCATGTGACTTCATAACAGTGCTATCTTGGTTAAGTTATTGGCCTTTTGCCATCCTTGAGTGATATTATTCGCTCAAGAACTAGTGTAACGCTACTATGCTTTACCGAGTAGCTTGGAAGCTTTCATAAGCTGCTTGATCTACCTCATCTAGAGTAGAGTCATCTGCTTTAGATTTTGTGTTTGCTTGTATGGTTAAGTTGCAGCGAGAAGAAAAAGCAGAGAGCCCCAAGTAGCTTGCTTATTCTTCTATAAGAAATAAGGATCAGAAGTCCCATGCTAGCATTGCCCACCTACGCCCTCAAAGCTTGTAACGACTTATCCGGCTATTGATTCATAGCCATATGTGGAATCAATCCCTTTATATTCTGAAATAAGGGATTTGTTTACAGCTTTCCTCCCTGTCACTCAACTCTTTTTGAAATGCAATGTCTGACTTCTTTCTATTTGGCTCTATAAGGCCTTATAATGCATTTTCTATACCTGGGATTCATATGATGAAGCTCCCTTTGTTTAGTCGGAAGACTTTCTATTCAAATGAGACGCACTCCCATTGTCTCAATAAGGTCAGCAGCAAGGCATACAGTAGGGATTGAGTAGTCTTGAGAGAAGGTCCAATATTTCAATAGGCTTATCCAGGTCCAACTTTGCAGAGAAGCCAAGGGGAAAGGGTGATTCACTAACAAAACTGGCTTTCTTCACCAAACCTTCCTCTCCCTTATGGTCGAGCTTTTTCAAACCTTTACTTATCAGTCGAGTTAGATTACATCTCCCCTCGTCTTAGCGAAACTAGAACTGGGATTACAATATCTCTAGTTTTTATTTATAAACTCCATATAAGTGATTCAAAATAGTACTCATTCAAATTTGCAAATTTGCAATATTAAATCCTAATGGGTTATTCCAAAATTGATCTTAATAGTAATTCACGTTGACAGTAGTGGTTGTTTTGCAAATTGATAAGCAAATACATGGTTTTTGAGTCATGCTAATTTTGCAAATTCAGGTTCCTCCTGTCATTTTTGCTTGTCTACTTGCATTCTACTAGTTTGATGAAATTCAGTATATTTGATGCTAGTGTTTTTAATTGCACTTTGCACATCTATGTTATTCCAAAGTTGATCATAACAGTAATTCATGTTGATAGTGATGATAATTTCATATGGTGGTATAAAACTAAGTTTGCAATTAAAAGTATTTGTTCTTTGATCAAAATTAAATTATAAAATCATAAGGCATTACTTATGTCTTAACACCAAGTTGCCACTGACAAATTGTATTTGTCCACGTAAAAAAAAAGGAGGAAAAATGAGGCAAAAGCATGTTAAATGACTTAAAAAAAGAAAAACCACTAAAACCAAACCTAGGATCTTTACTGCTTCTAAATGTGGTAACTCTACCAATTTCAATCCTCCAACTCTCTTTTTAGCAAAAATAAACAGATAAGACTAAGTTCATTAGTGATTCAACAAAAAAAGCATAACTTTCTTTTTTTTCCCAATATTGCAATTTTATACTTTTAGATTTTGTATTCCCTAAAATTTGAATAAAATCCTCGTCAACTTAATTTTGTCTTTGGTGAAATTAATATTATATATTTCCAAACGAGATATGAGCATATGAAATGTCATAACTCTGGTTCATCTTAAGATTTTTCATTTCTATGGAAAGATCACATGTGATAGAAAGTTTAAAACACACAAAACAACCCGAGAATGTTGAGATTTGAGAAAACCAAACCATCTCATAACTTGTTCTATGCATTCATTTTCGTAAGTACTCTTGTAGCAGTCTTTGGTTCACATGAATTTGGTTCTTGTGTAAGTCACCATTCTCTTTTCTAGCCTTTCTAATCATAAATGCAAACTATCTTCTTCAATTAAGCTACGTGCTACAATAGCTAAACTGTGACACACACACACACACACACACATATATAGAAGACAATCCAATTTCAAAACAAAATGATAAAATCAAGTCAACCTTAAAAAACCAATAAGCCAAAATCTAATTTCAAATTAATACCTATCGCAAACCCAAAAACTTGCCATGAAAATGAGGATGTACCATAAACAATGGGGCTTCACTCCTAATTTTGTGAATGTTGTGTTTGAGGAGGATAAACATTGCTTTTTCCTTTTTTCTTCTGCTCCTTGTGCATTTTGGGAGATAAATAAACCTTTCAGGTCGTGGAGGATGAATGGCCAAAATTGTGACTAGAAGAAAAAATGCACCGTTTCATCGATCCGCATGGCATGCGCATCGTTTTGATACACAAACAATCTGAACTCCTATCCCGTGCCCGTCACTCATTGGGGGAGGAGTTTTTGAAAGTTGCTACTGCACAGGGGACAACTTCTAAATACTCTCACGCCTCCAATTTCACGAAAGAAAAAAAAAATCTACCCATTAGAGTTAGAAGCCAAAAGATCAACCTTTTTTAATTTGATGCAATAGCTTCTCCCACCCAAGAAATATACAAATGTTTTAAAATAACTTCTCCCCAAAATTTGATTGATTAAAGAATATTGTGACAAAAACATCCAACATGTATTATGTTTGATGATAAGGACAGTACAGCGGTAGACCCTTATAGTTGCTTAGCATTACAAAATACAAATGCATTTCAATACCCACAACGCAACAAATCATATATAAACGGCTATCCCAATAAGAGAAGGCTCAGAAAAAATCCTTGCCTATACGTCTCGTGTATTAAAATTCTTGCAAGAATCATACACCAAGAAAAGTGACAAGCCTTATTTCATTGCTTCAATGCTTCAAGAAGCCTTCATTGATATAAATAAATAATTAATATATCTCAACACAACACTGACAGTTGATAATAGACCTAAAGAAGTAACAAGGATAGGATTCTCTACCTAGAGCAACTCTGGGCATCATATGCCCAGACTCAAAACGCATGTGTTTTGTCTTTATATTTGTTGACATATGCTTCAATCTTTATCGTCCATGTTTCTCCAATGGCAGCCCGTCATTTCAAGACCAAAACACAGCGTTTTTGCATAAGGTAAACCCAACTCCTTGACAGACATTCAACCATATTCATGCTCAGCCCCTGCTCCATTGCGCAGCCAACATCCTTTCTACGGCAACAAAGATAGGATTCAAACCAAGAGCACAATCAACCCTTCTCTCTTTCCAAGCTATTTGTGTTTTGCCAACATTTGCACCCCACTCAAATTTTTTTTTCTTAATTACAGGTGGTGGGTGATTTTGCAATAAAATGCATTTAGTAATTATTGTTTATTACATTAATGTTTAATCATATATATATCATCAATTCCCAAACAAGAACAACATAACCAATATTGCGAGTGTTTTTTTTAATTAACCTCAACTATATCAGCTATAAAATTGATGTTTCTATCAGGAGTGTTTCAAAACCCATCATGAAAGTTTGTTAGAGGGTTACCTTGTGTTAGTCAAACCTTTGTCACTTAAATAATATTGAAAAAAAAAACATTAATTTTAAACATGTAGTCCTACTCTGTGTGTACAGCAAAGGAGCATGCATTCACTTAATAATTAATAATACTTGAAATCCATCCGTGTACTCACATTCACCTGGTGCTTAGTCTACACTATATTTGATTTCAACCAAAAACACAACATATTCAAGAAAAGCTCAAAAGAATGATCTGCACTTTTTTGGTAAACCATGCTGTTTCACATAAACAAGTTTTAAAAAGAAATAAAATGAGCAGCACATTGTGCTCATTCATCAGAGTTAGGCGTCATATGGATAAGTTTCAGAAGCCAATTACTTCCTTCCTTTTCGTCTAGCTCTAAAGATCAAAAATCTGCCAATTGTTCTTTCACATGCCAACCCATTTCGTATTCTTCTCACTTTTTTAAAAAATTGCACAGCACAAAGCCACAACACCACTTTAATCCAATTCTTTAAAAAAAAAAAAAAGGCACAGCACAGAGGGGGACAAATGGAAGCCAACACAAAATTACAAAAGCTTTTAATCGACATCTCACCATCTGTGTCAGCTACAGATCTTCAAGAAGCGCCAACTGCAATGTACAGGGAATGGCTGAGGAAGATGATGATGAAAGTAAACTAACCGATAATTTAGGTTGCATCAAAACGGTGAGCTTTGGGGTTGCGGATGGACCAATGCGATGGCTTGTCTCAGATGGTCGAGATTCGTCTTTGCCTCAGCAACTCCAAAATGCAATGCAGCACGCTGTTGGTTGGTGGTTGGCTAGAATGAATGGCCTAAATAAAAGCTACGAAACGATGCCGTATGGAATCTGGGTACGCACTGCCCACAGTGGCTCTAGGTAGAAAATCTTGATCCGAAGTAACAAACAGATAAAAACCATTGTAGACTTCTAACATCACTTCACACGTGTAGTAACAATAACTTCTCCAACATTTGAATATTAATCAGGTATACAAGCAGCGTGTAAAGTACTCTTATTCCACCTTGAGGACTCCATGCCTTTGCACTATCCTAGTATCAAATTTGTAATTCTAAAGATACAAAGGACCATCATTCATGCAGTGAACACTTCTTTTTGAATGAATACGAGACAAAAATGAATGGTAGAATAGGAATTAAGCAAACATGGGGAGGTTTGCCTCCCTTAGAGTCAGGCACTTGAGTGAACAAATCCATCATCACCAAAGCAATGAAAATAGAAATCAGATACTACGAAGGCAGTCATGGTTACAGTATTGCTGTGCCAGACAGCCAAATCTCAATCGGCTATCTCAATTTTTTTTATATCACTTTAGAAGTCTAGAGTTTTATTTTTTCTCAAAATCAAAGAATATTTGATCATAAATAAAATTGTATACTATTTTAGTTTGTGAAGATAAAGTTAGAACAGAATAATAATTGCGTACTGATGAGATCTAAAAAAAACATTTGAGAGCCAATTAAAACTGGAACCATCAACGTCTTAGTGACTCAAGGTTCAGTTATAAAAAACATCTTCTGGAGCCACATTACAAATGCATTTTAGTCGTAAAATTCTGACTGATCTCAAAGCTCCAGAGAGTTCTGGCCCTGAGGTTGTGTAATCTTGCACACACTCAACATATGTTTGTGAAAACTCCAGATTAGAATGCATACAAAGTACTGCTCAAGTTTTTGTTTTAAGAAACAGGCCTTCTAGAGCAACATTACAAATGCATTATAATGCAAAAGTGTAATTTTATACCCATTCAACAAATGTTCATGAAAACTCCACATTATAATGCATTTGTAGTGCAGCTCCAGGTTCTGTTTTAAAATACAGGTCTTCTGGAGCTGCTTTGCAAATGGATTTCATTGCAAAAGTTCTGACTGATCTCATAACTCCAACACACCTGTGCAACATATGTTCGTGAAAACTGTGGTTCTGAGGTTGAGTGTAATCTTATACCCACTCATCATCAAATGAGTCCTGAAACCTAATAATACGAAAAATTACATGTTGCATTAGCAAGATAAAACAATAAACCCATGATTAAAGAACTATAAAGCAAATAAAAATAGAAATAGTAGTCCAACCAAGGAAAAACCTGCTAGCTAAAATTTATATCTCAATCAAGTAGGAGACTTATTAATCCAATCAAGCATTTTAAACACGTCATATCAAACAACTATCATGTTAAAAAGTTGACTACAGAACAATGAGCATTGGCTATTTCAGTTGAATGAATAACGAACTATTAAAAATTACAAGCTTATCAAAGAAAACACATCAAGTAAATGGTCCTTGCAATAAACAGCCTCAGAATTGCAGAATAACAGCAAGGCTTTGAAGCCATTCAGTCCCGAAAGATGGTATTTGGTAACTGATATCATCATTGGCTACACAAATAGAAAAGATGGAAGATTTACCACCTGATGTTATCATTAAACACCATTAATTTAAAAATAAAAAATAAAATGAAAATCTAAAGAAATGTTTTTCTCGTGGCCAGTCCCAAGAAGAAATGACAGCATCGCTGCTCCACAAGGCAATGAAATATGAGAGCTCCACAAGGCAATGAAATATGAGACAAGAATCAACAGAGGAGCTCCGAAAGTGGGAAACCATCAAAGTCAATGACCATTTGTGTGTGATGTTAACTTAGAATCATGCAAACACAGGAAGCTTGCCCCCAATAAAAGTAAGGGATTTGAGTAAATCCCCCATCAACAAAGATCTAAATATAAAAATCTGACGCTAGAAATTGTAAGAGAACTTCAGTGCAACAAACTAAAACACAGGCCATTCAAACAAGTAAACAGAGCCTCAAAATTGAGGAATATCAGCAAGGCATAAAAGCCATTCAGTCTGGAAAGACGGTATTTGGTACGTGATATTATCATTGGCTAATAATGAAATATAAAACTTAAGTCTCGAAACATGATAGATTTACTTACTGATATTAATATAACACCCAAAACAGGAGCAGAAAGTAATGAGAGAAAATTTATGAATGTCTGTCTCATGGCCAGTCCCAAGAAGTAAAGGCAGCAACGCTGCTCCACAAGGCGATGGAATATGAGACAAGCATCAACGGAGAATCTCCCCAGTGGGAGATCCATCAACATCAACGAACATTTGTATGTGACGTTAACTTGGGATTATGCCAACACAGGAAGTTTGTTTGCCCCCAATAAAGTTAAGGATTTGAACAAATCCTCCGTCACCAAACATCTACAAACCAGGATCTGAGTCTATAATCTACAAATCTAATTAAGTTTCATAGCAAATAACGGAACCAAAAGTAAGGAAGTACCTCAATCACTTCTCATACAAGAGTAAGATAAGAAGGAAGATTTAGAGCCACATAGATTGAGATCTACTTTCGCAGACACCTTATAGGCAAAACTCTAGAATATGATTTGCAACGAGAGAATCCCAAACATTCATACTAACAGGGCTGGGGTGGCAATGTGACGGATGAGAATTTAAAACAAAAACAAAAAATCTATCCCATGCCATACCATGATTTCCTGTTGATTAATGGCTGCCAAACGCAACACCATCGATCCAGAATGTTAACAGCACATGGAAGTGAGAAGCCAATCTTTGATCTATTGTGTTCTAAAACACATAGCCCCAAATGCCAAGAAAATCCTTAAATAAAAATTGAAGATGAGAAGTTTGAAGAAGACCAGAGCTACTAATGCTCTGATGCTCTATTTTTTATTAACCTGGATATGTGTCAGATTAAATAGAGGACTTACACTCAGTGCCAGAGCTAATCCTCAAACAACAAACTTTCAACCTTAGGCTAAATTGGCCAAAAATACAAGCCCAAGAGATAAGATAAAGATCCAAAATTAAATGATAAGATCAAATATGAAAACAGAGTAACAGCAGTGTAACAGCCAAGACACATGAAACAGGGATTACTCTTCCTTTCTAGAAGCTCACCACTTACTAAACAAAGACTGAACGTGCTTAGTAAGCATGTGTATTCTTCAACAAAAATGAAACTAAATAACTATGGGATGACTAATTTGGAAGACTTAATATTGACTGTAATGTACAACTTATATTATTTGATAAATGAAAGCAAGTTAACCACTTTTTCTTAGCTCCACAATCTCTACACTTCAAAGTTTCAAGAAGCTTCCATTGATACAAATAATTAATATATCTCAAAACAACAATGACAGTTGACAATAGATTGACCTAAAAAAGTAACATAGATAGATAAAAACCATTGTAGACTTGTAACATCACTTTACAGGTGTAGTAATAATAGCATCTCCAATATTTGTATATTAATCAAATATACATGCAGCAGATATAGTATTTTGCTTCACCTTGAGGGCTCTATGCTTTTGCTCTATCCTGTTACATTCAAATTTGTAATTCTCAAAATACAAAGGACCATCATTCATGTGGTGCACACATTTTTTTGGGCTCTTAAATGCAAATTCCATATATAAATTTTTCTCATGGTAAATACCAAGAAGTTAAGGCAACAACGTTGCTACCCAAGGCAACAGAATATGAGACAAAGACCAATGGTAGAGTTGGAATTAAGAAAACACAAGAAATTTGCCACCCTTCAAAGTTGAGCACTTGAGTAAATAAATCCCTCATCACCCAAGGAATAAAAATAGAAATCAGAGACAGCATAGACAGTGATAGTTGCAGTGATGCTGTGCGCCAGACAACTAGATCTCAATTGGCTATCTCAAAAGTTTTTTTTTATATCACTTTAGTAGTCTAAAGTATTATTTTGCTTCAAAATCAAACAATATTTTATTAAAAA
Organism: Erythrophleum ivorense; assembly: GCA_026724425.1. Lineage (NCBI taxonomy): Eukaryota > Viridiplantae > Streptophyta > Magnoliopsida > Fabales > Fabaceae > Erythrophleum > Erythrophleum ivorense. Next base: position 8,085,385 of record JAIUCV010000003.1, read on the forward strand.
AATCATATATTATTTTAGTTTGCAAAGATAAAATTGGAACAAAATAATAACTGTGTGTACTAAAGCAATTTAAAAATCCTTTGCAAGAGCCAATTAACACTGGAACCATCTTTCAAAAACTAAAATGAGATTTTAGTATAAAGAAAACCTATGCAAGATTCCTTATCAAGTACTGATGAGATTCAGTGACATTGTTACCTCCACAATAAAATTCATCAGTAAAATAGCATCGTCCTAGTGCCATTGTGCCTCCAGATTATAGCATATTTGCAGTGCTGCTCAAGGTTCTATTTGAAAGAAAAAGGATCTTCTGGAGCCACATTGCACATGCATCTTATTGCAAAAGTTCTGACTGATCTCAAAACTCACAAAAAAACTCTGGCCCTGAGGATGAGGGTTATCTTATATCCACTCAACATATGTTCATGAAAACTCCACATTAGAATGCATTTGTAGAGCTGCTCAAGATTCTGTTATAAAAATACATGACTTCTGGAGCAGCTCTGCAAATGCATTTTAGTGCAGAAGTTCTGACTGATCTCATAACTCCTACTGCTTCGGCAACATATGTTAATGAAACCTCTGGTCCTGAGGTTGAGTGTAGCCTAATACCCACTGATCATTAAAAGAGTCCTGACACCTAATAATTCAAAAAATTATATGTGGCATCAGCAAGAGAAAGCAATGAACTCGTGATTAAAAAGCAAATAAAAATAGAGATAGTAATACAAACATGGAAAAACCTGCAAGATACTCTCTCTGGTCTCATATATAAGAGACTTTTTTGAGATTTGATTTGGTCTTATATATAAAATCAAACTACCATATTAATTACAGTATCCCAATTATATACTTCATTAAATAAGTCATTCAAATTATGAGTAGTGGTGGTCATTAATTTTAGAAAAAAAAGTGCACATATTAAATAGGGGTATTTTTAAAAAATAATTTTTATTTAAGACAAGATTAATTACTTTTAACTAACTTTCTTACTACTCGTGAATTAGTTATTTGTTTCTTATATACGAGATCAGAGGGAGTAATATATATATATATATATATATCAATCTAGTAGAAGTAGACTTGTTAATCCAAACAAGCATTTTTAACAGGTCTTAACAAACAATTACTGTATTAAAAAGTTGACAGCTGATCAATAAGCATTGATTATTTCAATTGAATGAATAACAATCTATTAAAAATTGTGAGCTTATCAAAGAAAACACATCAGGTAAATGGTCCTTGCAGTAAATAGCCTTAGAATTGTAGAATAACAGCAAGGCCTAGAAGCCATTTAGTCCCAAAAGATGGTATTCGGTAACTGATATTATCATTGGCTACACATGTAGAATGTCATGAAGCATAAACTCTCAAGAGGTGGAAGATTTACCAACTGATGTTACCAATGAACACCATTAATTGAAAAAAATAAAAATAAAAAATTATAAAATGATAAAAAATTTAAAAATGTTTGCATCATGGCCAGTACCAAGAAGTAATGACAACAAGGCTGCTCCAGAAGGCAATGGAATATGAGACAAGAATCAACGGAGGAGCTCCCAAAGTGGGAGGACCATCAATGTCAATGAACATTTGTATGTGACGTCAACTTGGAATTATGCAAACACAGGATTTGCCCCTAATAAAAGCAAGGGATTTGTGTAAATCCCCCGTAACGGAAGAACTAAATATAAAAATCTGAGACTATAAATTGTAAGAGAACTTCAGATCAACAAACTAAAATACAAGCCATTCAAATAAGTCAACAAAGCCTCAGAATTGCAGAATAGCAGCAAGGCATAAAAGCCATTCAGTCCCGAAAGATGGTATTTGTTAAGTGATATCATCGTTAGCTAATAATGAAAATTTACTAATGTTTGTCTCATGGCCAGTCCCAAGAAGTAAAGGCAGCAACGCTGCTCCACAAGGCGATGGAATATGAGACCAGCATCGACGGAGAATCTCCCAAGTGGGAGATCCGTCAACGTCGATGAACATTTGTATGCGACGTTAACTTGGGATTATGCAAACACAGGAAGTTCGTTTGCCCCCGTTAAAGTTAAGGATTTGAGCAAATCCTCCGTCACAAAACGATTACAAACCAAGATCTGATGAGTCTATAAACTACAAATCTAATTGAGTTTTATAGCAAATAACGGAACCTACAGTTACGAATTACCTCAATCACTTCTCATAGGAGCAAAGCGAGAAAAGAAGGAAGACTTAGAGCCGCGTAAATTGAAATCTACATTCGCAGAGGGCTCAAGGTGAAACCCTAGAATATGACTATCTAGGTGAGAATCCCAAATATTTATAGTAAGGTTGGGACAGTAATGCTCTCTACATGGGCCTTCTCTGATAAAGTCGGTTCCAGGCCCAAATAGTGCAGGCTTATACAAAGTATAAAATGTTAAACCAAGCAAATTTTTTCAATTACCCACAAATTAGAGATAAAATAATGGAGTTTCGGACTTCAAGTTGACAACGAATGTAATTTAATTTTAAATTAATAAAAAACAGAATAAATTTACATATCTTAAGGACTTATAAATATTAAATAATTTTTTAAATTAAATTTTGTAAAATAAAATTCAAAAACTAAATAATTGGGGTATAAATTTTTCAAAAATTAATATATATTTCTAAAATGCTACTAAATTTGGAAGCTTAAGCATGAGATGAGACAGTATTAAGCTTAATTCTGCTGCAATTGTTGGTTTTTGGATTTCAGGGAAATCTTATAATAATAATTTAAAAAAAAAAAGAGTTGATGTAGTTTCAAGTGGCCAGGCCAGTTAGGGAATTAGAGGACAGGGTACACTAGATTTCGACGTGTTTGGCAGAATTGGCAGACCAAAGATTCAATTTTATCTTAGGATGCTTGATATATTCTTCTATGCACGTTACTGCCATTTTCATAATCTATATATATTAAACTTCTAGAGAATAAGGACTGTCGGCTTTGGAACAATACTAATTCGTTTTCGCTTTGAATTCCATGCCAATTTTTTTTCTCTGTTTCTATGTATTATTTTTTTATAAAAAAATTATGTTATCTTGTCATTGGCCCACTGCCGTTACAAGCAGGCTTCCATTAGTTTATTACGTAATCCTTGAATTCCACCACGGCTTAGTTCAACTAACCCCTCTTTCAGTAAAACTACAGCAAAGTGGTTAAAATAGAAATAATAGCCAGGAAAATGACACCTGGAGTAAACATAATATTGGTCAGTCCCATTTTAGATTGACTAGACTGGACTTGGATTGAATCAATAACAGGCTCCACAGAGAGAAAGGACATATCGTGTCCGAAGAGGTTTACCCTCTGTGTGGTCAAACTTTTCTAATTTTTTCCAGTGGATTGACTAAATTGGGCTCAGAATGGAAACAATAACAAGCTACAAAGAAAAAGGGCATATATAGTGTGTGAAGAGGCTTACCTCCAGTTTGGACAAACTTTTTTAATTAAAGAAGTCGCTTATTTTGTTTAAAAAAAATATTTGTTTTAAAATTTTATAGTATTTGGTTATTTTTTAAAATAGTAAGTTTTATATATGTACAAAAATAAAGCTTCTTTTCCCCGACATGACTCCCAGTCTACCACCACCTACTTTGGGAGAGGGGAAGACATAGTTCCCTTTAAGCCCACAATATATCATTGAGGCGAAGGTGGGACTAGCTCATCTAACAGCATCCTGGATTATAAAATTCCTCACATAATTTAATTCATCTAACAGCTGCATTTCTTTCTTTATATATATATATATATATATATGTGTGTGTGTGTGTGTGTGATCAAAGTAGGGGTTTTAATAACAAATTCAACAATTGTTGATGAATTTTTATAAAAGACTCGGCATTTGCACTTTTCATTCAACGTTTTGGCCAATAATGAATTTCTTAAACTTGATACAAGTTCCTTTTAAGAATGCAATTCAGAAGAGTGAAAATGCACTTTGTGATCCCCTTTGTTTTGGGGAGGCATGCTGGCCATTACTAAAGGATGAAGAGAACCAAGAACAGTCATAACTAGCATAGATACAATAACACTAGACTAAGCCCTTCATCTCCATGGCCCTTTTGGTTTAAATGCTTAACTTTGCCTGAGTAACTTAATCAGCAGACATATATTATAGCCCTATAACCCACCTTAGTTACTAAATAAAATTGTTAATGCTATAAGACTGCAAAAGAGGGTAAAAGCAAAATCAGTTATACCGTAATTGGAGATTTCTTCTTCTTTCGTTTCAGTATTGACATCCACAACAACTTTTGAGATTAGTACAATACCTGTCGCATCAAAGCTTAACCTCAAGTCCTATGAAGACTCTGCCGATACCATTGATTCATGCTAAAGCTCAAAAGAGGGGAAGAAAAAACCAGAAGAAAATGTACAAATTTCTATAACAGTCAGATTCACCTCCAAGCAGAAGAGGTGGCCATATCTCTGTTCATCCAGCCAAGATAGAGAGCACCATCTTTATATTCAAGCCTATAATTTTCTTTAAAATTCTTCAATAAATTTCTGACTGCAACTGTTGCCGAGGCACTCAATGGGCATTGTTTAAACCCGGCCATGGCAAATCTTGACCTCCACTTCCCTAGAAGTTCATGCCTTTCCACCCTCTCTCTCCCCTCACAAGCTATCATGTTGACAATATCTCGAGCCACACAGTGCTGCTCTGCACTAATCCGCTGCTTATCATCTCTGGAGCTGGCCGCATCGATTGATTCAAACATAGCAGTATAATAACTAAGTGTCTCAAGAAACCTTTGGTAAAAGGGAGAAGTGTTGGTGTTGGATTCTTGCTCAACAAGGGTCACAACCTTGGGTGACAAGCTCTTGACCAATCTCAATAGCCTGTCTCTATGGTTCTCTGTGCTAACACTCTCATCCGGCATGTGGTGCAGAACATAAGGGAAATTCACAGCCACGGCTTCTCCGGGTCGAACTCCAAGGTTCTCTTGTTGAACCTCACATCCAGACATGGCAGCACTATGGAACTCAAACGGCACCCCAAGAGACTTGGCATGATTTGCCAACTGTTCTGCTACAATATGAAGCCCTCCACCCCGAGCATGAAATGATTGGGAGTCGTCAACACCAGTTACGCGAATGAATGGAGGCCCACTACGCCGATGTGCAAGAGCCTGAATAAGTAACTTCCACTGAGTGCCCTGTGCAATTTGGAAGTCAATTATATGAATTATGGATTCATTTTCCATTGCTTCTATGATGACAGCATTTGCAGATGTGTAAGCAAACGGCCAATATGGGCAAATCCTATAGAGGATGCCCATGTAATTCATTAGTTCTTTGCTTGTTGGTGGTTGTTCTTCTTCACACTTCAAAGATCTGTAGATTTGACTCCCCGATGATTCCAACCTCGCTCTAAGCCCCTCCAACAAGTAAGCACCCAACCTCTGAATTGGCCCCCCAGAAACCGACACCATCTTTACCAATACTTTATCCATCCATCCTACTGCTGTTTGAACATCGCCATCGGACACAGCTTGTGCACAAGCAATGAGGACATCTCTCAAGTCTAACTTAGGAATCATTTCTACAATCTGATCCCACCCACATCCAGACATCGCAGATGTTTGATGGAGGTCGCCCTTGGGGCAGCAGCAACAACTGTCAACAATATCCGCTTCAGGCCCCAACAATGAAATCTCCAGTTCCTTAAGCTTGTGCTTCCATTCATTGCCACCATCAGCACTAGAGCACCCACTAATTGGTGATCCGTAGGTGTTGTCCGAGGACTGGTGCTGATCTGAATGGCATGACTGAGTCTGAGAACCTTGTGGAGAAAAAGGACTCCTATTAGATGATACGCTAGCAAAGGAAGGGGAATCGCAAGCTATAAGACCAGTGGTTGCTGGGGATGATTCAAGGGTAAAGTATTGCTGCTTGTAGGTTTCAAAAGAAACTGTGGTTCCCTGGCTGCCATTATCATGGATGTCATGATATGAATTGCCTTGCAAAATTTGGAAGTGAGACGGATGATATGGATCTATGTCTTGCATTCGCTGCTGGTACAAATGGAAACCAGCTGAACTAGGTTGTTTCTGAGACGTTTGCATCTAAAACAAAGATTGTTTTTCTACTGAGCAAAGATAATGGTAATCCGAATAGAGAGACTGTCAATCTTTCTGAATCTGATTGTGAAGGTTCTCCGTAGCTGCTTCACAGCACTCGTTTGCAGGATGCAAAAAGCTCATTTAAGCAATTTTACTGAATAATCAATCTGCATATTGACAAGCTGAAAGATGCTTCATTTGTCGGCAAAAGTTATTCCCAGCAACCGTCCAAGAAAGTATTGAAGAGCCACAACCTGCAAAATAGGAATAAATTATTAATGAGGCTTTAATGTTGTTTCAACAGAGAAAAGGAAAAAGGAATTAGATCAGCTTAACAGAAGAAGATCTAATAAATTGCACAAATGCTATAGAAAAGCAGATTCCAACATGACATACAAAATAAGAATCCTATAACAGAATCACTTCTTTTTTGAAAACTTGAATGACCAATCAAGAATCCAAAATGAACTCCCTCATATCTCGTAAATTTAAATGAACACCCTTAAAAAATTAAGCGCAAGTAAACTTCAAAATTTTCCAACTGATAGACGCTGAAGGCTTCAGAGATCAGAGAAGGACTATTGGCTACGATATCAAAAGTAAAATAAAATCAAGTATATATTTCTCATGTTCTTCAGAAATAACTTTGGAGCAGAGATAGGTTGGGACGGGCGTATTTGACAGATACAGAGCCACAAACTACAGAGCGGAAGGGCTCTCCAAAAATTAAAAGCACTTGGCTTATGAAGAAAAGAACCAAAAAGAAAGAACACAATTGCTGAATTTTAGGAAATGAAAAGAGTTCAATTACAGATGCCAAAGAGATGTAAATCAATAGGAGCCACCAACCAAATTCGTAATTCTTCAACTTTTTAGGAGAGACAAAAAAGTAACAGTTTGTGTCGTTTTTAACTGTCAAAGCTCAACAAGAAAAGAAGGAAAAATTTTCTTCATTTATTTTCCGCCAATACCAAACGTAAAACAAAGTGACAATCACCCAAGACACAAGTTGTTCATAAAGGAAGGAGTTAAAAACAAAAAGAGACAACTTCCAAGTGCTGTCTCAAACTGTGAGATAAAGAAATAGGATGTTGGATCTTCATTTGACAGCCCTCCCCCAAGAAGATCAAAGAGGTTGTTAAAACACAAACGAAAAACCCCCATCTTTCACCACCCCCCCCCCCCCCAAAATAAAAAAATAAAATTTTCAGACGCCAAATTAGACCCGAAATCTCTCATCTTCAAAAACATAAATCGATATTTTAGCAGATTTCAACACAAACCCAGATTTGTCCCCTTAACAAAGGGACCAAAGAAAACAAGAAATCAGACAAGTCCAAAAAAATAAATCAAGGATTCAGGAAAAAACATGCATGCCATTGCCCACAAAACCAGCAACTTCGAAATTTGAAACCCAAAAAATCAGAGGGAATCATGCGAAATCATACCTCTGTAGTATCAGGTTCCGTTATGTGGCAGAGATCGTAGCAAGAAGAGTGACTCGAGCAGAGAAAGGCAACTCTGTTGGCCGTCTCTGGACTCCGAAAATGGTGAAATTATTAATGATACGTCGGCTTTATAATGATTTGAAATGTTTCAGAGTTAAAGCTGAGCAATAGCTCCCCAATAAATTAGACACAATTACAATTTTGACCCTGAGCGACACGTAATTTTGACGGATTATTCGTTTGGATTGAAGTCACGCTGATAAGATGACCGTCGGAAGCAAACAAGTCAGCTCCTCCAATCCGAGTGTACGGTAGAATATTCTACTCCGAGTAAATTGAAATTCTTCCTTGTACGTATTTTGCATTTTTTATTTTGAAAAAATGGTTGAATTTCGAGTTTATATTTTTTAAACAAAATTAAAAAAATAAACCCCCAATTTTCAGTATACTCTATACTATGTTTAAATCTTTCTTTCACTTTTATTAAATATTTATATTTTTTATACCTCAATGTATAATTTAAGATATTTAAAAATATTAAATTAATACTTTTTTAATTATTATGATTTAATTTATTAAAGCTGTTTCATAATTTTCATTTGACTTATAATTTGTATCATATTTATAATAAAAAGTAAATTAGACTCACTTTCTTTCTAAATTATATTTGATATTTCCCTTATTTTAAAAATTACACTCAATTCCTTTCCAATTTATTTTTTATTAATAAAGTTATCTTTTTACATAATATGTATCATTTTTATGATCATATTAATAATAAAAGTACAATATCGTATTAAAACTTATTATCAACTAAATTATCTTTATTGTTATATTAAAAAATAAAATAACAGTCTTACGTTGAATATTAAATTAAATTTCTTAGATAAAAATAAATTAGATATGAGGTTTATAATATAATTAAAGTGTCAAAAAAGCTGAGTATAATTTTTAAAACAAAAAGATATTAAATATAATTTAATCAAACTTAGAAAACATTAACATAAATTACTCAATATTAAATAATCAACTTTATCTACCTAAGATGTCAAATCATTAGGGTCAAATATATCTGTTGACAAGCATAACAATTTGTAATACACATTATATGAATTAAAATTAAAATTTTAAAAGAATAATTTGATAGAAATAAAATTAAAAGATCAAATCAAATAAATAATTTTAAGAGCGTAAAATATTAATTTAAATTGAAATTAAAATATAAAGTATTACTTTTAACTCTAAAATTCGCCATTTTCATGTATAAATACTTTTTTATATGCAAAGTACAAATATTTTATAGTTAATATTATGAATTTGTAAATACTTGCGTAAAATATAACAATATAAAATCAATACAAGAATAAAAATCGTTACCATGCGCAAAATTATATAGAGAGAGAGAGAGAGAGAGAGAGAGAGAGAGAGTAGTGACGTGTATATCATACGTTTAGAAGACGGAGAAGATTTTCCAATGAGTTTAATATCATGTGATGGGAAATGTTGGTTTTTTTTCAACCATAAAATATTATTGTTTTTAGTATGCATTGAAAAGATCAACTTTGATGGCGCAACTAATGTTTGGAATAGTTCATGTTAACTTCGGTTGAATAATATAGGTAGTTAACTATTAACCCAAGTCTCGTATCGTAATCTCTACTCTTCTTTTGCTTATGTGGATACGTTTTTGGTGTCTTTGTCATCACCCTTCGAGATAGCTATTATTATTATTATTATTATTTTGTTGATTGCTTCTAGATTCTTACCTACCAATACGAGTCATAAAAGGTTCTTGGGAAAAAAATGAAATTTCAGAAGCATCTATCCAACACGATGCATTACAAGGCACTAAATTACGTGAGATTGGATTCTTTGAAATTTGTTTTTTGAAGAGCGTTTTTTATTTTCTAAATATTTTTGTAAATTTATGAGACCTATACCCTCCTCTCATACTTCAAAAATTTTCATTTCAGAGGATGCCAATCCAAATTGCATACTTCAAATTATATTAAAATGATATTTTAATATTGTACTAAATAAACTAGACATCATTTTATAATATAATTTTTTTATTATACGGCATGAATAACTTTGAACTAATGTATGCTTCGCTGAAATTAAAATATAAAAAATTCCAAAATTTTAATATAAATCAGATAAGCATGCATATATAATTATACATATATAATAATTATTATATACCAAAATTGTAACTTTGTTGTTGTAAGGAGATTTTTTCTTATTTTATATTATGATATATTTATATTCATTATTTTTTCACAGTTTATAGTATATATACTTATTAGTTTAATTATACATGTTTTAGAAATTTCTTTTTTTATTTTTTCTGTAACATACTAACATAGAATTTTAAGATTCTTCATTCTGAATAAATGACTCATTTTGATTGACCAGAAAAAAAAGAAAAACTCATTTGGTATTTAAAAATTAAGTAACGTAATTATCTTAATATATGGGTCCAAAACTAATGCTTCAATCAAATAGACATTTACAATAACTCGATTTTTTTGGTAAAAAAATAAAAAATATTGTATTAATCATCATTATGTAAATCAATTCTAAAACAGCTTAACTGATTATTTAAATTTAATTTTTGGACAAATAAGATATATTATTATCATTCAATAGTAGTATGATTATTTTTTTATATAGATTTTTTTTTTCTTGTTGCAAGATAAAATATCTATGGACTAAATAATTTTTTTTTTTTGAAAATTTATTTTTAGAATTTGTATTTGACAAGTATTTGAAAAGCAAACAAAATGATAATGAATCCAACAATAAAAATCCTGTAATTAAGAGCATGGTCAATAACACCGCGTGCTGGTGCGTGCAGTGACTAGCATTGAAGTGACACGGCTACACTGGCGGTCAAATGGCATTATTGAAAATTTGTACTAGTTTACGGACAATTAATTGTGTAGATTTGTGTGTGTTCTAAACAGGTCACTCGTCTCCATTCCCCGAAGTCGCTCTAGCCAATCAAGGAATTTTCTATTATTATCTCAAAAATAAATAAAATAATAGATCAGCAATGACGTGGCGAATGAGCATGTTCAACTTTGGCAGTAATCAGGTGGTACTCTGTAGAAATTCCTCTCTTCCTTCCTTCATAGCTGGGGGAGTTATAGTCACGTGCTATACCTTTTTCCTATCGCCTTCTTCATATTTTTCATCGCATTGCGCTGCGCAATTCTCAAGTAGTTGCTTCAATTCGGCCGTTCGATTTCGTGCAAACGTAGACTTTTTTTAATATAATTATAATTTTGTAATTATTATTTATTATTATTTAATAATATTTATTTTATTTAAATTAAAATTAAAATAAAAGTTTAAAATTTTTTTCTTATATATAAAATTATTTTTCCCTTTTATGTTCTTTTTTTCTATTTACAAAACTAAATAGGCAGTAAGAATGTATTTGGTATAACAGGAGAAAGGTAAGGTAAAGAAGAGAAAGATGGAACAAAAATAAAATGTGTCTAGTAAGGGAGTTACTGTTGTATTACTGTTTATTTATAATGAAAGTAATTGTTGAAAATAAGAAAAGATGGAAAAATATTATTTTACTTCAAATGACAGTAATATTTTATATTTAAAAATTTTTAAATGTGAAATTATTTTAAAAAATTTTTAATTTAAAGTTTTAAATTATAATTTTATTGTATAGTTAAAATTTTATTTTTAAAATTTTTAAAATAATTTTAGAATTTAATTTTTTCAATATAAAATTATAAATATATTTAATTTGAGATCTTTAATTGTAATTTTTTTTTACTCTATAATCATTAATAAAAATTAATTTTTTTAATATTTTTAGACTTTATAGATATTTTGGTCTTTTGCTTACGTTTTTATTTTTATTCATGTATCATTTTCATTTTATTAAATATTAAAAGAATAATATATTTTTAGTTTTTATATCATAATAAATATAATTTTAAATTATAAAATTTTATTTTATTTTTATTTTTATTGTTTTTATTTCTTTAAAACCTTTTTACACTACTAAAGATAATTTAAATATCTCAAATTTATTGTAAAGGAGATCATAGAACACACACATGAGTTGTCTGAGCGGTTACTAACGTACATGAAAAGTATTTTCAAATTATATTCAACTTAAACTTTTTTTAAATAATTTATAAGAACACAGTTATATATATATATATATATATATAATTTCATGCAGTTAAAATTTTATTATCAAAACATTCTTACAAAATTAGACTGAAATTATAAAATAAAAATACTATTTTCTAACATCAAGTGATTTGATTACTTGTTTCTTCTGTTTGATTGATTAATGTGACGAGTAAGGGTGGATTCCACTTACGCCTTGTTGAAAATCTGATAATTTTCCTCAAAATTACGTTTCACAAAAAATTTTAATTTAATACTTTTATAATAACGCATTTTTTTATCACAATTCTAAACATGTACATAATAAACAGGAAGTGGAAAAAAATCAAAGTCATTTTTGTTTCCTATTTATTATCATTATTTTGCGGTTTGCCCAACCAAAATTTGAAGTCAAGGTCATGCATGAAAATATGACCATATTTTTTTATTTAATTTTAATTTAAAATAGGCATTTAGATATTGTAAATAAAAAGAAAACTTTGATAACGTCAAATTAGATAGTGTTGACTGGTACATAGAAAAATTAAAGTCTTCATTTGAGTAAGAGTCGTACTTTATGGATTTAACCCACTTGGGGCTTTACTAGACTTGCTTTAATTTGTCGGACTCGAAAAGCAACCCAAAATTAATGTGATGCTTTTTAGTTTTTACTACACTTGCTTTTCAAGGCTATAAATTAGAAACAGAAAATGGAAGGTAACGCACATTTTCTAGAATCACATATGTTGAAAATGAATAACATATAAAATTGAGTAAATTATACAAGTTTTTCTTAACTTTTACTTAAATTATACAGATATTTCTTCTATATTTATTTTTTAAAAAATAAAAATAAATTATACAGATTTTTTAAATCTTATTAAAATTATACAATTTTTCTTTAAAAATAAAATATATTTCTATATAATTTTTAAAAAAATTATGGGAGATATATGTAATTTATTTTTTGTTACACAAAAATTAATATATGTTTTAAATAGATAGGATATTTATGTAATTTAAAAAAATTTATGATTTCAAAAAATTTTAAAATTTGTGTACATTTTGAAAATAAAAAAATTTATATAATTTTAACAAAATTTAAAATTTTGTATAATTTAATCTCTAAAATTATAGACGATCACATATGTAGCACACATAGAAAAGGAGGGACCATCACCATGGTATTAGGGTATTAGCATAGCCAAAACGCGGGAAATAGTGATGCGTGACATAAGTTGATAAGGATGTAGGCGAAAAGCATGCCCACAAAGGAAAAGCAGAATCTTGGTGCTTTCTTTTTTCCTTCCAAGAAGCCACTAGCTAGTTATGTGGTCCCCTTTCTTATCTTCACCATTTTCGTTTTGTTTTAAGTAAACAAGACAGATACAGAAGAACCCCAAATAATATCTGTGTACTAGAGGCAGATTTGTGATTGCAGTAGCCAAGGAACCTTGCTGTCACTTCTTCCTAAAAATGTAAATACCCTGCAACTACTCCATAAGAAAATTAAAGTATTTCCCAAAAATCACATAATAGTTAGATAAACATACGTGTAATTGTTTCTATCTTCACGCGCTTAGAAAAGTACTTTTTAGGTTGTTTAAATAGTGATTAAAATCTTATTTTACTCTCCAGAGAAAATATGCCTTTATTTTAATTATTATAGAACTATATTTTTAATTTTAATTTGGTCTTTTATAAATGAAATATTTCTCATTTTATTTTATTATAAAATTATTTTCTCAATTTAATTCTTCCTATATGGATATTTTAAAATTTAATTTCTCATAAATAAAATCATTATTAATAATATTTTATATCAATTTACTGTAAATGAAATTAATAAATATAGTGACATAAAATATTTTTTGATAAACTATTACCTAGTTATCATTATATAATATGTAAATTAACAGTTAATTTAATTAACATTAATTAACAGAATAATGTTATTAATAATAATTTTATTTATGAAGAATCAAATTTAAAATGTATTTATATATGATGGACCAAATTTAAAAATGCCTCATCTACAAGAAATTAAAATAAAAAGACAATTTTATAAGCATTCATATGGAAAAATGTTCCCTTTATAAAGGACTAATATGAAGTTTTAATTTTTAAATAAACTTGTGATGTTTTCTATAACAGTAATTTTATATGAATAAGAGATCAATGATGAGAAATGGGATTTGGAAAAATTAAGGATCATGCGACTAACGCTTATTTGTTTAATTAATTTGATAATCTAGGTTATGGTTCCACCAACCAACATTAACTTATAAAAATGGGGGGAAAAAAGGCAACATGGAAATAAACAATGTCATGAGACAAAATCATTAACATATAGCAGAAGTTAGGAGAGGGCAATAAGTGGGAAATTGGTTTAAAAGATTAAGAAATTTTAAGTTGATTGTATTTATTAAAAGTAAGTATATAAAATTCATTATAAATATGTTTGCAAATATATAACACATATTTTTTTATTAAGAAGTATTTTTAACATATTTAAATGTTTTCCATAATTGATTTACCTTAAGTAAATACAACTTATACTTTTCTTTTTTTCATATATATATATGAAAAATAAATTTTAATTTAAATGCAAATCTTAGCAACACTAGCATTAGCTGTGGAAATTTTAAATCTAATAATAAATGAATATGTTAAGAAGCGAATTAAAACTCTTGGTCTCCTGAACTATATCTTGTGATGAAAATTGGTTATTATCATAATTGGTGTTGCAACAAGATAATCATAATTATGCGCCGTTGGATTGCCGGCTGCTTTAACTTGAGCAGTATGTTGGAGCAATTTAAATCGTTTACATCTTTAGATTTTAGTGTTTTTTTTTTTCATTTTCAACCCTTTATTTCATACTATATTTTTAATTTTAAAAAATAAAATATAAAATAAAACAAGTTTTTTAATTTTTACCAAACAAATAATTTTGCTTTCTGAAAGTTGAAAAAATATATTCATCTTGTGTTTTATCTATTTTAAAATAAAAATAAATAAACTGCTAAAATAAAAATATAAAAAAAGTAATGAAAAAATTAAATTCTAAACTATTTATATCTATATTTGGAGATTCTAAATTTTTTCTAACTTAAGCAACACAGATGTTGTATTGGAGCAGCAGACTGTGTGTATCAAATCTGACACCTTTTGCAATCACACAAAAATTTCAGACCAAATCAAAGAAAAATTATAAAAATTCTAATTAAAGGAAACAAAAATACCAACAAAAGTGAGATTATAAAACTTTTCGAACTACCAAAAAAAATCAAAATACTTGTCTTATATTTTTTTAAAAATAAACTAAAAAATATTTATTTGTTAGAAAAAAAAAACAAAAGAAAAAGAGTAAAAGAAAAACTGCCAATTCTAGCTGCTTCTTGACGACAATCTCAAAAGACAAAATTAATATTAAAAAAAAGAAGAAAATAAATTATTAATTGATGTCAATTTTGTGATATTTTATTATGCTCTTATCTCAACTATGAAAACTGGTAAACAGTGGATGGGGCCCACGATCCAGGCAATTTGTTATTATCTGAAGCAGCTCACCTTTTGATCTTCACCGTCTTTCAGAGTGGGGTCTCTGGAATCTTCTTTATTTCTTCTACTTTTCACTTTTAGACGTCATCCTCTCTTTTTCCACCATCCTCCTCCGTTCTTTCTCCGTTCCTATGTTCTCTTCCATTCTCTCTTCTTTTGAATCACTTCCACTATCGTTATTTTCAATCTATTATACACAAAATATAGGAATCTTTATTCGGTATTTATAATTAAGTTTTTCAATACAAAAATAAAAATTGATATTTTTACAATATCGTTTCCAAGCACAATTTGAAATGTGCGTATAATCATAAAATAATATTTATCTAAGATGACCAATAGTGAACACTAAACAACTCGACTTTTAAAATAATCGAATTATCTATAAAAAAATTACATCGCATAATGATATATTTTAGAAGGGTTTGATCAAATTTTTAGAATAATCAAGAAAAAAAACATTTTAAAAATTTTATCTAAGATTTGTTCTTATAAAAATATGAAAAAGTTAATATCTCTTTCAACTTTAAGTTATTTATGAACATTATCAAAACTTTTCAAACTTAAGAGTATTTTCTCAACTATCATCTCTAAGAATTAAAAATCTTCAGCTTACTTTCCCCCCCTTAATTTCGTTATCATATATGCTACCCCAAATCATTTTTTTTTTCATATGGCATACGATTATTCGTTTAGAACAATGAGCGCAACGTTAGTGACCATGTAATCATTAAAGACAATTGTCAAAAGATGGTCGAGAAAGGTACGAATCATAAAAAGTGAAAATTAATGGTTTTTTTTTTAATTTTTAAGTTTATGAGTATATTTGCTAATATATCAAAAAAAATTATTTATATTCTTTTCAAGGTCAAAATATATATAAAAAATTTAAACTTTAAATCATGTATAAGTAATTTTTTTATTTTTAAAATTTGATAATAAAACTTTCCAAATTTTTTAATTTGATACAAATAACGCACATCGTTAATAAATTTATTAATATAAGAGTGTTATGTTTAATTAAATGGCTTGTTTAGATAATTTTTTTAAATTTTGAATTATATGTAGATAATTTTTTTAATGTTACAATTCCATTAATAAAATAACAAATTTAGAAAATTATTTATACATAATTTCAAGTTAAAAAAATCTATTGTTAAATTTTGAAAGTTAAAAGAATATTCTGTAATGATCTAAAGTTTGGAGGAATTTTATTCATTTGGGTATTTTTTCAATAACATCTGCTACTTGCTAACATATTTAATAATACACATTAATTAATGTTAAACAATTTTACGACTTAATTAACGTGTTTAACATTGATAATTGGTTCAACTAAGGAAAAGGTATTTATTTTGTGCATGAACTGGTTGAATACCCAAAAAATCGTATTCGTGCTATGGACTGGTTGAATTTAAACATAATAATTTGGTATCTCGTGGAATAACATTATTTTTATTTTTATTTTATCATGCATAATTTCGTGGAATGTCAAATGAGTATAATGATTAGAATAATTTAACAGCCTGTAAATGATGTCGCTTTTTTATATTCTCTCATGTGATTAACATTATTATTATTTTATTTTATCATGCATGATTTTCTAATGTTGCCATATTTTATATTGAGTTATTTTAACTTCTTTTGTTTAGAAAATTAAACATGATCACAATATATATTACAATTCATGAATCAAGTTGATTAACATTTTTTCAAAAGAATCTTTAGATCGTCATCAAGGCTCTCTTTTGCCTGAGTTTAAATATTTGTAGTCAAAAAACTGATTAGATATAATGCAAAAGAAAGATTTTAGAAAAAAAAGAAAGAAATAATGCGTGTAAAAATAAGAAGTACATCTCATATATATTATTATCTTTTTGTGTCACTCTCCTTTCAACTATATGAGTAGAGAATTCAATTTCTTTTTACTTTCCTTTCCAGAGTCATCAATTGGATTGGGGTTCCCTAATGAATTTTATCAAGTAGAATATTTTAGAGGATCTTAATCTGCTAGTGGTGGCAATTCTTCAATTTATTTTCCTCCTCACTTTCTTTCAAGTCTCTCATTTCTCTTGTTTTAGAATATGTTTAATTGGATTGAAAAAAATGAAGAGAAGGGGAAGAAAAGTAGAATTTTAATTTTGATATTTTTTATTTATAATTAAATCTAATTTTTTTCTCTTAAATGAATTGAGAAAACATTGATGGATGATAAGGCAAGAAAATGCTTATTTAAATCAAATCAAAGAAAATGTCAAAATTTTTATTCCCCTTCTCTTTCCCACCATTTTTCTCAATCCGAACATTCCCAAAATAAGTCCCGTTATATTTTTTATGGAAGTTTTTGGATCTAACACATCAGCAATAGTTTTTTTTGGCTACATCACCAATAATGATAATGATAATGATAATTTTTTCAACATAAATATATAGTTTAAGGATTTAATAAAATTTTTAGTTACTTTTTAGTTCCAAAAAAAATTAAAAAATATTCATTTTAGACTTAAAATTGTTATGGTTACAAATGAGACATAAGATATTAAAAGTTGAAAGTAAAGAAAAGGATAGAGTTGGAATCTAAACACATAAAACCCTTTTAGCATTTTTATATAAAGGAAGTACTAATTAAGTAAAGATTTTTGAATAAATTAAAATTTTTATACCAATTATAGGTGTTGCTTAACTTTGTATTCCAATGAAATTTTTAGTTTTTGTTAAAAAAAAAAAGTCTATTATTTTTGCCGAAAGTGTTATAAGCATAATGTATAATACTCAACACAAATCACATGCACGTCACCTTGTGCGGCCCCTAAAAAATTCCTAGGGAACACTACTCTGCACTGCCCGCTTAACAACTATTTTGGTTCTGTTTTGGACAGAAAGATAAAAGCGGCAACAATTAAGGGGAGATAAAGAGGTATAATTCTATTTTATTTTATTCTTATTTATTAATTAGCCCCTCAAATTTTAACTCACACGTGTGATCATGTGCGTAAAGTTTCTTTAAAATTCCTCGTGCTCCTCCTAAAAGCTTCGATATAGATAATTAAAGGGACGATGCTTATGTCATATGTAATAAAGCATTATCACTTCCTTTAGAGTCCACTTTTTGTATTTATGATGAGTGTGTGAAGGGTTAATCAAATCTCATTTAAATGAGTACGTTAGTGGTGGAATTCACTAGTAAACTTACTTATTTCTGAATATTTTTTATTAACATTTTAGAAATATAAATAAAGGTGTGGATCTCCATTAATCCATAGTTCTACTATTAAAGGAATAACTATCTATATAATAGACTAAAGTAACTCTACCTATAGCAAGCATTCAATTCTGCTCTAATTTGTCATCTGTACAAGCTTCCATATCAGCTTGCACATGTGGTAGCAATTATATTGATTTGGATGTTTAATATTGGCTTCTAAAATTTACCTCGGCACATGTTATTCTTAGTCACGATGGCACATGTTTATAATTTACGAAATATAGTGAAAAGAGGTTAAGACAAAATTAAACTATAAAAAGAGTAATTAATAGGCATTTATGGTAGATTGGAAAAATTTTCTCACCCGTCCAGAAAAAAAGGATAAGTTTGTGAAGGAAATGTTGGTCATTATTAATAATATGCGAAACTTAAAATAAGTCATTAAATTTAGAGTATTCAAACGTAATATGTTAAAACCGTAATTATGGATAATAAATTGCACGAAATCGGCAATGGTGATAATTTGAATGTTAAAATTTTATTGCAAACAAGTCAAAATATATGTGTGTGTGTGTGTATCAGTAAAAATACAAAAAAATATACTACTTAGGTGAGAGCATTCTGTGTCTTGCAAGTTTTGTTTTAATATTAACTGTACATTGATGCGTGTTATTTGATATCTTCTGTGTATGTGTTTATCCAATGTGATGGCTTCAAAGTATTATTCTATAAAAGAAATAACTCCCCTAAAACAAAATTGGGAGATAAAAGCAAGGGTTGGTCATTTGTGGACTATGCCTAGATTTCATCCTCTTGAAGAGATTTATTGTATTAACATAGTAATTCAGGATTCAAAGGTTAGTGTTTGTTAAAGTTATTTTACATTCTTATGTATATTTCAATCCTTTAACTAATACAATAGTATGTATCAAGATTCTAGAATTCATGCAACTACTAAGAAGTCTTGTGTAAACAAGTTTAAGAGCCTTATTGCAGAAGGCAAAGTTTATATGAAAAGTTAGTTTTCTATTGGGCAAAATAGTGATTCATATATAACCATCACACACGCTTATAAGATTAACTTCCAATATTCTACTAATGTATGTTTGGCAGAAGAAGATGATCCAACTATATATCAATATATGGTTTTATGTTTACTTTTCTTGTTGAACTTATTTCCAAAGAAGTTGATGAGAACTACTTGTTGGTGAGTGGAGTATTTTTATTGATTGGACATTGATGACATTCTTTTATAGTGAAAGGTTTTTCTGCTTATTCATCTATTGTTGTGGTTTTAATAGATGTTATCGGAAAGTTGACCGTAGTTGGTAAGGTAGAAGAAAACTGCAAAGATGAAAAGCAACAAAAAGGAATTGAGATAGAGCTTGAAGACCTAAACAATCACATGTTCATGACTACAAATTCAATCATTCTTTTACCTTCTTTTTTTAAAACTATTTTTTTTCCTTTTTCATAAGCTTGAAGACCTAAAGTAAACAATCATATGTTCATGACTAAAAATTCAATTATTCTTCTGTCTCCTTTTTCTAACTATTCTTTTTCCTTTCTCATTATATACTTAAAATTTGTTATTCACAGATGCAACAAGATTACTTGTACTTGGTGGGATCATTTTGCTAATGATGTTGTTCAGTTAATGAATAAGCATTCAAAGGGTCCAATAGCACTTAGTTTTCAGTGGTGCAAGATAAAAGACTTTTCTAGTACGTGCTTTAGCAATTGTGTATATTAATCTAAAGAGATCACTGATTTTCCATTGTATGTATTTCTTCTTGCTATTTATTGTAATATTAATAGTGAATTTTTAAATAATATTGTTTTGTTTACTAATATTTTTATGTTTTTTTATGCTATTTAGGTGCGAGGAAGATATCAAATTCTTTGTACCCATCAAGGATGGTTGTGACTGTTGATATTCTAGAGATATCTCAATTTCTATTTTGGTTTTCTTTTTAAATATTTATGTGTGTGTGTGTATATATATATATGTATGTATGTATGTATATATTTTTGTGTATGTTTTTGGTTTATGGACAATTTTATTTTTTTAGTTTGTTAAAATATTGATATCAAATCTCTTAGGTTGAAGTTGGATGAGTTCACACACTAATTGCAACCAAGCCAGCTGACTTGTTAGTCAAATGTAGAAAGCTTTGAAGATTTACTTCAAGTTAATGACAAGAAAACATTAGATGAGATAAAGGACTGTCACATTTATGCTTATTTTTGTGTTCATTATTCTGTTTTTTTTTCCTGGGTTTGCCATGTATTTTTCAATTTGAAAATCAATATTTTGTAGGAGACTACATGTCTAACAGTTGCAACTGTTATGAGCATTGACACCAACAAAGGATGGTATTATAACTGGTGTAAAAAATGCATTAAAAAGATTGTTCCTGATGGTTCTAATTTTTTTGTGAAAAATGCAATGAAGTTGTTAAAGCAGTTATACCTAGGTAATCATCATGTTATATATATTGCTTTTACTCTATGTTAAAGAATTATTCATGTGGTATTTTTTTGGTTCTGTATAGGTTCAGATTGAGATGAAAGTTATTAATAATACTAGAAGTGCTAATTTTATAATCCTCGATAAAGAAGCTATAAAAATTTCTACAATGCTCTGCTGGTGAATTAAGAGACTTTGTGTACATGGTATGTGCATGTTGTGTTTGATTAAAATAATTGACAATGTATAATGTATGATGCTAACTTTTGTACATCTTTCATATGCATAGAATACTAGTGATCTTAATTAGAATCCTGAGCATTTGGACCTATTTCTTGGCAAGAAATTTGTTTTCAATGTCAGAATTACAAAAAAGAATATTCGTGGCTAGACTAATGTTTACCTTGTCATGCAATTGGGGCATGATGAAGCAGCGGTTGAGGCATATTGTACCAACAACTGCATGTCCCAGTATTCATGTGATCCTGAAGTCAAAAACATCTCTAAAGGAATAACATGCGTGAAGTCTTCACCTGCATGCAAAAGCACCAATCTGGATGAAATTCCGCTATCAAGTTTGGAGTTGTCTTTTAATAATATGCAAGCTCTTCGTATCACACTTGTGAAGCGTAGATCTGTGGATAAAGAGTTTGAGTTTGATGATGATGCACTAGCTGTGCAATTTTCTTCCAATGCTAAGAAAGTCATTAAAGTTGAGAAGTAATTTATTTTGTGTTTATCTTTCAGATCCTTATGTGTGAACTATGGAGGTTCATGATTTGGATTTTATGTTATGTTTCTTGTCTTTTGTGACCTAAAGCTGGTTTATTAGTTTTCCTTTTGTTTCGTATTTTATATTATTATTTGCTAAATATATTCTTCATTTTGATACATATTTTATGATAGATTAGCCTTGCAATGGTCTTCTTATTAATTACTTATAAATCGTTGATAAAGGAATTAGATATTACTAAGCAGAATATCAGTTAATTAACCTGCATACCATTTTACCACTCAAATATTACAACTTATCTAATATAACATATATGACTAAAGAAATTGGAAATCAATTAACTTGCATGAACATTAACTATTTATGTTAATGATGTAAACTGACATTAGCTTAATTAAAATTAAATGAACGATGTAAACTAACTTTGAATTAAAAAATAATTTAATTTCACCTATTTTAAGTTACATACATATTTTTTATTTCTTATAAATAGAATGCAAATGTAAAGAAAAATAGATGCAAAGGATGAAAATATATATATGGCATCATTTTAAATTAGATAAGTTAATTTCCAAAATTTATTATTCGTTGTAAATATAATAATATATACTCCCTCCGATTTAAAATATAAGTCACTTTTAATATATTCACGCTTAAGAAAAATTAGTTATATTCTTAAACTTTTCAAATATTATTATATATGTTTTTTTAATCTTATTCCTGTAATCAATACAACTGTTGTCATTAAATGAGATATTTTTAACACAGTTGTTGTCATTAAATAAAGGGTATTATAAAAAAAATATAATAATTATTACTAAGTGACTTATATTTTGAATCAAAATTTTTTTCTTTAAGTAACTTATATTTTAGATCGGAGGGAGTACCTTCAATAAAAATAATAATATATGCTTTCAATGAAAACAACAATACTTATTTTTTGAAACTGCATTGAATATAAAATAAATTATTATTAATTATAAAAAATCCATATATAAACTTTTCAAATATTGTTAATTAATTACAATCTATATTAATTAGTAATCTATAGAAATAATAAGTATATTAATCAAAAAGTAAATACTTATATTTATAAAAAAAAATTAAAACCATAAAACAAAAATTTCTAATCTTAATTACGGTCCAAAAAATAAGAATTTTGCATTGGTTACCTTGCAGTAGTTGCGAAAACCACTACAAATGCAATCACTGCATAAAATTATTCTTACAACGTTTGACACAACAATTGCAAAATTGCAGTTGTTCTACAAAATTGTTGCAATTTTGCATGGTTCCCAAAAAAGGTATTGAAAAAGGTGTTGTCATTCAAATAGCAGCGATTGATAAATTCATTAATTAAAAGCTTCTCCCCCCAACATTAGATCTAAAATTCTACATAAGCCTGTTTTAACCCTCGTCCTCTCTGTTCCGCCCAAGGTCCCAGCTACTATGCTGCTACCATTGCCATGCCATTCCGTCGTCATTGTGTCGCCGCCATCCAGCTAGTCCACTGTGGAGTTTGCCTGTGGTTTCAGCTGCATCTTTTCTATTTTCTTTTATTTTCAACTATTTTGGGGTTTTTTTTAAAAATATTTTTCTCATTTTTTAGATATATTGACTTCTTATTGATTTGAAAATAGTTGATTTATACTGAGATTTTAAATTAGTTGAATTTATATGTTGATTTATAAGTATTTTTTTGTTATTATGCATATATAAAATATTCTTTAATATTTTTTATTTATATTTCAAATCTTAGAAGTCTATTTCAATTTAATTTTTGTTTAGAATCCTATTTTTGCATTGTTTATTTTTTTTATCTTGTTGACTCAAATTTGATGAATATATATTTATCTTAATATTTTGTTTAGTCTTTCAATTAGATTTATTGTAAATCTAAAATTTTCTTAAATATGTAACTATTGTGAATTGTTGTAAGTGTAAAATTAGTTTGACAAATTAAAAAAAAGTTAAATTAATTATTTGGGTTTTAGATTTGGAAAAATGTTAATTATATATGTATTTGGAATTTATCTTTCAATTTCCTTTCCTTTTTTTTTTACTTTATTTTATTATTTAATCCCAATTTTTTGTAATCATTTATATTTTATTTGGTTATTTTTATAAATATATAAAACAAATTTATTGTTGTTAAAAAATAATGTTATGAAATATTTTTCAGTTCATAATATTGTTTACAATAAATTGCTATTATTTTTAGTTTAGCAATATTGTTGCTTTTTTTTTTTTGTGATTATGAGTTGTAGAATTAGTTATATTTAAAATTTCTAAAATTTGGGTTTATGTTTGGCGATATTGTTATTATGATTTTGGTAAAATGTTCATATTTAAAAATATTGTAATTATGGATTTTTGAATTAACTATACTTATTAATATATTGATTATGGGTTGTGAACTTGGTAATATGTTGCTTACAAGTTTGCAAAAATTGAGAATAATTGTGAATATGAGGTATGGAATTGGTTGTATTTAGTAATTTTTGTCATTGGGATGAATGTTTGGCAATAC
Source organism: Erythrophleum ivorense (assembly GCA_026724425.1). NCBI lineage: Eukaryota > Viridiplantae > Streptophyta > Magnoliopsida > Fabales > Fabaceae > Erythrophleum > Erythrophleum ivorense. The sequence goes on from JAIUCV010000003.1 coordinate 8,109,562, forward strand.
TATGATTATGATTTGGAAATAATGTGATTGTGAGTTGTTAAATTAGACATATTTGGTAATATATTGATTATGGATTATAGATTTGGCAATATGTGATTTTGAGTTTATGGAATTAATAATAGTTGATAATATTGTGATTATGAGTTGTGAAATTGGTTGAACTTGCAATTTTGGTAATTGCAGTATTTATAATATTTGGTGATATTATACTAGTATAGGAAAAAAATTATCTAGTTTAATTTCTCAGCTCTAGGAAATATTATCAGAATACTCATTAGCTTATGCTTTAGGAAGTCAGGAGTATTGGGGTCATATTCAAGGCTTGGGATTAGGACTTTCCTCATTTCAAGTGTTTGGATGTTCCACCTAATGGGATGAGTTCAACTACTTATTACAGACTTAGAAAGTGTCAAAATTCTTAATTGCAAACAACAATAACTGAACAAGCAAAAAAAAATTAAGACAACAATGGCTTTTATTCTCTAGAATTATTAGGGTCACCTCCCTCCAAGTTAGCTTCATTTCAAACCCTAATGGTAATATTTATAATTGTTATGTAGCAAGCAAGATTATAGAACAAAAAAATAAACAAGAAGAACACACAAATTTATGTGATTTAGTCAATTTGACTTACGTCCGCAAGTAGGAGAGAGATTTTCTTATTTCTTTGAGAGAATTAATACAAGTTACAATAATGGAACCCTATAACCTACAATTTATATTAACTGTAACCCATAAACCGTGTCAAGTTGCTCCAAGAATTAAAAAAAAAAGTCTAACCCGTATTGCTGGGTGTATTCTCCTTAAAAACTTCAAATTCCCAAAGTTTCAAATTGTGTTATAATTCAAGTCGACTCATTAAAATTCAAGGCATCTCAACAATTCTCTACCTTGATTTGAATTTTCCTAAATCACTAGAACTTAAAAACAACTCTCCTGCCATCACGCCCTTAAAGGCCTCAACTATGTGAATATGCACCCAAGTCCAAGCTATGCTTAAACTTTTCAGTTGGCAAAGGCTTTGTCAACATATCTGATAGATTATCTGCTATGGCTATCTTCTCTACGAATAATAGATTATCTTCCATCACATCTCTAATCAAGTTTAACCTGATATCAATATGTTTTGATCTTTTATGGTAGACTAAATTCTTGGTCAAGCTTAATGCACTCTGACCATCATAGGTCTTTAAACATCCAAACCCAAACTATCAATAAGACCCTGCAACCACATACCTTATTTAATCCTTCCTATCAGTGACATGTATTTTGCTTCAATGGTAGACAAAGTAACTGTAGGCTAAAGTGTTGCTTTCTAACTAATAGCACATCCATAAAGAGTGAAGATATAATAAGTCAATGATCTCTTCCTCATAAAATCTCCACCATAGTCAGAATCTGTACAATCAACAAGACCAGCACTAGTACCATTAGAACCATAAACCAAGCAAATGTTGCTTATACCTTTCAAGTATCGCATAATCCACTTCACTACCTCTCAATGAGTCTTCTCAGGATTACTTATAAACCTACTTACAACACTAATTGCATGAGCCAAATCCAACCTGGTACATACCATGGCATACATCAAGCTCCCAACAACACTTGAATAAGAAATTCTACTCATGTAATCCTTCTCTTCATCAGGACTAGGTAGTGTGCTAGCATCAAATCTAAAGTGAACTACCAAAGAAGTACTAATCGACCTAGAGTTTTTCATTTGAAAAGATTGCAACAACTTTTCAATGTATTTCTATTGAGATACATAAAGTAGGCATGCCCTCTTGTCTCTCCAAATCTCCATTCCTAAAATCTTCTTGGTTACACCCGAATCCTTCGTCTCAAACTCACAGCCTAACACAATCTTAACACTATCAATTTCAATCTTGCTCTTAATAGCAATCAACATGTTATCCACATATAGTAACAAATATGCAAAAGAACCATCTGTCAGCTTTCTAGAATAAACACAATTATCAAACTAATTGTGCACAAAATCATAAGAAATCAAAAATGTATCAAACCTCTTACATTATTACCTTGGGGACTGTTTCAAACCATACAAGGAGTTTTTCAACAAACATACATGGTCCTTCTTTTTAAACTTAAGGAATCCCTCTGGTTGTGACATATAAATCTACTCTTCTAAATTTCCATGCAAGAAAGCAGTTTTAACATCAAACTATTCCAACTCCAAATCTAAAGCACGTACTAAGGTTGGAAGAACCTGAATGGTTTTGCACTTCACAATAGGTGAGAATATTTTATGGTAGTCAATTACCTCCTTCTGTGAAAACCACTTTGCCATAAGTCTTGCCTTGTACATAACTAGCTCAACTCTAGGAATCATTTCTTTCTTCTTGAACACCCATTTGCATCCCACTAGTTTCACACCCTTTAGTAATGGCACTAAATCCCCCATTTGATTCTTTACAAGTGACTGCATCTCCTCATTTATAGCAATCAACCACTCTAATGCTTATTTACTTTGAACTGCCTCTTTATATAACTTTGGTTGACTAGAATCAAGGCTCTCACCTACTGCCAAGGCATAAGTAGCAAAGTTAGTATCAACAATGTTAGCACAATCTGCATACCTTACAGGTTTTCTAATTTCCCTCCTTGATCTCGTTGCTGTTATACTTTGTAACTCATCTTACACTTCACTGGGCTATTCTATAGGATTTGTAATTTTCTTCTTTAAAGTTTCAATCTTAAACTCCACCTTCTAGTTAACACACTAATCTTTGTTCCCTACAAGATTATCAAGATCTTCTTTCTGGCTAAACATAACAAACTTATCAAATGTAATATCTTTGCTATTAATAAATTTTTAAATTCTATTCTTTTCAGTACACCATAACCTATACCTTTTAACTCCCTGTAGCATACCTTAGAAATATGCATTTCATTGCACTAGGCTCCAATTTACCATCATCAACATGAGCATAAGCAAGACAACTAAATATACACAAGCCAAAATAATTAGAAGGTTTACTAGACTTACCTTTTAAGGAATCTTTGAATTAATTCTAATTAATGGAGATTTGTTCACCAAATAACAAGTAATGTTAATTGTTTTAGCCCAAAATTGCTTTAGAAGACTAACATTTGGTCACATGCATTGAGCACATTATAAAAGTGTTTGGTTCATTCGTTCTGCAACCCCATTCCACTATGGTGTATGCCATATAGTGTAATGCCTCATTATACCTTTTTTGTTGCAGAAATCATCAAATTGTGCCTTGTAAAACTCCAATCGATTATCCGTTCTAAGTGTTTTAGCCTATTTTCTAGTTCGTTTTTCAACCATAGTCTTCTACTCGTTGAACTGCCTAAATACCTCATCCTTGGATTTCAGAAAATATACCTAAACTTTTATAGAGTAGTCATCAATAAAAGTAACAAAGTACCTACATCTACCATGAAACTCGACTGGAGAAAGACCCTATAAATCAGAATGAACATACTTAAGGATACCTGTAGAGGTGTGTTTGCCAGAATTGAACTTAACTCTATGCTGCTTGCCCATAACATAAAACTTACAAATTTTCAATTTCCTAGTTTCTGCTCCACCTAACTATCCATGTTTACTCAATACTATAAGTCCCTTCTCACTTATGTGACTCAATTTGTGATGCCATAACTTTATACTATTATTATGCTACTCTAAGGAACAAGATATAGCCACTATTCTAACAATTAAACTGCCTAGCAAAACATAAATTTCATGTTGCAGTTTACCTTTCATCACTACTAAAGTACCATTAGAAACTCTAATTTACCTATATTGTCTAAAGAAACAGTACCTTTGTTTATCCAAAGTACTAATAGAAATCAAATTCTTTCGTAAGTTAAGATGTACCAAGCATCAAATGTTTTGACCATTCCATATACATCTTAATTTGCGCAAAACCACTATCCCTAACACTAAGCTCTTCATCATCACCCAACTTTGCATTGCCATTCCACTCCTTGAAAGAAGTAAACAGATTCTTCTTGAAAGTCATGTGATAAGAAGCACTATTGTCCATGACCTAGGTATTTGCAAAACCAAATGTACTAATTGACAAAATATCACTGCCCTCTCCTTCATCCAAACTATCATCCCAACACAATGGCACTATCCTGAACAACAGCTGCACTAACATTACTACTTGATTCCTTCTTCTTTTTTCCCTTTTTTTGCTGTGGATAATTCTTCCTTGTGTGCCCATTCTCTTTATAGTGAAAACTTCAAGGTCCTTTATACCTTGATTTAGAACGCGACTTACCCTAGCTCCCACATTCTCTTTCCTTGTTCCTACCCTTATAATGATCAAACTTGCACTTACACTATCTTCACTAAAATCAGAGACCTTTCTCTTCCATTCTTTATACTACATAGCATCTTTTACATCACTAATAGAAATATTATCTTTACCATATAGCATATTATCAATGAAAATTTCTTATGAATTTGGCAGAGAACATAAGAGAATAATAGCTTGGTCTTCATCATCAATTTTAACCCCAACACCTTGCAAATCGAAGATAATTCGATTACAATGATTAAGATGATCTTTTACCTGCATATTTTTTGTCATCTACAAGGTATACAAACACTACTTCTAATACAACTGATTGGTTAGGGATTTCTTTTGGAATTTGCTTTGCAGCTTCTTCCACAGTCCCACAGTTGTCGTTTCATCAACAATCTCATGCCAGATTTCATTAGTCAGACCTAATAGAATCACATCATGCGCCTTAGCCAAAATCTCATTTTGTTCCTATACCTTCAAATCTGCAAGCACTTTATCTTCTCTGTCTAACACTGCTACACATCCCTATTGAGCAAGAACTTCCTTCATCTTCAATTTCCACAAAGTGAAATCATTCGACCCATTGAATTTCTCAATATTGAATTTGTGGGTAGACATCTTAATTACCAATAGCATAAACCCTAGATACCTAAATTTGAACAAAACCTTAGCTATCCAGCTCTGATACCACTTGTTATACAGTAAGCAAGCAAATAGAATTGAAAAAAAAACAAAAAAAAAACAAGAAGAACACACTGATTTACATGGTTCGATCAATTCGACCTACATCCACAGGCAGGAAAGAGATTTTCTTATTTTTTGAGAGAATTGATACAAGTTACAATAATAAAATCCTATAACTTACAATTTATACTAACTCGTAACCTATAAACCAAGTCAAGTTGCTCCAAGAATTTTTTTTAAAAAAAACTAAGTCTAATCTATACTGCAAGGGCGTATTCTCCTTAAAAATTCCAAACTCCCAAAGTTTCAAGTCAGGATATAATTCAGGCTGACTCATTAAAATTCAAGGCATCTCAACAATAATGAATTCATAGAATAATATTTATTTTTTGTAATTTAATTTGTATATTTTCTAATGATATTTTGTATTTTTTTTAATTTAGTTGCCTGATCAAGGGAGTAGGTATTGACTAAGTGTAGAAGAATGCTACAATAAAAAAGATGACCATTAGTAAATTTATCACTTGTAAGATTGTTTGTAATGATATTATCTTTGTATAGAAGTTTTAATAAGGAGAATAGATCATATAAAAAGTAATCCAATAATTAAATATAGAGAAAAATCAAGAAAAAACTATAAGCAAAACTATCAAGAAAGATTTAAACTTCAATGGTTTATTTAAAAGCATAATTCATGAGAAACTTTATGGTGTCGTTTAATCTAGATAACTGACCTCATCTAATAGGAAAAAGCTTGTTGTTGTTATTCTTTATTGATTTTGAAACTTTTTTAAAAAATATAAATAATTTTAGAAACCTTTTAATATTATTAATATATATATAATTGAAATATATTGTAATTAACCAATAACATTTTGTAAGTTTTATTTTTTGATTTGTTTATAAATAATAGTAATTTGTGGATATTTATTTCAATTCCTTAAAATAAATATCTTTATTTGCATTGAAAGTATATATTATTTTAAAAAAAAAAAATTGGTATGTCATTACGTTTTTATGAGTTCGATTTTTTTGCATTGTTCACGTTCTTCATGTTAACTATGTTTTTCATTCATCTTCTTATTGTATTCTTCATGTTATCTGGTTGTCTAGGCTCACTTGTATTAAATTATCATGTGTGTACAATGCATTAAAAACACCCATATTCCAAATGAAACTAAAACATCACATGAATTTTCATCTGTATCAATCCTAGAAACGAAATAAGAGAAAAATAATAATAAAACCATATTCATTAATAATGAAAACAAAGAATCCAATTTAATAGTAGAAATCAATTTAAAACCTTAATAAAAATCAATTTAGTAATTAAATTTAAACCATATATATATATATGTTTGTGTGTATGTATAAGTGAATTAACCGTGTATATAATATAAATATTATGAAGCAAAAATATTAAATTTAATCTATACAAAAACTTAAAAAAGAATTATAATATGAAATAATTTAATAAAATTAAAATTATATGAATTTAATTACATAAATAAAATGACTTAAAATAAAGCAAAAAATCAATAATCACTCATTATCATCATTGTTATTATCTTAATTGTTATCTCTGATATGAGAGATATCTAACTTGTATACAGAACATGTGCCAACATTACATGAGTGTTGTTTTGAAAAAAAAAAACGTCATATATTCATTTAATTGTTGTTGCACTTCTTCTATTTGTCCTATCTGTTGTTCAAGTTCAACATCACGAGCTTATCTTACATAATTAACAAATTCATTTTTTATTCTTTTTTGTATATATGGACAATGAGTGTATGATAGGTTTTGACTATAAGAGTATCCATAATTGCATTTCCATGTATATCATGTGAGAAACTTCTTAAATCATACACAAAGTTTTTTCTCTTTCTCCCACAGTCCTCAACCATAATTCCAGTTATTTTATACTCTCCCTTATACTTTTTGCCTCATATTTTTTTAACAAATGTATTTATTCTAAAAAAAAGTGAATAAAAGGTGTCAAAATAATAAAGTGATACTAACATATATAAATTAAATATAAATTGGCACTTACATATACAATTTCAAACTTTCTACGAATTTAAATGCCATTTTTTAATGGGTCTTAAAGAAGATATCAAAATATGTTGATTTCGTGCTTTTTAAAGACAAAATAGAATATTAATACTTAAATACATATTTAAAATAATAAATAACTATTTGAAGAAATAAAATTAATTATCAATCTTTTAACATATTCAAATATTGAAATAAATTTTTTACTGTGCAAAGATAAACCAAACTCAAAAGTGGAGGTTTTATTTTATTTTTAATATTTTGCTCACTTCTTAATTGGAACTATAGAGTGTACTACTTTCTACACAATTAGTCCCAAATGTATTATCTAACTCATCCGGGTTTTTTTTCCTACTTTCTTAGCATTACCATTTAGATATCTTAAGTGACAACTACTCTTTTCTTTCAATTATTCCAAATCCGATAATAATCTTGAGTTTTCAATAGTAATATTTCTCCAAAAAAAAAAAAGAAGTTTCAATTTTTAATAAGACAAAACGCACAATATTAGAATTATGTGATAAATGATTATAAAAATTCATCTAAAATTGTGAAAACCATAATTATCCCCATATTCTATAGGAACTTCCATCCAACTGTTTGACTAATAGTTTGATATAGGTATAATGTTACACCTTTAAATGACTAATAGTCGGATATAGGTACAAAGTTACTACACTTTGATCTTTAAGGGAAATTTTAATTTTTAAAGTAATTCATTATCAATTTTACAAAATTTGGATTCTTCAATGTTATTTTCCCCAAAAAGAAACAAGGAGAAGTTAAATGCATAACTGATGTCTTTATCAATTAGTGTGGTATGTAATTCTTATCGTTTTATTTATTCTAAGTTTTGAAACCAAAGACCCTTAATAGCCGCAAAGCCATTTTAGTATAAAAAAAAATGCAATAAGTGTCAATGGTAGTTATATCTTAGGTTCATCCAACACTATGTGTTATTCTGAGGTAAAAAGGCCCAGGTCCATCTACATAAGTAGTCTTGAGAAACTTGGGGTTTCCGGGTTCTGCAATAAGAAGCCCAAAAGCAATTGCTTTACTTCTCACTGCGACGTTATATATCTCTCTAATCTATATATTGCATTCTTTTCCTCTTCGTCATTAAGATGGTGTTAATTAATAGTGTTAGGAGCAAGAAAACTTTTTATTAATTTCTAAAATTTAGGAGTCCAAAGCTGAAAATGCTTATGATTCAAATTAAATTCAATAATAGCATCCCAAATATATTAAAATTGCTTTACTTTTATATAAATACATACATATATATATATATATATATTAATTATAAGTTACTTATTAAATATATAATATAAAACGTGCATAGTTGGACAGGAACAATATTTTAAAAGTTTTTGTATATATCTCTCCTTTTAACCAAATCATTAATATATTCCACTGTCAATATTATAAATGATAGGCGTTGCAGTTAAATACAATGAATATATCTCGTTTGATTGTGAAGGAAGTAAAAGAGAAAAAAACTATTAAATAATCTTTTTTAGTATGTATTTTGCAATATTAGAGAAGAATCCATTTTTATTTCATAAGTATGTAAATTGATAATAATTATTATGTCTAATTTATGTCAAGTTCATTATAACTATTATTATTATTTATTTCAATAATATTTTTAAGTAGAGGCAAGAGAGCTATTTTTTATTTTTTTATATTATTTTTATTTAACTAAATATATAAATAAAATGACATTCCTATTCATTTCTATATTATACTGAATATAATTATTTTATTTTATTTATATCTTTATTTCTTTTCTATTTTTATTTCTAACAATTTTATCCACCAAATAAAACATTAGTGTTGCAGACATTGAAAAGCGTAATTTGCACTCCTGGTCATAACTAGTGAAGTTAATTAACTCATTACAAAATTTCTTCTTTTGCTGATAATAAAACTGCTAAAATCAAAATTTCCAGTATGCTGATTTGGTAGTAGTTCTTGTTCTCAAAATGGAAATTTGCAGAATGACCACACGATTAGAATCATTCATATGGGGTTATAAAACACTAATGAAGAAATCGATCGAGAGATCTAAATCCCTTCAAATTATACATAATTGTTTTCCAAATTTTATTCTTGTTGTAATGTCTGTGTCGGTTTTCTGTAGTAACACTAGTCATGTGTAATCATGACCATGCTGAAAATTGTGGTGTGGAAAGTGGAAAATAACAGGCTGTTCAACTGCTAGTAGCAATGCCATTACTGATGAGGCATCTTCTTGATTTGAAGCGTTACTTTTGTGATTTCAAGTCACTTGACCTCTTCTTTTGTAGCTGCTACGTCCTTTCAGACTCAGCTCCAACTGCTTTTTTCTTCATTGGACATAGCGAGACCGAAGTTACAGAAATCTCACTTCAAACTGTAGCAGATATCTCAATCTGTAATATATAGTCCACTAAATAATCAACTTTTTATGCTTGTATGATGATAATTTGGCCAAGATTGTGCATATAATTCCACCAAAATGTGAGTTTTTTAATCTAAATTGATTACCAATCAAACATAGGCAGGAGTAATTAGGTAACAAGTTTTTAAGTATTTGCTATAATAGTTTTTAATAAAAATATAATATATATCTAGATATCTTTTATAATGCAACACTATATTATTAGTTTTTTTTAAGAATTCTTTCACATTCATGCTTTTATTAGAGATTTTTATAGCAAATATTCAATAAATATGTTTGGATAAAAAATAATAGAGGGAACAAGAAATCTCTTGTTTGGAAGAAAGAGAGGAGAATGAAATATTTTTAATAAACTTTACAAATTTTTCCAAAGTCCTCCATTCTTTATGATTTGAAGTTCTTTTAATTTGAAAGATTTTAGAGGAAAATTTTTTCCAATTAAAGGGAAGGAAAATTATCATTTACTCATCCCTTTTCTTTCCTTCTCTTACCTTTGGATTCTTCCATTCCCTTTTCCTCTTAATTCCCACAACATGTTTGGAGTGAAGATAATAAAAGGAAAAAAAGGAAATAAATTTGTAATTGAGTCATTTTCTTCAATTTAGATTTAAATCTAACTTTTTTTTTCCTTAGAATATGTCTAGATTGAGAAAATTGGATGGCATAAAAAAATATTTATTTAATTCTAAATCAAACAAAATGTCTAAATTAAAAATTTCCCCTTTGCTTTCCTTCCATTCTCCTTAAGGTATGTTTTGAGAGTTGGAAAAAGAAAAAAAAAAGAATCCAAAAAAAGAAGAAGAGATGAATGATTAAATGATAGTTTTCTTTCTCTTTTATTTTAAAAACTTTCTCCTCTCAAATCTTTTAAATTGAAACAACTAACAAATATAAAAAAAATAATAATTAAAATTTTTTATTATTCTTATCCTCTTAATAAAACCTTCTATTCTCATTCTCTCTCTTTTTCTTTCATTATTTTTTGCCTAAACATACACTTAACAACAACAATGAAGAGTTATTTTCTAAATTTGAATATAACAGTTATTTTCTAATGTCATCTCAAGAAGTCAAATTGGATTTCAAAGTTGTGAAAATCAAAAGAAAATAATGGAGCAGAGGGCGCTTCCAGCTGCTTGAAATTAAAAGAAGGATCCAAATTAGTGGTTGCAGCTTTCGTTGCCTCTTGCTATTCGCATCCAAGGGCTTCAAGCCAAACAAGTTGCATAGAGAGAGAAGAATGTTGGTACGTTTGTCTTTGTCATACATTGTTGTTCAATCCAACCATAATGACCTCTCAACATTATTCGTCCTTTTAGGCCTTGTCTTTTGAACTCGGATCACAAGCCAGCGCGGCAGGTAAAGCATCTTTTAAAAAAAATATTTTTTTAATCTTAGTCATTTTTTTATTTTTTAAAAAATAGAATAACAATAATTTTTAATTTTTATCAAACAAATAAAAAATAATATTTCAAATTAGAACAATAAAAATATCAATTGATGTGTGTGTGATAGAAATTAAGAAACTACATTCATCCTACTTCTTTAAAAAAAAAATGTTGTGCAACAAGTGATTTCAGTTGAAAGAAGGAAAGCGAAAGAAAATATGGCGAGTGGGTCACTTGCAGTGGGTGAAAAATCCTGGCCCTCCATCCCTTTTTTTTTTTCTCTCTCTTAAAAGAAGTAAAAAGTCATAAAAGACTGTTTTTTAGTTTTTACTATATAGCATTCGATTGTATTTTTATTATTGTAATTTAAAATATCATCTTTTTGTCTGTTTGGTAAAAATTTGTCTTCATTTTATGTGTTATTTCTTTCAAAATAAAAAAAAATTAAAATAAAAAATAGATGGTTAAGATTGAAAAAAAAAATTGGAAAACCAAAATTGGAGAAAGTTTTGCTTTTTCTATCCCACCAATTTTTCAACTTCTCCTCCCAACTGAAAGAAAATGTTGTGATCCATAGGAGCCGATTAAAAAGAAGAACTACATCCAAAAGGATATAATATCACGATATAGAATTTAAATATCTTGAAGTACTTTAATTGAAATGAAGAGGGAGACATGTGAGACCCACAATAAATTTTTAATTTTTGTAGTTAATTTATATATCTTTATTAAACTAACATAAAAATATTCATTCCTTATTTATTTTTAAATATATTTAGAGATTCTCATTACTGATGAAAAAAATTAGAATAAAAATTTTAGAACATATTTACCCATTTTTTCTTTACCTATCGCGTCCCCCTCCGCCGGCGGGTTGTGAAATAGAACTGTCGGTAGATTTGGAGGGACTTTTGGTACATGTTGGGAGAGCATCGATGGACTTATTATATCTCCAAAGTCCCAACACATTCTTCCATGTGCTAGTTCCGACATTCCCTTCGGACTATGCTACCAGCCCTTTTCTTCTTCACCAAATGCGTTTGCCACGATGTTGCCTATCCATAAAATTTATTTGTTTGGAGTCAGGATATAAAAATTCCTATGAATATTTCAAGGGTTTGGATTTGAGTCTCACTAGTAAGATATCCACCTTATTTCAAATATATATATATATATATATTATAAGCACTTAATAAATACAATATTCTTATAAATGTAAAATAATCTAATTCATATTGTCAAAACTTACATAACTAAAACGATCCTACTAATCTCAATAGGGCTAGTATAATAGTTAAAACGGATTCCTAATAAGATTTAATTTAGACAAGAGCTCTAGTGGTATCATCATCTTTCAGAATTCATTACCTTGCTAAAAATATCATTGTACATTGGTGATTACAAATTACCTTCCTTTTCCTTTAGTTTATAAAGAAAAGAATTTGTACCACATATGTATTTTAAGCTATACATTTTCTTCTTATAGGCTAAGCTTCATTGTTTCTCTTTTATATAAATACTTATATTTACTAAAAAAAATGTAACTTTGAGTTTATTGAATTGATATAATAATAAAATTAACCAAGATTAAAAACTAGAGACACATAATAATTTAAAAAAATTAGAGAGCATAATAAAAACAAAAGATGTATTATTATCTTAATACAAGAAAAATATATATCAGGATCTCAAACAATTTCAAGAGGTACATATTAGATTGCAAAAAGTAGAGATATCATAGAGACAAGGCTGTGTTAGACACTGGACTAACCATCTTAGGAATCAAGCTTGGCCTAACTTGGAGATACATACATACATACATATATATACATACATACATACATACATATGTACATATATATATATAAAGGGTCAAGATAAAAGGAAATTATTGTTTAAGGTTATTTTATAATTTTAGTCAAAACTTTTAGATGCTTTTTATAAATTATAAAAAGTTAAGAGAGTCAATACTTCTATTAAATCCTTCTTGAATTGATTATTATATTTAGACAAGAAAAGATGAAATAAAAAAAACATGTATTTCTTTTAAATTGAAATTAAAAAAACTCAAATTTAATATAGTAAACAAATTGTTTTGAGAACAATAGTCACATAAATCACCTATGACAGTCTGCATCATATCTATCTCAAAAAAATAAAAATAAAAAAAGTCATCCTAATCTTACCACTAGGTTTCAAATTTATTACATTTTGAAACTTTAGCCTTTTTTTTTTGGCATTTTCTTTTTATTTCCCTCCTTTAGACCATGTTTTTCTCATTTTCATTTTGTAGATCATGCAAAAACATATTAAACACATATATTTAAAATGGTCAACTATTTATAAATATATAGCATTTGAAGTTTTTTTTTTAAAAAAGAAGCGTAACAACTTAGTTTGGCCTAACAAGGTAGGCCGGTCCAACTATAAACTAGTTTATACTTGGACTAAACCAGATTAAATCTCAAGTCCAAAATTTCTTCCCTGCCTTGAACTGGATAAAGGTTTGAGCTGAGGTGAAACTCAACCCATGTGTAACTTTATTAAAAAGCTTTAGAAGAGAACAAATGGAAAATTTTAGGAGAAGCAATAATATATATATATATATATGTATATATGTATGTATAATATAGTAAAAATTTTTGAGGGAGGTGACTGCCTCTAAAGCAAAAGACTTGGGTGTAACACCTGAATACATACATATATACATTTATATATATTAAGAGAAGGAAAAAAAAACCATTCAAATATTGTTTTATGAGTTTTAAATTATATTGATAATTGTTTGAAACATTTTAATTTTTGTTGCAACTTTTTATGAACAATCTTTATGTAACTAAATCTCAATTTAAAAAAAATTAAATTTAGAGATTCAGGATTCAATAAAAATAATAATAACATTTCTTACTCCTTTACTATGATAAGTGGGGGAGACTAATCCCTATTACTCCACATACACACAAGAGTCCAGGAAACTAGGAACAACTCTGTTAGATTGGCCAATCAACATCTTCTTCTTGGACTTTGCAGCTTACCTGCCGATTCTCTTTTTCTTTTAAAACCATTTTGAATTTTCTCAAGTGACAAAAATAATTTCTTTTGAAGTATAAATGCTTAACCATGGCCTTACCCTATACACACACACACACACGTAACGCAATAACTCAAAGCTCCTTATAGAGCTAGCTCATAATTAATGGGAAGGAGGGAAGGGCACGAGACCACTATGGTCAACTCTTCCATTGCTCTTCTACAAGAGAGGTTTAGAGAGTTGCAGAGAGTGAAAGAGATGAGGGAGGAGAGACAGCTTCTGAAAATGCTCACTGATCAGCCTGATAAACACTTCTATTCTAGCCCCAACGTTAAGACTCATGAGCCTACAAGCTCTTTTTCTCACCCTGAATCGACCATCCCTTCAAGCTCAAGGTCACCTCCCCATGTTTCTCTCACCCTTTGGCCAATATCAGAGGACAAGCAAGAGTACCACAGAAGAGGCTGTGAGACCCCATTCTCAATGAACACCTCAAATTACTCACACACACAGTCTCTGGAGGCTTCGTGGAAGAACGTTTATGATTGTGGCTCTGATTCTGGTGTTGATACATCTCTTCATCTGTAAAAGAATGTGTACTTCACGTAGATGATCCGCTTTTGACTGAACTAAGAAGGTATGAGGTGAGCGCAAATTGACCTTGACACCACTTGATTACAAGGTCAAGAAAACTTAGGCAGTTGTTAAAGTATTTGATATCAGATTCTCCAATATCAATATGATAAATGCTTTTTATTGGAGATAGTAAACATCAAAAAAGATTTTATCTAGGTCTTGTCTAGATTGCATTACCAAAAGGGAAAAAAGGATCTACTGTTGGCTAATGTAGATTCAGATGGGTCACTATGATACCTAATTAATGGTGAGTGATACAGTGGCATGACATGAGCTATGAGCATGTCATCAGCTTAGTTATCCCCATGTGTAATTACTGGTTATTCGACGCTGTCAAGGTTTGAAGTAGCAATGTAGAATTATAGGAGAGATGTTGAGAAATTTTGGTTAATTACTCGCATGATACACTAGAGCCATCTGTTTCTGTCTTCTAGGTTGCTTTATGGGCTTTAGTGTATTAACAGTAAAATGTTGTGCAGCGCTTGTTATCAATTTCCTTGATCAAGAATTTGAAATAGAGTTCTTTTTCTTTTTTACTTGTGGCACTTCCCGTTGATATATTTAAAATTTTATTTTTAGAATACTTCTCGTAGAAAACAAACTCGATAGATAAGGAGATATCGATTTTTCTACCAGTTGAACTAAATGATCATTGACTTTGCTCATATGAGAAATATTAACACGATAGGTTAATGTATGTGCGCGACGTCTCAGAAAATACTTGAGAAACAAGAAGACATACAGTACAGCCAAAATGAATGTAACACAAGGTTTTTCAACTTTACGTGCATTAAGATTTACCAAAATTATAACAACTGAAGATGAATCCAAAGCTCAATATGAATTTATATTGTCTTTTCTGTTCGTTTGACAGTAAAATAAGATAACTTCAGAATTATTCCAACCAGCCTCGCTCATAATATATTACCTTATGCAATCTTCCAAGATTGACAGTCTTCTTTCTATTGTCATATTTCTTGAGTGAATATGAGAAGCATTGATCCTATCTACACTATTCTGGTCTTTCTCTGGGGCTTACCAAGGGAAATACCAAGTCTGATCCATAAGAGATTACACCCACAAATAAAGAGAGACCAAAAAAAAGAAAAAAGGATATATATGATCATTTTGGATCCGCACGCAGCATACGAATATGCACACATATGCAAATATGTTACACAGTACAAACCATTATACTCTCATCTCATGTTTATTTTTTTAATTGATTTGATTAGTTGGATTATTTAAGTTCCATCTTTAAGCTTTGGGCAGATTAAAAGTTGATTGTGTTCATCAACTTTTTGTGTATTCGAATATTTGCGGTGCTTGGCGTTTGCTTTTACGGTGAGTTAAGAAAAGAGTTGAACTATGACCAGTTGTTTTAGTTTTCTAACTGAATGGTCAGCGCCTAATGCTACTAATTTTTAGCTTAAAATCAAATGCTTGATTATAACAATTAGTATTACAGCCAGACTCACGAGTATATCTTTTAGCCCAATAATTAGAGAAACTTTTGAAGGATAACATATATGATAAATATATTAGAAAAGCACAAATTGATCAAGAGCAAGACTAGCTTTATTTCGGGCAGGATTGCACTTGCTCATATATATATATATATATATATATGGTGTTCTGAAATCAAGAATCATAGTCAATTATAGCATCAATCCCATGGCATTTGATCAAAGAGCTCAAGCAAATATTTGGTGTAGTAACTTGTGCATTATTGACGAAGAAATCTCCCCTCCCACGGTTATGGATCCTAATCATCTTGTTCCTAATCCCAGAGGGCACAAGTGTGCCAGTTGGGAAATGAGACAAGTCACTGAAATATAAAGGCATTGGGATGGCATGGCTTAACAAGAACTCCTCTATTCTATCAGCTGCAATGGAGGAGGCTGAGAGTTCTTTATCATCTGGCATGAAGAAAGTTAGCTCCTGAATTGGCTGTGATGTCCCATTCAGCATCTTCAAAAGCATTGCAAATCCAAAGTATGATTTTGATCTCATGTCCTCTGTTGCTGCTTGTGTGTCTGTGTGGTTCAAGGGATGAATAGGGGTTTGTGACTTTGAGAATCCAAAAAGAAAAACAAGTATGAAGAGACACTGCAGAAGACCCATTGGGAGAACAGAGAAGAAGGTAATGTTTTTTGGAAAAGGGAAGATAGGGATTGAAGTATGTGATTAAGAATAAATAGGGAAGAAGAGAGCGTCTGGAGGCAGGGCACAAAAGCATGAGGACTACAACTTGAAGGGACTCGCAAGCGCGGGATGTGTGGTCAGGAGTTTAAATCTTAATTTTGCCTATTTTTTGGGGCGAAGCGGCAAAAAATTTCCATGTAAAATCTTTCAGTTTCAACGTGAATTAATCTTAGATCTCATTCAGTACTCAGAGTTCTAAAGTATAGAAATAAAAAAGAAATAAGGATATAAATGAAATAGAATAATTATATTTGATATAACATAAAAAAATAAAAATATTATTTCATTTATACGTTTAATTGAATAAAAATAATATTAAAATGATGATAAAATAATTTTTATATCTCTATTTAACAAAAATATAAAAAAAAAACAATATTAAATAATGAAATTAATGACATAATAAATTTTGTATAAATTTTTATTTAAAACTTTCTCCATTCTAACATATATTGGGAGGAAAGCGTATCCTTCTCTTCCATTCATCACTTGCAATTATTTTGGCTACCAAACGTCCATTCATGATGAGTTCTATTTCCTTCTCTTTCTAATATAATACCAAACAAAGGCAGTAAAGTCTAGATTGAAAAAGAAAAATCAAGAAAACAATTTTAATTTAGACATTAATTTAAATTTAAGTAAATATTTTTCTTTCATTATCATTAATTTTTTTAATTTAAACATATTCTAAGGGTAAAAATTTAAATTTAAGTCCAAATAAAAAATTAATAGATTAAATTTTCTTTCTTTTTCTTTTCTTTCATTCTATTACCCTCAGTATAAATTAGTTTTGACATGGATTTAACTGGATTGTGGAAATGGATGAACAACTCTTGACTGCCAACGAAAAGAAAAAAAACCAAAAACAAAAGAAGAATGAGTACCTCCTAAGTCACAGCTTCTTGTTGTTAGAAAAACAAGGTTTTGGGTTAGGTTGTACACGAGGAAGTACTTTCTGGGAAACTTTTTTAATGGAGTGCAAAATGCACGCAATGCTTGGCTGTTTATTAAGCTTTATGTTATGATACACTGTAAGGCACTGTTTATTAGGGTTGGGGCAAAGAAAACCTAGACGCCATCTTTAACAATTTTATTAGTGATGTTAACATCTATTTCAATTTAAAAATTTAAATTGCGAATATTTTTTTAAATTTGAAAGGTAAACAGAAGTCAAATCTGAGTCACAAAAATCTAACTTATTAAGAGTTTGATTATATTATATCAAAGGTCACTTTAATTTTGAATTGTTGGGTCCAATTAAAGACAAATTGTTCACACTAAAATTATAGCATCTTAGTATTCTAAAAAATGACGTAAAATAGAAGAGATATTTGTAACAATCAACCTGACTCGTGCATGTGTTTGTAAGGCCTTGAAGCCACAAAATTAGGATCAAACGCAATGCAAATGGTATGCATTGCATTTTAAAGGATAGCCCAAAGAGACATGGAATGCTAGATCAACACATTCATATTTTAAGCCCACCATAACTTTCTACCCAATATGACGTTGGGGATTGGGAGAGCATTAGATACTAGAGAGATTTATTGAAATTTTGAAAGGAGGTATATGAGTGAGCTTAACACTACATCTTAACCTAAAACTCTATGGTATTAGATTTATAAGTCCTTTTCACCAATACACTCCTCTTTTATTCAATTTTATCTAATATGAGATTTTTTTTTTTTATTCCTTCTTGACCCTAACAATCTCTCCCTCAAGTATGAGTTTCTCACATGCTCACATGGATATACTCCCCTTTTTTCCTTTCTGATAACCATTCACTCATAAGAGCCCATTAGGCCTACACGACCAATAAGCCCTCCACTCTAAATGGGTGTAAACGAGAGCTTTCATCCATTTGACCCATTATTTTTATACTTGTCCATTTGAACCATTGGCATTAATATCATTGTTGGAGACCCAAAAAGTCTCAAGCATTCAGAAGATTTATTAGGTTTTTTTTTGTTGGATTTTGAGAAGAACTATATAAATAGATTTGACACTACCTCTTGAATGAACACCATATAACATTAGGTTTATGAGTCTTTTGCACTTATATATCTTTCATCTAATCTAATTTTATCAATTTCTTCCTCTCTCACTCACACTTGACTCCACTATATGATACCCCTTGTTTCATAATTTTCTTGCTTTGTACAACTAAAATTGTAATGAAATATTTAGATATTAATTTATATAATTTGAGTCATCAAAATTTATCTTTTATCTTAATTGTTGAGCAATGTAGTATACATTTATATTTCACAATACCTTCTTCCTATTACTAGGGTACGGATTACTTAAAGAAAGATGGTATGTTAAAGGCTAAAGGGCAAAAGAAGCATGCCAAAAAAGGGAAAGAAAAAACTTTGAAACCACATTTTTAATTTTTTAATTTTTATTTTTATAAAATTATGTTTTTGTCTTTATTGTTTTACTCACTTGTTCTTTTAATTTGGTTCAATTTAAAAATGTGTGATTGAGTATTTGTAGTTTTTTTAAAAACAAATTTAATTTTTACCATTAAACTTTTATCATTGTATCATTAAATTTTGCTCATATGGTTAATTATGTGTTATTTTAACATTTATCATTAAATAATTTATGCTCACAAAAAAAAAAAAATTAAATTAAATTAAATTATATGTATGTCATGTGATGCAATTTATGTTAAAATGAGTTGAATAAGATGGCTTGAATCTTGTATATATATTCAAACTAGGTCCTCTCTACTTGCATCTTGTAAGGAGAACTTAAAAAAGTCCTGTGGGTCTTATAAAAAAATTTTGAAAAAAAAATAAGGAAAAACAGTGTGTGAATAATAATTGTACGAACATGTACAGATATCAACAGTATCATGGCACGTAGTTCGTAGAAGTCGCATTGTTCATAAGCTGCGATTCGCACGAGTTATATATATATATATATATATTTATTTATTTATTGATGATTGATTGTTAGAGATAACATATAATTAACTACATGAATAAAATTTAATGATACATATCAATAAAAATCTAATGATAAAGACTAAATTAAAATTTTTTAAAACTATTGAAATTATGCAACCAACTATTAAATAAAGAGGATCAGCGTACATGTTTGTTAGTAGGCTGAGGTAAGGGTGAATAAAACCAAACTAAACCAATTAAACCAAACCAAACCGAATCAAACTGTCAAAAATTGATTAAAAATTAATTCGTTTGTCAGTTTTTTTCATATTTAGTTCGGTTAATTGAATCAAACTAAACCATTAAATTTGTAATTAATTAAAATTTAATATTTTTTTTAGATTAATGAGATATTTTGTCAATTAAACTTGTATCAAAACTACATTCTTTATGTGATTCAAGAAATATACAAATTATTATAAGATATTGCTCTTTTTTTCTTACTTTTTAAAGTTTTTTTGTGAATGTAATAATTTTTTTAGGCAAAAAATAAAAATAAAAATAATAAATTATTTCAAAGTTATTATTGATCAAAATTTTAAAAGATACAAGATATTAGAAGTTAAATTCTACGTATTATAAAAAATAAATGTTTTTTAAAAAAATTATTTTTAGACAAAAAAAAATGAACCAAATCAGACCAAACCAAATCAATTAAAATTTAAAACTGACAATATCTAACAAAATGTTAAACTAATTAAGTTGATTTGATTTGATTTTAATTCAAATTAAACTGAACTTTTGAACATTCCTAAGTTGAGGTGCCTGTTTCTAACCTTCTCTCGGTTCTCATATGCCGAAACTTTCACCACCTCACACGTTGTGCAGCATTGCAACTAAGCTCCATCATCACTAATTTAATTTCTTTTTAAAGAAAAAG
Source organism: Erythrophleum ivorense (assembly GCA_026724425.1). Classification (NCBI taxonomy): domain Eukaryota; kingdom Viridiplantae; phylum Streptophyta; class Magnoliopsida; order Fabales; family Fabaceae; genus Erythrophleum; species Erythrophleum ivorense. The sequence goes on from JAIUCV010000003.1 coordinate 8,130,140, forward strand.
ACACGTACTCCATAAAAAATAATAGACAAACCAAGAAAAGAGTATTATAGTACACATACTCAACTCAGTTAAAAATATTATATCCATCTTTAGTTTAGATTGGGGGAAATAACAAATTTTAGTTATGTCTCTGTTAAACTTGTTAAACTCTGTATCTAATTTAATTTATTTGGACAAATTTTAAAATAAACATATTCTTTTATACAAAAAGTTGTTTATATAAAATTAACATAAAAATCCTTAAATAATAATTAATATAATTCAAAATAATATATATAAATATTATTCTATATTGTTAAAAACTACACTCACCGATATTATTTTTAAATAATTATTTAAATATTATAAATTATCAAGTTTATAAAAAATAACTACAAATCAAATTAATAATAAAATATAAATTTATGTGCTTATACACTATTTACATTTTTATTCATAATTGATTTTTTTTTTTTCATATAACCAATCGTGGAGATCAAACTCATAGTTGGTGTTCATTTTTCTAAGTGCATTACTGTCTTCCCTTCTAGTTGCTTTTTAAGGATTCTTGACTCTTGTTCTGTCTTTCTTGTTTTAATAAACCCGATGCAATTAACCCGTTCCTGTCTAATACATTGATTGGGCTTTTCCATATCCAACCCAATTCAATACTTACAATTCAGTTAGTTCTGTAATTTCATAAGGTTATATAGATATATATATATATATATATATATACCTGAATGATGGAGATTATGGTAATTAATATAAGAAGATGGGTTTCATTACTGTGCACGATGATCAATGATAATAAAATTCATAAATTCGGTTACTTGCTATGCTATATCATCAATCCAAAGTCCAAACATTTGGGTGCAGTAATGGCATCAGTGAGAGTGTTATGCTTCTGATGCAACACTGAAAATTCTTCTAAGCCATACTATTTGGCTAGCACAGTTATTCAATTATATGTATTCTCTTTTTATGCATGTGATAGAAGGTATGTAATATGAAAGCCAATTTGAATCCCTACTCATTCTTCCTCTATTTATTTGGGTACTTTTATTAATTCAAGTTGTCTAAGTTTTTTTTTTTTTTTATATATTTGTTTTGAACAATGTAAGATCTAGAATGAAAATAATTTTTTAACTACAAACGTAAAATTTTTTTTAAAAAAAACTTAAATCTAAACTATTAAAATTAAATTTAGATAATTCAAATTTAACAAATTACCTACTCATTCTTTGAAACAAGTAGGCAATTCGGATTGATATGAAAACATAGGCCTTATTACTGATGGTAGTAAGTTTCATAGAAATGGTTGGTAAGGATTGAGACAGTCATACATCAAATTAAAAACAAAACTCAAACTGAGTTCAACCACTAAAATTTTTTAATAGCTAAAAATGGTGCCACTTGGTTGTAACATTGGTGCCACAAGTGTCATCCATAGGCCATATTTATTTGTTATCTTAGAAATCTAATTCATTTAAATAGAGATATGAAAAGCAAATGCAAGACAGTCTACAAGTTGTTAAATTATTAGATATTGGTCATATAGGATATAAATCTGTACAATAAAAATTTCGTTTTTCACTTTGAGATTTAATTTTCTAATTACTTTAAAATTCAAAATGTTTTATTTCTTTAATAATTATAAAAATAAACTTTAAATATTATATTACAATAAAATTACTCAAAAATATAAAAACATGGTTAAAAATATTTTATTAAAATAAAATTAATGAGAAAATTGTAAAATATTATATATAACATAAAAGATTTATATGACTAATAAAAAATTAATTCAGTTTAAATCTAATAACTGAATTAGTTGTATCAATTTGAGAAAATTTCATCTAATCTAATCAAAGTATTAGTTTTGATTCTCTCAATTTAAATTGAGTGAATTATATTTGACTAAAATTGAATTTGAACAAAAGAAATTTTCTAATTATTACAAGATTCCCACAACGAAATAAAAAGATTAGCGTGGTAATTTTTCTATTTTTGAAGATTTTTTATTAAAGTTTAATAATTCAGTTAAATATTGAAAATAAATATTCAAGGATTCTCGCATGGAAGGTATTTTCCTTGATGGGCCAGCATTATTCTTAAATTTATCCAATTTAAGGTGTGGATGTTGTTTAAATTTGAAAGGTAGGAAAAGTTTTAACTCTAAGAATTTAATCTTATTATATCAAAGTTTAAATATATAGCATCCTCCTAAATTTTAAGATTTGTTACTAATGAAAAAAATGACATGTCTATTAATTTTGTGTACAAATAATTTCTCAACTTTGAGTATTATCATGAAATAAATAAGTACATAAATTGAGTTAATTGTTAGAATTTTGTGGATTGGGTGACGGCTATTAAAGAATTTTTTTCAGACTGATCTAAAACATTTGATTGATTGAACTAGTCCATCCTAAAGGATCTTTAGGATATTAATTGTTGACAAAGTGTAGGATTAGTTGTATAATAACTTCATGAGGATGAACCTGGACATATACCAAATATAAGATGCGCCTAATTTTGCTTGTCTAAGTAATTAACTATTATTATATAATTTCTAATCTAAAGCAATGATTGAATTTGCATGAAATTATTTATATAAATTAAGTTGTGTAATTAATTGATTAAATTAGATAAGTTCTCAAAATAGAAATTTACATAATAATTAATTAACTATTATTAGATAAATTCTAATAGATTGATTGAATTTAAATAAATTATTGAATTAATCAAATACTTATTTGAATTAATAGAGGATTTAAAATTCCATTTAAGTAATTGACTAAATTTCAAATGCTCTAAAAGCTTTTCTAGAGAGGTTATTTGGAGTTGTTATATACTCAATCCTATTTTTAGAGATATTTAGAGTATACCTTGTTAGAGGTTGAAAAGTTTGCTAACCCAACAAATCTGACCTTAGAAAAACAGATCCAAACTTGAAAAAAAAATTCAATAAAAAGGGCTGGTTTTAAAAAACTTAAATATAAAATAAGTTGGATTTGAGTTTTTTTAAATTTGAGCACAACTTGTATTATAATTTTTTTACATATTACTTATTAATAATATTATTAGAAAAAAATATTGATGACAACAAATGTAAATAATAATAAAAAATTATATATAAATATAATTGTTATTTTTTAAAATTGCCTGTTGCATAACATTGACCAAAATAAAATAAAAAATTGAAAAGAAGCATGTGTAAATGGATTTTTTACATATCAAAACCAACCAAGTTGATTTAAGGCTTTTTATATATCATAACCCTAGACCAAGTCGATTTGGTTTTCAATTTTTGAGAGTTTGGTTTCATTTTAACAAAACCAAACCAAATTAAGCCAATATTAATTTTGAGGTTTTTTTCTATTAAGTCTAACAAATTTGGTCATCATGCACATTTGCAACTTTGATAACAAATCAAAACTTCTTGTATGACCTTTTGTACAAAATTAAACTTAATATTTGCAAATTATTAGTTAATTATGTGGACAATGGTTGATTGAAGGAAAAAAATAATTTATAAGTTATAAGAAATTGTTATCTAAAAAATAAGAGAAATAAATTGATGATGATAAATATTTAAGTCAAGTTATATTCAAATTTTTATTATCAGACAAATATTTAAAAAATAAAAAAATAAATCACTTCAAAAAAGTGAACATAATCAAAACCAAACTAAATCAAAACTAAATTAAGTCAAAATTGAATTAAACTCACCATAATCTAAAACTAAATAAACTCTTTATTTAGCAAAAATAATTTATTCAGTTCAATTTAATTTTTATTGAAAATCAAATCAAACCATACATTACAATATCCTAATTCTTACCTTATGAGATCTTTTACAAGGGCATTGACAAGTTGTTACTTCTAGTAAAAGGCTATAAAGAAAGAAGTTTTGAAAACTGCATTTTTGTTCTTTTTCATGGTATGGCCTGAGTTGCCTCTTTCTAACTTCATCTCTGTCCTCTCAGTCTCAGGTTTTGACCACAATCACTACTAACAAATTAGGAGGTTGTGGTCATTGTTTTAGAATCTAGCAATGATTGCAACCGTTGCTAAAATTGCAACATCTATTGGAAAAAACTTTTTTGTGAGTCACACTGTGACGGTTGTTCACAATTGCAAGACCAACCGTCACAAAAATTTATTGTGACAGTTAGCATAATCACTACAAAAATATGGTGACCTAATAACGATATTTACAATTGTCGCTAATGCAATCGTTGTAATTTTTTGAAAAAATCTTTTCAATTTTTTTAATTTTTTTAATATTTAAACTTGAATATAAACATGATTAAAAATGAATTATACACAATAATCAAAACAAATATAAATAAATTATAATCAAATATAAAATTAAATTATCATTACAACTAAACATTAAATTTAGTACATGCAATTATAATGTCATAGAAACTAAAAAATTCTATAAGTTATAAATTTATTAATGGTCTTCTTCTTGATTACAGGATGGTAGAAAATATTCTGCAATACTTACTTGATGCCCACTCCCTTAATTATATACCTAAATTAAAAATATAAAATGTCATTAGAAATATATAAAAATTAAATTACAAGAGATAGATATTGTTGAATATAAACATAATTAAAAATGAATTATACATAATAATAAAAAAAATATAAAAAAATTATAATCAAATATAAAATTAAATTCTCATTACAACTAAACATTAAATTTAGTACATGCAATTATAGAGAAAGAGGAATTCCCTTAACACCAACATTGATTTAGCTTTGAATATGTAGTTCTTTTGTTGTTATTGCTAATCTAATTCCTATAAAAGATAAAGACCATGTTATTATAATTAATAGAGTTAGTCAAGTGAAATTTTCTAAGAACTTGATTAAAGTACGAATTATAAATCATAAGCCACTAATGTTCTATTTAGTTCAAGTATATGGCAACTAGTAGTCCAAGTTCATATATTTAGTTCAAGTTTATAAAAAAGTGTGTGAAAAGAGTGAAGGAAACAAAAGATTAAACAATGAAAGGTAGCAAAATATTTTATATGCCATGTATTTAGCTAACAAAATGATTTGTATTTCATGTATTTAACACAACGTATTAAATTTAAAAATACAAAAGAATCATAAAGCCATCATATCTAAACATACAAATGAATTAAAAAAATATACACAAATCTAAAATTTCAACATAACTCATCACATTTTTAGTTAATAACTACTCACTGAATCTCAAAAGATGAAAAATATGTTAAAGAGAATACCTTAAAAGAGTTGAAGATGGAAAAAATAATGACGAGGATAAGCTAAAACTGGCAGATTAAGGCCAGAAAAAAAATTGAAGGATATAAAACATAAATAGCAAGATATCAAAGGACGAATGCCAATTACGGGTTTTGACCAGTAAGTGGGTGATGGCGGGGAGTGGCAGTGGCTGGTGTGGTTAGGCAAAATGGCTTGAGCTTCTTATAGTGACAAAATTTAAAATTTGTTTCACAGATCTAATTTGCTGCTACATGAGGGGTGGGGTTTTTAAATTGTTTCAATTGTTGCTAAAACAACCCTTGCAACCATTGCTAAATTGCAACATTTGAAAAAATTGCTGTAATGTTCACTTTTTACTAGCTGTACCAATTGCTACTATACAACTGTTGCAAATTCTCTTTTTTTGGGTAGTGAGTGTAGCATCCCGCCTAATAGGAATAAATAAAAAATAAAAACTAAGACAATATTGAAGAGCACACTTGCTCTGCTCTTCAGCAAGTATAATAGGAAAAAAATAAAAAATAAAAATCGAGACAATATATAATAATATTAAGTACAAACCTGATCCAACTCACTTTTAAAATTAGCATTATATAATACAAATATATGGAAATTGAGTTGGGCATACTCCCATTTATAAATTTTGGGTTTAAACTAAGTATGATTTTTGCAATAGGCTTAAAATTTTGTTTAAGCCCAAGCCTTAAGTTTAAATAGTCAAATTCATACTTGAAGTTTTATAAATTAGGCTGGGTCGGTTCAGTTTTAGAAATATGATCTTAAATCCAACTTAGTTTTACATATGGGCTTAAATAAGTTGGAAATAATCTAACGGGTCGAGTGTTATTCGCTGAGTTTGGAAAAACTAATATAATTATATATGTTAACGTTATTTATTTAGATAATTGCATATGTGACGGTGGCAGCAATGGTGGTTGTAGCTCAAACCACCATGTTTGTAAAGGTGGGACAACCAGAGTTGCAATGGATGATAATATGCAACATGTATGGGAAATTTTGCAACCAAGTGGGAGAAGGGATAGCTAGTGCTTTGCTATGGTGGTTTTTTCATGTATTTTTGCTTTCACTCTCATGGCTTAAATCCTTTGAAGTAGACTTTACTTGAAGTGGGGAGAGAGAAAGAGAGGGAGAGGCGGGCCCCACATCTGGCATGTGGGCCACACACAAAGTGGGACCTACCTCTTCCTTTCTTTCTTTTACCTCATTTTAGGTGAAATCCACTTTAAAGGATTGACTTCCTTCACTTTTGCCCATTTGTATGGTGGTAGACACAAAAGCAAAAATGCAGGTTAGTAGGTTAAGAATAATTATAGATTTAGCTTTATATATAACCAAAGAGAAAGATAGGGAGAGGTAGGCCCCACACAAAGGCCCACCTCTCCCTTTCTTTCTCTCTCCCCACTTAAAGTGAAGTCCACTTTAGAGGATCAACTTCCTTCACTCTTGTCTGTTTGTATGGTGGTAGCCACAAAAGCAAAAATGCAAGTTGGTAGGTTAGGAATAATTATAGATTTAGCTTTATATATAACCAGAGAGAAAGAAAGGGAGAGGTGAGCCTTCTTTCTCTCTCCCCACTTTAGGTGAAGTCCACTTTAGAGAATCAACTTCCTTCATCTGTGTTTTATGGTGGTAGTCACAAAAGCAAAAATGTAGGTTGGTAGGTTATGAATGATTATAGATTTAGCTTTATATGTAACTAACCACTCCATCTCCTAATATTTCTTGAAAATTATAATGGTTAGTTCTGTAAATTCGTGAGGCTCTTTTTATGTATGTGATGGAGATTATGGTAATATGAGAATGCAACGCTCAATATTGACCAATGATAGTAAAATTCATAGAGGGGCAGAAGGAACATACCACTTTAACTTGACTTCCATTCCCAGAAACATGCATGCTACCAGAGCTAAAGCTGATAACTTATTTAAATAAAAGGAAGAAGAACAAAAAATAAAGAGAAATAGAAAAGAAGTGAAAAATGATTGCTAAACCATCAAGCTAAAAATTTGAGCGACAAAAGGATGATACCACTTTAACTTGACTTCCATTCTAAGAAACATGCATGCTACCAGAGCTAAAGTTGATATCTCATTTAAAGAAAAAGAAGAAGAACAAAAAATAAACAGAAATAGAAAAGGAGTGAACATGATTTCTAAACTATCAAGCTAAAAATTTGAGCATTTTGAAAATTTAAATATATTAAAAAATTAATTTTATTTCATAATTTTAAACTAAATTAAGAGTCTATTTGCTAAATCATTAATAAACAAATTGGCAAGCAAAATGTTTTCAGCTTGGAAGATCGCAATGACAGATGATAAGGTAGGACAATAGAATAAAATTTAATTATAAATAATCTAATTAATCAAAATTAACTATAATACAAATTTAATGTATAATTTTAAAATACTGCAATAGAATCAATTAAAAGCATAGTTGATTCCCTCACAGTTACAAGGTCAAATTTGGCTAGATCTTCCTCTTTTTGACTTTATGTTGAATAGTAACTTTCAATAAGGGCAATGCACAGATTAAGGTTAGAGAAAGGATGTAACATGTCGAAATTAATTAAGAGTAATTATGAAGAATCAAAAAGGTTATTATAAGGAAAATTGGGGAGAGTTATGGGAAATAGGAATTCCAAGAAAATGATCATTTGGCTATTTTGAGGTAAATAATTATTGTTTGACAATTTTTGGAGAAAAATAAAATGTTATAATGGATTTAAATTTAATTGAATCAAGATTTAATTAAAGCCCCATGATTGATTTAATGATGCCAAGATACCTAGTGAAGGCCCAATTTCAATTTTAGGGAGATCCAGCTTAATTAAACCCATATATCCATAGCCTAACATGTAGAGCATCAGTCCCCTTGGATAATGGACCCATTGGACTAGCCCATTCTCTCTAAAACCCTAAGAAACTTATTACCCATTTTATTTTAATGTTGAAAACTACATGTTCTGTAAAACAAGGAGAGCATTTTCACATACAAGGGAGGTTAAGTTTTCCCACCATTTTAGCTCCGATTCACACACTTAGGGGAGATTTAGACAAGGTAAGTTATATAAAACATGATCTTCTCATCATCCTCTTTATTTTAATCTGATTGGTTTTTTGTTTGGAGAATTTTCACCTTCTTTCCAAATCTGAAAATAATTGTTTTGGTGGTTCCTTACATGATTTTTGGAGGTTGAGGCTGGAGGGACCATTAGGTAAGAATTTTTTCTCCATTTTGATGTGTTTTATAAACTAGAAATTGGCTCCAATGATTGACTTTCATATTCAGTTTTGATGTTGTGTAAAAAAACAAAAGGTTTAGAGTGGAACATTGTGATTTTTGGTGTTGCAAGGTTTAAGTCTAAATTTGAAATTCATTGGAGACAAAGTAAGTGATTCTTGAATAGTTCTCAATGCTAGAAATGAATAAGTAGTTGATTTCTGTAATGGATGATGATTAAGAATATGGTTTTGGTAATTTAGGATTTATAGAGTGTTGGAAATTAATCTTGACTTCTGAAAAATTGATGCCACTAAATGTGGTAACCAGGGGTTTATTTTAATTATATATATATGTCCATTTTAATCTTATATTTGCTACACATATATATTTTCTATACTAAATGATTAATTGTCTACTTGATTGTGTTGTACCATAATTATGTCCTTAGTGGAGCTATGGTCATATTGTCACTCGTGCATTGTAACATGATCATGCATTGAGTTGTAACTAAACTTAATGGAATGCACCAAGTCGTGAGTGAGTTTAATAGAAAGTTGGTGCCATGGATAGGCTTTCTGTAACACTTGGTTTACCAAAAAAAGGCCAGAGATGTGTGATTTTCAAAAGAAGTCTTTTAAAGTAAGGGGATAGCGGCCAAATAAAATTAGAATGATAATCTATATCCCTAAAAATAAGAATTTGATGCTTGAGTTGCCTTGAAACTTAAGCTAGAAGAGCTAAAAAAATTTGTAAAAAAATATTGAGGCATTTTTGTATTTCTGAAAATTTTAGAAAACTTACATGGGGGATTTTTTTTTAATGAAAAATTTGAGTTTTTTGGAACTTTTAGAGATCCTGAAAATCATAGAAACCTTTAGAATAGTCAAAATCCCTTTAGTGATAGATTTTGGCAAAGGATTGACCGAAACTTTGATCAAACAGTTCAGAATAGTTTTAAATCCAATTTGGATAAAACCAAAGGCAATTTATAAGTTAAAAGGATATAAATTTTATGATAGAAAATATGGTTATTGAAAAGGAGTTAAAATGAGGCCAAACGGACAAACCATGATTTATGGACTAAAATAAAAAAGTTGAAAAAGTGGACAACTTTACCTTTTTGATTCATAAATCATGTCTAGCCACTTCACCCTCATTGTCCACAACCTGAAGCAGCTCCACACAAATCTGGAATGGCATCCAAAAGGGGGAGTAGAGAGAAGGAGAAAGAAGGCAAAATATGTATGAAAATTTACAAAATTTCATGGTTTTGTCTTCACAAATTTTCTTCCCCTCTCTAAGCCCTTTCCAATGATGGTTTTATTTTATTGAAAGGAGCATGTTCATGGCTGGTCTCTTGGAGGAAGGGGATAATTTGAGAAAACTCTTGATGGCATAAATTCTTCCATGGAATAAGGAATCAAACAAAGTAAGACACTAACTAAATTGCATGCTTTTTCCTTATGCTTTTCTCCCTTGTTGGTTTGGCCATCCTAGGAGCATGCTAGAAGGAATATATTTGTGATTAAAACGTGGTTGAATTAAAGGTTTAGAAGCAAGGGGAACAAGAATATACAAGTAGAATCAATTAAAAGGCTTTAAGATTCAAGATATGGTGGATAGGGATTTAATTGCACCTAGCTATTATTGAAGCTCTTTAGGAATAATTTAACTTATGTTAGAGTATGAATGAGTTCTTAAGACACCTAAGAAGTCTTACAGTCGACCATTCCTTCAAAAAAAGCAAGCAAATTCTATAGGTCTAATTGCTCCCTTATGTCTCAGCCTAGACCACTTAAAGCACCTAAGGAGTGTGTTAAATTTTTCTAAGGCTATAAAGGGACTAAATATGATAGATGAACATCAAAAAAAGCATTGGAATAAATTTAAGAAACATGGGTTGTGAGATGGAGGTTTAGGTTCCATTTTAAGACATTAAGAAGTAACTTGTATCTAGACTTCTTGAAATAAAATTGTGATGACTCCAAGGAGTCCAAATGGAGCCAAAAGACTTAGATTAAAGGAGAAAATGGAGCTAAGATCATGAATTCTAATAGTTGCTTCATTGTATCTTGTATGGAGCCATTATGTAGTCATATGAGAAAGTAGCCTTTCATAGAGTTTGTATAAACCTAAAGCTTGTTTCAATGATTAAAATATGCTCATTTGATGTGTCTAGGCCAAGAGAATCAAGTGCCACCTAGTTGCAAATTCTTGGCCAAAAAAGGAAATAAGAATTAAAGGAAAAGTGTGTGAATTGTGCTTAGAGGTTCTAACCATTCTCACATGTATTGCTTAGTTGTTTTCTTGTCGTTGAATATTTGTGTGTATGTTTGAACTATAAAAAATGTTTTTAGCTAATGGTTACATGTTATGGTACCATTATATTTCTTAAAATGTGTTTATGTATGCAATATAACTTGAATGGGTATGATTATACTAAAAGTCCTTTAGCATGGGTGAAAATGAGCCAAAAGTTCTTAGGAATGGGTGAGACAAAGTCAAAAGTCTCAAGAACAGTGAGGCTAAGTCAAAAGTTTCAAAGAAAATGGGTGAGATTAAACCAATGCCCTTGAAAGTCTATGTATGATATATATAACTTTCTATGACAAGGAAAATACTTTATGTATGTTTACTAGTAGCCTAAATGTCATGCATATATCCTTTGATTGTGAAAATATCATATATGTATGTTTGAAAGGGTAAAGAGCTAGTGAGATTTTTTGAATCTTACTTTAACCCCACAAATATTTAATTATGTTTAGGTGAGCCAAGTGGAATAAAGAATGGATGCCAAATGTCTTGAAGCATGACACTTTGATAATGGCGTAGAACAATAGGCATTTTAATAGCATTTTGATGGCAAGAATTGTATCCATATGATGTATATGTAATGTAGATCATTGAGCATGTTCAAAAGTATGTAGATATGATGTATGAACTCATTTTGGAACTAGATGTATGTAGATGTGAGTTTTTGCCATCCCTGAGTCTTGGATTCCATATGTATGAATGTGAATGGCATGGGGAGATTTAGCTCCATGATAATATGAATCATTTGGCATGCTCCTATATGCTGTAATTGTGTTTTTGGATGTGTCCAAGTGGTTATGGCATGATAGCAAAACCATTTGATGCCTTAAGAATCTAATATGGACTTTAAATTTGACCAATTTTTGAGCTAAACCAAAGTCTGACCAAATCGATGAGTTTTGCCATGAGATTTGGCCAATAAGTAGATCTCATCTAGAGCTTTTCAAAAATCTAAAAAGCACCCAATTTGGAGCTCTAGAAAATTTATTATAATTTTTTAAAATTAGCCAAATTATGTAGAATTGGTATGTATACTGTTCATATGGTCAGTTTGTTTCTCTATGTCACACATGGGCCAAATGAATTCTAATGCTCATGAAATTTTACAAATATAAACCAAACATTATAATCTTTCCATAATCACCAAAAGCACCTCATTTGGAACTCTGTAAATAGAGAACCAAATTTTTGAAATTTATTGTCAGTACCAAGATGCAGCAAAGACCGTTGGTATTTTTTTATTATTTTTTATGGTCCAAATGGTGTTTTCTCGGTTTGGAAATATTTTTAATCATTAGTCAATATCCAGAGTTTTTTAGAAAGCTATCATATTCATGATTTTGATTTTTCTAAAATTAGTTATAAATTTTTAAAATACATATTAGAAATTTGGAACACCAACTCAAGGTTAAAAATCTAATATTGTGAAGTGTGTTCCAAAATCCGTGCTTTGTGAGATGAATGAGGATGGTTTTGACGTGGATGGATATATTATGGATGAAAAATGATGTTGATGAGCTCACATGATCCATTAAGTAACAAATGAATTAATTTGGCTTTCTGTTACACAATTTTATACTATTAAATATGTTATTTCTTGGAAATGTGCATCAATATACCACTTATTTGTTAGGATAGCTTATATGACCATTGTGTGAGAGCTAAAAGGTTAAGGTATTACACATTTCCCCTCTATTCCTGGCTATTAACATGTTGTATTGATTATTAATATGAGATAATAGTCACTGATAATCCAACTAATTCATTTGCTAATTATATTAATGTTTCTAGTATTTTTTCTATATAAATGGCTTTTATGTTGATTATTTTGCACATAAATATGAAATTTTTCTTTAATTACTAAGATTCACATTTCACTCTGTTTCATGGGCTAACAATTTTAAGTGAAAGTTTTTCGGCTAAAGAAAAAGAAAAGCAAGTGGATAGCCACTTTTAGATTTAGGCCTTGTGTGAGATTTTTACACTTTGATAATTTTAACTTAGTGTAGATATTATTCTTTTTGTAATCAAACTTGTATAGTATCATAATGCATTTATTTTTGCCCAATGTAGGTATTTTGATGTTTTATAACCAAGTTCATTAGGAAGCTAGACTTTAATTTACATGGAATTGATGTATTTGCTTAATGCTAACCAAACATGGATTATGGTGATTGTATGAAGTTTGAATTGTTAATATAGGGATGAGGTTATGCTATTATATGAATATTTCATCTGAATTCTGATGTATGAAGGTTCTTCCTATTGTGTATGCTTTATGTGTGGATTTGAGATATGTCATAGCCATATTTTACATCTAAAGATACTTTAGCAATTTAAGATTAATAACAAGTTTATTTAGTCTGTTGAAACTTGCCCAAAGTGGTCTGAGGTCAGTTGGTAAGGAATTATAATGTTTTGATATTGTCACTAATGGTTCTAGATACCCCTTTACTATCACAATTGGTGAATTGCTGATATATAGCAGGATTGATTGGTTTGGTCAATCCTTTAGTCCTTAAATGATGAGAGTTAGAAAGTTGAGGCGTATAAGAGATTTTATACCATTAAAACCATGCATTCTAAGGTTTGAAAAGATCCTAGAATTTAATTAGAGAGAGGACTGAATGGTTGGGACGAGCACCTAAGAGTTTAGGATCAAATGTATATATGTCATAGCAAAAATGTCTTTAAGTTATGGCTAAAGTAAGTTTAGGAGGTAACAAAAATAAAGTGCACCACGGTGTGATATGTGGAAACTAAAGAGAGAGATTGCTCCAAAGAGCAATCCTGCCATGACGCGAGAGGGCTTGCCATGGCAAGAGTTGAGCAAATAGCTTAGCGAGGTTCCAGTAACTAATCTTGCAGTGGTGCCAAGCAAGCTTGTGTTGGCGAGACTCGAGTGTTTGTGAATAGGGAGCTTTAAAGGGCATCTCATTGCACCTTAGGCAATTTGGGCCACCATGAGGATTAGGAATTTGGTGCATTTTGGTTAGAGTAGCAAGCTAAGCTATGGCGGGGATCCTTTAGGTCATGGTGTGAGTGTATCCTGATACTTTTAGATGTTTCAGAGCCCAATTTGGCTGTGACTAAGCCTTTCTAAGTTACAGTCTAAGTCTCTAAACCTCCATTTTAGTTATTAAATCCTAATTTTTACTATGTTAATAAGAGGTAATGACTTGTAAACCAATATAGAGGAGTTTTATGCCTTATTGGATTATTTATGAATGAGCTGGAAGTCTTAAATGAGAAATTAAAAGTTCCTACAACTACAAATTTTCTTGTTTATTGAAAAGGCAAATATTGATGGTTAAAAAAAGTTTAAATTTTTTCTATATTTTCACCTACTAATAAACTATTATTGGCATTAGACCTTAAGTATTATTAAATAAGAGTACAATTATGCCTAGTTGGCATGATTAGAGGTTAGAGTTGTTACAAAAGACCTAGTCTTGCTTTAAATGGTGTCTTGTTGGGCCCTCCTATCATGAGTTTTAGTAAAATCTAATAATCTATACTTTTAATCACTAACTAAACTTGTAATAAAATATGTGTTCCGTTTAATTACTTTATGATCACTTAACTTAATTGGGGCCTATAATATTTTGATAGACCATTAGACAACTCGTGTTTGAAAACAAAATATAATTAAAGTAAACTCACAAAATAAAAATTTTTAATATTCTCCTACTTGGGTCACATTAATTATGTTTTAAAAGAAATTCATTTTATTATGTAAAATGACTTTTGAGTTGACAAAATAACAAAATTTTATGTACACACCTTTTAAAAAATGGTCCAAAAATAATACAATGAACACAATTTGGTTTAACATAACCATTAATATAGGACTATGGTGATCATGTCCTTCATTGGTATACTTTTAGTCCACTTGGGTCACATTAACTGTGTTTTAAAAGAAATTTATTTTATTATGTAAAATGACTTTTGAGTTGACAAAATAACAAAATTTTATGTACATACCTTTTAAAAAATGGTCCAAAGATAATACAATGAACACAATTCAATTTAATATAACCATCAATATAGGATTATGGTAATCATGCCCTTCATTGGCATACTTTCAGTCTATAGTAACAGATATCAACAATCATGCCAGCATGGATCATAAGTTTAGAAGTGTAGTAAGAGATAACTTTTAGATATGATCAATAATATACTATTCTTATAGGTTATCTAATTTCTTACTATCCTTTATGCTCAACTGGCATAAGAAATCACTTGGTTTAAAATATATTTGTATGTCTCAAATAAATTTATCTTGAGAATATTATATAATGTCAACAAAGACATACCATAATAGATATAGCAGTTAAGTTTAAGACATGCATTATGTCTTAAGATACATGTTGTATCCAATTTTTGCCTATGTAAAGTGTTCAGTCTTCACCTAGGCAAAGTGTCAATTTTTGCATAAGTAAAGTACTTAACATAATAATGATCATTAATAAATGCATCAAATAGATGCAACAATAAATTACATCAATTAGATATAACAAAGGTGAGTTATATCTATAGAATCATCCTTTAAATACCAAATGTATGTATATGTATATATAACTTCCTCTAACTTTAGAGATCAAAAGACTTTAAAATGTCCATGCATTTAGCATGTCTAAACAATATGTGCCTTAAACCTTAAATTGGGGAATCAACTTCTAGTTAGTGAAGTCTTAAAATTATTCTATGGAAACTTATCAACTCAACATATCGTGAGGCATATCCATCTCCATAAACAAGCTAAAAAATGCTCTTAGTGATAGAAACACTTAATTAGCAAAGTTGCAAACATGTATTACATGAGAACAATTTAATATGATTCTAAAACTTAACTTTATCGCTTTATTACAAATATTTATAAGAGAAACACACATTTAATACTAAAAATTTGAAATTGTAGCCACAATTCAACTCGACTTATAGCTTCATCAAAATCACACTATATGTGAAAACCATTTATAAGTGTCAATTTAATAACTCTAACCATCATAAACAAACTTTTATATACAATTTATTTTATAGCCAAAACAAACAAAATTTTTAGTGAGTTTAATGTTCTTATAAATTTATAAGTACCATAAAGTTTTCTCTATAAATTTTATTAACTCACTTTAAGATTGTTTAAATATCCAAACTTGTTGATAGTGTGGGCAAAATACCAACATATATAGCTACTTGATCATAAAATAAGGTTACTAAAATAATAAAAGCTATGTAACCCATTTTAATCATAATTGAGAATCTTGAACTCGTTGGATTTTATTACCTTATACATGTGAGATAGGTCATATCCTTGTTTATACATATGAATTACACTCCTACTCATTTTAGATAACAAATATTCAACAATATTTATTAAATCATATATATTAAGGTAGAGAGAAAATTTTGTTTTATCATACTAGAAAATCTTAATAATTCCTAAATAAAGTTTATTAGTACACCAAATTTCAATAACACCTTATTTTTCTTGGTCTTACAAGCCTTTAACATGTTCTAATAAACTATTTCAAAGATATCATCAAATAAAATGTTTATTTAGAAATTCAATCTATGTAGTTCTCACTACTAGGTCTAAGATATTGATGAAAAAAAAAAAATAGAGAAACTAACCATTAACTTACTTAATGCACTTAAAACAATTTTTTTTATCATTTAATGTGTACATGTTTACTCGTAATATAGGACTTCTTCTACTCATATTTGATTCCAACAATCACCTCTTCAAGTGTGAGTCTATTACACAAAAAGTGCTCCCTTCGATTAGGGAGTCCAACAAGTCTAAAAACATGGGGAGATATGCCTTCATAAGTCTTGTGGAGAAACTTATTAATGGTCATGGCGCAATAACATGACTCAATACTTAAGGTATTATTGTGAATTGATTCCCATTTAAAAGAGATCTTTATGAAATCAAATTTTTTTATATCAAATAGCACACAATAATCTAAAAGTATACATTTAGTCCACTAATGTCCCTAAAATCTTTAAAGTTATAAACAATTTAATAATATAAAAAATTTTCTAATTATTTCTCAACTTTAATTTCATAAACATGTCATAAGACTTTCTCAATAAAATTGATAAAATATATTTGTTCCACAATATAGATAAATAAGCTCTACTAATATCTATATATATTATTTTTAAAAGGTTTTATTTATCTATCTATTTATTTTACTTTGAGTTGTATTTTTTTAAAATTTTGAGTTTTGATTACCTTTTCCTTGAAAAGTTAGTACATTCCAAAATTAAGAAATATGTGAAATTAATCCTTTTACTTAAATATGAGTTAAACATTTATGACAGAATAAAATGTCTATTTAGTCATACATCTCAAACCCACATAATTCTCAATATTAAAAGAGAAATAATTACGACAATTGAACATAATTTATATATCCCATCAAATAATATATAATTCATTAAATATGTCTTTATTAAAGATAACTTATGTGTCTCTCATAAAATTTTATAATTTCTTTATGAGCTAAAACTTTACTTATCACAATTTATGTGAAAATTTACATAATTGTTATTTATAACTATATCTATAAGATATTCCATAAAATGCACACAAGTATTTTAACTGATTAAATCAAAATAATTTTCCATATATTCATTGTTGCAGAATTCAAAATTCTGCAAAGAATTCTAATTTTTCTTTCATTTCACCTATTATTAATGAGACTTTCACATAAATAATTTGATATTCTTGGTGTATATTAAAACTAGAATACCAAATAATTCTCAAATAATGATAAAATTAATTTCATTTATTTCTTATAATGTTTCATCAAGAAACAAGTCATAATGATATTTTTCTTATATATACACAAAATATGAGTATATAAATAACACACTTTATATATTGCTTACATTTAATCCATTAAGACAAAGTTGTTGTTCATAGCTAAGAAAGATTGATTCATAAAAATGTAACACGGTTAGTAAAATAGGCAATTTCAAAATAATTCAAGACTTAAACAAGGTATTCATAACGAGTATCAAATGTATCATCATGAATTTCTCTTTGGATAGAGAACATGACATGCAATTGGTTCCTCTTTCGCATGAAGTTAAATAAAATAGGAATGGATATAGAATATTAAAGGAATTTATTCTCTTATGACAGATAAATGCTCTAAACCATATCCCTTAGTTGACAAAAGAGAATATACAATATTGAAAATATTCAAATGAATAAAATTACCTTACTTCTTATTAATAAGGGAACTAAATGATTTTGTTATACTTTAAGGAATAAATTACTTTGCTAATAAACATTCCTAATATTTTACAAAATAAAATTCCTAGACTAGGAGAAATTGGGATCATGCTTTATTTCCTATCAATAAAAAGAACTAACCATATTTGTAAAATTTTAATGGATTGAATCATTTTGGTAATAAACATCCATAACAATTTTACAAAATAAAATCCCCATACTAATATATATTGCAATCAAAATATGAACAACTACTTATTATAACAAAGTACAATTCAAGTAATATAACCCTAGTCCTTTTAAATTTAGGACTCATGGTATACAAACTATACACTTATTGCTATAACACTGAGCTTAAAGTTGAATTTATGCAAATTTCATGTGTACACAAGTTCAGAATTTCCAAAAGTCTTAACTCATTTAAAGTAAGGGAAATTTGAAACTATCTTATAAAGTACAATACAAAATAGATGGTTAGAAATAATAGGCAATGTACATCAATTAATGCAATAGCTAAATAACAACTTAATTCTCAAAATTACATAATTTCCAACCAAAAAGTTACCAAGATGATGCATAAATTAAATAACAATATAAATTAATTTCATATTAATTTTTGATAAAAGGTCCATAATATTGCCAAAAATTAACTTAAGTTACCTAAAATAACCTAAAATTAAATATTTTTGGAAGCATGTGATTTATATGTCATTTGAATAAATTTTCAGCTCCAAATGTGCCAATGATGGAGGTCATGTTCAGCTAAATGGATCAAAGGCACACGAGGAATTATTTATGTTGTAAATTGCTTAGAGAAACGGAAAAGACCTTACTCATACAATATATTATGGCAAGCCACATTTTTTGTCAAATATATTATGCCAAGTCATAATTTGCCAATCATTAATTGATTTCATGAGGCAACAAAACCAATTATGAAATAATTTTTGAATAGTGTAATATTTTATCTTATTAACTTAGGCTTCAAAGTATAAAGTTGCACAACTATCTAAAAAGGATACAACTCATTTTTTTGTTCAATATACATCATAATACTCTTTTAAAATTTTCCATAATTTTATGATGTCAATAAGTATATCAAAAAATAAAATAAAATAGCTTACTTTTACCAACAAAAAGATAAATAATTAGTAAATGATTTTTTTTTGTTTTAATAAAACTAAAATAAAATATATAAAAATTAAAAAAACTAAGAAATGCAAAATGGCCCAAAAAGAGACTTAAACAAAGTAGGGGATGCCCAACACACACTACCCCCAAGAAGCCTTACGAGTAGGCTTCATTTGGTTTGGTTGGAGGTTGTTTTCAACCTCCTGCTAAAATTGACCCATGAGTTTGAAACCCATTTTTGGGATTTGATTTCTTTCCTTCAATTCTTGTAGTGTTTTAAACTATTTTTCATGCCATCTACTCTAAATCTTGAAGGATTTACAAGTCTACAATTGATCCATGGCACTTATTAAACCCAAAATCACAAGAAAGATAGGAAATTTCATATCTAAAAGTGGGTTTCAAAGTAATGAACTCAAAAAGCTTCACCTTTGATTTTGATTCTTTCAAGGAATTTTAATGCAATCAAACACTTCAGATAGGATTATAAACATTCAAGAAAGTGTTTGCATACAAACAATTGAATTAAAACTTTATATAATTCATGATAGAAAATTTTAAACATGGGGAGCCAAAAAAAAATTGAAACATGAAATCCTTCTTACAAAGATCTATATAGCAAGCATGTTTTATATTAATAGAAAGCTTGTAATAAGAGGATTAAAACCCCTAAACTAATTTGCACAAATTAGGTAAGCAAAAGCTTGAAAAGAAATGTCAAAATATATCATTAATAAGTTATAAGATTATGCACAACCTAAGCTCTAATATGCCATGTAAAATTTAATTATAAATAATCTAATTAACTAGAATTAACAATAATACAAATTTAGTGCATAATTTTGAAACACTGAAATAGAATCAATTAAAAGCATGCTTGATCTGTAAGGTCAAATTTGGCTAGATCTTGCTCTCTTTGACCCTATATTAAATAATGGCTTCCAATGGGGGTAGTATATAAATTAAGGCTAGAGAAGGAACCTAACTTTGCCTTAAATGGTGTTATTAAGCTTTTTCGTCATGAGTTTTGAAAATATCTAATAGCCCGCACTTTTAATTACTAATCAAACTTAGTAATAAAATGTATATTGGGCCCAATTATTTTATGATTATTTAACTTAATTTGGACCTATAATATCTTGATGAACTATTACACAACTTGTGTTTAGAAAATAAAATGTACAATTGATGTGAGTCTACAAAATAAAATTTCCAATTGATAAAAAGGTGAGAGAGAGATGATAAAGACATAATAATATGTATTAAAAGAGATAAAGATACAATGGTTAGACAAATTAAATGTTATAATTTGTAGTCTTAGTAGAGTCTACACTACTTACTTGTGGAATGTGAGTCTGATGGTGAAAATCTTGTTCTTTTTTGGCGTGGTTGTAAGAGTTTCTGTTTATAAGTTGAAGGGTGATGAATTGATGATAAAGATTAGGTCAAGTTGTCTAGTAGATCCATAAAAATCATTTGATAAGGTAGTTTGTCATGTTATTGTTCTGTTTAAAGTAATTTAAACAATTTGTTGTACTAATTTTTTAAATGAAACTTAATAAATGCTAATCATTAAATTGTTTTAGGCCTTCTTGAGTCAAATAGGACTAAATTAGACTGATCCAAACTTTTATGATTGGATGAGACTCATAACAAAAAAAAATTGATAAGGATCTTTATAAAAAATTGTGAACAATTTTTAATGAAAATATCAAATTCTAAAAGATATAACAAATATTTTTTAAAATATTTATATTGAATATAGCAATATTGTATTTCTAAGAATGTAATTCCTGAAATCATGCTAAAGCGCACGAACCAGTTACCTCTAAAAAGTAAAAACATGAAATTCTAAATTGTAAAACTGAGTGAAAAGCAATTTTTTACCCCAGTTACAGAAAACCGGACCCTGATGCTGAGACAACTTTCAATTTCATAGTGAAAGCTGAAAGGAACGTGGAAGACACGTGCCTCCGAAGGATGGCAGTCTAACGATATACGCGCAGGTCACGCCATAACCATACGAATAAAAGTGTCATTGGACCACTCCAACTCTCACAGCCACATCCTATATGTCTTTGACTTTTACACCCTTTCACAACTTCCATTCTCATTGCCTGAAAAATCCATCACACCTTTGACTGCTCTACACAGCAGTATATTTTCCTCCTTTCTCAATCTCTCCAGCTTGCAGCTTTTGGTACCATCTCGCCCTCCTCTGACCTAACACCTCTTTGGCTCCAAACTTCGTGGCTATTGTCCCAATTCCCCCGAAAACCCTAACTTTTCATTATTCCTTTGACGCGATTATCTAATTTATTTTCGATTAAATTATTGGGTACTGCTAGCTTTGGTACTATTTTCTGTATTGATTGTTGATCGGACGCTAAGAGAAAGACAGGGAGATGTCAGAGAAATTCTCGCCAGCTCTTCGGATTGGAGATCTCAACGATTTCATAGCGCCGTCTCAGGCATGCATAGTCTCTCTCAAGGGATTAAAGTCCAACACTACGAAGCCCGACAAAGCCGAGGTATTTAGTTTTGGTTTAATTGAAAATTGGATGAAGTTTTGAATTTTCTTGTTATGATGTATTTTGCTGAAAATTTTATTTATCAGTTCTTTGGGCAATTTTGGGGTTTAAAAGAATTATAATATCGGTTCACCGAAAGAAAAAAGTAGTATTAGATATTTTGTTAATTTGCTTTTTCCATGTAAATGTCACTGAAGGTTTCAACTGCCAACAAGCAATTACAGCCAGAACCTGTTAAGATTTCACTCAAGGACTGTTTAGCATGCAGGTGAGTCATCGCCCTCTTTCTCTGCATTATGTAAATTGCTGTAAGATGTGTAATTTGATATGGAATTCACAAATAATTTGCTTAAGCTATTTGGTTTTTTCTGGGGTAGATTTTGTCTTAGTGATATTGTTCCAAGCTTCCAATGAACGAGGTTGTTCGATTGTTGAATACTAATTTCTTGTGACAACTGTAATATGTAATATTTTTGCCTGGGCTAAGTCCCCTCCTTGGGCGGAGGGTGCACTTCCGTTACAAATGGGGTGTTTCTAATTTAGTTCTTCATAAAGTTATCTTATTAATTTATTCCTTCATAGATAAGTTAATTTTCAATTTAGTCCCTTATAGAATTACCTTCTTAATTTGGTTCGTCACATACAGGTATTTTTAAATTTGGTTCCCCTGTAAATAAAATGATTATCAACATTTTTTTGTCAATATACTATAAATGAAATTAACAAGGTAATGACATGTAGCATATTTTTAATAACTTATTGCTTAGTCACCATTATATATTATATAAACTGACAAAAGATTGTTAGTTTCACTAATGGTAGATTGACATAAGGATATTATTGATGATGATTTTATTTGTGAGGGGCTAAATTGAAAAATACCTATATGTGAGAAACCAAATTGAGAAGATAATTTTACGAGGGATTAAATTGAGAAATGCGCTATATATGCGAGGGATCAAATTGACAAGATAATTCTATGAGAGATCAAATTACAAAATATCCCATCTATGAGGGAGCAAAATAGGATTTTAGTCAAATACTCTGTAGCTTTGCCATTTAAGGTCTTGTGGTACAAATCCTCAAAAATTGATAATATTTAGGACTCTGTTGGGTTTTAGGAATGTGAAATGGTGAAATCTCTTCATTTCAAGATGCAAACATCGGATAAGATTGATATAAAGGAAGCTTTCTTAAAGCTTGGTAATTGTTTTTATAGGAGAAGTTCTATCTGGGAGTATAATGAATTTTCTCACAATGCAGTGGGTGTGTCACATCAGCAGAGACAGTTATGCTGGAGAAGCAAAGTTTGGATGAGTTTCTGTCCAATATCAGTAAAGGGAAGGCTGTGATTGTGTCTCTCTCTCCCCAGTCAAGGGCTTCTCTTGCAGTTTATTTTGGCATTCCTCCACTTCAGGTGACTCATAGGATATTGCCTTTTCGCATCATTATTAAATCTGAGATATATTTGGCAGCAAATCATCATTCTTCTCTTTCCCCATTGGTTTGAGAGTGAAAGTTTTGATATTTCAGGTTTTCAAAAAGCTGACAAAATTTTTTAAATCCCTGGGAGTGAAGGCAATTTTTGATACAAGTTGCAGTAGAGATTTAACCCTTGTTGAATCTTGTAATGAGTTTATCTCAAGGTACAAACAGAACCAGTTGGTCGATGATGAGAGTTGTAAATTGGGCCTACCCATGATTGCGTCAGCGTGCCCAGGTATATATATCAATATTTGGAAAATGTCAGTCATATTGCTTTAATGAAGCAGACATACTTAGGTGCTGGACACAACATGAGACATGGATAACGAAATAGCAAAATCCAAATCATGTAAAACACAAGCCCATGTCATATGTATAAAAATTTAGAGAAATATATTGTTGTAAAATATTAACAAATACATGTAATGTGTTTAAGATATATCCATCATGTGTTCAAACATGTAAGAAAAATGTGGAGGAAATGTTGGATATTTTTTAAAATTTTTAAATCCCAAATTGAAAGTAGGAAACCGAACTGGGGTTTCAGAGTGTTGTAAGGGCCATTGAGTTCCTCAGAGACACATGACTTTTCTCTTCAATTGTCAGTGCTTCGTGGTATTGCATTCTGAGAGAGAGACAGTGTTGGAAGGAGCTTAAATTTACCTTGCAATGTGTAGGATAGAGTTGGGTGAGGTGACAAGAATAGGATGAAAAAAATGCTAACCAGTTGTTAATTAACACAATCATTTTTTACAGGTTGGATATGCTATGCAGAAAAGCAGCTTGGATCCTTTGTTCTACCTTACATTTCTTCAGTGAAGAGTCCCCAGCAAACAGTTGGAGCTATCATAAAGCACCATGTATGCCAAGATATGGGATTTAGGTAGGGTATCGTCTTAAATTATAAATTTGCTCCTGTTAACATGGGTTTGGGTTATAATATGATTGGAATATATGGTTCATCTACTGTTAAGTTGTGGAAGGTCCACCACGTCTACTGATCAATGTTTCTTTTGCATGCTTGAAATAATCAGCTAAATTTTTTCATACTTATCTGCATAATAAATTGTTTGGCTAATTGTCTGGCAGGCCTGAGGAAGTTTACCATGTTACTGTGATGCCTTGTTATGATAAAAAGCTTGAGGCTGCTAGGGATGACTTTGTTTTTGAATTGGAGTCCCATGAAAAGGGGAATCAGAGTGAAGTTATTAGAATTCCAGAGGTAGATTCAGTATTGACAACTGGAGAGGTTTTGGAATTGATTCAGGTCAGAAGTTTCTATATTCTCCTTCTCATATATTTTTCACTTTTAACTCATGTTATATAGTATTAATACCTTTATTGATTCAACCTTACAGTTAAAAGAAGTTGATTTCAGAAGTTTGGAAGAGTCCCCTCTGGATAGACTGTATGAACCACTGATTTTAGTTAAATTTCTGTATTTGTCAATTATCAAACAATGGTGTTTATATACAGGCTGCTTCTTACAGGCTGACAAATATTAATGAAGAAGGACACCTTTATGGGGTCCATGGAAGCTCTGGAGGTTATGCAGAAACAATTTTCCGATATGCAGCTAAAACACTATTTGGAAGACAAATTGATGGCCCTCTGAACTTCAAAAATATTAGGAATTCAGATTTCCAGGAAGTTACTCTGGAGGCAAGTTATTGTGAACTTATTCATATTATGTATATATATATATATATATATATATCTTTTCCTCGTGAGTAAGGTTGTTATTTGAACCCAAGATCTACAAATATCTGGTTATAGAAGTGCAGATTAATTATCCAGAACAGACATTAAAGTATTTTCAAGATCCGTTAGTTATTCTCTGGCTCTGTATATTAATACAGTATTAAGTTTTACTGTCTATGCAGGTGGAGGGAAAAACAGTGTTGAAATTTGCTGTATGTTATGGTTTCCGAAACCTACAAAATATTGTCAGAAAAGTTAAAAGTAGGAAATGTGATTACCATTTCCTAGAGATCATGGCATGCCCTTCAGGTAATGTATCTTTCCTTTACCTGGAATTCCATTTACTTCTGTGAAAATATAGAGAAAAAAATGATAGAAGAATTTCTGTCTTCTTCAATGTATCATTTATAAGAAAGATGCAGCTTGTATAGAGAAGCTTGACAGTAATTCTGTCAAGATTTCTCCTTGATTACAGGAAAGAATATCTCTTAAAGTAAGGGATAAATTTGAAATTTAAACTACTTAGAGATAATATGAAACTACCTTCCTTATCTCTTTATTTAAACAAATAACAAACTATCTGATAGGGATAAAAGATAAATCCTAAAATATTAAATGAGGAAAATATTGAAGGATAAAAGATAACATAAACTGCCAACACCCCTCCTTTAGCTGGGCTTCCAAGGTTGAACATACCCAGCGTGTCAATCTGTCTTTCAAACATCTTCCTAGCAAAAGTTTTTGTTAGTACATCAACAACTTGATCACCTGTTGACACATAGGTTACGCAAAGTGTTCCATCTTCAATTTTTCCTTTGATAAAGTGTCTCTACTTCCATATGCTTTGTTCGATCATAATAAATTGGATTGTGGAAAATGTTTATGGCTGCGTTGTTATCACAATAAATCTTAAGAGATAATTAATTTTCATCTTTAATTCTTCAAGCAATAATTTTAGCCATAGCATTTCATATGTGCCATGTGCTATAGCTTGAAATTCAGCCTTAGGACTACTATGTGCCACAAACGTTTGTTTCTTACTTCGCCAAGAGACAAGGTTGCCCCAAACAAATGTACAATATCCTGAAGTAAATCTCCTATTTTAATACAACTTACCCAATCTGCATCTGTGAATCCTTCAATGCTTCTCTAATCACTTTTACCAAAGAATAAGCCTTTACCAGGTGACCCTTTAAGATACTTCAGAATTTGCATTACTGCCTCCATGTGTTCTTTGCATGGTGCATGCATATATTGGCTCACAACATTTACAATGAAGGCAATGTCTGGTCTAGTATGTGAAAGATGGATGAGTTTTCCAACCAACCATTGATATCTCCCTATATCTGCTAGGGTTCCATCAACTTGGTTCCTTAGTTTTATTGTAGGGTCCATTGGTGTGTCTACTGGTTTAGATCCTAACATCCCATGTCCTTCAATAGGTCTAGGACATATTTTCTTTGAGTGATTGATATTCCTTTTTTGTTTCTAGCAATCTCCATTCTAAGAAAGTAACGTAGGGATCCAAAGTCTTTTATCTTAAATTCAGTAGCTAATCTATTCTTTAATCTTGTCATCTCCACTATATCATCTCCTGTTAAAATGATGTCATCCACATAGTCAATGAGAATTGTACTCTTACCATCTTTGTGTTGATAGAACAATGTATGGTCAGTATGAGCCTATCTCTACCCTTACTATGAGACTGCCTTTGAGAACCTGCCAAATCAAGTCCTTGGAGATTGTTTTAGGCCATAGAGAGCCTTTTATAATTTACAAACCATCCCATTCTTTTTGTCTTTATCAAATCCTGGTGGGAGATCCATGTAGACTTCCTCTTCCACGTCACTATTGAGGAAAACATTTTTTACATCTAGTTGTTGTAAATCCCAATCTAGGCTTGCTGTAAGAGACAAAAGAACTCTAACTATATTGAGCTTGGCAATTGAGGCAAACGTTTCATTGTAGTGAATATCATATGTTTGAGTGAAGTCCTTTGCAATTAGCTTTACTTTGTACCTTTCAATTGTTCCTTCGGATCTATATGTTACAGGAAACACCCATTTACACCAAACTGAAGCTTTCCCTTTAGGTTTTTTTGTAAGATCCCCAATCTGATTTTTTTTCCAGAGCTTGTATTTCTTCTGTTATAGCTTTTTTCCATTCAGAATTCTCCAAGGCCTCCTACATATCTCTAGGAACCTTTTCAACTAATAGGTTAGCAACAAATGCTTGGAGAGAAGGTGAAAAATGACTATAAGAAACATAATTTGAAATAGGGTTCTGGGTACAAGAGTGAACTCCTTCTCTTAATGCAATAGGACAGTCAAGATCACTAACCTCAGGAGATGAATTTGGTTTTGATTCATGGCAGGGCTGCATGTCCACAATGCCCTCTATATTTCGCGAGTTATTTCTCCTAGAATAAACACGTAGCTCAGGTTGTTGCTGCTGTGAATTTTCCCTATCATTGTTTATGTCAAACTCTGGGTTAGTTGCCGGTCTTTTGGGTTAGTTGCTGCTGTTTTTATTCTATTTGTGGAAATTCAAGGGTTTCTTGTTCAGGTGGTGTGAGTGATTCAGCTAGAGGTAAGATAGGACTTGATGTTGTGTATTTCTAAGAAGAAGCTTCATTCCCAATCCCCCCTTGAAGCGAAGTTTTGGGGTAAAAGGGTTGGTTTTCAAAAAGAGTGACAAAATATTTGTTTTTGTCTGGGGAATAACATCTGTAGCCCTTCTGAGTGATTGAATACCCTAGGAAGATACAAGATAAAGCTTGGGGATGTAGTTTGCTCCTATTATGGTTATGAATATGAACAAAAGCCTTACAACTAAACACTTTGAGGGGTAGCGAGGTGAATAACCGTGATTGTGGGTAGTGTTGAAGAAAATACTGATAAGTTACCTTGTAGTTGAGAATACGGGTAGGAAGACGATCTATAAGATAGCATGATGTAAGAATGGAATCACCCCAAAAACATTTAGGAACATTTTTAACAATCATAATGGAACGAGCTACTTCCAAGAGATGTTTGTTCTTCCTTTCTGCCAACCTATTTTGTTGGGGAGTATCAACACATGAATTTTGGTGAACAATACAATTTTTTAAAAGATAGTCCCCTAGGATAGAATTAAAGTATTCTTGGCATTATACATTTGTATTTTCGCACCATACTGGTTTTTCACCATTAGATGAAAATTTTTGAAAGTTTGTTCAGCCTCATTTTTTTCTTTTAGGAGATTAAACCAAGTAATTTGTGTGTGATCATCAATAAATGTAATAAGCCATTTTTTTCCAATTATGTTTGGTACTCATATAGCAAAAGATGACCTTTGGTGTTTTGGCAATTTGACACACATCACATTGAAATGTATCTTTATTCTGGAAAAGTGATGGGAACAATTGTTTTATGTATTGGAAGTTGGGGTGGCCTAACTTAGTGCCATGACATTATTTGTTGTTCTCTGGATAAAGAAACAAATTCACAGCTACTTGTCAGAGCTTGCTTATTGTTAGAGCTTTCTTCATCAAAATAATATAGGCCATTGTGTTCCTTAGCACTGCCAATCCTCATGGCCAAAGTTATATCCTGTAATTCTCAAGTAGAAAGTGAGAACTGGGCAGTACAATTCAGGTCTTTGATACAGAGAGTAAATTGCATGATAATTTAGGAACGTATAGAGCATCTTTGAGAGATATTTGAGGACTGATTTTAATTGTACCAGTACCAGCAACAGTTGCAAGAGAGCCATATGCAATCTTAATTTTCAGGTTACCTGGACTAGGTTTATAAGAGCAAAAAAGGTTTGCACATCCTGTCATATGATCTGTAACCCTAGAATCTATCACCCAAGGTTCAATTGTTTCAGTTATACCATTAAGTGCAGTCATGAAGGTACCTTTTTGAGCCAAAAGTGAAGTACCCATGGCTTGTTGAGGCTGCTGACCTTGAGTAATGAATTGATTCTGATTAGATAACTGACCATTTAGGATTTGTTGAAGCTGTTGCATTTGCTCTTTTCTCAGAGAAAGATTAAACATGTGTCATTAGTCCTTCAAGAAGAGTCTGTAGTAACATGTAGTCCTCTTGATTCCCTTCGATTGTTGCAAGTGTCAGGTTTACCATGCAATTTCCAGCATCTATCTCAACTGTTGTTTGATTTCTAGCAGTGATCACACCAAAGATTCCCATTCCTTTTCTGACTCCGTGGTTCAATTTGAAAAAGGTGAGGTGCACAGGTTGAGAAGGCAGAATTCAGTTACTGCTTTTGTTGTACCCAGCATAACACATTTGTGAGTTTCTTCCCTTCGGACTTCAGCAAAAATGTCATCAATGTTTGGCAATGGCTTAGAGCCAAGGAGGTGTGACGTACTTCATCTAGCTCCTTGTTCAAACCTGAAAGAAAGTCATAAATTTTTTCCTTGTTAACTATTTTTGGTACTTTTCATTGCATTTTGGACACATCCAGTTATTACTATTAAAGAGGTCAACTTCTTGCCATAATTTTTTCAGAGCATTATAGTAGGTTGTCACATCCATTCTAGCTTGGGTTAGAACCCAAGCCTTGTTTCTTAGCTCAAACAGCTGAGATGAGTTGTCAAGGTTTGAATATTGTCTCTTGGCAGCCTCCCACGTCCTTGGCAGTTGGGTATCACATAAAATTTTCACTGATTTTTTCACCCATGGAGTTAATCAGCCACGCTATTACCATTGAATTTTGAGTATCCCAGGTTTGAAAAGTTAGATCTGATTCTGCAGGTCTCTTTGCAGATCCATCCAGGTAGCGGTATCTACCTTTGCCTCTAATAACCATCTCCAATGAATACAACCATGGTAGGTAATTTTTTCTGTTGAGTTTGTGAGATGTGATTTGAAGAGAGGAATTATCTAAATGAGGAACATGCACCGTGGCAGCTGTCATTGGGGTCAGTTGTGGGGAAACAGAAGTTTCCAGACTGTCATTCCCTCTGGTGCCAGTCATGGCTGTTCCCCATGAAAACAATGGGGGTTTGCCTGCTATAGAGAAGAGAGACAGTACAGAGATGCAGAAATTATAGAGAGAAAATAATGTTAACAGGAAGCATGAAAACCAGAATTTTGCTCTGATATCATGTGAAAATATAGAGAAAAAAAATGAGAGAAGAATTTCTCTCTTCTTCGATGTATCATTCATAAGAAAGATGCAGCTTATATAGAGAAGCTTGACACTAATTCCGTCAAGATTTCTCCTTAATTACAGGAAAAAAAAAAATCTCTTAAAGTAAGCGATACAAGTGAAATTTAAACTACTTAGAGATAATAGGAAACAACCTTCCTTATCTCTTTATTTAAACAAATAACAAACTATCTGATAGGGATAAAAGATAAATCCTGAAATATTAAATGAGAAAAATATTAAAGGATAAATGATAAACATAAAGCGCCAACATCTTCAATTGATTTGTTTTCGTTCACACTCTTCTTCTTCTTCTTCTTCCTCCTTTTTTTCTTTATTTGTATAATAAAATGAGGCCAAGAAATTGGATAGGTATTGACTAAAAAAGGATTGTTTATTGAATCAGGTTGCTTGAATGGTGGAGGTCAAATCAAACCAAAGCCAGGGCAATCTCCCAAAGATTTGAGTCAGTTATTGGAAATTGTATACATGGAAAATGTAAGTTTAACCTTACAAGCCAGTATTTTCATAGTTGCACTCTCTTTCTTTGCAGGTTAGGCATGCATATAGATGTGTGGGTTGTCTGTATCTGCATTGAAGGGAACATATGAGGTCTAAACATATATTAGTGATTCAGATTCTAATTTGACAACCAATATAAAATGTCTTGTTATATTTGTCGTCCTTGCCCTTCTGGAAATTTTTTGCCTGTTTTCTTTATTGAATGATTATTCCCGTAGAAGGAACCTTAAAATATTCAAAAATGACATTTGCATTATATATGGAAGGTGAAAACTGATTCAACTGTACAAAAAAATTAATCAACTCCTGCTTCATATTAGCTAGTTTTTAAATGATTTTATTTGTTCATTTTTTTCTGCTTTTTTTTTTTTTGGGGGGGGGGGGGGGAAGTTGGAAGTTCAGAGTCTTATCTTTGATGATATAAATGTGTTTCTGTAAAATTTTTGAAATTATTTTTCAATAATTTGCTAGGTTTTGGTAGCAGAACCCTTTGATAATCCTATCGTGAAAAGTTTATATGACAAGTGGCTTGAGCAGCCTGGGTCTGAAAAAGCTAGGAAACACATGCACACAGAATATCATCCTGTTGAGAAAAGCATTACTTCTCAGTTGATTTGGTGAGAAGATTCAGCATAGAAGATGTTCGTGACCTTCATTTCCTTTCCAGTATGGAGTTGAAAGTTTCTATATTCATTATTCTCAAGGTACTATTTCAGTATCAGGTAGAACTTTCTTTCAATTCCTTTGCCCTTGACTTCTTGTCTATATGTTTGCATCTGTGGAGTTATACAATTTTGGTAGTGGACAGTTTTTCTTAGCCGCATTGATGTATATACCCTTAATCTGAAACCATTTACGTGCAAGAAAGAATCTCTAAATATCACTTTATTTTGGTTTAATAGTTCCTATGAGATAGGTTCTGGGTCCTCAACAGAAGATTCCAACCACTTCTGCCTTTTATTTAGATATGTGTGAGTAACCATGTTAGGATGATAAAGCCTGTTCGTGGATTGGATAAGTGTACCATTTGCTTGCAGTGATAGTGAAATGAAAGTATTATTCATTTTTTGTTTAATTTTTTTCTTGGTTCTTTGACATTCATTGTTCCAGTTGCCTGGTGTGTCTTCTGAAAATTGCTGTCCTCAAGTTCGTAATTTTAGTTTAGAAAGTAGTTATGCATGAATTTGGTGAACTGAAGGTGAGTGGCTGCGTTGCTGGGATGAGATTTAAAAAAAAAAAAGAAAAATTCACATCACTTTTTCAGCATTTACAAAATTTGCCATTTCTGGGTTTTGGCTATTATAGAAAAAGATTTTGATGGACATAAGGATGATATCTCTTTCTTTTTCCCCTCCTAGGGAGATATTACGGAAGCAAAAACCATAAAATACGAAGGCAGGAGAGGACAAGCAAAGCAAAGGATAAGAATAAAAACATCCAGCAGCCCCAACACCACGACTTTTAAGGGTATGTTTGTTTGGATTGAAGAAAGAAGGGAAGTTGAGGTTTGATTCAGATTTAAATAAACTTTTCCTGCTCATTGCTTCAACTCAATTTTTTCTCAATCCAAACGTACCTTGTAAAACCTGTTTAGCTAAGATCTTTTGCAATGGTAAAAGCTAAACAAGGAGGATACACGGATGATTCAGGTCTGTAAATAATATGAACATGAGCTCATGTTTTGGTTTAAAGGTTTAAACGCTCAGGATTTATGCTCCTTAATTGTTATTGCACCGCATGATCATTGGGCTTTTATCTCGAGCAATTATTGGAGAATTAAGAGTTGCTCTCGAGGTGGATTCATTATATGCTTTTTGGCAAATTTAAATTACTTTTTGTATAATTCATTCTCAAATATGTACATTTAGTTTTCACTATTGTATCATTGACCTACGGTTTTATAAAATTTTCCCGTAAAATAATGGGTAAATTATTCCTTCTCTATTCACATAAACTCAAATTATATTGTCTTCCTTTCTGTTTTGAAAAATTAGAGTCTTTCTTTAGAACCAAAAGAGGTGTTACTCTTACATTTCTTTTAGCAAAAGATAAGTTATAATTGCAGTTATTTTGATCAAAATATTTTTATATCTATTACTTAAAATAATTTAACAAGTATCAACTATACAAGTTATCAATATAACTGATTATTTTTTAAATTTGACAAATTGTAATATCATTTAGTTAAAAAATAAGTGATTATTAAAAACAAAAAATATATTCACGAAATAGTTTTCAAAATTAACCAGTTCTAAGATAATAATTAATAATATTTGATTTTAATAATAACATGTACACTAAAAGTATATCAATAAATATAAGAATTGTTATAAATTTAATAAAATTTTAAAACAAACTTGGTTTATATCTTTTTATAAAAACATATAATGGTTAAAATGAAATTTAAAGGACTACATTATATGTATTTTTAAAGCAAAAAAAATTATAATTTAAGCATTTTTCAGTCAAGGGACGGAATAATTTACCCTAACGTAATAGGATGCTGCAGTTTTCAAGTCAAATAAGAGACTATTATATTCCGTTGAGTTATATGTGAACTTTGCAAAGATATCAATATGGAGTTCTATAGATATTTTATAAAATGGCAATCTCAGTTAACTTTATTCTAATGAAGATTTTATTGGAATTAAGATAGATCAATTTTGAAAATCATGGGATGACCTTAAAAAGAGGACAAAATTTAGACGAAGTTGGTTAGGTATCTATTTTAGGTTTTTAATAAAAATTCAATATGTAGGTGTCTCTTTAAAACTTAATTGTGTGGTGCTGATTCATAAAGATCTTTATTTGTTAATTTTTTATTTAAAAATATGATAACTGAAAATTGTACTAATATTTTATATTAAAATTAATTATGAATGCAAGTTATTGGATGTGGTTTTTCTAATTAGTTAAATCGCACTCGATTCCCATGTTAGATACCAAGAGCATAGTGTCTCTGTAATAAATATTATTCATTAAAAAATGTTATTAACAGCTAAAATTAATTTAAGACGTAGAAGTTTCTATCGGTGTTTCTGGATTACTCTATATATAAGTCACACTTTCTGTCCACAGCTTAGCTGTCAACCTTTCTATTATTTCGTTTTGTATATTCCCTTGCCACTTGTCATCATCATACAGAATGTGATGTAACGAAATGTAGTATAAATTCTTTGTAAAAGTTTTACGAAACACTTTTCTCTCAATTGCATTCTTCTTAAATTCTATCTTGGTATCAGAGCTTACGGCAAATGCCATGGCATCTCAGGTAAATGCTTCCTCAAATTCTACTGCTGCGTCTCATCAACAAGCCTCTGAAGATATTCCTTCTTTTCTTTCAAAATCGTTTTCACCCACGGCCTCCTTCACCCGAGCTGTTCTGTCAAGCTGGACAGAAACAATTACTTGCTCTGGCAATCAATGGTTCTTCCTGTCATCCATGGTAACAAACTAGAGAGTTTCATCTTTGGCACAAAAACCTGTCCCCCAAAACTACTCCCAGACAATACGGAGGTTAATTCTGAGCTTGACACTTGGGTCACCATTGATCAACTTCTGCTGGGATGACTTCTTAATACCATGATCGTCGATATTGCCTCTCAGTTTATTCATTGTCAAACATCCCAAGATTTGTGGAAGGTAGCAAAGGATCTTGCTGGAGCATATACTAGGTCTCGCATTACACTCTACAAGAGTGAAATTCAACGGACCAAGAAAGGATCCCTCAAGATGGAAGATTACTTAAATAAACTTAAAACAATATCTGACAACTTGCTTTTGGCAGGAAATCCCATTTCAGCCAATGATTTAGTAACTCAAGCTCTTGCTGGTCTTGATGCAGAGTACAACCCTATTGTCGTGCAGTTGCTAAAAAAAGAGGATCTAAGTTGGATCGAACTTCAAACTACTCTCCTTACCTATAAGAATCGTCTTAAGCAGCTAAACAATCTTAGTCATCTAACTCTGAGTCCTCCAACAGCAAATGTTGTTTACAGTAGGTTTGAATACAAGAACCACTCCGATATGCCTAGGGGACAGGTGAGAGGACCTTTTCCAAGAGGTGCCAGAACCTGGAGGTCACGAGGAAGAGGCAATAGAGGTACCATCAGGACAACATGTCAAGTCTGTGGCAAAGTAGGACATTTGACTGCAAATTGCTTCTTTCGGTTTGATAAAACTTACATGGGAGGCCCACCTACTCCAACTAATAACCAACGACAATCAGCTCCTTCAGCTTACATAGCCTCACCACATAGCATCAATGATCCCGCATGGTATATTGACAGTGGTGCCAATCATCACATTACAAGTGACATTGCTCAACTGGAATAGTCTACTACCTATGATGGTAAGACTCAAATTACTGTTGGCAATGGTGAAACATTCAAAATTCTAAACGTTGGCAATTCAGTCATACAATGTCACAAACCCTTGCATATGAACAATATGCTGTTTGCCCCTAATGTCACTAAAAATCTGTTAAGTGTTTCCAAATTGGCAAATGACAATAATGTGTTTCTTGAGTTTCACCAATTCGAATATTTTGTAAAGGACAAGTTGACAGGATCAATTCTAATGAAGGGAACTGTTTAAGAAAGGCTATACAAGATTGACAATCTCTACTGTTCTGATTCTCCACTGCCAGCACCGCCAAGCTGCTTCAATCTTCAGACTTATCCTACAACATTTCTTTCAATAAGAGACAAATGGCATCAAAAGTTGGGACACCCATCTGAACGTGTCTTATCTCAAGTGCTCAGTTTGTTCAATGTTAAGCTTGAGATTAAGGAAAAATCTTTTTGTGAGGCATGTCAATTTGGAAAATCTCATTTACTTCCATTCAAATTATCTAAATCCCATGCTACCTTTCCTTTAGAGCTTGTGTACACAGATCTTTAGGGTCCCTCACCCATTGTTTCTTCCCATGGTTATAAATACTACATTTAGTTCTTGGATGATCACACAAGATTTACATGGATATACCCACTCAAAAACAAAGGAGAAGCACTAAGTGCCTTTGTTCAATTCAAAAAATTAGTAGAAAATCAATTTGACAAAACAATCAAAATCTTGCAAAGTGATTGGGGAGGAGAGTTTCGAAGTTTCACAACACTTGTGCAAAATTCTGGTATCCAATTCTGACACTCTTGTCCTCACACTTCTAATCAAAATGGAAGAGCAGAATGGAAATATAGGCACATTGTTGAACTTGGGCTAACTCTCTTAGCTCAAGCAAAAATGCCTTTGAAATATTGGTGGGATGCTTTCCAAACTTCAGTCTTCTTAATAAATAGATTGCCTACTCAAGTCCTACAAGGAACATCACCTTTTTATCAAGTACATAAGAAACATCCAGATTATAAAGGTTTCAAAATTTTCGAGTGTGCATGCTTTCCTTGTCTCAAGCCTTATAATCAGCATAAGATGCAATTCCACACTACTAAGTGTGTTTTTCTTGGATATAGTAACTCTTATAAAGGTTACAAGTGTCTGAGTTCAACAGGAAAAATATACATATCACGGCATGTCACCTTTAATGAGGAAAATTTTCCCTTTAAAGAAGGTTTTCTGAACACAAAACAAGCTCCTGAGGACAGAGTTGAAACAGCAGCATTTTTCCCTTCCATGTTGCAGAATCATGAGTCTCAAACCTTCTCAGGTTTCGCTGCAAGTTCTGGTATACCAGCAAATGAAGATAAAAATGATGTAACAACTGCACCAGCTTTCAATAACAATCCAGTCTACTTTAATGAAGCTAATCTAGATTTACTCAATAATATGCAATCAGACTCATACAGAGAAGCTGCTGAGTCATGTCATGCAGAACAATATGAACCTTCAGAAGCTGCTGTTTTGGATTCTAAAGATATCGAGGAAGCACAGACTCTCCCTAAGTATCACATGATAACTAGAAACAAACAAAGAGATCTAGCTGCTGCTGTCCCATCATCCAAAGACATCGAAGAAACCACAGACCTGTTAAAACATCAAATGGTTACCAGGAGCAAAAGAGGAATATTTAAGCCACGTTATCCTTTTGTGGGTTTCTCTCAAGTAGAATTGAACTCTAACAGTGAACCAACACAAGCTCACTGTTAGGAAGCTCTTAAACTGTCACATTGGAAGAAAGCCATGGAGGAGGAATTTCGAGCTCTTGTACAGAATCACACATGGGCATTGGTTTCTTATGACAGTCAACAAAATTTGATAGAGTGCAAGTGGGTTTTCAAAACTAAATACAAAGCTGATGGCATAGTACAAAGGCACAAAGCCAGGCTTGTGGCAAAAGGATTTCAATAGGACCCTGGAATTGATTTTGATGAAACATATAGCCCTGTGATTAAGTCATCAATCATCAGATTAATTCTCATAATTGCTGTGTCGTTTAACTAGGAAATTAGACAATTAGATATCAACAACACTTTCTTGAATGGCTTTCTGGAAAAACCTATCTACATGACTTAACCTGAAGGATTTGAAGATCCTCAAAGACCTCAACATGTCTGTAAACTTGCAAAGGCTCTCTATGGCCTTAAACATGCACCTAGGGCCTAGTTTGAAAAACTAAAACATGTTCTATTAGATTGGGGCTTTCAAAACACTAAGGGAGACACATCCTTGTTCTTTCTGAAGACACAAAAACAAATTATTATCATCCTAATATATGTGGATGACATACTGGTGACTGGGAACAACACTGGCAGTTTACAAGAATTTATATTAAGACTTCATGGTATATTTTCTTTGAAGGATCTTGGGCCTATTCATTATTTCTTGGGATTTGAGGCCTATAGAAACAGTTTTGGCATTTTCAAATATGCCTTAGATCTGTTGAAAAAATTTGGTATGACTGATGCTGCCCCGTGTCCAACTCCAATGGTGGCAAATAAATCACTATCTGCTAGAGATGGTGAGTCTATGAAGAATCCATTTCTGTTTCGCAGTCTGATTGGGGCATTACAGTACATGACTAATACCATACTAGACCTATCCTTTGTTGTGAATCGATTGAGTCAATTTCTTAGTAATCCTTCTGATCTACATTGGCAAGCTGCCAAAAGAGTGCTAAGGTATATCAAAGAAACCATACATCATGGAATTCATATCAAACCTTCTGATAATCTTGATATTGTGGGATTTTCATATGCTGACTGGGCATCGTGTCCAGATGACCGAAAATCAATTGGAGGCTACTGTGTTTTTCTTGGCAATACTCTTGTGTCCTGGTCTTCGAGAAAACAGAGAGTTGTGGCAAGGTCAAGTATAGAGTCTGAATATCGTGCTGTTGCAGACTTGACAGCCGAGATCATATGGATAAAGTCATTGTTAAAAGAAACCGATTTTGCTTCTCAAACAACTCCAGTAGCTTGGTGCAATAATATTAGTGCGAATGCTCATGAGTCTAACCCAGTTTATCATGCTTGTACTAAACGCATTGAAATAGATTTACATTTTATTAGGGAGCAGGTTATAGCAAAGCAGCTGAACGTTGGCTATGTTCCCTCTGCGAATCAAATAGCTGATTGCTTAACAAAAGCCTTAAGTCATACACGCTTTCGAGAGCTATGTTCCAAACTCAGAGTCTGCTCGACACCTTCTCGTTTGAGGGGGGGAGTTAAGACGTAGAAGCTTCTATCAATATTTCTGTAGCACTTTGTATATAAGTCACGCTTTCTGTCCAAAGCTTAGCTGTCAACCTTTCTGTTATTCTGTTTTGTATATTCCCTTGCCACTTGTCATCATCACACAAAATGTAGTATAAATTCTTTGTAAAAGTTTTACTCAGAATAAGAAACACTTTTCTCCCAATTGCATTCTTCTTGAATTCTATCTATTTATAACAAAAAAGACTACTCAAAAAAAAATTAAGACCACAATCAAATTGAAATATAATATCTCATTTGACATTAGAATACATTTTTTGTTTTTGTGTACACATATGCATTATCTTTAAGTTTTTAATAACAAGGAAAAATTACAGTTGAAAGTTATAAAGCAAAATTATTTATTTTAAAGAATCTTATATTTCAAAATTATTTAAAAGAATTCAAAAATTTAAAATTTTAAGTATAATGAAATAAATGTCATTATTATATATTTCTATCTATAAGAAAGCCTGCTATGCATAATATACAAGAAATGATTTATATGGGGAGGACACTTTGTCAAAATTGAAAATTTCAGATCTTTTTTAATATACCAAAGTGTTTATAGGAGGAGGTCTTATAGGGAAGAGAATGATTTAAGAGAATGTGGTCCATCCCTCTCGTTCAATTATTCTTTCTTACAGGACTCTTTTTTTTTTTTTTTTTTGAGAGGAGAGGATCCAAACCAAAAATTGAAAGAAAGGAGAAATATGAGAGATCTATTGTCTTAATAGTTAATGTTATTAAGGGTATTTATTATCTTAACACTTCAAATATTAAATTTTTAAGTCTTTTAAAATAATTTTAAAATATATAATCCTTTAAAGCAAATAATTTTATTTCATAATCTCCAATAATAATTTTCTCTTACAAAAATGAGAGTTCCGCTTTTCTAAATTATATGGAATTAATTTTCATAATTTTATAAATTGATATAGAATTGTCTTATTTAATATTTTTTCTGTTTAAAGTGTTTTCCCTTTACGTAATTCAGGTAACCTTTTACCGTAAAAACGTATCTGTTCACCGTTGGCATTAAATTTTCCTATCAGAACAGATTATTGTATTTAATGTGACACGAAAGGCTCCTGTCTTTTGCAATATGGAAAATAAAAAATAAAAAATATAACTCAAACCAAAAGAAAAAAAAGAAAAAAAAAAAGTAAGAAGCTTTTAGCAGAGGGGAGGTTGGCAAATCCGTCACAAATTACGTGCTAAATCGAGAAACGACCTCGTTTTGACAGTACATTCATTTTAGTTGTATAAAACCGGTGGCGGGGTTGGTCTGAAACAATCTCCTTCAGGCTTCATCATTCCTCCGTGTTCGTCCTTCATCGCCACAGAGGGTTGAGGGGCTTGTTATCCCAAACCACAATGGTAAAGTTACTACCTTTTCTGCTCGATTCTTCATCTTATTTTGATTAATTATGCGCTGTGATGATATTTTGTAATGGCCCAATGGGTTTTGTAATGCCACCGATTCTTCTTACTCTGCACTTACAAGTTCATTCTAAAAAAAAATCTGTTTTTCCCCTTTTTTGTTCTAAATAAATTTGGGTGCTTGGAATTAATTTCCCCTTAATCTGTGTTTGTTTCTAAACTGCATGGTTATGTATGATTTCATGTCTATTCAATGTATTCGCATTAAAATTACGCATTATCAGCTATAGTCTTCTGTCTGAAAGCCAGTATCCTCACTCCTCGGGGGTATAAGCAACTGTGAATGGTTTTCCTTTAATCTGCATTTGCTTCGATTCTGGGGAAGAATTCTGAGTAAAATAATTCTTATTTTATGACCATGATAATGTATTAAATTATATCTCTATGTTTTATTAAACAATTCACATGTAAGTTTTGCTGCTATGCTTATTTTCCCGTCTTTTTTCTTTCCCCGTCTTCTCTGTGTTCATTTTCCTTTTTGTTCTATAAGATTGTCTTAGGAAATATTTCCTGAATTACAGATGGATCGTTATTCAATCTTTTCTTTTCATGTTTTGCCGTGTTGAAATCAGAAATCTATTGAAGCTCTTAATGATACTAATAAATCACAATCCTTAAACTCTGACGGACTTGTCTTTCATTTTCATGGATGAAACTGATATGGCTCTCCGTGAGAATACATCCCTGTGTTATTTGCTTTCATTTTGCCTTTTGTGCACATAATTTGGCGACTGAACATGCCAAAACATGATGGAAGAAAGTATTGTATTCCCTTTGTATATATATAGATCTTTTGTTTAGTGATAGACACCACAGGAAAATGTTACGTTGGGGAATTGTTCCCCATTGTTTTCTTCTGTAGAAGTTGAATTGTCTACGAAAACATTATGTAGAGCTAGCAGTTTTTTGGCATCCATGTATCTTTTCGAGAGTGGATTTTTTCAATTTCTCTTTGAAATTGATAGTGTCTATTATGTGTGGTCTTACTTGAGTGATGGATTTCAATTAAATTTGTGGGACCCATTTAAGTAATAGGTCATATACACTCTGTGCTTATCTCTTTCTAGAATTAACAATGCAAATTTCAGAGAAAAATTAAGAGGATCCAATGTCTATTTGTTCTCTAAAATTGCAATCTAAGCTAGGTAATCTTATGGAGAGCTCTACCTCTCTAGAGGTAGAGATTCTTCACCGTTATGTATCTTTGAAATTCTCACCATACTTGTTAAAAAATTAAAGAATCCAAAGGTACATATATCCAATGATAGAAGAACTCAACTTTTTAGAAGGTAGAGCTCTCCCTAGAATTACGATTACCTGTCTAAATTTGTTGTGTGCATTGTAACTTGGGTTTTGACAGACTACATCAAGGCGCGTAGCTGACAGGAAAGTCGCAAGGTTTGAGAGGAACATTACAAAGAGAGGTTCAGAATCCTCATCTAAGAAAGGATACCCTGTGGGCCCTATTGTTATTGGGTTTTTCATTTTTGTGGTCGTCGGATCCTGTATACTCTTTACCCTCCTTTACTATATATATTACATTACACTATATTCTTTTTTAGTTTCACACTCTTTGAAAAGATTGTCACGTAAATGTGTTTATTTTTGGACAAAAGTTGTGCATAATTTCCCTTTTTCCCTTGAGTTCATCTTTGGTATTCTTTAGCAATCAGTATTATTGCCATGTAATCCTTTTTTCTTCTTCTTCTTTTTTTCCCTTTTGGGTTGAAGCCATGTAATCTTGTTTGAAATTATGGTTGAGTTGGATTCTAAATTTTAGGGAAAATTTACTTATTTGTCAAAATGTAAATGAAGATGTACTTAATTTTTTCAGTATTACGGGAATACAATATTTCCCTTTTCCTGATATTTCAAGTTGAACTGATTTGCCAATATGATGATTTTTCAAATGACATAAACATATTGATAATTTAGAATCCTGCTTCTTCATGTTCGCTGCACCGCATATTTTGTTCTGAATGATA
The DNA here is from genome assembly GCA_026724425.1 of Erythrophleum ivorense. Classification (NCBI taxonomy): domain Eukaryota; kingdom Viridiplantae; phylum Streptophyta; class Magnoliopsida; order Fabales; family Fabaceae; genus Erythrophleum; species Erythrophleum ivorense. The sequence continues at coordinate 8,171,799 of JAIUCV010000003.1, forward strand.
TATAAGTTGCTAAAGTGAACCATCCTTTCTCCATAGGAACTAATAAATTCTCAGTGTCTTGTTTCGGTATATATGTTAATATAAGAACCTGATCTTTCTCTTTTCATAAGGATGTGAGACTCATTGTTTATTTGGCAGCTCTGTTTCAGATCATTAGGACTGCTACAAGTCGTGGAATGGCGTAATCATTGAGGACTTCTGACACAGGGTTGTCTTTAAAATGAATTTGTATCTGGAAGAATATCATAGTTCCCTTAAATCGCCAGTATCTTGTGAAAAAGTGTAATGAGAACAGCTATACTATTCTAATAATTCTATGTTTGAGTTCTTTCACTTTGCTAATTTCGATGTAGTTTGTTAAAATTGTAATTGAGAAGAAACATATAATATGATATTTAATTGTGAAAAAGTATATATTTGTCATATTTTAATTAAAGAATTTAATAATAAAAATATAAAGAATTTAGAATTGTATATAATTTTTTCCTTTAATTATTAATTTAATTATAAATGGGGAGAAACTTTAAAAGGTTATTGCAAACTCTTTTTCTTAGTTTAAATACACTATTTTTTCCCTTTCATTTTTTTTTCAATTCAAATATATCTTTAACACCTGATATGAATTATAGTTTGGAGTTGTAGAGCTTTAAAGGGCAATGTTTATTTTTATACCAGTTCCAATTAGAGTCGTGAAGAATGACTATATGTAGTATGGAGATTAATCCATATTAGTCTTTATTTTTGGGCAAAAAAGTATTCACATCTGATTAAACTTAGTTTTCTTCTATGATTAACAGAACAAAATTGGAATAGTAGTTTTGAATTTTTGACAAAAAATAAACTAACAACTCATTTTATATGAAAAATAGAAAAAAATAATTTTATAAATAAAAAAATGTGTATTTCTATTTTGATTTAAATTTAAAAAATAAATATTATTAAATAATAAATAATAATTACAAAAACATAATAAACATTATACACAACTTTATAAGAAAATTTCTTTTACAAAACAAACAACCAAACACCCTTTAAATTTACTTTATGAAAAGTGAAATGTTCTACCATTAGATTATTTTAAAACTCGCGTATAATAATATACTGCTAGAATTCAAATTCAAATGAGGTATTATTTTCTAAGTCTGTTAGTATGGCATGTCAACTTCAAAGCTATATTCTAGGGAATTATTGATTACGTGGCCTTATTCTTGTCCTTATGTGCACCATATTTGCAGGAAGAATTTACTTTCATGTTTGAGTTTGCCACTTCTGAAAGACATGGTGGACTGACAAAACTCAAAGATGGTGACAAGGAGCAAAGACAAGAAATTTCAACAAAGAACTTGACAATAGGATGATTTATATAAGTTTATGATGATTCCTTTGGCTTCTGTAGGTTGATTTGCTCTCATCAGATCTTCGACTAGCTTTGGTTGTCATGTTTTTTTTGCTGGAGTTCTGGCAACAATCAGAGCTTTTAGATAACTTCCTATCATAAGAATTAAAGTTCATCACAGGATATACTTGACTTTCATCATCTTCAGAGAAGCTTTCATCATGCAAAGATTCAGAGCCTGTACACTCTAATTCCTGTAGGAAAGTGCATACTTTATGAGAAACTGATAAAATATGGAAGATTAAAGAACATATTTCATAGTGCCCTCTAGTACAAGGGAAGTTTAATTTCCCAGGCACCTAGAAACCTTTCTGCAAGATGACAAAAAGATCTAAAATTTAAGCGTTATTTATGTGAATGATAATTTTTTTTTTTTCAATACAATTTCAAAATCAACACGAGAGTTTTATACCCTAGATCTTGACTTGGCATTGCAGGGTGTCAAACAGGGATTTAGATCCTTCAGTAATAAGTCATCTGGACTTCCTGGGGTTGTCAAATCCTCAGAGCTGAGTTCCTGCATAAATTGTTAAAAGGATTAAACAAAGTATACCTTCTTAAATTTGCAATACTTTATAAATTCTTAAAACCAAGGCAGTGAACAATAGTTGGGAATTGTGAAGTATGTAGACATTAAGGAAGAATTGTGTCAATGTTAGACTAATACTGAAAGACATGAAATGACTCTGAAATTATACAGACACTTCAAATTTTTTCATGAATTAATATTCGTCTCAGCGTATGATATTTATGTTACAAAGCAATGTAAGGTGTTAAATAAATGTAAAACAGTGGGAGAGTTTGACGAGAGTAATAGAATTGCCTTGGAGAAATTATGAATTTTTTCCATGATTCTAGGAGTTTGGTTGACTCCGCTGATCCAAAAATACAATATACAATCTACAATTCTCAATTCTGTTCTGAAACTGCAAACTTACCCAAGAGTTAGAAGCAGCATGTGTTGGTGTTCTTGGAGAATTGCCATGACCTTGGAGACATGATTTTGCTGAACGCTTATCAGCCTTGACCTATGCAAGCAAAAAAGCAATAAAGATTCCATTACCTTAAGCTCAAGTATCTAATAAGTAAGAGTAAATTACATAAATTTTTCTTGAATTTTGCTAATATTATATAAATGTTTTTTTTATTTCTAAAATGTACATAAATCTCTTTTAAAACAAAAAATAAATTATACAAATCTCTATGAATTTTTTTTAAATTATACAAATTTTTCTTCCATTTTCAAGAAAAATTTGTATATATTTTAAAAATAGAAGAAAAATTTATATAATTTTAAGAAAACTCAAGAGATCTGTATAATTTTAACAAAATTTAAAAAAATTTATATATTTTTTTAAAAATAGAAAAAAGTTTATGTAATTTTAACAAAATTTAAGAGAAGTCTGTATAATTTATTTAATAAGTAATGATATGTTTTTACAAGTTTATAATGAAATAGCAACAGCAATACGTTAAACTATAACTGGAGAAATTATGTGTTCATCTCAATAGTACGCAGACATAGATTTAATCCCAAAGCAAGCGAATTTTAATGTCCAATCCGTGATTAACATCGAATGCTCCCCACCTTAGAAAAAAAACAGATATTAACACAGATACAAGATATGATATGAATATGATATAGACATTGCAACATTAGTTATGAGTGTTGGACGTGTTTTGAATATATGACAAAGTTCTATTTTAGAAGTACCGGTGCTTTGTAGTCTCAAGGAAAGGATGCAAATTATACCTCTGCAAGATCCTCCGCCAGGCTTTGAAGCTGACCAGTAAGAGAGGAGACTTGCTTTTGTAGAGCTGGAATGACCTGTTTTGCCTGCTTCAGCTCAGAGCCTTGCTTCTCTAAAAGCTCTTGAAGCTGAGAATTCATGACATCAGGGAAGAGTATAGCACTCTTAAGTGACTTGATTTCTTCTCTTTGATTCAAGCACAAATCCTTCAACTTCTCCACCTACAAATTCAATCAAGAAGTGACTTTAGAAGATAATATAAATCTAATTTGTCAGTCTGAGACCTCTACTTGCTTGAAGTAACATGATTCTCAAGAGTAAACCAAAGCCCACCGTGACCAAACCAAGCTAAACCATAAAAAAAAATTGATCAAAACCAATTAAAATTGATCTAGTTTGGTTTTCAGTTTGACAACGAATTATATTTAAAAAAAAAAACCAACGGACTATGATGCATACTGTCATAAATGCATAAGGCGTTTGTTATTTTTATTAATAACCATTATATTTTAGATTAAATATTTAAAATTTCATAACTTTGGATTTACAAAAGTTTTTTAAAAACCTTTTATGTAACTTTTTTTTCCAAAAACTAAATCTTAATTAATTAGATCTAAATGTTTTTTTATTTACAAAAAATAAAGAGTAAAGTGAACAAAACTATATTAAACCAAGTTAATTGTCAATGATTTGATTTGGTTTAATCATTTAAAAGAAAATAACTCGAATATTATAGTAAGTTTTCAGTTCAATTTGAATTTGGTCTAAAAATTAACTGAATTGAATCCATGGACTAATTGGCCTTTTTTTTTTCTTAAACAGATGTAAGTATCAATTTTGCTTCGAAATCATCCCTTTTTAAAAATTAAGTATAGCTATATTTCAAAATTAAGCATGGCTATATTGTAATTAAAGGGATAAAATTAGATGCTTATTATCCGAGTAAGTTTGAATATCTAGTTCTATGTTTTTCTCTTCAACCAAATAGCGGCATGGTAATAGCAAAGTTTCTTTCGTACGTTAATTCTTCATTCAATACACAAACATAGACAAAATCAAATCCAAAACAACTCACTTCTTTATTCTTTTCCACAAGCATCAATTTCAGCTCAGCAATCTCCGTCTCCATCTCCTTGTTCATGCTCAACAGCTCCCTCTCACTCCTCAGCACCATAGCCAGCGTCCTCGTGTTCCCCTTCACCTCCGTCAGAGCCTTCACCTCCTTCGTCTTCTCCGACGAAGACGCCGATTTTCCGAACAGCTTCTTCTGCAACGCGGACAACCCTGTGGCCCTCCGCGCGTTCTTCTTCAAATCCTCGGCGATCAAATCCGACGGAATCAGCAATCCCGCCGTCCGATTCCAGCCGGACTTGGGCTTCGTCGCCGCTGATTTCTTCTCCATGAGCTTCCTCACCATTGTCGTCAAGCTCGGGTCCGTTTTATTACTCTTGCCTCTGGTTCGAGCTAGATCGGAAGGTTTGGCTTTGATGAGAGCACGAGAAGAAGAGGAACATGAGGATTTGTTGTTGAACTCAGAGGAGGAAGAAGGGTCGGAGAAGTGAGAGGAAGTCGTTGAGGAGCGTGAATCGTAGGAACTGTAGCGTGAGGAGGGCTTGATAATGGAGGCCATTGGGGATTGAGCCTCGGAGAGATTGATGTTCCAGTGAGAGAGAAAGAGTGGGAGGGATTGACTGATTGTGTTTGGAAAAGACGAAGAGGGAGATGAGGTTTTAGTCGTCCGATGAGGACACGTGTCGGACGTTGGCGCATGTCCTTTTTGCCGCTGTCCGAATTCGAATTTTTCACGTGAATGGCGCGGGCTCTTGTTTTTTGATTTCCTTTCATTTCCTTTTGAGGAAATACAAAATTGTGTTTTGATTAAAGGATTAAATTTAATTGTAATCTTTTATATTTTTATTGTTAAAATTTTAATCATAATATAATAAATATATAATTTATAATAAAAAATATAATAAATATATAATTTAATTAAAAATTATAAAATTATTAATAATATTATATATTTATTATATTTTAATTAGATAATCATATATTTATTATATTTTAAGTAAAAAATTTGATGATAAAAATTATAAAAAATTATATAAAATTTTTTTCCTTTAATAAAACATCATACTTCTCTGGTTTGAAAAAAAATTGAAAAATTAAAAACATGATATTAATATTAAAAAATAACTTTTAATATAAAAAAACTCTCAATGTCTTCTTCTCTAACTATATTTTGTATAAAATTGCAAAAAACCTATTTCATTTTATAGGTTAAATGTGTTTCCAGATTTGCGTAAAATTTTTTTTAATAATTATATAAAAATATCGAGGTGCATCAAAAGGTTAAGAGTTTGAGTTTTCAATATTATTTTTATTAATAATAAGTTAATTAAATTAATTATAAATATCAAATAAATATGTAAAAATATGTTAGAAGCAAATTCTATTTTAAAACATATATGACTTGCAGGATTCGTTTAATATACAGAATCTTTAACAATTGAAATGAAAAATAAAATTAAATTAAATATAATAGAAAAGAATAAATTATTTGGTATAAGTAAAAAATATATAAATTATATTTTATTTATTTATTTAGTTAGATGAAATAAGAATAAAATAAAAAATAAACATACTTTTACATGAAAAAATGATTTACTTCCACTAAAATCACATCACTTGTGATACAGATACATTTGATTTGAGTGAGGTGAATGACACTATCTTTTGAAGGATGGATTAAATAGTTGGCATTATATATATATATATATATATATACCCACACACACATATTAATAACAATTTATTTTTAAAAAAATATTTAAAAAATATATTTCTTGCATTAATTAAATTTTATTTTGTGAAAAAATATTTATAATAATTATTTTAATATAATAAAAATAATTATTTATTTTAAAATTTATATGTCTTATTTTGATATATATATATATATATATTTAAATATAACATATATAATATATAAAATAAATATAACATATAAATATAATTTAAGTGTGTGTGTGTGGGAGGGGGGGGGAGGATTTTTCTTTTTCCTTTTTTGGGGGGAGGGGAGATAATGCATTGTCACAAATTGTGGCCATATATTCTTTGTCAGTAATTGTTTTTTTAATTTTTAATATTTATTATAGTATATATAATTTAATAATTTTAATAGTAAATAATATTTTATTATTTTTAAAACATAATAATACATATCATTAATTATTTTTATAATAAATATTTCAATATTTTTATTTTTTATTATTCTTTTTAAAAGTAGTATTATTTATTTTTAGAATATAAAATAATTCATTAAAAATAATAATTGTTTTAAGCCTTGGAGTTTCTCTTATTAAAAAAAATAATATTATTAATATTAATTATAAGTAATATCTAAACATTATTTGATTTAAAAATATATTAATTAAAAACTTTGAAAAATTCAAAATCATCCATTTTTACTATACTATATACGTATATGTGCATGTTTGTGTGTGTAGCCAAGAGTCAAGTGATTATCAATCGAAAATGATTAGACTAATATTGACTGATTATTAGTCAATATTTAGTCCGATTAATAAATGATCGAACCAATACTAATGGAAAGTTAGTTAGTGTTTTTTTTTTAAATTTAATATTTATTATTATTTATATAATTTATATAATTTTAATTTTAAATAATATTTTATTATTTTAAAATATAATTATTATTAATTATTTTTATAATTTTTAATTTTTCTTTTTAAAAGTGTTATTACTTATTTTCAAGATCATAAACTAATTAATTAAAAATAATAAATTTCTTTTTTTAGTTTGAGGGTCCCTCTTATTAAAAAAATAAAAATATTATATACTAATTAAAAATAATATCAAAAAATTATTTGATTTAAAAACATATATAAATTACAAATTTTGAAAAAAATTCAAGATTTGCAACTTGCTACACTCGTTGCTTTAGTTTATTTGTTATTGATTCCTTTTCAATTTTCATTTCTATTGTGATACCAAATGGGGCTTTAGAGAAAGGATCAATTGACAATTACACACATCTCTTAATATCTCATCATAGAGAGTGATTTTTATTGATTAATTGTTGAATTAGTAGTAATTATCATATATATATATATATATATATAATTTTAGAAAAAATTGATCAACAATAAGTATATAATCAACAAATTAAGAGTAAATTATACTAATATCCCTTGAAGAATGTATAAATTGTATGGTCCTCCTCTTTATTTTGAAAATTTATATTTTCTTCTATTAAAATTAAAAGATGCATTACATTAACTTCCATTATAGCAAAAGATAAGTTACAATTATATATATTTCAACCAAGATACCTTTATATCTAGTATATAATATAACAACTATTAAATATATATTTGACTAATATAAAAATAGTCAATTTTTTAAATTTAAAATCGATTAAATTTATATTTTTAGTACAAAATAAATAATATTAAAGTAAAAGTTAAAAAATACTTTTTTAAATAATATAATTTTTTAAACAACTTATTCTATAGTGCTAATGCCCCTATGGCCTTTTGTGTCCAAATCCTCTTTGAACAAGAAGAATGTGCACATCATACGCAACAACAAAATGATGTTGCTTTGTCCATCACCAACCAACCGTGATCATTAATGCAACACAATTTGGATCGTTCATCGATTGCCACCTAAAACTCACTGTTTCATATTGAAGCAGTGTGTGTGTTTTAGGTTGGTTTATCTACCAATATTTCATCTGATCTCAATCTCTCCTTCTACGCAATCCTAGCTATCCATCAAAAGTCCTAAAACTTGCCATTTCCAACATCCTAAATGCACTTTTAGACATAATGTTTCATCATTTGCTTCTTCGTCCTCTGGTTTTGTTCATTAAGCACAGGAAAAAACTTAGTTTTGCTAACAAGAAATGTCAATCCAGAAGTAGGGTTCTGATGAAGCAGACAATCAACCATTTTCCCTTTTTAAGTTGTTGTTATTTTGTTTCCATTAGTACCTGAGTTAGATGTGATTTTTTTTTTCAAGTTGTGTGCCATTCATCTATTAGTTGCTACTGGCTACCATTAGCATGGGATAGCATATTACCATTCATATGATATTTGAATGCTATGGAATTAAGGTCTTTTTTTTTCTTTCCACTTGTTGATAAATGATTATATATTGCATCAAGGTATTTTCTAATCATATTTGATGGTTGCCAATAGATGAACCAAGTTTTTTTTTCTTTTTGCCTTTTGTTAGCTCGTTATTATTGCCTCTTTTTATATCTTAGAGTGATATACCCTATATGTTGAATGGCTTTTATTTTTTCTCACAAGATATATTACTTTCTTATATTGGTGAATATGAAATATAAATTATATTTGATGAATAAGAAATATATGCAAGCTGTTAAAACAAGGCAAAAACAAATATTAGGTTAAATATATGGAAGCAAGAGAGTTTTAATTCATTTTAAGGCTAGAAAGGGACTAAACATGATTAGCAAACATCAAAGAAAGCATTGGAATGAATTTAGGAATCATAGTTGATGAAATGAAGGTATAGGCTCCATTTTAAGACTTAAAGAAATAACTTGTATCTAGGCTCCTCGAATTAAAATTATGATAACTCCAAGGAGTTTAAATAAAGTTAAAAGATTTAGATTGAATGAGAAATGGGAGCCAAGATTATAAATTCCAAGAGTTACTTTATTAGTTTTGTATGAAATTATAATGGTGTCTTAAAACAAGGTAGCCTTACATAAAGGTTGTGAGAAGCTAAAGCATGTTCCAATGATTGAAATATGTCCTATTTGATGTGTCTAGACCAAGAGAATTAAGCCCCACTTAGTTACAAGTGTTTGGCTGAGAGAGGGAAGGAATAAGCAAAAGGAAGAGTTGTGTTCTTGCTTTAAGATAGCTCTTTAGCCTTTCTCATATGCATTGTTTAGATGTCTGCTTGACGTTGAGTGCTTATGTGTATGTTTGAACTAAGAGATATGTTTCTAGTCATTAGTTACATGTGATGGTACTATTATGCTTCTTGAAATATGTTTATGAATGAAATGTGGCTTGAATAGGTATAATTATGCCAAAAGTTCCTTAGTATAGGTGAGGATGAGTCAAAAGTCCGTAGGAATGGATAAGACAAAGCCAAAAGTCTCAAAAAAAAAGAAACTAAGTCAAAAGTCCCTTAAAAGTGGATGAAACAAATCCAAAAGTCCTAAAAAAATTAGGTAAGACTAGACCAACATCCTTTAGAGCCTATGTTTGATATGTATAAAGTTTATATGATAAGGAAAATGATTTATGTATATTTATTAGTAGCTTAAATGCCATGCATGCATTTCTTGACATATAATTGCATCCATTGTGTTAGTTTGAAAGAGTAAAGAGCTATTGGGATTCTTGAAATTTTACTCTTCCCCTACCTATGTTTAACCATGATTAGATGAATAAAATGGACTAAGAAATAGAGGCCAAACATCTTAAAGAGCAAAACTTTAATAATGGATTAGATATTTAAGTATTTTGATGGCATTGTAAGTCAAAACTTGTAACCGTATATTGTATATTTGATGTCGACCTTTGAGTAAGTTCAAATATATGTAAATATGATGTATGTATCCATTTTGGAGCCATATGAATGAATATGTGAGTTCTTGCCATCCTTATGCTATTATACTCATGTGTATGAATGCAAGTAGTAAGGTGAGAATGAGCTCCATGATGATGTGAACCATTTGGCATACTTCTATAGGTTGTAATTATGCTTTTAGACTTATTCAAGTGGTTGTGGAAAGATGAGAAAGGCATTTGGTGCATATTGAACCCTTTATGGACTTCAATTTTAACCATTTCTTGAGTTGAACCAAAGTCTGACTAAATGGATGAGTTTTTACATAAAATTTAGCCAACAAATAGGTTTTACCTAGAAATTTTTACAGAGCTAAAGAGTATTCAATTTGGAGATCTAGAGAATTTATTATTATTTTTCAAAATTGGCCAAATTATGCAAAATTATCAAAATTAGTGTTTATACAGTCAGTTTGTAGTTTTATGTCACTTATAGGCCAAATGACATTCAATGCTTATGAAACTTTACAGGCATAAACTAGATATCATAAGCTTTCTATAACCATCGAGAGCACCTCATTTGGAGTTCTATAGAGGGAGAAACAAATTTTTGAAATTTCAAGTCTTGTAGCTATCCGAGAACATACCTGATATAATGTTTTATTATTTTTGTGGGTTAAATCATATGCATAATTTTGATTTTTTTAGAAAAATCTAGAATACCAACCCGAGAGCAAATTCTAATTTTCTTGAAATGTGATTCCAATTTTGAGATTCTTGAGATGAATTGTGATGTTTATGATATAAATGGATATGTTATGAATGGAAATGAAATTTGTAAGTCCACATGGTCCCTAAAGCCAAGAATGATGCAAATGGGTTTTCAATTATGGAAGTTCCCTCTACATAAAGTGTGATATCCATGTCATTTTGTTGAGATGAGCCTATGCAATAGGATTTGAAGGCTAGGGAGCTAAGGTATTACATTTTTTATAATTAGGGAGTTTTTAAGAAAATAAAGAGAATTAAAGGGGTTAATTAAGATTTTCAAAAATTAAGAATAATGAGTAATAACAAACATAATATATAAAATAGTTTGAGCTAAAATGTCAATATAATAAAATAATTTTCTTATTACTTGGACTTCTTTATAATTTTCACCTTATCATCTAATCATTCTACTTTTCTACCTCAGTGCCATATATCCCAATAAGAAGGAGACACAAAAGGGTTTTTCTACCCTATTTATTACTCAATTCAAAATTATTATTACTATTTGACTAAACTTAAAATAAATAAGATTTATATTTCATCAACATTGAAGTTTTGGTTTTATAAAGCAATTAAAAAAATATACATTTTACTACTTAATAGATTTTATTTATTGATATCAAGAGATTTGTCGTAGTATTCACTATTTTTATCAAATGTAATGTATTCAATGTGTTTTTTCAATTTTTAACTCAATGATTGCATTAAATGCCTTAGAGGCATATGAAGATTTTAAATTTTTTATGTAGAAGGACAATCCAAGTGGTCATCAATGAGGACGGTGAAATACATAAATCCTCCCATAATAGTGAAAGTGATAAGTCCACAAATATCTATATAAATAAAATTCAAATTTACTTGGGCACTTACTTACCCCTTTAATTATACCTAGCTCTACTAGCAACTTTCCTTTAATACAGTACACAAGAATAAAAAACAAATAAGTCAAGGCTGTACAAAGCATCTTATTCAACCATTCTTTCCATCTCTTCTTAGAAATGTGACTTATACATTTATGTCACAACACTAAATATTTCTCCACAAGCTTATCATGTTTTGTTACCAACAACAAAATTTTTAGTTTGAATAAGTGAAAAGTCTAAATTCAATACAATGGGGCCAATAATAACTAAAGCAAGTGAATGACAGTTTTCTAACTTCTATGACAAAATGAGTATACACAATGTTTAATAAAAAAGTGGAAATCAAATTCCTTTTTGGAACATAAATAATGTTGTTTAAATAATCCAAAGCATGTATAAAACACAAATTCAAATGTAAATGGTAGCACCAAAATCCATCCACCAAGAGTTAGATGAAATATTAATAGTATTAAATTCAAAACGAACAAGAGCTAGTAGGACAAATACAACAATATGCTATTTTATGACCTAACAATTTACAAAAATTACATTACAAGGCTTTTACTAAGGTCTCAAATTGTTATCATGATTGCCACCTTTCTAATTGGCATATTTTCACATACTAGGACTTGGGCTTCTACCCATGTAAAATTCATATTTGACTTACTGCTAGATTCAAGAGTTAAGTAATTCATAATAGGAGCAGAGTTATTTGACTTTTCATGATCCTCTTATTATGAAATAATGGTAATTAATAGTGTTATATAATATCTTCAATACTTGAAATTGAAATGAGGAAAAACTCCAAAATGCACTAGATAAGAAAACTATCTCCTAAATCAAGACTAAAAGATTTAAGCTTGTAGTAATACACAAGTTTTAAGATGTGCTTTTCAAACACCAGGCACTCTATTATATTGAGTGTTTTCTAATAAGGGAGAGATAATGACCTTTTTTAACCTTGTCAAATTTCTTAAATCTTGCCCTAATAATGTTTAAGAATTCCATTGCGATTTCCTTTTTATAAATCCATTGCCTAATGGTCTTGTCAGTAAATTACTTGATGGCTTAGCAAGTACAATTTACTAGAGTTATGTCACTTTTTTATGAAAGGCTTTCTTAATGACTGATAAGTGCTAATTCTCATATATTTTATCCATAATTATTATTATTTTTAATGATTAATTTGAGCTTAAATGGATTTATTATACAATATTTGAATTTGTGGTTAATTTTGGAAAATAATACAATTTTGAATTAATTAGAAGAATATTTGGATTTAAATTGCTAAGATTTTATTCTCCAAAATTCTTTGATGATTAAATATTTGCAATCTTTAAAACACTTTTTAAATTTTGTGCAGAATTTTCTTTTGGGCAAATGAATTGAAAAATTAAATTGAATTAAATAAAAAAATGATAAAGTATTTTAGTGCATTTTTCTCCTTTGTTTATATGCAGATTATGGGCAAATAAAATCTGAATATTGAAAAGAATATATATATATATATATATATGTATATGCGTGAGATGAAGCTGCACACTTGAACTTAAAAAGAAGAACCAAGCATGAAGAATGTAGCAACGTGGAGAGCTGGGAAAAATCGAATGAATGAGCTATGGGTTGAGTAGAATAAATGAGCAAATAAGAAGCAACTCGAAGCAAGCAAGCCACGAGCTAAACGGGCTGAATGAATGAAGAAACTCACACGTAAACACAGGCTCGAGGAAGTGAAGAGGGTTCTAGAGTAAAGAAGAAACAGTAGCCGAGGAAGCTAAAAGAGAAGGAAGCTCAACGTGGCTGGAACGAGGAAAGCTCTGTATGTAGGAGGAAATAAATAAACAAACACGTGGGTGGCAGCATGTAATTCATTGAGGTGCAGAACCTGTGAGATATTAACGTGGGAAGCTATGAATTGAAGCAGGGAGAGTGTGGTTTGCAACGAAGAAAGGGAGAACAGAACGTGGAGAACAAGATTTCTGGGACGTGCAGAACGTGAGAGCAATCCAAGGAGCATTCTTTCGTGATTTATCCATGGCCAATACAAATTCCATCAACTCTTCTCCAATTAAAATCTCCATGGCAGCTTGAATTAACCATGGTGGCTAGCTGAAGTTTTGGAAACTCCCAGATGAAGATTTGAGCCCCATACTTTTCCTACAAAATTGGATAAATACTCCTTGCTATATTTTTTAAATTCTAGTATTAAATCTTTTATTAATTTGACTAGGTTTAGTTAATTGATTTAGGAATTTAATTGCTGAAAATTTATTAATTTGTTTTATAAATTGAATTTGATTTTGGAAATTTAATTATGATCATCACATGCTTATAAAAATTCCAGAATTAATGTTGTGCAATTTACTTTCAAATTCCTCTTGATCTTGGGTTAATTGATGCAATGGTTATTGGATTAATTGACTAGAATTTGTGTGCAATAAATTGTTTGAGGAATTAATTAATCTAATTGATCAATTAGTATCTTAAGTAAATTGTACATGTAATTCTATTAATCAATTGAATTTGATTAAAGTGTGTTCTTGTTCTTAATTCAATTAATTAGTTATTCAAGGTTTCTTGTGGTTGCAAATTCCTTGTATAATTAATAAATTGAACCTTGGATGGTTATTCAAGAATCTTTATAGGGAATACACTAAAGAGCAAGGAATTAATTCCAAATTTGGTAAATTAAATCAAGGGCAAGGATATTTGAATTCTAGGGAGTCCAATGTAAAGCTAGCTACCATATTCTCTTAATTGTTCATCTCATTTAGTTTTAAATTCTTTTGATTTTTGTCAATTAAATTTAGTTCAATTAAATTCTAGTACTTCAACCCCAAAATAAGTTTCAGTAGCAATACTTAGAATAACCTTTCCATAAACAAATTAAGGCATAAACTCTAAAGGAGATGACCTAGGATTGCACCATTAACTATAAAAATTTATTTCGCTTCCTAGTTTTATTTGAGATTGCACGACACAATCGTCAATGACTGTGGAATTACATTAATTCTTAGGGCTAAGACTAATTGTGCAATTTACAGATAAATATTTATGGGCTTTTTCGAATGTCCTAATTTGTCCCATTAAGAGTTTTCACATATGATAATTACATTAACATAAAAATTAGAATGAAAATAACATAAGAAAGGATGAGTTATGCATGTAACATAATCATAAATAAGAGTTTCTTTCAAGATCTAGTTAATCCAATTATAGATACAAAATTATTGTTTATCACAATTCCATCTAAAGGTCTCTGATCACATAAACCAATAAAACCTAGTTGCATATTAATAGGCCCACAAAAAGGAATGTATTTAATATCTCTGCTTTGATACATACAAGAAACATTACGAAATCAATAAAATGTATCAAAAAAACAACAAACTACACCAACAATGCTACATCGATAGGGCATATGCATTATCCATGTAATTTACCTAACAATTTTCATATAAAAAAATCAATAGAGGTAGTTTAACATATATACATATTAGCCAGAACAAATATTTTAATAAAATCCACCAAAACATTCTTATGATTGGTCCTACGATAGGTAAGCACATAATTATAAAGTGTCAAACATATATACTCATAATTTCCATAATCAAATTTCCAGAATTCCACATCAAAAATGGGTTCAAAATTAATTTCAACATAATATAGAAGTACATAAATCATCTAATAAATATTTGGCATATCAAAATATCTCACCTTCAAGAGTACACAATATATATTGTACAAAAATACATGTAAAGTATGCAAAAAAAAATTCTCAACCAAAAATTTGGAGAGCACATACTCAAAATTAGTATGAAATAATATAAAAATTAAGAAACTCAATATTTTTGGTAATTCAAAAAGTAAGAAAAAGTGACCATTAATTAGCGTGTGGAAAAAATGAGGCTTAGTGCACAAAGTTAGGCCTTCTTGCTCTAGTTGTTGTATGTGGGTGATGGCTTGAAGCTTCAAGAATGGTGTATTTCTGCCCTTGGAGTCCCTATTGAGATTTAAACCTCACTTTTTAATATGACTTTGATCCTCCAAAACACATTAGAAGCTTTAACAACAAAGATGCAAGCAATTGAAGTTAAGAAAACTCAATTTGGTGAGGTAAATTGAAAAATCTCAAATCATGTCTTAAGAGAAATTTTTTCAATTTTTCATAAATCCTTCAATACATTTCCAATTAAAATGCTCTGATAGTTTAGGCAAAAAAAAAAGGGTCAAACAGTGTATAAACTCTTGAATAGCAATTCTTATGCAAGAAATCAAATTAAAACATTACAATTTGCATTACAAAGGAAGAGAGTTCAATGCTTTGTATGAAAAATTTTCTCCTTCTTGCAGATCGATTCATAACACATGTAGTACATCATATTGAAGTTTGTACCAAATGGAACAATACTATTAATCTCTGACACACAATCAGTAAATGATGAGGGTTGGCTTAACAGTTCTAGAACCATCAATGATTGGGGAACCCCTCTAAACTTACATTTTGTGCAATTAAAAAGTATAATTTTATTTAGAATAATAAAAAACTTTTAGCTTTGATACTAATTGAAGAACATTTATTAGGGAGATAACAAGATAAGATTTGAAATTTTACTTAAAAATATTTTCTACTATAAAAAGTGGGTTGTTTACAAATCTTTCTCCTAATCATACTCTTACATATACTTAACGATAGCAATTGTTTATTCTCTATTACCTTTAAAAAATTATGGAGTTTAGAGGGGGAAAAAAGAAAACCTGATGTACTTATTGGCTATCCTCATTATAAAAGAGATCCATTTTACTTTTGGATTACATTTATATGCATTTCTTTATATCGTTGTTATCAAGTTTTTTTTTTGGTGAAATATGGAGGCCCAAAGGCCTACAAAAAGGGCTCAATTGAAACTACATAGGGCATAAAAAACCCTATCATATCAATGGTCAACCAAGGCAACATATTACTTGATGGGTTTTTGTACATGACTAGACCAAAACCATGAGTGAAGCCTTAATTAGCGAGATGATCAACATACATATTAGCTTACCTTTATCTATGTTGAATTTTGACTTGCTAATTATCGCATAACATAAGCTTTAGAGTCTTGATTGAGATCCATATTATGATTACCAAAGGTGGTAAGACCTTTCACAAGGAGTTTGGAATCACTTTCAAGAATAATCTTTCTAAATCCCTAGGATTAGGTCAATTTAAAACCTTCAAGTTCTTTTTAACATTCAGCTTTAAGAATAGAAACTCATTAAATTTTTAGAGAAACCATGGATCCACCTCTCATCTTTACCCTTAATCAAATTGCCATAGGCAACTTTACCTAGACTTCCTTTAATAAGCCTATCAATATTGATTTTAACCTAGCCAATTTCAAGCTTTTGCCAATTAACAAGAGTCTTATGCTTCACTTTATCCCTTAATTATTGCTAGATATTAGTTGTAGGCTAAGAAAGTTCTTCTAAGAATTTCTTTAATTGAGGCACTGGATAGAGAGGTCTAAAGAACCCTTACTAAAAAAGGCATTTATTTTGTTGACCCCATAACTTTCAAACTCTAATTGCCCAAATTGTTCTCCATTGTATAAAAGTATCAATTCCCAACTCTTAGGTAAGTTTATAGTAATCTATTGTCTAAGATTAATAATAAAGAAATCCCCTAAGCAAGTCGGTCTAGCCAACTTAGTCCATAACCTAGCATTGTAAGGACAATTGTAACATTTGGTCCCTCCGTAAACATGAGAAATGCGATATTCGGTTTCTCCATAAACGTCAGAAATGGGTCAAATATAAAAAGAAGTCTTGGAAATAGAAGGAAATAGGGTCAATTAAAATTAGAATAAAGTTTTAAATAATAAAAAATGAGGATTTGAGCTTTGAGTTGTCCAGAAACTAGGGCCAGAGTGATTCGAAAAATTTACCGAAAGGCCAGCAGCGTTTTTGTAAATATGAGTACTTTTTGAAAAACTTACAGGAGGGCTTTTTAAATGAAAGTTTTGAGTTCCCTAGGGTTTTCAAAGGCTCTAAAAACCATGAGAACTCTCGAGACAGTTGAAACCCTTTCGGTAAGTGATTTTGGCCGTTAGTTGACCAAAAATTTGACCGAATAGTTCAGAATGATTTTAAATCCAAATTAAGTGATTACAAGGGTATTTTATAAATTAGAAAATCTAAATTTTATGATAAAAAAGACGATTCTAAAAAAGGAGCTAAAACGAGCCTAAATGGAGGAACGTAAGTGGAGGGACATAATCGGTATTTTAAAAATTATTATAAAAATCATCCTACACCTTTTTAAATGACTAGGCAGCTTCTCCACCCTTCCAAGAACGTCTCTTGGGCTCAGAAACAGACCAAAAATGGTGTGAAAATTGGGAGAAGAGAGAGAAAGAAAACTAAGGCAAAAAGGTATAAAAATATATGAAATTTTGCAATAAATTAGTTATAAAATTATCTCCTCTCTTCATTCTCCTTCTCTTGATGGTTTTAGATTCTTAAAAAGAGAAATTTGGTGGCTGACCTCATGAGAAAAAGTGGAGGTTTTGAGCAACCAAATAGAGCAAGAGAATCACATTTAGCAAGTTTTCAAATAAGGTATGATATGCAATAGAAAAACTTACTTTTCTTTGAATTCCAATGGCTTTCATATTAGGTCTAGAGAGAGAAACTAGAGAGGGGAAGGAATTCAAGCCAAAACAAGGTAGAGACAAGAATATTCAAGCATGAGAAACAAGAATATGCAAAGAAAACAAAGAAAGAACAATGAATTTATAAGACAGAAAAACTAGGGGTTTGTGAACATAACCAAAAATCTGATTTTATTTAAAAGTTCCCAAGCCTATGTGAATGTTTGTATGAGTTCCTAAGACCCCTAGAGAGCTTCCTAAATGCACCTCCCATCCAAGAAAGCAAAGAAACTCTATGGACTCCTTAAGGAAGCCTTGCCTCAGCCTAGGACAGAAGTAATACTTAGGGAGTGTTTTAGTTGCTTCCAAGCTTAGATTTGTATCATATATAATGGGAGAGTATGAGAGGAAGCCTTAAAAAAAATTTAGAAGTTATAGATAGTAAGATGGAGGTGTAGGCTCCATAATATAGCATAATGAAGTAACTCCTAGCTAGGCTCCTTAAAATAATTGTGTAATGACTTCAAGAGGCTTAAAAGGAGTCAAGAATCATATTTGAAAGGAAAGAATAGAGCCTAAAATTTATTTGAGGGGTGTTGCTTTATTAGGTGCAATTATGGACCATAGTGGAGCCTATATAGCAATCTAGTGTTTCACTAAGTTATGTAACTTTAGAATATGTTTCATGACCCTAATTGGCTCTCATAAATTGTATCCAGGCCAAGAGAAACCATCTCCACCAATTTGTGAATGTATGGCCAAAAGAGGAGACTTGAATCCAAAGGAAAAAGTGTGTGATTATATACAAGGTAGCTCTCTCCACCTTCTTTCATGCATGGATGTGTGTTTAGCTTGTTTTAGAATGTGTGTATGTGTGTTTTCAAGCTATGAGAAGTATGCTAGTATGCCTTTATGTGCCATGATCCTTGATGCCATGTTATGCTTTCAAATGAATACATGATGTTTGTTTGAGTTTGTTTGAGTGTGAAAAGGCCAAGAATTCTTCACCATGGTGAGGATGAGCCAAGAATCCTTGAGCTTGGTTAAGACAAAGTAAAGAGTCTCCTAAAAGTAAAGTGGGCTCCCAAAAGTATGGTTGAGTTCAAAGCTTTTAAAGAATGGGTGAAGCAAGTCCAAAATCCATGAGAAGAAGTATGAGGCCAATCCAAACACTTAGTGAGCTCTTGAATATCTTGCATGATTAGTTTATATGCTAAGCTTACTTTTTAAATGTCTATGATTTTCATTTTCTTCATGCATGCATTTGTAAAGCTTGCTTTGCATATATTATGTATGATTGAATGAGAGATGAGCTATTGGGATTCTTGAAATCTCAGCCCCTCCTCTCTAATGATCTAACATGCTAGGCGGACCAAGTGGCTATGGTGATGGGAGTCAACAACAATGAAAGAGAAAGATTGATAACCATATGCCTAGTTTTATTCTTTTTGAATCCATAATGATGCTTCACAATTATATGATATTGTAAATAGTCTATGACCCATGAGACATGTATAAATATGATATTATGTGATACTTAAATGTATGGATATGATCTATGAGCTCTAGCATATATTTTGAGTATGTAATGTCCAAGTGTGCAATTTGAGAGTTTGATGGAAGTGTGCATAAGTGTGGGTTGAATGGCTAAAATGAGATGCATGAGGTTTGAGACTATTTGGGCAACTCAAAAGGTGCCAAGACCAAGGGAAATTCCATTTGGCAACTTTGGTACTCTATATGGAGCCAAAATTGACCATAATGAAACCCTATGTCATTTTTTAGCCAAATGAGTTAGTCTTGATCTAAGATTTGGCATGCAATTAGGTCTCATTAAAATATTTTTGGAAAGCTAAAGATCATAATTTTTGGAGATCTACAGAATATTTGATGATTTTTCAAAGTTGAAAATTTTCATGGTTTCTAGTTTGCTGCACTATTTATTTGGTCTGAAATTGTATTTTGTCACATAAGGCTCAAACGATATCTAATTGCCATGAAATTTTATATAGAGAAACTAGACAATCACAGTGACTTGTGCCAACTAGAAGCACCTCATTTGGAGGTCTAAAGAGGGAGATATAAATTTTTGAAGTTTCTGTCCAGTATTAGTAATTTTACCCGACAAGAAGTACTATTCCATTGAATTATGAGGTCTGGGCTTAATGAACTGGTATGGAGATATTTTTTCTCTCTAGTTAACATCTACAAGTTTTCATATTGGTATTATTTTCATAGATTAAATTTTTATGAAATTAATTGGATATTTTCAAAAAATTTTGCAGAATTCTGTGACAGTTCTAGAATTTAGTCTAACCTTTTGACTATTTTAGATGTCAAACGCCCTTTATGATGAATATTATGGCCTGGGCATATTTTTAGTGTGAAGTAGATATCCATAGATTCTCAGAATGACCAAGATTACATGATTTTGATTTTTTTAAATTTAGTTATGATTTTACAAATTTTGACCAAAAAAGAGGCCAAATATGGTCGAGAATGAACCTCTATATTCCATGCTCCATTTTGGTTTCCATGAGTTGTGGACATGATTTCGTGATGCAAATGAGTTTTTTTATGTAATTAAATATGAGAATGTATAATATGAGTTCACACGGTCCACATGACATCAAACGAAATTTTTATACACGACGCAACGCAATAAATTGAATTATTTGAATTCCTTTTCTTGCTCCTTCATGGAAATTATAAATGTGAGACATGTAAATATTGTGATATGAGCTAGAAATATATGGTGTTACAACAATCATGGATAACATGAATAATATCCTCATAAAGATATTAGTAAATGTGGCAATATGGACTATCCCAATCCATTTACTACAATGAGCTTTTGTCAAGAGCTTTTCATGATGATTTGCCAAATAAAGACTTTAATTCTTTTAGGGACCCTTAGCTTCCAAACCTTTAGCCAGAGATTATATTTTCTAACTTGTATAATCAAAACGTGTCTAGTAAACACTTTTGATAAAGAACTCATTGTTGCTTTCTTTCCCTCATTTAATCTAATCTAATCCTTTCTAACTACACGAGATGACTTTAGAGTAAAGCCATTCAATGTTATATTACTTAAGG
Source organism: Erythrophleum ivorense (assembly GCA_026724425.1). Classification (NCBI taxonomy): domain Eukaryota; kingdom Viridiplantae; phylum Streptophyta; class Magnoliopsida; order Fabales; family Fabaceae; genus Erythrophleum; species Erythrophleum ivorense. The sequence continues at coordinate 8,192,889 of JAIUCV010000003.1, forward strand.
AGGGTGAGAGAGCTTCCCCATTTCAAGAACCCTCCTCTCTGACAAATTTGTAGACTTTCTTATTAATGAGATCATTAAAAATAGCCCTAATATGTCCATATACAAAGGCTTATCCCAAGCTCATTAGACATCATTATAAAAGGAAACTTGCCCGCTATTCCTAATGGCCCACTTCTAATTCTTAATTAAAGCCTTTAAGAGTCTCCCTACTTTTCAAAGGATAGAGTCTTGACCCTTGACTATTATGCATCTTTACTAGTCACAATTTCTACCATATTTTCCTTTCATAACCATAGAACAAAGGTTATCTAGCTTAGTTTTCAACTTCTACCCAATTTTCATAAGGAAAGCATCAGTCATAGTGACCAATTTGCTATTACCTATACCATTAAAACATTTCAACTAGCACATTGAAGTCTAATTTAATAAATAGGATTTTCTTGAATTTTCTAAATGTCCCTAAATAAAATTTCTTTGAATTTTCTCAATTTGAAGACAAATACCTCAAGGAATTCTTGTGGACTACTTTACATAAGTGGAAAAGGAAGATATGACAAACTTGGCTAATGTCAATCAACTAGTCATTGAAGGTCACCTAATGTTCCATCTAACTAAACATTATCTAACTTTATTAAGCAAATAGTTGAAAGTTCTTTTACTATGTTTTTTATATATAAAAGGCATACTTAGATTTTTCCCAAGATTATTATTTTTTGAAAAGCTAGTTGTCAACAAGATTTCCTTTTTGATGTCTTCACAAACATTTCTAAAGAAAAATATTTTGGTCTTTTATTTATTGACTTTTTGATCTAAAGCCTTGCAAAAGAAATGAGGCATTCCTTGATGCACTCAACTTGGTCAATAAATGTCACACCCTAAAACGGAGGGGGGTGATCGGCACGGAAGGTAAGCAATGCCCAAGCCCGTAAGCTTAACTAATAACATTTCAGATATAAAGATATTCATAATTGTCGCAAAAATTTTGGCAAAGTTTTTTCTTAAATTTGGATATTTCCAAATTTTTACAACAGCTATAATTCCAACAAAACAGTAAGGGGAAGCTCCAAGCTCTCCCCTAGAATTAACATACTATAGAAACAAAAGAATTACCAGGGAAGGGGGAATCCTACTCGTTTAAGCAAAGTTGAATTCAATATATACTACAATTAACCAAACAAAACTATCACAACAAAATTTCCTCTCTATCAAGATTTGAAGACAAGGCTCACCAATACAATGCTTTTATCTACTCAGATGAAGGAAGCAAGTCAGATCTAATAGCACTATATGAAAAATTAAAATTTAAAAGAATGAGTTGTACTCAGTGAGTAGGTAAATAATTACAATAATTAAAAACAGTTAGGTTGACCAGGCAAAGTTGTTTAATACTAAAACTCATACAAGGGGTCATTTACAAAAGTTAATTCTCAGCATAAAGGTCCTTCAAATTCCGAAGTTGACCATTGTTAGTGGCGGCTTCGCCTCGTTGGCAACTCCTTACCCCCTAGGGGTGGCTACACCTAACGGGTAGCTCCTTTTCCACAACTAGTACACGTTATAGTTAAGCCTCTGGGGTGGTTTTACCTTGTTGGCAGCTCCTTATCCTTTTTATGTGTGGTTACACCTAACGTGTAGCTCCTTCTCCAATCAAATCTTACACTGAACACTAGGTAGTGTACCAAGGGCTAGTAACCTACACACGATAAGGCTAAAATAATATAAACAATACTCATTTGTCACTGCAACTGAACAGGAGATCATGAATACATAGAACGTAAAACCCAAGGGCAAGTAGGAGAATACCATTCAATAAAATAAATAGAACATTATAGTTTAAGGGGAAAAGAAAAGAAAGAGAGTAAAAGAAGAGAGAAAAAAAAAGAAGAAAAAGAAAAGAAAAGAACTAATTGGATAATTAAATATCAACATAAATGATCATATGCATAATTAATTTAGTGCCTACTATTTTATTCGAATAAGTTAAGATGGCGCTAAAAAAAAGAACGAACGCCTTTAAGGAATGATCAAAAGAGTCACACATGTATATATATATATGTATATAAATTATTATTAAGGAGTATTGTTACAAAAATATGTATATATATATATATATATACTTTTCTTAGAAGAACATAGAGAATTCAAGCCATCTAATTCATAACACAATCCAGATCTTGTCAACGATCGGTCAATAACCATGTTTGATAAATTCCCATAACACATCTCACTTCTTAATTTGTTGATCAAGAATAATTAGATTTTCACATGGAATTTCCTCCATATAAGGAAGGGTATAGGACAAGGTCAAACAAAAACATAGCATTTACCTCCCACAGATCCTAAATTACACCTCTATTCCACTGCACCAGATAGACTTCGAACCATCCATTGCATATGTGTACGTATATATAGTAATAGGAAAGGCACATAAATTATTGCAATCATTATCTATTCACAGTGATATCAAGAGCTAACAAGTATTTTCTCCTTCTCAAAATTTAACTCCTTCGCAGTCATCAATGTCCACATAGCTTCCTACTAGCACTAAACTTGCCAAATCATTATGTAGACTCAAAACAACAATTCTGAGCATCTATCTAATTCAATAATAACTCCCTAACCAATTTCTTCCATTCTATAATTCACCCACTGCTCACAAAATTATATTTTAACTTAGCCCTTCTATAACATTTCAAATTCATAATTTGAGTTTCAAAATCATTCTTAGGGAATAGAAATTGAATATTTATGCGTGATTAACATACTTAGGGAGCCTCATTCCAAAATCCCCAATTTTCCTTCTATTTCGACTAACCCAGCAAAACAAGAACTCCAACTCCTTTTATCACCCCACCAAGCTAGCATATGTTGAAAAATGGAAGGGAAGCAACGGACCTAGCAATTGGAACAAAAAAGGAACAGGAATGGGAGCTTACTGTGGATTGCAGCATTCCAAATTGCTCGCAAATCTAAACCCACAAACTAGCAGCAAGGGAGCTTGAGGAGACCAACGCAGTGTCGTAGAAGCTTCGCCTGAGAGGAAAGATATGGCAGCTAGTCGAAGAGGAAAGAACGCGAGCTTCGAATAGGAAAGGGAGGATGAATGCGAGGAGGAGGAGCAGCAAATCAGAAAAAGAAGCTGAGGGAGGAAGAATAATAAAGAAAAGAAGGAAAGAAGAAAAGGAAAATAAATCAAATAATAAAGTAATAAAATAAAAAAATAAACCCTCTCCCTTTTTTTTTTCTTTTTTTTTTGGACTGTTACAATAAAAGCATTACTAAAAAGAAGGATGCATCTATAAACAACAAATGAGAGATAAGAGGGCTAGCTTTATCAGCTTTCATGGGCTTTCATCTTTTAGATTGAACAACTCCTTTAATAATGTGGGTCAATTTTTCTATACATAACACACTAATGTAGGGAGAATGAGGATCCCTTTGACGTAACCCTTTAAAAGGCTTAAAAGTTTTCGTCCTCTTTCCATTTCATAAGATATTGAAACTCATGGAGCAAACACAATTTATGATTAAGTCAGTGATGTTGGAAGGTAAATTGAGCTCACTCAAAACTTGCTTAATGAAACCCTTGATTAGTCTATTATAAACTTTTTCAAGATCAATTTTGATGGCCATAAAACTATTTTTTGCCTCTCATCCTTTTCATAGAATGCAATATTTCCTAAGCAATAACAATGTTGTCCTATAAGGACCTTCCTAGCATAAAACCAGCTTGAAAAGAAGATAACCAATCATTTAGATAATTCTTTAATCTATTGACCAATGATTTTAGAAATGCATTTGTAGATAACATTACAAAGCAAGATTAGGCAGAATTGATTGAGAAATTCGGATTTCTCAATTTTAGAAAAAGAACAATGAGAGTATGGTTAATATCATACAACTAGAAAGCACCATTAAAAGCATTCTTAATGACATCATAAAAATTGTTCTTAATTACATGCCTATTTCTTTGGAAAAAGATAGTTGAAAGACCATCTACACTCAAGGTTTTCACACCCTTCATAGAAAAGATATCAATCCTAACTTATTCAACAGTAATATTAGCTCTTAAAGCAGCTATAAAATAGGAATTAGCAATATTGAATTGAAAAGCCATCTAAAAGTTCTTTCTAGTAAGGTTCTTCTCTTTAAACAAATCTTGAAAGTAATGCATAGCTATGGATTTAATTCTATCAATATCAACAACTCTTTGTATGGTAAAATCGAGTGTTTTTGTCTCCCTAAGAAAGCCATTACCCTCTAGACTTTTAGTACCATAATAACTCCTTTCGATGAAGAATTTCAACCAATTCCTTTTAAATAGTTCTTTTTAAATTCATAAAGAGATTATTGTACCTTGTAATGGAATGTTGTATCCCATCAAGGTGAGACATGATCCATTGTTTCTTCCTGCCTATATGACCAAAACTATCCTTGTTCACATTTTGATTTTATGCCGAAAGCTGGTTAAGTTCTAACACTAGTTACCATTATAAATATAACACTCCTCAACAAAGTTGTCAAAGCTAGAATGAGTCATCCAAGCCAATTCAAATCTAAAAGGCCTCTCACCGTAATAATTGAAAACCGGATCAATCATTAAAAGAAGAGGGTGATGATTAGGGTAAACCCAAGGAAGGACTTTTATCCATACTTCATTAAATTCAATTCTCCTAAGAGAATTACAAAGAAATCTATCCAATTTCTAAAAAATTCTATCATATCCATCAAGCTTTAGTCCTCTTGAAGTGAAGCAAGGACCTTAACAGGCACATCCATAAGGTGACAGCCCAAACTCCAATTGAGAAATGGATTTTGTTTATTTTGAGTAAAAGGAGCCCTTCCTTTCTTTAGAAAATCAACGATTTCATTAACATCTCTAATAAGTACCCAAGGACCAGAGATATTAACATTAAGCTTTTTAGAGAATCCCACATCTCTAGTTTTAAGTCATAATAGGGGCTAGTATACACAAGGATAATAAACCAACTCTTCAAATTATCGTTAATAGAAATATAAAGGAACCGATTATGCTTATTCAATATTTGCATGACACCAAAATCCCTTGTCCAAGCTAACAAGATCCCATTAGCAAAATCCTGGCCTTTGATGCAAACGAAAGAACCAAAACTAACACATTCAAAAAGAGAACCTACTATCACTAGATTACATTTAGTCTTTAATAATGTAATGCAACAAGTTCTATTCAAATAAATATAATTTTTAAAAGCTCTAGAAAAAAATCATTTTCAACATTTATGTAGTTCCATACCATTATTTTTCTATTCATAATATATATATATATATATACACACACTTGATGGGAGATTCCCATACACTCATTATTCTCATTGTTCTCTATCATCATTTGTTCATCTTGAATGGGGTTGGGCACAAAAGAGTCCAATAGAGTCTAATTGTTTTCTTTAATTAAGTCAAGGGGCTTTAGAGGGAAAAGAGATGTTACCTTTACAAAATCCACAGCCCTTTTACTTCAGCACTGGATTCTACCATAAGGAGGTTCCATTTATTAAATAGGTTGTCTCTTTGAAAGTTTTTTATTGGTGGCCCAAAATAATCCATCATTAAGGTATGAATTATTTGGTTAAAATAAGGCACTTAGGCCCCCAATATCACGCTTATCATTATTGGATTTAGACATATTAATTAATATTTTGAAAATTGGATCAATCATTGAAAGTTTTTTAATATAAAAAATAAATATTGATAAATTTTAAATATTTTATTACAAATTTAACATTTTTTTTAAAAATGTTTGAGAAATTATTTTTTTAATTAAAAAATTACATATAATTAAAAATTAAGAGTATTTAATATTGAACGTTTAGAATTCTTAAATTATATTAATATTTCACTTATTATTAAAAAATTAAAAAATAAAAATTTTTCCTCAAACACTTTGATATTTTGAAAAAAATATTACTAAGAGATGAGGCATAATAGAGAATAAACAAAAAAAATCAAATATACATAATTTATTTCTCTTATATTTTTTTTATATTTTTATATTTTAATCCTATTTATTCTATCATTTTTTATTTTTTATTTATTAAATTTATTTAAAATAAATTATTATATTATATTAAAAAATATATAAAAAAATTATTGACTTATTTAAATCATTTTTTGACCAATCTAATTTAACTAGATCAACTAATTTTTAGATCAATTTGTCTAATTTTAAACTAATTTTTTGATTAATTGATCTTTTAAGTTAATATAATTAGACTAAGAACTGATTTTCAGTCGAATTGATTGATGCCATCCAATTTTTATAACCTTGATATTAATAATGGGCCCAATTTCCCTCAACAATTCCATACTCGCATGACTTGTTAATTTTTGTGTATTGCTTTCCTCAGCCACATCAAAACATAACACCCTTTTTGAAGTTTCATTGGTGGTTCCTTCCTCCACGTCACGCGTCGCGTCCTGCAAAAAGCATTGGTCATTCTTATCCTGACAGCTTTCATGCTCGGCCAGTACCTTAAAGCATGGGGTATGCGCGTGTGGATCCTCTACCCAGACTCTCTCTGGGTATGCCATACCCAGAGGAATCCTGACCGTGAGATCAATAGAACGAAGGAATTGCTGCCACGTCAATTAAAACCTAATATGCATCTCATCTGTCCTTTCACAGCAATCACAACCGTCCCTTTCCAGGTACCACATTCAACAAATATAAAACCACCCCTTGTACCCTGCGTTCGGCCATCGTTGTCCCAAGCCATTCTCCTTGCTCCTCTTCGCCTGCACTGCTCGAAGCTGATTAGCATTGATCTAAGTAGCAGTGGGTTTTCATTTATTTCCTTGCCTCTGTACCATTTTCAGATTTGGTGGGTTTGCATTCATTCATTTCCTCTGCAATTTGGTGGGTTTTGCGTTCATTCATTTTAGATTCTCAAGCGGGCTTTTACTTCAGCTGTACAAACGCTTAACGTTGCATGTGCTTTATCTAGCTACCAAGTGACAATATACGAGGTAAAAGGTTTCATCAACAAGAGGCAAAAAATAAAAAATAAAAAGCTCTACCACAAATACGTTAATGGCCGTAGATATCTCCTTTAAATCACCCACCAACTGCAACAAAAACCCAATTCGAAGTGAGGTGCAAAATGGCATCAACATAAAAAAACATTCGAATATGCTACGTAGAAAGATTTTGCGACAAAGAAATACCAAACACCATGAATCTTACCTTTCGAATCAAGCTTCTGACGTCTTCTTGTTGCTGCAGTTTCAGTTTCGCGCGCAATGGAACAGGAGGCACTCCATTTGTCGAGGCTAACGACGTGCAGTGGGGTGGGGAGTTCGTGATGGATGAAACATGAGTTTAGGGGTATTACATTTGTTAAATGCTGAGATTTTGTGCTTGAAAAGGGACGGCTGCAGTTGCTCTGAATGGATGGATGAGATGCGTTTAGGTTTAATTGACGTGGCAAAAATTACTTCATTCGATTGATCCAACGGCTGAAATTCCTCTGGGTATGGAATGCCCAGAGACGGTATGGGTAGAAGATCCACACCCTGGGGTATGCCCAACGTTGTTCATCCTTGTTCTTGTTCCTGTATACCTGGCCTGGGCCCCACTACCATTAATTACCACATCAGCAACCTTTCCCTTCGTACCAAAACGAATCTTCTCAGTTGAAAATTTTAAATTGTTCCAAACGATTTAAACGGATTACATTTTATTATTTTTTTAATTTTTAATATTTTTAAATAAAATAATATATAAAATAAAATTAAGTTTTAATTCTAAATTAAAAAAATAAAATAAAATGTGAAACTTTAAATTTGAACGGTGTAAATCCAGATGGACGCACTTGTCTCTCGAACCTCGTTTTGACTTTTTACCTCTGAACCAGCATCCATGGGCCAAATTTATCTGCAGAATGATCCCTCTTCAAAGCCTTCGGTTGTCCCTCCTCAGCGTTGTTCCTAATAGTTTAATCTTCTTGTATTCCATCATTATTTCTTCTGGCTTCCTTATCAGGACACTTCTCGCTAAGGTGCCCATACCTTCTTCAGACAAAACAAATCTGATGAATGCTTTCATACTCAATAAAAAATTTGCTACCATTAGTTTTGAATTTAGATAACAGAGGTTTCTTAGGTCCAACTCTATGCAAAATCTTGAATATTTTCTCCTTGCCTGCAGAGTAGCTTTAGTATCAATCTTGATAGTTCTTCCAATATGATTACCAAAACTTTTTAAAAACTTATCATCAAAGAATTTAATAGGAAGATCCAGAAATCTTAGCCCAAACAGCTAGAGTCAAGAGTAGCAGTAGAAGGATCAAAACTGGGTACCATTGCCTAACTATAAGATAATGATCAAACATTAACCATGAGCCTTCAACCAAAGCATATTCATAGTCCTCCTCATTAGAGAATTTGATCAAATAAAAATCACATTTCAAGCCAATAATAGAGATAATTCCCATTTTCGCCCATATCTGATACAGCTTCTTCTCCAAAATTTTGAATCCAATGATTCTGCCAAGCAACTTGATGATGAGAGATTTTAAAAAAGGTTTCTGCATACATGCTTTTTCTTTCTCAGAGACCTTTATTCATCCTCGTTTCTTTCAGGGTCATCTTCAAAGGAGAAGCCTTCTTCTCCATCAGCAATATTTACTTCTCCGGAACTTAGAGAGCCTTTCTTTAGCAGACTCTCTTTCCTTCAAGTCCTCATCAATTTCTGCACCCATTTCCTCATCAGAGTCTTCTTCCTGTACACCTAATAGTGAAGCTTTATAAGACTTACGGGTTGCTAAAGTTCTTTCAGGTTCTTCACCATTGATTTCTTCTAGATCTTTGTAGCTTGCGAGGGATCAAGATGCATCTTCAAACCTTCTCTTTTTTTTTATTTTTTTTCGTGTTGTAAATTAGCAGATCTAACTCCTTTTTGGATGGCTATCCATCACCACCCCGAGCACTCCTTCCATGAGAGAGAAACGAACCACACACTCAAAGCTTGAATACGCACCGTCAATGAGACAAAGGGACTTCGATGCCTTGACCCCGAATTCGCCGTTTTCAGCTCGCCGTCTCGGACTCACGGTACCAGGAATAGCTCGTCGGGGCAGGGTCGTGGAGGTTGGTGAACGTCTGTCAAGGGCTGAACGTTGCTCTTCAACTGCTTCGGTCTATCAAGTATTTTTTTAATAAAATTATAAAATGTGTAAATTTTATTTTTAAAAAATCTAAAACTGTGATATTAAATTATAACAAGTGTCTATTAATTTGTAAAAAATATATACTTATATTATTATTATTATTATTAAAAAATAATATATTTATTATATTTTAACTAAAAAATTATATGTAATTTTTTTTAATAATTCAAACTAAGGTATCTTCTCCTTTTTCAATATTGTTTGCAAGTCCTTCTTTCCTCCTATCAGAAATCTGCATAGACAATCAGTAAATTGACCAGTTGATCATGCAGCATCGGAAATCAGGTAACAAGACTTTTGATGAATTGCCAAACAAGAATTGTACACCACAATATTATCTTCGAATCTTGTCTTTGCCACTTATTTACATCAGAAAAAGTTTGATTTGATAGATCATCACCTTTTCAAGGAGTTACGACTCAGCTGTCTATTTAAAGCTTTGAAGAAATTGTCTTTAGCATGCATTGTTCGAAGTGGTCCAACATTCCGTGCCACAATGTGTAAGAAAAAACACAGGTAATGCATTATGTCTGAAGAAACTGTTTTTATGGTGGAAAAAAAAATGGTTATTGCGTATCTCAACATTCCACTCCAATATAATTCTCGTGTATCTCAACATTTTTTGTTTTGCTTATCTAAAATTTTTAGAAAGGATAGGAAACATCAAAAGTCATGCTCTGAGAAATTGTAACATATATCAATGTACATCAACAACTGCTTTTTTCCATTTCTCATACATGACCAAATAGTGTTAGTATTTCCTTGTTCACAGTAGAGGTCATGTTAAAGGCCCTTAGGAGATGAAAATAAGGTTTTTCTCATTTATTTATATAGAAGGAGGACAAGGCAAAGAGAACTCGTAGGAGGAAAGCTTCACATGTATAGTTGAGTGCTTCAATAGGAACTGTCATGAAGAGGATCAATATTGTATGGTGTGGGAATCAAATACAGCTTGTTCATCCTTCCAGCTGCAACACCAAAGGCTTCAGTCATGTCTAAATCCTCTGGTTTCATTCCATTTGGAAGTTCCCAGTCAAAGTGGTATAGTAAGCTAGCTAGAGAAAGCTCAACGCTTGCTAAACCAAATAAAATGCCTGGACACATTCTCCTTCCTGCTCCAAAAGGGATGTACTCAAAGTTTGTCCCTTTAAAATCGATATTAGTTTTGCCATGGAACCTCTCTGGTATAAACCTCTCAGCATCGTACCAATGCTTTGGATCTCGTCCTAGTGCCCATGCATTTATTATGACTCTAGTTTTGATGGGTATTTCATATCCATTTATCTTGCATGCTTCTCTGCATTCCCTTGGGAGCAACAAAGGAACAGGTGGGTGTAGCCTCAGGGTTTCTTTAATTACCAATTTTAAGTAACTAAGTTCTTCCATGTCCCTATCGTGAATTACTTTCTTTCCTTTAAAAGCTTTTCTAATCTCAGCTTGTGCCTTTTCCATTACTCTGGGATTTCTCATCATTTCTGACATAGCCCACTCTATTGTTGTTGCTGAAGTATCAGTTCCACCACCAAACATATCCTGCATTAATGATGCGTCCAAAGTGATCATTAGCATTATCAAACCCACGTGTTGTAGTTCACGGTTAAATTGGTTGGTCGGTGAACTTTGTCATGAAAGTAGAGGCCTCGTGTGTTGCCTCGTTTTTAGTTTTATACATACATATATATATATATATATATATGTATGTATAGAAATGACTTTTTCATGAGAAGATAATTTTGGATTGAACATTGACACAAACTTCATTAAAAAAAAAAGTATGCATGCATGAACACAATAATGTATATATGAATTTAACAAAGTAATATCACAGAGTATGAAAATGGAAGCTTGAAAAAGCCATAAACGGGCTAGCCTCTACACAGGTAAATGACTATTTTAGTTAGATTTTTCTTTTGGGGGTCTATTTTTCATCTTTTCACAAGTTGTCTTGCCTTATTTGCACTTATTTGTTTTGTTTTACAATTTAAGTGCATGTTTTGATGGGCGTTTGAAGGTAGGAAATTACGGTTTGCAGGGAAAAAATTATGATTTGCAAGAAGCAATAATAAATAATTTTTATACAAATGTGATTTTATATCGAAAATCCAAACATGCACTAAAAAGGTATACATTTAGATCCCCAAATCCACACCCAATAAATGGATCAATTGGGTTGCCTCGCAAACCAAGTTCCTTTTGAAAGTACTAATGATAGTTAAATTCATTAATTATGTACAAACAAGTGTTATCAATGTCCTAGGATAGTGTCTGCAGTCGCTAACTAGTGTCTGGCACAACACTTGGATTTCATTATGTGACATGTCTAATTTCAAGTAAAAATTCAAATTTTCTGGAATAAACTCTATGCATGGTAGACCAACATAGGTAAGTACTAACCCAAATAATAGCTTTGATGTTGTCGGTTGTAATTGGGATCTCAAGGCTTCCGCTCTGTTGGATTCGTAAAAGAACTTGAATAAGATTTTCTTCCCCAGAACCACTGTTGCCTCCTTCTGCTCTCATCTGCTTCTTTTGATTCTCCTTGCAAATATCCTCTAAAATATTGTCAATATTCTTATGACACTTCATCAACTTTGCTTCCGCTCCAGTTATGAAATGAACAGGTTTCAATGAAGGAAACAAATCAACAAAGCTAAACCCGCTCCCTTGTTTTATTGCCGTATTGAGCAATTGCACAAGCTCTTCTGCATCTTTACATTTGTCGCCAAATGCCGCCCTTGTAACTATTGCACTAGTCAAAGTGTAAATCTTACTAGTGAGATCGAAAATTGAACCTATTGACGATTGAACTGACTCTATGAGCTTGGATACCTGTGGCAGTAAGGAAGATAAACAATGAAGAGAAACTACAATTCTCAAAATTCATTATCAATATAAATATATTAAATATTTAATCCTACTAGAATATCCAATTAGAAATTGTAATCCTATTAATGATTCATTTGAGAATGTTCTGGCTTTTCAAAAGCTGCTGTGAAAATACTGTTGTTTAAAAGAGTTAAAAATAATGTTAGGTAAAAATCTTATAGAAGCTACTTTAGAAAATAGAATTAATAGATAGTGTTCGATATTAATTTTAAATTATTGTGAACGTGTAGAATGACGAACATGGGTGTTTGTTAGGAATTTCCTTTTATGTAATGTCAAAAATCCAGAGTAGTTCATATCAAATTTTTAAAATAATATAAACTAATTGAATGTTAAATTGAAAACATTATATAGGTGTGAAAGTTATGTTAGAATTACAAAGGGGAACTAGATTTGGAAGAATATATATTTATGATAAGAATCAAGGAAATATGTGAGATTTATGTATTTGTTATTAAGTGAAAAGATAGTAAAAGTTTACAATAAAAATATATTTGAAATTTAGTAAAATAAAATGTTTTTAGACATTTTAAACTTACAACTCTTTGAAAAGCATCCCTTGATATGCTTTTCAAAAATAGTCGTGGCTATTAAAAAGCACAAAAAGGAGTATCCTTAAAAATTTAACCAAACACAAAATTTGTGGCTTTGGCTATCGAAAAGCATTGAGAGCAAAAATCACAATAATTCCAAATAAGCCCTCAAATATAGACAAGAGTCGATAAATTTCTTTAGTGTTTGTAACCATCTTTTTTATAAAAACATAACATGGAAAAGATTTTTTTCTCAAAGACACAAATCATGGTTTACTCAACTATTAAAAAAAATCACTTATTATATTTCAATAAAAAATTTAATAACAAACATTTAAATTATATCTAAATTTTATCCTTAAAATAATATGAAATCCTAATACTAACATCTCTCTAGATTCAAACATAATTATTGGAAACTATTACCTAATCTTGAAATAAACCCAACCATCTAATTACAGATTCATGAAAATCTCGAACACACACACACACACACACACACACACACACACACACATATGTATACCTCATCTTCTCGGATACAAGAGAAAGATTGAACCCTCTTGACACTTAAGAGCTCTAAAGTACATATTTTCTTCATCTGTCTCCAGTAATCACCGTAAGGAGCAAAAGCAATATCAGATGACCCATACGTAAGAATATTAGAAGAAGAAATTTGTGGCCTCTGGACAAAGGCAAGATCATGTGTCTTCGTAATCTCCTTAGCCATATCAGGGGATGATACAATTATTGTAGAAAGCTCACCCAATTGAAGGTGCATGAGAGGCCCATATTTGAGGGACAGTTCTCGAAAGGTCTGGTGTGGAAGTGATGAGCTTCCTGCCACTAACTGATGAAGGTTTCCCAAGAGAGGAAGCTTCCATGGCCCTGGGGGTAGAATCTTGGCTTTATTTTTTAGCTTTGCAAGCCAAAGCAACAAGAAGAAGGGGAAGGAAATAAGAAGTAAGAAGGAACATTGGGATTCCATACGGCTTAGCTTCAAGTGTCAATTTGCAATTGATGCATGTTCTAACTAAAATAAATAGATTTGGTTGATTGGATAAGTTAGTGACACATGTTGCATTGTGATTGGATGAATTAGATTATCAAAAAATTTGATTGGTTGGAAAAAAAAACAGATAATAGGATATGTAATTTATGATTTTACTCTTGGAGTGGTCTTTTTATAAAACGTCTTAGCCCAACACTAAAATGGTTGGCTTTGGCTGAAAGAGTTTGACATTAGAATTTCTTCTTCCACTTCTTATGTTAGCTTGGAGTGTCGATGAAAGAGAAGAGCTTCAAGTATTCCAAAATTTATACTTCAAAGATGCATTTGTTAGCATTATTCCAGACAAGTGGGATATAGTGGCTAAAAATTTCTTGGCATTTTTTATTATTGAAGGTAAATGAGATATTTTTTGCAACAATATAAGGTATATATGTAATCTATTTTTGTATCTTCATTTTTTTAATTATTTATGATATAAATAGATTTTTGGAACATTTATGTAATATTAATAATTTTATAATCTTGAAAGTTTAGTTAGGAGAAGAAAGTTTTTATTATTATGCAAGTTTGTTTTATTGCATGTTAATTTGTTTAGCTCTGTTTCATGTTCATTATGGCATAAATCATATTTTTTTTAGTTATTATTTTGGAAGATACCTTACATATAGAAGAAATGAAAATAAAAATTATTATTATATTTTGAAAGGAGAAATAAATGAGGAGATAAAAAATAAATAAAACAAGAATTTCTTATTAATAAAAATATATATTATATTTGAAAAAATTTTGAAAGTAAACAAAAAAATGTAAAAAGAATTGTAAAAAAATATATACTAAAAAAATTAAAGTAGGAGAAATAAATTTTCTTAAAAAATAAAAAATAATTTGTAAAATTTTGAGATAATTTTGTAGATAAGAAAAAAATATGTAAACAGAAGTATAAAATATAAGAAATAAATATTATAAGTAATAAAAAATGATCCGTGAAATTTTGAAATAATTTTGCAAATAAAAAAATGTGAATAGAAATATAGGATATGAGAAATAAATATTATGAAAAATAAAACATAATGTGCAAAATTTTGAAATATTTAAGTAAATAAAAAATGTATAAAATTTTGAAATAAGTTTATAAATAATAAAGAAGATGTTAATAAAAGTATAGGATATGAGAGGATATTATTAAAAATAAGTTATTAAAAATAAAAAGAAATTTTTAGAATTCTGAAATAATTATGTAAATAAGAAAAAATATGTAAATAGAAGTAAAGGATATGAGAAATAAATGTTATGAAAAATAATACATAATTAGTGTAATTTAGAAATAATTTTGTAAATAAGAATAAAAATGCAAATAGAAGTATAAAGTATGAGAAACAAATTTTATAAGTAATACAAAATAAATTGTGAAAGTTTGAAACAATTTTGTAAATAAGAAAAAAAATATCTAAATAAAAGTACTGGATGTGAGAAATAAATACTATAAAAAATGAAACATAATTTGTAAAATTTTTACATAATTTTGTAAATAAGAAAAAAAAAAGTGAATAGAAGTATAGGATATGAGAAATAAATATTATAAAAAATAAAGCATAATGTGCAAAATTTTTGAAATAATTCAATAAATAAAAATGTCTACAATTTTGAAATATTATATAAATAAAAAATCTGTGAATAAAAGTATAATATATGAGAAGATGTTATTAAAAATAAAAAAGTAATTTGTAAAATTTTGAAATAATTATGCAAAATAAGAAAAAAATATGTAAATAGAAGTATAAGATATGAGAAATAAATATTATAAGTAATAAAAAATAATCTGTGAAATTTTAAAATAATTTTGTAAATAGAAAAAAAATTGTGAATAGAAGTATAATATATGAGAAATAAATATTATAAAAAATAAAACATAATGTGCAAAATTTTAACTTTGGTTCAAGTGTCAATTTGTAATCTATGTATGTTCAAACTAAAGTTAAATAGATAGATTTGGTGGATTGGATAAAGGGATAAAACAATGACACATGTTGCATTGTGATTGGAGGAATCAGATTTTTTAAAAAACTTGATTGGTTGAAAAAAAAAAGGACGAATAATAGGACATATAATTTATGATTTTGACCCTAGAGTGCTGCTTTTATAAAATGCCTTAGTGCCGTAAAGAAATGACTCACTTTGGCTGAAAGGGCTTGGCAATGAAATTTCTTCTCCTACTTCTTATGTTGGCTTATAGTGTTGGTGAAAGAAAAAAGATTTAAATGTTTCAAAATAATTTGTGAGATTTTGAAACAATTTTGTAAATAAAAGAAAATGTGAATAGAAGTATTAGATTTGAGAAATAAATATTATAAAAAATAAAACATAATTTGTAAAATTTTAAAATAATTTTGTAAATAAGAAAAAGGTGAATAGAAGTATATGATATGAGAAATAAATATTATAAAAAATAAAGCATACTGTGCAAAATTTTTGAAATAATTAAGTAAATAAAAATGTCTACAATTTTGAAATATTATATACATAAAAAATGTGTGAATAAAAGTATAAGATATGAAAGGTTGTTATTAAAAATAAAAAGTAATTTGTAAACTTTTGAAATAATTATGTATATAAAAAAATGCAAATAGAAGTATAAAATATGAGAAATAAATATTATAAGTAATGAAAAATAATTTGTGAAATTTTAAAATAATTTTGCAAAATAAGAAAAAATTGTGAATAAAAGTATAATATATGAGAAACAAATATTATAAAAAAAATAAAACATGATGTGCAAAATTTTGACTTCACTTCAAATGTCAATTTATAATCAATGCATGTTCAAACTAAAGTTAAATAAATAAATTTGGTGGATTAGATAGATGGATAAGACAATGACACGTGTTGCATTGTAATTGCAGGAATTAAATTTTTAAAAAACTTGATTGGTTAAAAAAAAAGGACAAATAATAGGATATATAATTTATGACTTTGACCCTAGAGTGGTCCTTTTATTAAATGCCTTAATGCTGTACAAAAATGACTCACTTTGGCTGAAAGGGCTTAGCAATGAAATTTATTCTTCCACTTTTTATGTTGGCTTATAGTGTTGGTGCAAGAAGAAAGATTTAAATGTTTCAAAATAATTTGTGAAATTTTGAAACAATTTTGTAAATAAAAAAATATGAATAGAAGTATTAGATTTGAGAAATAACTGTTATAAAAAATAAAACATAATTTGCAAAATTTTGTAAATAAGAAAAAGGTGAATAGAAGTATAAGATATGAGAAATAAATATTATAAAAAATAAAGCATAATGTGCAAAATTTTTGACATAATTAAGTAAACAAAAATGTCTACAATTTTGAAATATTATATAAATAAAAAATGTGTGAATAAAAGTATAAGATATGAAAGGATGTTATTAAAAATAAAAAGTAATTTGTAAAATTTTGAAATAATTATGTAAATAAGAAAAAAAATGCAAATAGAAGTATAAAATATGAGAAATAAATATTATAAGTAATAAAAAATAATTTGTGAAATTTTAAAATAATTTTGCAAATAAGAAAAAATTATGAATAAAAGTATAATATATGAGAAATAAATATTATAAAAAAGTAAAACATGATGTACAAAATTTTGACTTTACTTCAAATGTCAATTTATAATCAATGCATGTTCAAACTAAAGTTAAATAAATAAATTTGGTGGATTAGATAGATGGATAAGACAATGACACATGTTGCATTGTAATTGTAGGAATTAAATTTTTAAAAAACTTGATTGGTTAAAAAAAAAGGACAAATAATAGGATATATAATTTATGACTTTGACCTTAGAGTGGTCCTTTTATTAAATGCCTTAGTGCCGTACAAAAATGACTCACTTTGGCTGAAAGGGCTTTGCAATGAAATTTATTCTTCCACTTCTTATGTTGGCTTATAGTGTTGGTGAAAGAAGAAAGATTTAAATGTTTCAAAATAATTTGTGAGATTTTGAAACAATTTTGTAAATAAAAAAAATGTGAATAGAAGTGTTAGATTTGAGAAATAACTATTATAAAAAATAAAACATAATTTGCAAAATTTTGAAATAATTTTGTAAATAAGAAAAAGGTGAATAGAAGTATAAGATATGAGAAATAAATATTATAAAAAATAAGGCATAATGTGCAAAATTTTTGAAATAATTAAGTGAACAAAAATGTCTACAATTTTGAAATATTATATAAATAAAAAATGTGAGAATAAAAGTATAAGATATGAAAGGATGTTATTAAAAATAAAAAGTAATTTGTAAAATTTTGAAATAATTATGTTAATAAGAAAAAAAATGCAAATAGAAGTATAAAATACGAGAAATAAATATTATAAGTAATAAACAATAATTTTTTTAAATTTTAAAATAATTTTGCAAATAAGAAAAAATTGTGAATAAAAGTATAATATATGAGAAACAAATATTATAAAAAAATAAAACATGATGTGCAAAATTTTGACTTCACTTCAAATGTCAATTTGTAATCAATGCATGTTCAAACTAAAGTTAAATAAATAAATTTGGTCGATTAGATAGATGGATAAGACAATGACACGTGTTGCATTGTAATTGCAGGAATTAGATTTTTGAAAAACTTGATTGGTTAAAAAAAAGGACAAATAATAGGATATATAATTTATGACTTTGACCCTAGAGTGGTCCTTTTTATTAAATGCCTTAGTACTGTACAAAAATGACTCACTTTGGCTGAAAGGGTTGAGTAATGAAATTTATTCTTCCACTTCTTATGTTGGCTTATAGTGTTGGTTAAAGAAGAAAGATTTAAATGTTTCAAAATAATTTGTGAGATTTTGAAACAATTTTGTAAATAAAAAAATGTGAATAGAAGTGTTAGATTTGAGAAATAACTATTATAAAAAATAAAACATAATTTGCAAAATTTTGAAATAATTTTGTAAATAAGAAAAAGGTGAATAGAAGTATAAGATATGAGAAATAAATATTATAAAAAATAAAGCATAATGTGCAAAATTTTTGAAATAATTAAGTGAATAAAGATGTCTACAATTTTGAAATATTATATAAATAAAAAATGTGTGAATAAAAGTATAAGATATGAAAGAATGTTATGAAAAATAAAAGTAATTTGTAAAATTTTGAAATAATTATGTAAATAAAAAATGCAAATATAAGTATAAAATACGAGAAATAAATATTATAAGTAATAAAAAATAATATGTGAAATTTTAAAGTAATTTTGCAAAATAAGAAACAATTGTGGATAAAAGTATAATATATGAAAAGAAAAAATATTATAAAAAAATAAAACATGATGTGCAAAATTTTGACTTCACTTCAAGTATCAATTTGTAATCAATGCATGTTCAAACTAAAGTTAAATAAATAAATTTGGTTGATTAGATAGATGGATAAGACAATGATACGTGTTGCATTAGATTTTTTTAAAACTTGATTGGTTGAAAAAAAAAAGACAAATAATAGGACATATAATTTATGACTTTGAACCTAGAGTGGTCCTTTTATAAAATGCCTTAGTGCCATACGAAAATGACTCACTTTGGCTGAAAGGGCTTGGCAATGAAATTTCTTCTTCCATTTCTTATGTTGGCTTATAGTGTTGGTGAAAAAAGAAAGATCTAAATGTTTGAAAATAATTTGTGAAATTTTGAAACCATTTTGTAAATAAAAAAATGTGAATAGAAGTATTAGCTTTGAGAAATAAATATTATAAAAAATAAAACTTAATTTTTGAAATTTTGAAATAATTTTGTAAATAAGAAAAAGGTGAATAAAAGTATAAGATATGAGAAATAAATATTATAAAAAATAAAGCATAATGTGCAAAATTTTTGAAATAATTAGGTAAACAAAAATTTCTACAATTTTGAAATATTATATAAATAAAAAATGTGTGAATAAAAGTATAAGATATGAAAGGATGTTATTAAAAATAAAAAGTAATTTGTAAAATTTTGAAATAATCATGTAAATAAGAAAAAGGTGAATAGAAGTATAAAATACAAGAAATAAATATTATAAGTAATAAAAAATAATTTGTGAAATTTTAAAATAATATTGCAAATAAGAAAAAATTGTGAATAAAAGTATAATATATGAGAAATAAATATTATAAAAAAATAAAACATGATGTGCAAAATTTTGGCTTCACTTCAAGTGTCAATTTGTAATCGATATATGTTCATACCAAAGTTAAATTGATAAATCTGGTTGATTGGATAAAGGGATAAGACAATAACACATGTTGCATTGTGATTGGAGGAACAAAATTCTTTAAAAACTTGATTGCTTGAAAAAAAAAAGAATAAATAATTTATAACTTTGACCCTAGAGTGACCGTTTTATACAATGCTTTAGTGCCACATGAAAATGGCTCACTTTGGCTAAAAAGGGTTTGGCAATGAAATTTCTTCTTCCATTTATTATGTTGGCTTATAGTGTTGGTGAAAGAAGAAAGATTTAAATGTTTGAAAATAATTTGTGAGATTTTGAAACAATTTTGTAAATAAAAGAAAATGTGAATAGAAGTATTAGATTTGAGAAATAAATATTTAAAAAATAAAACATAATTTGTAAAATTTTTATGTAATTTTGTAAATAAGAAAAAGGTGAATAGAAGTATAAGATATGAGAAATAAATATTATAAAAAATAAAGCATAATGTGCAAAATTTTTGAAATAATTAAGTAAATAAAAAAGTATACTATTTTGAAATATTATATAAATAAAAAATGTGTGAATAAAAGTATAAGATATGAAAGGATGTTTTTAAAAATAAAAAGTAATTTCTAAAATTTTGAAATAATTATTTAAATAAGAAAAAATATGTAAATAGAAGTATAAGATATGAGAAATAAATATTATAAGTAACAAAAAATAATTTGTAAAATTTTAAAATAATTTTGCAAAATAAGAAAAAAAATTATGAATAAAAATATGATATATGAGAAATAAATATTATAAAAAAATAAAACATGATGTGCAAAAATTTGGCTTCACTTCAAGTGTCAATTTGTAATCGATATATGTTCAAACTAAAGTTAAATAGGTAAATTTGGTTGATTGAATAAATGGATAAGACAATGACACATGTTGCATTGTGATTGGACGAATTAGATTTTTTCAAAACTTGTTTGGTTTAAAAAAAAAAGGATGAATAATAGGACATATAATTTATGACTTTGACCCTAAAGTGGTCCTTTTATAAAATGCCTTAGTGTCGTATGAAAATGACTCATTTTGGCTGAAAAGAGCTTGGCAATGAAATTTCTTCTTCCACTTCTGATGTTGGCTTATAGTGTTGGTGAAAGAAAAAAAATTTAAATGTTTGAAAATAATTTGTAAAATTTTAAAACAATTTTGTAAAAAAAAAGAAAATGTGAATAGAAGTATTAGATTTGAGAAATAAATATTATAAAAAATAAAACAGAATTTGCAAAATTTTAAAATAATTTTGTAAATAAGAACAAGGTGAATAGAAGTATAAGATATAAGAAATAAATATTATAAAAAGATAAAGCATAATGTGAAAAATTTTTGAAATAATTAAGTAAATAAAAATGTCTACAAATTTGAAATATTATATAAATAAAAAATGTGTGAATAAAAGTATAAGATATGAAAGGATGTTATTAAAAATAAAAAGTAATTTGTAAAATTTTGAAATAATTATGTAAATAAGAAAAAATATGTAAATAGAAGTATAAGATATGAGAAATAAATATTATAAGTAATAAAAAATAATTTGTGAAATTTTAAAATAATTTTGTAAATATGAAAAAAATTATGAATAAAAGTATAATATATGAGAAATAAATATTATAAAAAAATAAAACATGATGTGCAAAATTTTGGCTTCACTTCAAGTGTCAATTTATAATCAATGCATGTTCAAACTAAAGTTAAATAAATAATTTTTGGTTGATTGGATAGATGGATAAATGACACGTGTTGCATTGTAATTGGAGGAACTAGATTCTTTAAAATTTGGATTGGTAGAAAAAAAAGGATAAATAATAGGACATATAATTTGTGATTTTAACAGTAACATCATAATGTATTAACCTCAACTAATCTCCCTTTAAACTTGATTCCATAGAATTTCCAAAGCAAAAGAGTAAAACGTGGCTTTTGATTATGCTATGCCAAAGGGTTTAAACACTCATATTTCGCCCCGTGGGTCTCGTGAACCCATAAATTATATTCTTTACTCAAAATCCATTCATCCAACTCATATATAGTATAAAACAACTCATAAACCACGGATATGAAGCCAAAAATCAGAAAATGCAATTTCTTAAAACGGGCCCAAAAGTCATATTTTTGGCTTTAATTTTGAAAAATCATAACTAATTCTAAAAAGTTGAGAATCAAGCAAACCATAGCTTTTTGGAAAGCTCTAAATGTTAACTTCATAGTAAAAATAATTTCAGGATATGACTATAGCCTTTGGACTATGTTTGAGAATGAAAAGGGCTTAAAGGTTCGGCTATCCCTGGTGCTAATATAGTTTGCTGTCATAAATTTCAAAAATTCATAACTAATTCAAAAAAAATCCAAGCTAAGAAAACTATATCAATTTGGAAAGCTACATATATTAACTAGAGGAAAAAAATAAGTATGGATCATTTTAGTAGCCTTTGGACCTCAAAAAATGATAGAACAGTAATGAAGGTCAGCTAACATCCCTAATGCTGACATAGAACTTCAGAAAACTATTTCTCCCTCTACAGACCTCCAATTGAGGTGCTTCTAGTTGATATAGGTCACTGTGGATGTCTATTTTATGCCCATAAAATTTCATGACAATTGGACACCTTTTGGCTCATGAATGATGCAAATCAAATTTCAGACCAATTGCACAATACATTAACCAAAACCAAAAAATTCTCCAACTTAAAAAAATTTGCCAAATATTCCCTAGGTCTTCAAATAATACCTACTTTAGCTTCTCAAAAAGCTCTTAATAAACTCTAGATACATGCCAAATTTCAAATCAAGAGAAACTCATTTAGTCATACCTTGACATAACTCACATATTTGGCAAATTTAACCTCAGATATGGTTCAAAGTGAGTCTAAATGGCCTCCTACATGTTCTAGTACCTCTTGGGTAAGTTTTAACACTCAAGTAGTCCAAACCATCCTACATCTTAAACTCACTATGCTACGAGCAAAAATGTACTACCTCACTCTTTAAGAGCAATTTTTACAACCTAAAACATAAGTATATTGGTACCAATGCATCAAGGCAATATCAAATGGCATATCTCATAATACATGTGCACACACAAGCATACAATGACCATCACACATCTAAGAATGCATCAAAAAAGAGTGAAAAGTTACCTTACAAGCCAACACAAACTTTCCCTTTCAACTTCTCTTATCCCTTCTTAGTCTCACAGTTACAACTAGATGAAACTTGATCTCTTGGGGTTAGACACAACAAATAGTATGCAATTACTCTCTTATAGCTCAAATAAATACTCATAAGGCTAGGGAATTCTTACATCAAGGCAAACTCTACAAATTATGTAAGAACCCCTAGTTTCTCCCTCTAGAATTTTACTAGCTATTCTTCTAATTCATTTGCATTTCTTAACTTTTTACACTCTAATTTAGGGGTTTCCTACTTGTTCTAGGTCAGAACAGAGCTATATTACTCAACAACCCATGGAAAGAAAGTTTAGAAGGAGAAGAATAAAGTTTTAAAAAGAAAAGTATGAAAATCTTTAAGGATCCTTACCTTTCTTCCTTGATATTTCTTCCTTCTTTGTCCTTGAATTTCTCTTGTGTCTCTCTCTCTCTCTAGCCCCTTTTCTCTATTTTGGTCGAATCTTAAATTGGTTAGAGAGGAAGAGAAGCTTCTGGGGTCTTTAAGAAACAAAAATACACTTTTTTACGCTTTGTTGGACCCGCCCTCGTTACAGTGAGCACGTATCAGTCCCAGACCCCTGTTTTCGCTACGGCGCACGCTATTGCGAGGAACTCCCTAATTTTTGTATGAAATGCCCGAACTCGTTATAGCTAGAAGTATTTTTATTATAGCAAACTGGTACATTTACTATAGCTAGTTGGATTCTCGCTATAGCAAATAGGTACATTCATTATAGTTGGACTATAGCCAGTAGATTTAAAAAAAATTCAGAAATTCTAGTTGTTACATTAACCCTAGAGTATTCTTTTTATAAAACGCCTTAATGTAATGCAAAAATGACTCACTTTGGGTAAAAGAGCTTGGCACTGAAATTTCTCATTCCACTTCTTCTTATGTTGGCTTGTAGTGTTGGTAAGAGAAGAGACATTAAAATGATTGAAAATAATTTGTAAGATTTTGAAACAATTTTGTAAAAAAAAATGTGAATAGAAGTATTAGATTTGTGAAATAAATATTATAAAAAATAAAACATAATTTGCAAAATTTTGAAATAATTTTGTAAATAAAATAAGGTGAATAGAAGTATAGGATATGAGAAATAAATATTATAAAAAATAAAGCATAGTGTGCAAAATTTTTGAAATAATTAAGTAAATAAAAATGTCTACAATTTTGAAATATTATATAAATAAAAAATGTGCGAATAAAAGTATAAGATATGAAATGATGTTATTAAAAATAAAAAGTAATTTGTAAAATTCTAAAATAATTATGTAAATAAGAAAAAAATATGTAAATAGAAGTATAAGATATGAGAAATAAATATTATAAGTAATAAAAAATAATTTGTGAAATTTTAAAATAATTTTACAAATAAAAAAATTGTGAGTAAAAGTATAATATATGAGAAATAAATATTATAAAAAAATAAAACATGATGTGCAAAATTTTGGCTTCATTTCAAGTGTCAATTTGTAATCAATGCATGTTCAAACTAAAGTTAAATCAATAAATTTGGTTGATTTGATAGATGGATAAGGCAATGACACATCTTGTATTGTGGTTAGAGGAACTAGATTCTTTAAAAATTTGATTGGTTGAAAAAAAAGGATAAATAATAGGACATATAATTTGTGATTTTAACCCTAGAGTAATCCTTCTATAAAATGCCGTTACCACACGAAAATGTCTTACTTTGAGTAAAAGAACTTGGCATTGAAATTTCTTCATCCACTTCTTCTTATGTTGGCTTGTAGTGCTGCTGAGAGTGGAAAGATTTAAATGTTTCAAAATTTAAGTTGAAGATGCATTTGTTAGCATTATTTTAAGCAAGTGGGACATGGTGGCTAAATTTTTTTTGGCATTTCTAATTATTGAAGGTAAATGTAATATTTTTTGCAACAATATAAGATATATATGTAATCTATTTTTTGTATCTACATTTTTTTATTATGTATGATATATGTGTATATATATATATATATATAGATTTTAGAGCATTTGTGTAATACTAATAATTTTATAATCTGGAAAGTTTAGTTAAGAGAAGAAAGTTGTTATTATTATGAAAGTTTATTTTATAGCATGTTAATTTACTTAGCTTTTTTACATATTTATTGTGCAATAAATCATGTTTTTTTCTAGTTGTTATTTTGGATATCCCTTACATATAGAAGAAATGAAAATAAAAAAGTATTATTATATTTTGAAGAAAGAAATAAATGAAGAGATAAAAATAAATAAAAGAAAAAACTTTTACTTATAAAAATATATATTACATTAGGAAAAAATTTTGAGAGTAGATAAAAAAATGTAAAAATAATTGTAAAAAAAATATACTAAAAAAAATTAGAGTAGGAGAAATAAATTTCTTTGAAAAACAAAAAGTAATTTGTAAATTTTAAAATAAGAAAAAATATGTAAACAGTATAGGATATGAGAAATAAATATTATAGGTAATAAAAAATAATTTATGAAATTTTAAAATAATTTTGTAAATAAGAAAAAAATGTGAATAGAACTATAGGATATGAAAAATAAATATTATAAAAAATAAAACATGATGCACAAAATTTGAAATAATTAAGTAAATAAAAAATATCTCAAATTTTGAAATAATTATATAAATAATTAAAAAAATGTGTTAATAAAAGTATAGGATATGAGAGGATATTATTAAAAATTAGGGGTATTCATTGGCCTGATATGCCCTAGGGGCCCACCCTAACCTGGTCTAATCGGGCTAGGTCGGGTCGAGCAAAAAATATAAAAAAGGACAGAATTTTAAACAAAATTATATCAAGTTGGGCATGTTCTACCCAACCTGCCCTAATAGTTCTTTTTTTTTAATTATTAACATCTTGTCATCTTATATATATATAATTTTTATTTCATCCGATTCTCTCTACATATTGTAATTTTTATTACTTACGGAAACCTTCTCTGCTTTTTAATTGTTTTCATTATTGATATATATGCTTCTTGACATTTCTTTTGTTGAATAACGAAAATACACATATTTGTTTAAGGCTAATTATACTAGTATAACTTATATTTTGTTTGATAATACTAAATTATTTTTTTATTACTAATAAAAATATATGAGTTCTAAGGGTCTATTATTTTGAAATATATACCTATGAGTCTGTAAAAAGATATTTGTATATTACAAGTATCAATTTATTAAAAAATAAAAAAAATTCTAGGTAGCCTTAACCCAACATAAAATGGACTTGTTTGAATCAGGCCAGGCCATGGGTATAAAAACAAGCCCGATGTCTTAATTGGGCAGGGTATCGGGCCTACTAGATATCTGGCCTGACTCTACCCATGTACAACCTTATTAAAAATAAGTTATCAAAAATAAAAATTAATATGAAAATTTTGAAATAATAATGCAAACAAAAAAGAAAATATAAATAGAAATATAAGATATGAGAAATAAATACTATAAAAAATAATTTGTGTAATTTTAAAATAATCTTGTAAATAAGGAAAAATGCAAATAAAAGTATAGGATATGAGAAATAAATATTATAAATATTAAAAATAATTTATGAAATTTCGAAAGAATTTTGTTAATAAGAAAAGATATGTGAACAAAAGTATAGATTGTGAGAAACAAATATTACAAAAAATAATATATAATTTATAAAATTTTGAAATGATTTTGCAAATAAAAAAATATGTGAATAAAAGTACAGGATATGAGGAATAAATATTATAAAAATACAATATAATGTGAAAAATTTTGAAATAATTAAGTAAATAAAAAATGTCTACAATTTTGAAATATTATGTAAATAATAAAACATGTGTGAATAAAAGTATACGATATGATAGGATGTTATTAAAAATAAAAAGTAATTTATAAAATTTTGAAATAAATATATAAATTAGAAAAAATATGTAAATATAAGTATAGGATATGAGTAACAAATATTATAAGTAATAAAAAATAATTTTTCAAAATTTGAAATAATTTTGTAAATAAGAAAAAATGTGAATAGAAGTATAGGATACAAGAAATAAATATTATAAGTAATAAAAAGTAATTTGTGAATTTTTGAAATAATTTTGTAAATAACTTCATTACAATTATAATTATTTTGAGATTATTTGAATTTAGGATATATGAGGGAAAAATGGCCAAGGGAAATGAGTTCATTTGTATTTATATGAACCAAAACAATTATAAAAATGCCTAGAGGACGACATTTTAGTGCACAATATCAAAATACGTAATAGTTAGCATTAACATCTCTTTGAGAGAGTTAAAAGAAGCTATGTAACACCATCATTTCTAGCTCATACCCATCATCACTTACATGCTCATATGAGATATAGGAAGAATAAAGTGAGATCTTTCTTATTGGATTCATACACTTTCTTAGAGTTACGATCATTTCAGTGTCACATGGATCGTGTGAGTTCATTTTATGCATTCTCATATTTAATTGCACCATTACAACTCATTTTAATCCCAAAAACATGCTTTAAACCCATGGAAACCAAAAAGGGATATGAGATATGTATATTCATTTTCGGCCATACTTGGCCTCATTTCTGGGCAAAGTTTGAAAAATCACAACTAAATTTAGAAAAATTGAAAACATGTAATCTTGGTCATTCTGGAAAGCTTGGGATGTCTAATTCATGCTAAAAATATGTACAAGTTATAACATCTCACACACAGGACGTTTGACACGCATATTGGTTTGGAGGTCGAACTGGTCCTGATGCTATCACAGTTTACTGATATGAACTTCAAAAATGTCCAACTAATTCCACAAAAATCTAATGCATGAAAATGATACAATTATGGAAATATGTGGATGTTAACTAAAGAGTAAAAATATCTCCAGATTAGTTCATCAAGTTAAACTCTCAGAAATCGATGGAACAGTACCTCTGGTAAGGCAAGATGACTGATACTGGGCAGAAACTTCAAAAATGCATATCTTCCTCTCTAGACATCCAAATAAGGTGCTTCTAATTGCTACAAGTCACTATGACTATTTATTTTTTTCTTATAAAATTTCGTAGCCATTGGACCACGTTTGCCCCTCGGATGATACAATTTCACAACTGACTAAATGAATAGTGCTTGTGCAAAATCTGAAATTCTGATACCAACTTTGAAAAATCATAGAAAATTCTATAGACCTCCAAATGACCTGATATTTAGATTCTCAAAAAGCTCTAGACAAGATCTAGTCACATGCCAAATTTCAAGGCCAGAAGAGGCCATTTGGTCAAACTTTGACATAAGGGGACAAAGTGTCAATTTCTTTTGCTAAAGAGGGCTCCAAGGGTTCAAATTGGCTTCTCCTACTTCTAAGGCTCTGTGAGCACGTGGAAAAGTATCAACATAGGTTATCAAACATGGCTCAAAGGTCTAACAACTCAGATTTGCAAAACTCACTCTCCCACACCAAGACATACACTATGTACATAATGCCAAGATCTTGCTATTCGTAACAAAACTTGCTACATCATTCAAGATAGTTTGAATTCTTATACATATATGATAAATACATTTATTTACAAGTATTCGTACGTGCTACATCATGTACATCATTAGATTACATCTCTTAACTTAACTACAAAATGGTGACAACATGACTATTTCACAACTCCTTTGCCAATTTTTTAGCTTTAAGCTTGGTGGCTCCCATCTCTTGTCTCACTTGGTCCACTTAGCATGTTAGGATGGTGGAGAGGGGGAGTGAGATTCAAAGAATCTCAATAGCTCATATCTCATTTAATCATACATAAAGCATGCATTACTAGTTTTACACATGTATGCATGGGCATATTAGCATGTGAAATCATAAAAAAAATATTTTTAATATTTGAGTAGGCCATACATAACATACAAAAGCTTGCCAAGCAAGTGGAATAGCCTCACTCATTCACTTATAGATTTTGGGCTTGCCTTATCCATTCTTTAAGAGGTTCTTAGACTCAACCTTACTCTTGGGAGTCAACCTCACTTTTGGGAGACTCTTTACTTTGTCTCAACTAACTTTAGGGTTCTTGGCTCATCCTCACCATAGCTAGAGGGTTGTTGGCTTTTCCATACTTAAGAAAACCAAGGTAATCACATAATACATCATTGAAATACATAAGGCAGCATCATGCTAGCATACTTTTTATGGTTTAAAACATACATACACACATGCAAGACAATGTACGCACACATCTATGCATGAGAGAAGGTTGAGAGAGCTACCTTATCGGCTAATCACAAGCTTTTCTTTTCAATTTGTCTCCTCCCTTGTTGATTTCACAATCACACCTAGATGGGAGTGCTTCTCTTGAGCCTAGGCACACAAAAGTATAAAATTACTCTCTTAACATTTTATTCATGAAGAGAAACTAGGGTTTCTCTCTCTAAAATTTCACTAACTTGCCTTCCTCTTTCAAGCTCTCAAGAAAGGAAAGCAAAGAAGAAGAAGTAAAGATATATGAGTTTTGGTCTTTTTCAAGAGCGATTTTTCACTCTCTCTCTTCTAAACCAAACTCAAAGCCCAACTACTTCAATAACCAAAACCATAGGAAGAGAGGGCAAAGAGAGAAGAACAATATGCTAAGAAGAAAACCATGCAAATCTTACCTTTTTCTTGTTCTTCCTTCCTCCTCTAGGTTTCTCTCTCTATCCACAGCTCTTTTCTCTCCTTTGGTCGAAGCTTAGGTCAGTTAAAAGAAGAGGAATGAATCTAGACTCTTTAAGAAGTTAAATTCTCTTTTTTCACGTTTTTCTAGACTAACCCTCGCTACGGCGAGCGCGTATCAATCCCAGACCTCTGCCTTCGCTACGGCGCGCGCTACGGTGAGCAGCTTCTTGGTTTTTGTATGGGATGCCTGCACTCACTATAGCTAGAAGCATTCTCGCTATAGCTAGAAGGCACTCTCACTATAGCTAGACCATTTCTCGCTATAGCGAGCAGGTACATTCGCTATAGCTAGGCCATTTCTCGCTATAACTAGCAGACTTAGAAAATTTTCAGTCCTTCAAAAATTTTCAGCTTTTTTTTTTCTAGTTGTTACAAGCTGTTACTTGAAAGCTACAACTTCTTATAATTAGATTGTATATGATTTGATATATAGGTTCTTGACGATAATAAATCCAATGTAGTACCAAATAATTATGCTAAAAAATAATTTTGATGTCTAAATTATGTGGCAATTGTACTCACATTTTCTATCACAGTTGACTATAGTAAAGTTGTATGTGAACCCTTTAATTATCGACCCATAATTTAGCATCAAATTTTGCTAGATGAGGTGAACGATATATTGATATCACTCCCATCATGTAGCCATAAACTATTTTATTAATTGTTAGCTTATGTTTAACATTATCACATCCTACCAATCAATGCTAGTTTGCAACTACATTCCTCCTGCCTAACAATTAGCTTTATTAAACCTCTTTTTCCAACTGCCTTAAAAGAAAATGTATTAGAGAACTTTAAAAATGAAAATGAATATGACATTAAACTTAACCTTGATTATGATGATGACGATGACAATGACAACAATAATGATGATGATGAATATGAAAATGAGGGCGATGATATAGGTGGAGAGGATTTAATTGATGCCTTTTAAATTGAACCAGTGTCCCAATATGTCCTTTGATACGATCACATGACAATGACTATGGTAAAGTGCATGAATGGTATCTTCAAAAGGGTTAAGTTTTTGCCTATGTTAGGCATAGCCAAGGTAACTTATTACAAGGTGAGCTAGTACTACAAGCAACATGCCAAGCAGGTCAATGTTTAGATCATAGTGGATCAAGTCTATTTTCAGACCTTTATAAGAAGGATAGTGATAAATGTATAGCACTCCTAAGCATGTGTCATGCAGGTGTTCCATAGGCAAACTACATTATTTGAGGTAAAGAAACCTTATGACTAGATGAATCACTAGTACGATCAATGTTGCAAGGTAAGCTTGACTAAGCACATATGTGATTATAGTGAATTTAAGGTGGAGAAGTACTTATATTAGCATGTTATTGTAGCTTGCACATCAACAACATTGGAACCATTTAATCTTATGGATCCTATTTTTCACTGAGACACCATACATAATGTTTATAGCAATATGTTCTGACCAATTGAAAAATGGTGTTGATGGCATCCTTAACTCTTCCTCAACTAAGGCATGCCTCCATTGTGTATCCTTCCCTCTAATCTTTGCCTCCTCTTTTAAAATTTGAAGCGACCTCACAAATGTTCCAATTTTAGTTGAAAACAAGTAGGTTGTGTCAAAACTACCTATTTACATGCCTTGCTCATGTTGCCTTCTAGTAATTCACTTAATGTAAGGCTTCTACACATAACTATGTAAATTTACATAGCTAGCCCTAAGTTTGCTCAAAATGTTCTCTTTCACATGCTCGTGTTCACTAACATAGCTAGCTCATGTTTCTAGTTAAATATGCTTGATTTCTTACTAATTTACTCTTGCTTTTCCATTTTCAACTACTCTTGATTAAATCAAACATAAGATACATAAAAATAAAAAAAAATGGACTTAATTACTCAATTTAATCTTAAGAAAAGTATGCATATTTTTCACTCATTGGTCAACATCCCACCAATGATCTCTAAGTATGCATATTTTACACTCATCAATTAACATCCCACCAACGATCTCCAAGTATTTCACAATTTTCTTTAGCCATGTAATCTCATGCATTGTTACAAGGCATGCAATAAACTCTGCTTCTTTAGTAAATAACAGTATGTATGTTTGCTTCTTGCTGTTCCAAGATATAACATCACTATTCAATAAGACAGCATATTCAGAAGCTACTTTTGTGCATTTGGATCTCTTATATAATACAGGGCCTAATTTATAATGCCTTATAAGTATTTTAGTATTCTCTTAATAGCATTTTGATTCTATTGACTGAAACTTTACAATTGTCAGTACATAAGTCAATCGCTCATTAACGTTCGACTTTATACATATCATTACATACAATATCCAATAAAGTTAGAGTAAGGAATTTTTTACATAATTTTTCAATGTGGATTCACTTTGAGGACATATCACATAATTTATAATATTGTCTTTTATTACAAAAATATTGGTGGATTTACAATCTTTCATGCTAAATTGATCAAGGACTTTCTAATTATAATTCTCTTGTAAAAGAGCAATTAACTTCTTCAAGTAATTTTATTGGATCTTAAATCCAAGGATATACTGTGTTTCACTCATATCTTTCATATCAAAATTCAAGGATAACTATTCTTTAATAACCACTAAAGAATCTTAAATTTTCATAGATAATGGTATATTATCCACATAAAAGATAATATTGCAAATTTCTCTCCAACCATTTAATGCAAATATAGTGTTTTTCATTAATCATTTAAAATTCATACAATATTATTATTCAATGAAATCTTAAATATCATTGTCTAAATGATCATTTTAGTTTCTAAATGGATCTTTAGAGCCTTTAAACCTTTTTGTTCCATTCATTTTCTATGGAATCTAATGGTTGCTCCATATACTTTCTTTATCTAGTTCTTCATTTGGGAATGCACATATATTTGATATGGTTCCAAGTCTAAACTTGCTTCTATATTTAGGACTAGTCTAATTGAATTGAATCATATAGTAGATGGAAAGGTATTTTTCATAATATATACTTTCTTATTGTGTATATTCCTTGGAAACTAGGCATATCTTTTATCTCTCAATTAATCTTGACATTTTTCTTTTTATTTTAAGAATCATTTGTTCTTGATTACCTTTTAATCAAGTGGATGGTTAATTAAGTCCTAGACATAGTTTATCTTGATTGGCTCTATCTCTTATTTCATTGCTCTCATCGAATCTTCCTTAGTAGGGCATGACAAAGCCCCTCATCCAATCTTCTTATTCCATTGCACCAAGCTTCCACTTGGATCAATAGGTTGAAAGTACAATTATTTGTCCTCGTTAACTTAATCTTGTATCTCATATAGAGATGTATAGCTATTAATCTCTTTTTTACTTAAAAATTCATTCCTTAAGCGTAGTTTTTTCTTACCTCAATTTTAGTTATATTTCCACTTTCACTTTCATAAATGAAAATATATCTATTTGATTATTCTAAATATTTTGTAAAGATACATTTCTTACTCTTTGAGCCTAATTCCCAAGTTTGTAGTAATGATCATAGACATAGATAGCCAACCTATGGTCTTTAGACGCTTAAACTAGCTTATAATTTGTCCACAAATCATAGAATGTAGAAATAATTGACTTAGAGGTCACTAGATTGAGTTTCAAAACATCAATTTGTAACTTATCACCCCCATAAGAAGTGGGTAAATTTGCTTGAGCCATCATTAACCTTAACCATTTTGAATAAGGTATTTATTCTCTCTCTTAGCATTTATATTTGTTTTTGTTAAGAAATTGTCAATTGTTTCATGATTCCTTTCTCTTCACAAAGCTCACTAAATTAATCTATTAAATATTTGTATCCTTGGTCATAACTCAAAGTTTTAATTTTCTTGTCTATTTGATTCTTAAATATTAATATAATATCTAAAGTACTCAAATGTTTTTGACTTATGGAAGAATAAATGGATTTGATCATATTGTTGTTATGAAAATTCTGCTAGCGTATGAATCACACAAGTAGTAATAGAAATAAGTCATAACAGGCAAGTTAGATCAATTATCAATTTCAAAAATTAATTCCTATTATCTAGAAAATTAGCTAAAATTAAATTAAATAAACTAAAATATAAAGGACAAGTAAATTACACAAATAAGAAAAAAACTAACTGTCTAATGGAAAAAAGGCTCTAGGATTTGAATTCTAATGTTTCTTCCTATGAATGAACCTAACAAATTGATGTAATTCATTTTTATGCTAATTAATGCCTGATTCCCTAAATTATGAAAAATTTCCTTTTGAGATAAATTATTATATTTGCGTTAAGCCTATATTTACTTTCGTAATTGTGTATTTTAACATAAACACATTGAGCTTTATGGGCTTTAGTGTATCCTTGCATGTAGTGGTTTGGCATGCATGCAAGTTTAAGTTTATTTTTTAGATGATCTCCTGTAGTAATTTACATTTTAGTCATTCTCACTATAGATATAATTTTTACAATAAATGGCAAACAAATCATCAAAGAAATTAAAAGATGAATAATAAATTAATTCGATCAAAATTCACTATATGCGTATCATTAGAATTCAAACATAATTAGAAGTCATATTCATCCAAATCCTAGATCTAATTAAGGGGTTTAATTACTCATAATGAAAAATAAAATTCTAAGATAAAAATTGAATGAATTCACAACAAATAGAAAAAAAAAGAGTAGATGAAAAAAATGATAGTTGTATTCTTTAGTAGGAATCCAAATCTCAATGTCATGGTCATTCTAAAAGCTTTCTCTTTTTGCTTGTAGCATGCCTCCTTTGGTCCCTTTTGTTTCCTTTTCTATATTTTCTTACTAGGATTTCCTAATTTTTTTGATAGTTTATGATATGCAAGAACTTTCCCTTTTTGTTTTCTTTATAATTTTAGGAAGCTTTTTTCCTTTCCTTACAAATAATTTTTTATTATGATTTCTTTCTCTCCAAGTTAGGTTAGCCCTTATACGAAAGACAAATTAGATCTCCAATTAGGTATATAGGCTTAAGTTTAAACTTTCTTGTATTATTCTTCTCTCATTAGCATTCATCACATTCTTACTAAAAAAATATATAAAATTAGTATAATAAACCTCATAAACTTGATTAGTGACTAAGGTAAAAGTTTAATTAATATATAAGAAATATATCACATCAATTGTGAATAATTATCTTGCCCTTACTCTTTTTAAACCATATATATTAGAATGAATTAATTTGTCATGGACTTTCAGTTCTAGTTTCTATTCTAAATAGTTTCCTAGTTGCTTTACCTATTAGGTAATGCTCATATAAAGACATTTCTAAATCAAAGATTAATCCTAGTATTCGTTCTTTTGCTAGTTTGCTCATTCTCTCTTTACCTATAAGACCTAGCTTGTCATATCAATCATTGATATCCAAAATTATATTAGAAACAGAGTATTAAGTAAAGCATCAATAAAGGATGAGGGTTCATTCTCCATGCAAAATGGGATGTACTCAAAGTTTATCCCATTAAAATTGATATTAGAATTCCCATTGAAATTCTCAAGTTTAAACCTCTCTCCCTAGTGCCCATGCAGATACTATGACTTTAGTTTTGATGGGTGTTTCACATCCATCAATCTTGCAAGCTTTTTTTGCACTCCCTTAGGAGCAACAAAGGAATAGGTGGGTGTAATCTCAAAGTTTCTTTAATAATTGATTTTAAGGAACTAAGTTTTTCCATATTAGAATTATGGATTGCTTTCTTTCCTTTAAAAGCTTTTTCAATCTTAACTTTTGCTTTATCTACCACTTTCAGGTTTCTCATCATTTCAGACACAGCGCACTCTAATATTGATGTTGATGTATAGTTTCCATTGGTGAATATGTCCTATATATATTGAAAAATAATTTCATAAAAATATTCATCATATATTAATCATAAAATGATTATTAGCATTATCAAATGGGTTGGCTCAACTCGTGATAGACCTAGGGCAAGTCAATCTATTTATTAAATAGGTTAAAATATTAAACAATTTCAAACTCGCTTATGGTAGATTCATAGTTAAATTTGTTGGTTTATGAACTTCTGATAAACTAGTGATGAACATATATTTCTATCTATTTTATTCTCCTAAACATAGACATTTTAATAATAAAATATGGCTTTAAGACTTTAATTAGATAAGATTTTGTTTTAGAAGCCATTTCTATATTTTAGGAATTTATTTGCAAAATCTTGGATTTTAATGCATAAATCTTTTTAAATGAATTTTATGAATATTTCTATTTCATTCTTTCCATTTTATTGTGCAGAATTTTTGATGAGCTAGCTTGAATGAACATTTGATTTAAAGAAAAAATAAAGGCTTCATGTGCACAGTTTGGAGGAAATAAAAGTGGAGTGGTGTGGAGATGGGTAAGAGGCAGCTTTACGTGGAGGGAAACAGAGAAAAAGCCACAAGTTGAGAAGGATTATCATGTGGTACAGCAGCACGTAAAGACAAAGAAGCTGCATGGGACGTGAAAAACAAAGTGAATGAGCAGCGTATGAGTAGCACGAGCTATGAAAGAAGCTACACATGCATGCAGAAATGGAGAAAACAAATGAAGAACACAAGAAGCATGTGAAGAAAAAGGAGAAGAGCCTATGGAAAGAAGCAGCAACAATGAACAGAAATAGCTACAGAAGAAGCTTGAGTAAGGAGCAGAATGTGGGCTAGACTTAAGAAAAGAAGCAACGTGATTTTCGAGCTAAAAGAAGGTAAAGCCACGTTCTAGATTCGGGCAAAACAAGAAGCTCACAAGGAAGAGAGGAAGAAGCTTGTAAGCAACGAGCAAAACAGAGCATGCAAATAAATGAAGGAAGCTCGAGCTTGCATGGAAAGAAAAGAGGAAAAGCAACACGTATTCAATGGTGCATGAAGCAAGAAGAAGAAGGTTTGAAGATGCTGCACACTTGAGCTTGAAAAGAAGAACATTTTGATGAGAGTTTCACATGGAAATAAATGAACAACAACTGGCAGAACGAGTGAAGGAAGCTTCTTCATTCATTCGGGCTGGATATCACGAGGAGAGGAGGACTGCTTCATTTCTTTTTCTCCTCTGGCCTTCGTACAGTAAAGAGACACACTCGAATGCAGAACAGAGCACTCGAATGAATGTGCATGTGAACAGTACCACAATGAAGAAATGCTGAAGTTAATATAGAAGAAAACTCATGGAAAGAGAAGCAAGACGCTGGGTGCTGGGCTGGATGAAGAAGCTTGCATGAGCTACAGTTTCAACGTGAAAAGCTGAGAAATGAAGAAGCTATGTCTTTAGCGCGAGCTGAGCGAGCTGAACAAGCTGAACGAGCAGAATGAACGCAGAAGAAGTGATGCTGAAAAGGATGTATGAGCTGAGAGCCAACATGAGAAAAACGATGTAGAGCTTGGGCTGGAATTTATGTGGAATATAATTAAATAAAATGAAGTGGGGCCCACATTCATATACACAAGAAGGAAGAATGAAATCGTGGAGAGAGCTGAAGAGAGCACGTGAAAAATAAGAAGAACAGAAGGTGCAGCTCGTGTTGAGATAAGAAGAATTCAGCTCCATGTGTAAAACATATGAAAAGAAGAGGCTCTAGCACGTGACTTTTAATAAGGAAGGGAGCATACTTCATTCACATATCTACAAGTCATTCACGCCTCCATATATTCGGATATCCTAGTCCATTCATAATTCATTCATACCCTCATCCATTCGCACAGTCCAGCACATTCACGCCTCCATGATTTCGGAAACCCCTTGCCTATTTATTGAGACACCACCCCATCATCCATCACACCCTCTTAATCCATTCCATCCATTCATTCACCAATCCATCCTTCGTCCTCCATTCCCACTCCATTCCCATTCCTTCCATCCATCCACCATTCAATGAAGCTCTAATCCATCTTGAGGCTAGTTAGGAGGAAGCCTTGGAGAAGCTTGAATCCATGGAGAAAATTCAGAATTTTGACTAAGACTTTTCTATTTTCCTACATTTTTTTCTCTTTCATATATCATCTTGGTTAAGTTATATTTGATAAGGAATTTGTGTAATTGTAATTAGTGGCTGGTTAGACACTAATTAGGGAACCTTTTTGTTGATTAATTGATCTGATTAATTTCAATATTATCTGAATTTTCATGTGTGCTTCGAAGGTGTTCGATAAAATACATGAGTGAGATTATTTGTTTGAATGTTTAATTTGAGGATTCCTTAATGTTTAGTTAGTTAATTAAATATTTAGGATGATTCAGAGGCTAATCAATTAGTTAATTAATCAAATTGAGTGTTCAAGATCTTAAAGACAAGATTTAACAGTTTAATGCGGGATTGAGGTCTCAATTCAACGTTAGATTGTTAATCTCTTGAATCTTGAGTGGTTGCCCAAGATAATTTGTTATGAACACAATTAGGGACTCTTAGGCCAGAATTAATCATAATTGGATTAGGATAAGGATAGTGGATACCAAGGGACGAATCTAAAGCTAGTCACAAGCCCATTTTTCACCCATAATTCACCCAATTAGGTAGAATTTAGGAATTTTAATTCAATTTAGTTTTAGGTTAGTTTAATTCAATCAAAACCCCCTTTAGTTTAGAAATTTTAGAGTCTTTTAATATTTGAAAAATTCAATTAAACATTGAACTCCAATTTCAAGGGAGATGACCTAGGTTGTGCCACTAACTGCATATTTTATTAACTTAGTTTTATTTTAAGAGTTGCACGACGAGCCACTCAACTAGCTATAAATGTAGCTAGCTTATATATTGACCCATTTTTAGTTATATATATATTAAAATTTTTTTCATAAAAAAAAGTGGATTAGATACAAATTTCTTAAGAAAAGTATAAACACAATAATGTACATATGAATTTACCAAAGTAATAGCATAAAATATAAAAATGAAAGTTAAATTTTTAAGTTAAATGAACCAGAAATAGGCTTACTAACAAACAAGCCTATTTATCACTAGTTTAACTATATTTTTTAATATTTTTATCAATTTTCCATTATTTCACAAGTAGGCCTGTGCTCATTTGCACTTGCCTATTCAACTCTTTAATTTAAATGGGTTTAAATTTAGATTCTCAAATCTACACCCAACAAATAAGTTAAATAAGCTGGCTCACAAATTAAGTTCCTTCTTGAAAGTACTAATGATAATTAGATTCATTAATTATGTACGGTCACATGTCATTAATGTGTTATGATAGTGCCTATAATTTCTTATTGTCTAGCATAACATTACGATTTCATGTGACATGTCTAATATCAAGTAAAAATTTAATAGAAGATAAACTTCACAGTAAGCCAACATAGTTAAGTATTAACCCCAATAATAGCTTTGATGTTGCTAGGTGTAATTAGGATCTTAATGTTAGGAATTTAAGTGGCAGAGGCTTTAAAAGACAAGAACTTGGAGGACCTCTTTAAAAGAAATGTTTTACTGCTCACACTCAAAGTGTAATATACATTAACTGGCACTTTTACTTTTTCACTCACTGTACATCATGTCACCCTTACACACTCTTTTTCACTTTCCACCTTACATCTCCCTCCTACACACTGCCATACATTCTCACTTTTCACTCATACATTTGATTACACTCTTCTGAATGCTTGTTACTCACTTTGCTGCTCCACACCATAAGCATTCCTAAGCTCTTTTATTTATAAAAGAGCTTCCACTAACTTGTAAAGTTGGTTTTTTTTCTAGACCAAGAAATCTAAAGAGAAAGAGAAAGAGAAAGAGAATCGAGAGAGAGAGAGAGAGAGAGAGAGAGAGAATTCTAGAGAGAGTTAATAGGTATTAACACTCCCCCTCAATGATTACTCTTTTAATTTCTTTATTAACCCAAGTTTCTTCTTAAATTTTTCTAACTTTGCTCCTCTAAGTAGCCTAGTAAATATATATACTATTTGATCTTCAATCTTAACTATTTCCATCTCTATCTCTCCTCGAAACACCTTTTCATGGATGTAATAGTAATATACATCCACATGCTTGGTATGAGCATGGAATATCAGATTTTCAACAAGATGGATAGCTGACTAATTATCATAATGTAGCTTTACTAGATAATCTAATTCTTAATGCAAATCCTCCATCAATTGCATCAATCAACTAATTTCTTATGTTGCTGATGATGCTACTTTGCACTTCGTTTTAGTACTAGATAGTGATACCATTGGTTATTTATTGCTACTATAAGAGAAAGCTCTAAATCCAAGACTAGAAATGCATTCTATGGTTAACTGCCTTGTGTCATAGCCTCTAGTATAATGGGCATCACAAAATCCTTTGGCTTTGCACATGGCTTCTTTCTTATGTAGGACACCATAGTTAATGGTACCTTCAATATATCTTAGAATTCGCTACATTGTCTTTAGACATGGCTTCTTTAGCTACTACATAGATCAACTAGTCAATTTGACCGCATAAGATAGTCAATGTGAGGTAGATAAGACTATATACCAATTGCCTATACATAGTTATATCCTTCAATTCCTTGCCTTCGTGAAAGCATGTTCTTGTATTTAGCTCTAGAGAAGTTGAGATAAGCTTGCATTCAAGCATACCAAACTTCTGTAGTAGGTCTCTTGTATATTTATGTTGGTATAAAAATAATCCTGCATTGGTATTCTCCATTTTAAGACCCAAGAAATGCCTCTAACTCACTGAGCTCCTTCATTTAGAAGCATAGGGATAAATTAGCTTTCATCTAGCTAAACTCCCTTTTACTATCTCTACTGATGATAAGATCATCCATATATAGTAACACAATTATGAGCTTTCCATCTTGAGTTGTCACATGTAAATTTGAGCTTATTGGAACCACTATGTAATCACTTTGCATTAAGATCTTTGCTATCTTATCATATCAAGCCTATAGTGCTTTATTTAACCTATAAAAGGTGTTTTTCCATTTGCACACGTGGTCTGGATGAGCCTTACTTTTGAATCTCTACAATTGCTCCATATATATGTCTCTAATTAAGTCTCTATCTAAGAATGCATTCTTCACCTCTATTTGCCAAAGCTTCTATAAGTTGTTTGTAGCAAGTGCTAATAGAACTCTTATTATGGTAATCTTTGCTATTAGGCTAAAGTTGGATTATAGTTAAGCCCATACTTCAAAGAGAACTCGCATGCAACCAACCTTACTTTATACCTTTCACCAAATCATCCGGCCTTGTCTTTGCCTTATAAAACCTATTTCATAATATAGGTTTTATGTCCCTTGATTTGGGTGCCAAATCCTATGTTTTATTTTATTTTAAGGCACGAATTTCTTTTTTCATACCCACCCTCCATTCATTGTGCTTAGAAGCCTCTTTATGTGTGCTTGCCTCTTTTATATCTTCAATTAATATTGCATTAGCATACTTGAGATTTTGTCTATGTACCTTCATAGACCTTCCAAGTAGTAGTGCCAAATCTTTTTCTTTTGCCTTTTCTTCATCTTTTGTATGTTAAGTTAGCCTTTCCCTTTCTAAAGATGTTCAACATACTCCCACATATTATAAGCTTTTAACTTTAGACTTAGAACTTATCGAAGAATTTCTATCTTACGCTATAAGCTACAATCTCTTAGGTTTATGCTGTTCTTGTGATTTTTCTTGCAACTTATCTTTAGTCTCCTAAGATTTTGGTAAAAGAATTACATGCGGTAACCACCATGATGTTACTTTATCAAACACTATATTTTGAGAAATATCATAGCGTTTTGTGGTAGGATCACAACACCTCCACCTTTTCCTTTTATTATCATAGCCTACGAATATGCATCGGATAGCCTTTTTCTTTAACTTTTTCTTTGGATGATTTAAAATGAGTACTTAGTGTATGCATCCAAATACTCAAAAATGGATTACCAAGGGTTTAGTCTTCTACAATTTTTCAAATGGTAAGGTGAATCCAAGCTTTACTTGTGGTAATCTATTGGTAACATGGGCTGCTTTCTTCATACATTCTGCCTAAAACATTGGCGATCTATTTTTGGCGAAAAGCATGCTTTTGCATGTTTATGCTAGATGCTGATTTTTCCTTTTGACAACTTCATTTGCTGTGGCATGTTGGGATATGTTTACTGTTGCCAAATATTACCTTGTCTCAGATAGTTATAGAATTTACGTAAAGTATATTCTCCCTCAATTATCAATTTGTAGGCATTGCACTTTTTTTCCAATCTCATTTTCCATTTTTTCTTTAAATTCTTTAAATTTTTCTAAGGCTTTGATCTTTCTTTCATGAAGTAAACCTAGACGTACTTAGAAAAATTATCTATGAAAATGATCATATAGCAATATCCACTTATCAATACTTACTTTATCAACCTGACTACATCTAAGTGGACTAGTTGAATAGGCACCTTAGATTAAAACATCGAGTCATTATAAGAGAGTCGATGTGCCTTACCATATTAACAACTAGTGCACACAATGTTATTCTGAACATCCAATTGAAGTAGATATTTCAATAGTGACTTGAATTTCCCACAGTTCACACATCCCAACCAAGCATGCCATAGATTAGTGGTCTCATTCTTGCTTGTCTTGTCTACATACATTTCTTTTACTAACATTATGTATATCGACTCGAATCATAGGCCTTCCATGATTAGTAGACATAGGCTTCAAATTTAGTAGACCTTGATGTCATTTGGCTTGAACAATATGTAATTTTCTAAAGTGGCTAGTTTAGGCACAAATAATAAATTCTTTTTATTGCAAGGATATGATATATGTTATGTATTTATACTTGATGGGGACAATACTATGGAATGATCATCGTCTCACTAACGTGTGTAATTGGTAGCTTTGAATTGTTAGCAATCACCACAACTTGCTTGCCTTTATATTTTGTCATGCTTGACAATTTCTTCTAATCTTTAGTTATATGATTAGAGTAACCTAAATTGATGATCCAATCATTATTATAATTTAGTGATTTGTCACTTACAAAGGTAATTG
The DNA here is from genome assembly GCA_026724425.1 of Erythrophleum ivorense. Classification (NCBI taxonomy): domain Eukaryota; kingdom Viridiplantae; phylum Streptophyta; class Magnoliopsida; order Fabales; family Fabaceae; genus Erythrophleum; species Erythrophleum ivorense. The sequence continues at coordinate 8,235,576 of JAIUCV010000003.1, forward strand.
TAGTCTCTTTAGTTTTATAATGCATGAAGTTGTTATCTCTTTTTCTTTTGATGAATTCTTTGCTAACCTTTCTTCTTTTATTGTAAGTGATACATGAAAGTTCCACTCTTCTTCATTGTCATTTTTATGGCTGGAGGTAGCAGTATTTCCTTCTCCTTCCTTGAACTTACAGTCTCGAGCATAATGTCTTTCTTTCCTTCAATTATAGCATTGGTTATTTTTCTAACAATATTTTTTCTTTTCATCAAACTTGTCTTCATCTTAGTGATCTCCCCCTTGCTGAGTACTTCCTTCCTCTTGTCTCCATTGCCAATTATTTGGCTTTTTAGATTTATTCCTTTTAGTTGAAATTTCATAGAAATAGGGCTTTTACTATGAGTCTCCCTTCTTAGTATAGAGAAATTTCTCGTCATCCTTGATGGAGACACCTACCATTTATTTATCCAACTCTTCTTAGTTGGCTAATATGTTTTCCAACTAGACAAGAGTTGTTTATGTGGCTTATCTATTAATTACTATGATAAGCCTATTATATTTTGGCCTTAAGCCATGAATTAGGATTTGCTAAATCTTTTTTTTTTTTGAGATTTTATTCTTAGGATCTAATTTTAAGATCTCATTATAAATAACTTTAACTTTATTAAAATGTTTGCTTACTAGCATAGTCTAATGTAAGACTGGCATTAGCTTGTTCTCTAATTGTTGGAGCTTCACATTACTCATCCTCATGAAGAGTGTCTTCCTTTGACATTTTTTCATATTGAATATGTTGAAAAAGATCATCCTCCACTATCACAAACAACACATACATTGCCTTGCTTGTCTTTCCCTTTTACTTGCTCAAGTCTTCAAGGTTTGTTCATTGTGTAGTATTACTACTTCCAACAATATCCTATAAATCTTGCCCGACCAGTAAAACTAGATCTAAGTTAACCATATTTTATAATTATTATGATTTAATTTCTGAATACTTGTCATCAACAAAGCAATTTCCACTATAGTGACTTGTTGATGCTCAGCACCTAATCACATAAGCCTAATCCTTGACTAAATGATTTCATAGTCTTGGATTGCACGTTAGCGGCACCTTGAACAATCTTGGCTATAATGATCTAACGATGAAAAACTTGTGCTATATCTACCAATCTCGAACCACCTACTATAGTAGCACCTATTGAAAATTTAAGTGGCAAAGGTTTTAAAAGATAAGAATTTAGAGGACCTTTTTGAAAGAAATGTTTTATTGCTCATACTTAAAGTACAATATACATTAACTCAAAATTCAGCTTTTTCACTCATTGTACATCACATCGCTCTCATGAACTCATTTTCACTTTTCACCTCACGTCACTCTCACTTTTCACTCACACTTGATTACACTTTCTTGAATGCTTGTGACTCACTTTATTGCTCTACATCACAAGCACTCCCAAGCTTCATTATTTATAAAGGAGCTTCCATTGACTTGTACAGTTAGTTCTCAATTGTTTCTTCATGTCTAGAATTTTATGGACAAAGAAATCTAGAAAGAAAGGGAATGGGGGAGAGAGAGAGAATTGATAGGTATAAACACTCAAGGCTTCCATTTTGTTAGATTTGTAGAAGAACCTCAATAAGTCTTTCTTCCCCATAGCCGTCCTTACCTCCTCTAATATGCTTCTCTTGATTCTCCTTGATAATATCCTCTAAAATCTTGTCAACCTTCTTATAAATCTTCACCAACTTTGTAACATTCGAGTTTTTGTAGAAGTAAGGACTCAAGGTTTTAGAAATTTTTTTAAGTCTCCTCATTATAGCTAGGATACCTATTTGCTATAGCAAATGGATGCTCGTTCACATTCGCTATAACAAGTTCGTGGTTTATACAAAATCCAAGAAATTTTTAGCAATAGCATAAACTGTGGCGAGAACAATTGGGAAGCTCTCGTAATAGCAAGAGGTGTTTCTTACTATGGCGAAACTTGATTAAGAAAATACCAAGAAGGGATTTTAAATGAAAATTTTAAGTTTTTCGAGATTCTCAGAGGCCCTAAAAACTATAGAAACCCTATAATAGTTTAAAGTCCTTTGATGAGCGATTTCAATAAAGGATTGACTCGAACTTTGACTGAATAGTTCGAGAAGGTTTCAAATCCAAATTGAGTGGTTTCACAGCTATTTTATAAGTTAGAGAACTTAGATTTCATAATGAAAAAGATAGTTTTCGAAAAAAGAGTTTAAATGAGTCAAATGAGACAAAACCAATAAATAAGGACTAAAGTGAAAATGAAAAGCGGCAAAAAGTGGAACCTTATATTCTTAAAACGTCCAGAATTTGCTTTTCCTTCTAACTGACCTTGTTTTGCCTAAACAAAGAGAGAGAGACCAGAGAGAGAGATGCACCAAAGGAGGTGAAGAAGAGGAAGAAAGACAAGGCAAAAAGGTAAGGCAAATGAGGAATTTTCATAGTTCTTCCTTCTTTAATGTTATTCTCCTCTTTCCCACCTTTCTCCCTATGGTTTTGTTATGTGATATGGTGCTGTTTTGGGTCTGATTCAGAGGGAGGAAGATAGGATTTGAAGAAAAAGAGCAAATTAATAGGAAGAGCTCTTGAATTAAGCTAGAATCAAGGTATGTCTCATGGTTATTCAAATTTCCTTCCCTTACTCCTTCCATGGGTGAGTTCGGCTAAGTGGAGAATAGTCAAAAGGGAGATAAGTTTGACCAATAACAAGTATTGAACTTAAGATTTAAGGAGTGAGAAACAAAATTATGCAATGAAACTTAAAGGAAAACCATGGAAATTCAAGTTAGGAAGTCATGAATGTATTGCAAAATCTTACTTTCTCCAAGAGTTTCCTAGCTTATGAGAGTGTAAATGAGCTCCTAAGACCTTTAAGGATCCTCCCAAGTGCTTCTTCCATCAAGGCAATAAAAAAACTCCATAGGAGCTCAAGTGTGTGTGTGTGCCTCAGCCAATAAGGTCTCACATACCTAGGGAGAATTTTAATTTATTCTAAGGCTATAATGAGGCTAGATATGATGGAAGAATAAGAGAAAAGGCCTTAGAAACAATTTAGAAGCCATAAATAGAGAGTTGGAGCTATGGGTTCCATAATATGACTCAAAAAAGTAACATATATCTAGGCTCTTGTGAATGATGGTGTGATAGCTTTAAAAAGTCTAAATAGAGTCAAGAGGCCTAGATAGAGAGAGAAAATGGGTTCAAGACTAAGAATTTTCATAGTTGCTTCTTTAGGTCTTGAATGGAACCATAATTGAATCATAAGAGGGAGTAGACATCTTTAATGTGTAAATGGTGTTAGAATTTGTTTCAAAAATGTAATTGGATCTTAATTGATGTGTCTAGGCTAAGGGAATCATCTTCCACCTACTTCCAAGTGTGCGGCCTTAGGAGAGGGAGAAAATCCAAGAGATAAGGTTGCATTCCTTGCTTCAAGGTAGCTTTCTAACCTTTCTTATATGCATTTCTTGATTTGTTATTTATCTTGGTTTGCTTGTATGTGTGTTTGAATTACATGAATGGACTATAGCCATTGATGTAGAGTCTTAGTACCTTGACATGCTTCTTTGAACTTGTTTGAAAGTATGATGGTTTGAATGAGTTTAATAAAGCCAAAAGTGCTTGAGAAGGGCGAGGAGAAGTTAAAAGTCCCTAAAAGAGGGTAAGACAAATCCAAAAGTCTCAAGAAAGAGTAAGGCTAAGTCAAAAGTTCCTAAATGTGGACGAGACAAATCCAAAAGTCCCAAGAACTTGGGTGAGGCTAAGCCAACAACCCATAGAACCTATGTTGAGTTGTATGAGTTAAATTGATATGAGAAAAGTGGCTATGCATGATTTTCAAAGTGATTGAGGCATGCTTGCATTCTTTGGCTTGTAATTATATCATGTATGTATGTTTGAAAGAGTTAAGAACTATTGAGATTCTTAGTATCTCACTCTCCCATCTCCAATATCTAACCATATCTAGGTGAGCTAAGTGGGTTAAGAAGTGTGAGCCAAGTAACAAGCTTTTGACATAGGTATCGCAAATTGGACCTTTTATGTGTATCTTAATGTCAAACTTTGTAATTTTAAAATGTATTTATGATGTAAGTACTTGAGCAAGTCCAATTACATGTAAATGTAATGTATGTATCATTTTGGAAATCATATTCATGAACATTGATATGCATTAATGGATATGTGAAACCTTGTGTATATGAACAAGTGGGATAATGGTTTTGTGATGTATGAATATTTGGACTCTTGGACAAGTTTAGTAGGTTGTATTTTAGCTTTCTCACATGCTCAAGAGGTCATGACTAGGGTAGGAAAGCGTTTGGTTTCATTTTGACCCCTTTTGGTGCTTAAAAAGCTCATTTTGGAAATGGTGGAATTCTCCCATGAAATTTGGCATGAATCTAAGTCTCATCTAGAAATTTTTGTAGATCTAAGAATCGTATTATTTGGAGCTCTAGAGAATAAATTATGAATTTCTAAAGTTGAGAAATTTTTTTAGATTTGGCATATATACTATTCATATGGTCAATTTCTTCTCTTCTATCATTCGTGGGCCAAATGAAGTTCAATTGCCTTAAAATTTTACAAGCATAAAGTAGACATTCTAAGCTTTCCATAACCATAAAGACACTCCATTTGGATTTATATTGAGGAAGCTATGCATTTCTGAAATTAGGACTTACTATTAGTAATGCAGCAGGACCCTAAGTATTATTCCATTAATTTTTATTAGCTTAATGTCATTTTTTGGGTCTAGAATTATTTTTCGCCTAAAGTAGACATATGTAGCTTTCCAGATCAATATAGTTTGACCAATTTGGATTTTTTTGGAATTAGTTATGAATTTTTGAAATTCATATCAGTAAATTGTATCAGAGTGCCTGAGTAGCTGGACCTATGATGCTTTTCTATCATCAATCATGGTCCAAAAGATGTTTTTATGGCCTAGAATTATTTTTAACATATAGTTAACATTCAGGGATTTCCAGAAAGTTATGGTTTGTTAGATTTTAATTTTTCTAGATTTAATTATGAATTTTCAAAGTCTATCTTAAAAAATCAGAATCTGGACTCAAAATTGAACTCCTATTTTTTTTATATGTGGCTTCCAAATCTAAAATTAGTGTGATGTTTATAAGTATATGACTTGTATATATGGATTATGAGTAGAGGATGATGTTCTGGAATTCATGGGGTCTAGGGACCATAAAAGAAAAATTTTAAAGCCCTACGCAATGTATTTATTTACATTATTTTTACTTAATGCAACATGTATAAAAGCCCACAAGTGGAAAAGTAAAGTTAGAAGTATTATGGTGTTACAAACTTTGCTTCCACTATAGTTATAAGATGAGTAGATTTTATTGAAAGAAACAAATCAGCAAAACCAAAACCCACTTAATTCTGTTAATGCTGTATTAAGCAATTGCAAACTCTTCATCTTTAGATTTATTGCCAAATGATATCCTTGTAATAATTACATTACTAGTCAAAGTATAAATCTTGCTCGTGAGATTGAAATCTGAACCCACTTATGATTGAACTAATTTTATGAGCTTAGATACCACATGCAATAAGAAAGGTAAACAATGAAGAGAAATTACAATTTATTCTTAAAATTAAATATCAATAAAATAATAAATATTTCATCCTACTTTCTTGAATAGTTAAATAGAAATTATAATATTATTAAGGATCCAGTTGACAACATTATGGTCTTCTAAAAGCAACTATGTTGATTGGCTGAAAGGATAAAAAAAAAAAAAAAAGCAGCAAGATGGTGTGAAAAAGTTGTTAGTATAAGGGGTTAAAAATAATGTTTGCTAAAAATCTTATAATAAAATATAATTTAAAAAAAATTAATGGATAGTGTGTGGTAACAATTTGCAAAACTTGTTGTGAATGTGTAAAATGGCAAAAATAAGTGTGTTAGAAATTTTCTTTTATGTCATTATATCAAAAATCTTGAGAACTTATCAAATTATTAAAATAACATAAACTAATCGAAGGTTAAATTGAAAAACTTATATAGGTATAAAAGTTAATAACTCATCTTGTTTGAATTATAAAGGGAAATTAGATTGGAAGAATATATTTTCATAATAAGAATAATATATATATATATATATATATGAGATTTGTGTATTTGTTAAAAGATAGAAAAAGTTTATAATAAGAATATATTTGAAATTTAATTAAAATAAAAAAAACTTTTAAATATTTTAAACTAACGACAAACACTGTAGCTAATAAAAAGCATAAGAAGAAGCATCATTAATAATTTAACCAAACATTAAATTTGTAGCTTTTCTATCGAAAAACACTGAAAACAAATGTTACAATAATCTCAAATAAGCCCTAAAATATGGACAAGGAGTTGATAAAGTTCTTTAGTTTGTAACCATGATCTCATAAAAAAAAAACAAACGTAAGATGTAAAAGATATTTTCTCAAAGACATAAATCATAGGGTATTCAATTGTAATATATATATATATATATATATTCATATTTTAATAGAAAAAATTAACAACATACATATAAATTGTATCCAAGTTTTATCGATAAAACAATAGGAAATCCTAATAATAACATCTCTTAAGGTTCAAACACATTTGTTAGTAACTATTAACTAATCTTGACATTACTAGAAAGTGCTCAATTTTTTATAGTAAATTTTAGTAGCAAATAGTTGAAAAATCATGCTTTTTGACAAAAATATAATTTTACGTGAGCTGTCATTAACTTCATTGTGGCAAATTTATTGCTATAAATTAATCTGTTGCAATACATTCTTTTTCTTTCTCCTCTGCATCTTCTGATTTTCTGTCACATCAATGTCAAATGAATAAATAAAAATTTTGTTATAAAAAAATTATTTAATATAGATATAATATTAATAAAAAATTGATTTAAAAAAGTTAAAAAATAATGTTTATAATAATAATTATTAATTATTATAATAAATTTTGTTATTAAAAATTATTTAATATAAATCTAATATTGATAAAAATTGATAAAAAATTGAAAAGAAAACTAATGTTCATAATAGTCATTAATAAATATTTTAAAATGATTTAGTATAAAAGTAAAAAAATATTAGGGGGAATTGAAAAAAAAATTAAAAAAATACAATTTTCGACAACACTGTGTCAAAACATTTTTAAATAGAATGGTGGTCGACACCATTCTCTTGGAAAACGTTTTTCTCTAAAAAAATATTATAAAAAGTTTTAAAAATTAATAAATTAAAAAATATTTTTAAACTTAGTTTATAAAAAATATATTTTATTAATAAATAATAATATATTTTATTTTGTCTTGTTAAAAATTATATATTTATTTATTTATTATAATAATTAATAATCAAGTTTATATAAAAAATTTTAAAAATAGGATTGATTAGAATTAATAATAAGTTAAGGTATATTTAATTTGTTTTTATTATTATTTTCTAATTTTTGGCTTTTTTTTCCATCTTCTAGGTTGTAGTTATTCTCCATCATTTTTTGAGTATTAGTTATTTTCCACTGGATTTTTTTGGGTTTTATTCTTTAGGATTATGTTTCTTTTTTGCATTTTTTAGTTCTTTTCCTTTCTTTTTTTTTTTTTTTGTGTGCTAGGTTTTCGTTCTACCCCAAAATGTTTCAGTGTGGTATTGTCCATCAAATTTTATCAGATTATTTGATAAACAAACACAAATTCTAAATAGAAAACAAAAGTCAAATCAAATGAAAAAAATAAATAAATAATAGGAAAGGAATAAAAATAGATATAAAAATTTAACATAAAAGTTCATACCTAAAAAAAGCTCAAATAGTTACCTACAAAAAATAATAATAACTCAAAATATAACAAATAAAATAGAGAGAAAAAAAGAAAATTAAAACAAAACCAATAAGAATAGAAATGAATATAATAAATAAAAGAGCTGATAAACATTTTTAGGAAAAAAAATATACCAGCTGACAGAGGAACAACAAACAAAACCAAAGAATTAAACATTTTCAAAAGTGCAAAAGCTGTTGAAATTTATGTAGGAAGAAAGAAGAAAAAAAGTGATGAAGCAATAATTGACGTGAAAAAGAAAAGAATATAACATCATGCAGGAAAGTTAAAATTTATAGAGAAACATAAAAAAAAAATTGGCGAAATAGTCAAATTTGATTCATACTCAAAATCAACGTAATTTTTATTATTTTCATACCTACTAACATCAGTTTGTTTTTTGTTATCCAATATATTATAACTTTATATATATATAATATTAAATTAAGTTAATATATATATTATTAAATTTTGGTATGTGTAATACATTATGTATTATACGCTAATATGCATATATATTATATAAGTTGATAAATAATGAAATTTATTAACCAAATATATAATATATAATATTATAAAATTTTATGAAATAAAAATATTAAATTTAAATAAAATAGGAAAAAAATATCTCATATAATTTAATTATATACATTATATTATATAATATGCATCTTTATTATTTAAATGAGAAATATCTTATCTATAAAGAAAACTTGGCCCAACAACATTTTAATGTTATTATTGTGAAATATGTTGAATAATACTTCTAAATTTACTTAATTCTTGTCAAAGCTGTTCAATTTGTAATATTTGATTTTCAATTTGAGCATTATGGTTTGTTGAGCCAAAGTTATAAATTCATTCTTTATAATTTCTTATATATAAGAAGAGTGATGATATGTTGAATATTGAGTATTAATATATCCAGATATAAAATTTTCTAATATATTGTTAAGCATACTCTCAATACCATAAACTAAATCCTTTTTTTTTTTTCCTTCGATAGCTTGTAGCGATAAATCTAAGTCTAAAACACTCTCCTCTTTGCTTTCATATAAATTTTTAAAACATGTATATTCATTATAAAAAGTAAATAGTAGAATGAAACAAAATTCTATGAATAAAATTATAATTACAAATATAAATTGAATATAAAATCACAATTATATAATAAGAAGGTCTCAGAATATGTTAGTGGTCTTTTTAATTCTTGTGCCTACAAAATAAAAATTAATCATAATAGATAACTATATCTTCAAAATAATAATTATAAATTTTTTGGCATATTCAAGGATTGAAATAGAACCCCCAGTATATAATGATGAAGTAAACTCAGAACTAAAGACTTTATTCTTTCTCGTCCATTCTCAAAATGATAAATATTATGAACTACTTCATTTCAGTACATCTCATCCCAAATGAATTCTCCAATCCCCTAGATTTTTTCCTATCTTACATGCATGACCAACTAGGTCTCTAAATTGATCAATTACTTTATTTTTCTAGTTCTTCCAATTTTTATTAGTGTCCTTTGGCCTCCATGCATAATATTTCTAAAAAAATTAAAGATTATAATTATTAAAAAAATAAAATACATGATATTATAATTATATAAAAATATAATTAACAAAATTTACCTTAAATTCAGCAAACCATAATTCTCTATATTCATAAGGAACATCTTTCCAATTATTACAAAGCTATTCATATTTACTTTTAAAAATAGTTATTATTTATGCTCGAACTTCATTATTATTTAGTTGAAATATACATAAATTAAATATTTATCAGTTAATTATATAAATAATTAAAAGTCATAATAAATTGAAATGATATAAAAAATTTCAATAATAACTCATTGCCATCAAGTTCAATAAATTATTTTTAAATAGAAGTTGAAACTTAAGATTCAAGCGTTGAATCTTGAGACTTTGAAAAAGTATGTTGAGATCATGATTGACTCTATTACTAGATGATTCTCATCAATATATTTAAATAAATTAATTTGTAAAAGACAAAAAATATATATGAATACATTTTTTAAATAAGATAAACTACTTTTACTTCTTATGATTTGTATGTTGGTGATGCTAATTGCCTTGTGCATTAGATGACAAAGTGAGGGTGTGAGAGAGATGAAAGAAATTTGTAAAAGATGCGAATTTAGTGTGGGTGAAAAGGGGTGGAAGATACACATATATATAATATCAAATATTAAAAGTATAAACATATCAATCTCTATACATTATTAATAATAAAATTATAAAAAAAATTAATGCAAACATAAAAATTCATGTATTATTGTTATTATTATTTTCATTATAAATATTTTGATAATACTTTTATATGTATTAATCTATTTTTTTAAGGCTTGAATAGTTATTTTATTGTTTTAGAATTGTAATTTATATCAGCGTAACACATTATCAACATCTAGATGTAATGGCCCAATATTTGGATGTGTTCCAATCAGAGTAAATATAGCTATAACTTCGCTTACATATTTCTTTTTATAATCTAGTATTTTGCATATAAAACCAAATATTGGATTTTCTTCTATTTCTTGTGACATATTTCCAAGATCATAGATCATTCCTATACCTTTTCTCCTTTGAGATGCTTGCATCTAAAGATTTATTTCTTCAAATAATTATTGTGATGATATTGATTCCATAAAAGAAATATTTGTGGTATTTGGATTTGTATATTTAAATTTGATATATTCATTTTAAACAAATATCATAAAACATGAATTAATATATATTATTAATAAAAAATATTAAATATATAATTGAATATAAATTTGCTCTTACAAATATGGTTTCTAATTTTTTGTTAATCCAGTTGCCATCTTTGTAATGGATACGATAGTGGAGCTTGGCTGGAGTTGAGCCTAATTGTTTTCTAAACTCCTCCCAATAATGGCTTGTTGGAGTAGTGCCTCCGAAATGAAGAGATGGGTTAAAACTAGAGCTAGATATTTTATTTTTCTTATTTCTTTCTTAAGATATAATGGTGCAACGAAATAAATAAATAAATGTATACACATATAAATAAAAACATAAATAATGATGTCAGCACATACATAAAATTCAAACTACACAATAAATTGCTAATCAATCTTAGTATCAATTTCTTTGAAGCTAATATATGTATTTGCTCTTTTCAATTCTTGCTCAAAGTTCCTATAAGGTGAGATAAATGTTAGGTCTAAACACAAATTTAACAACTTATGGTGACAAGTTTAAATCTTACTTGATATAAGACTTGGTTTTATTATAATTCAATAGGATATGAAGATAAGCAACATCGTTTCTTTATCATTTAGATAATAAGTTAAACACTTTCTAGGCGAATTTTCAACTTGAGTAAAAATTGATAAAGCTGGTTCACTTGACTTTGTTTCATCCATATAATCATTTTGACTAACTCTAGTTAGCACTAAAATTACATGTGATTGAAAGTAATAAGAATAAAAGTACGAGATCTCTTGTGAAAAATATACCTCACATATAGAACCTTCAACACGAGTTTTATTTTTAACTGTGTTTTAATCTATTCAAAAAACTTGTATAACTAAAAGAGTCAATAAGTAGTTAAACACAATAATAAATTAATACAAGGTAAACTAATTAGAAATGGTTAGAATACCATAGAAGTAGTAATTACCTTTTAAATGGATACATTTATCGATACTAGATAAACCCACCAACCCTAGCCTCAAATGGTAATTGGATTGGCAAATGTTATATAGGATCACAGAATTTTGGGGAAATGTTCTTTTTAACTTGCAAAGAATAACAGGAATGTTTCGCTCGATTTGCATTATGTCATCAATCTTAAATCTCGTCGAATATAGTTTTCTAAAGAATTGACTCCATTCAGTTATAAGCTTTTAGATTTGCTCAAGAAGTACACTAAACATGATAAGCTTTTAGATTGGCAGCAAACATTCAAAAAAAAAGTGACAATCATTACTTTTATATCTAAATAACTTTCTTTCTTTTGAATCCATATATCTTGATAAATTTGAAGAATACCCATTGAACATTTTCAATTCTTTTACCCATTGACAAATAACCCTTCTTTAATCTAATGTGAGCGTAAACTTAAGCTTTTGGTTTCACCACTTTTCCATTAGTTAGTTCTTGCAACTCTAAGTCTCTTTGCCTATAATGTTCTTTTAAATCCATCCTAGTCCTGGTTTTTATCTTATTGTTGGTCTTTCCTTTGACATCCATAACAGTATTAAATATATTGTTAAGCATATTGTTTTCTACATGTATAACATATAAATTATATTGAATCAACAAATATTTCCAATACAGAAGCTTCTAAAATTTACTTTGCTTCATCTAATTATAATATTAGCCATAGCCTTTTAATCTAAAAACTACACTAGGATAAATCTTCACATGTTGCCACTATTCTTATCTATCCAGTCTCAGGGGAGAGGGATTATTTTCAGCTCCATTTTTCTTAAAACATGATGCATGGGTAAAAATTATCGATGACAGTCGAACCAAGAGTTTTCCCTTCCATACTTTAGGGTAAAGGCTTTTAAGTTATTTATACGATAAGGACTAGTTAATTTTCTAATTGTTCTTCACCCTAACAACATTCTATATACTGAAAAATCATTTATCATCCACAATAATGGTTCTTTGAGATGCCATAAGTTGAAATTCCTTTTTCTCATAATAATTTCAACTCATCAATTAATGGTTGTAAGAATATATTAATCTTAATCTTGGGATTTTATAGTCTAAGAATGATTGCTGTAAAAAATAAGTAAAAAGTAGTCATACATAACTCAAGAAGAAAATTGTAAAGAGGAATTATTATATGCTAACATAAATATGAAGAAGTAGACTGGCTATATAGAGTGAACCCATCGGTTCATAAACCTAGTCGAACACTTTATGGCTTTATAGCAAAATCAAGATATGCCCTATCAAAATGTTTCTATGCTTCTCCATCAAATGGATAGCATAGTATATTTTTACATCTTTTATTATTCTAATGCCATCACATGAACTTAAGAGATCTCGTTGAAGATAATTGATAAATAATGCATTCTTTTTACTGGATTCTCTTTTAAACTTTTTCTTTGAGGTCAAGTAGTTTTATATTGAGATATTTCACAAAATTTGCATATTGTCCTATCTATGTTATCTTTATAATACAATATACATATATTAATGCAAACATCAATCTTTTATGTAGATAGACTAAGTTTTTATACTAGTTTCTTAGTTTGGTACCAATTATCAGGTACAGTATTATTAAGTGAGTAACTATTTTTCATAAGACTTGCTAATTGATTAAAATTATATTGTGACATATTACTATCAACGTTAATACTTAACAATTTTATAGTAATTCAAACTGATTACTATATCGTGACCACAATAGTTGTTGATACGCATTTAATAAATCATAGAATTTTAGGCATCTACATTTAAAGATTCTTCAATATAACTAATAATAATAATAATAATAATAATAATAATAATAATTATTATTATTATTATTATTTACTTCATTAATGCTACGAATATCAAAATCAGAATTGACTGCATAAAAAATCATTCATTCATAACTATTATTATAGTTTTCATTTACTAAATGTGATGAGTTACATGTTTTAACATTACTGTTACTTGGAGATAGTTCAATCTAACCATGACATATCCAACATTAATATCCAGGTTGAAATTTTCTTTCATAAAAATCAATTTTTACTTCATCAATCGTAAGATATGCAGTATTTTTATGTTTAGAACAAAGACATCTAATTTTTTCTCTTCTTGAACATGGTCCTTTTTCATAAGCGAAGCTAATAAACCCTTATACTCCTTGTAAAATTTTATCAGTATATCCTTTACATCTAGGATTTAACCTACTATACATCCTTCGATTGCTAGAAATTTTTATTTTCTATGATAATAAGTAATTTAAATATTATTTCACAATTCCTATTAAAAGAATTTATCTTATAAATATTACCAAATAAATAATTTTTTTTACATCACCTAAATTATTATCACCACCATAATTTTTAATTTTAACTTGTAAATCTAAACTTATAATATTTCTTTACTATATTATCACAAAAAAATATTGTAAAGCAATATTTATAAAAAGGGATTTGATTTCAATCTGGAATTACTTTTCTTTAGAGAGAATCCGAAGTTAGGCAAAAATGCGAGAGTTTTTTTTTGTGTTTTCTTTGTACGTTATACCAAAATAAAATATATGGTTATATTTAAACTAAATATGTATACTTACCTCTTAATCTTTAAGCAAATAAATTTTCACAATCAACAAAACTTACTTAAACAAATGTTACAAATGACTAGCATAATTTGAAGCAATATATTAAAATCAAAGGAAATTTTAGATTTGCGAAGAGAGGAAAACAAAGTGCAAGGTATAGAAGAAGAAAATAAGTTAAATGAAAATATTATATATATATATATATATATATATAAAAGAAGAATGCACAACGGTTATCTAACGATTATTTTCTTAATGACTCTTTTTTCAACAATAAGGAAAAAGTATAGACATGAACATGAACAAGATAGCCAGCCTCATTATTATTATATAACATATAATTTATTATATTATATTGTGCTATATAATTTATAAACAATATATTATAATATTATTACATACCTTTTTTTTAATAATAAATAATAGAAAAAAATAAATTCATTTTTACACTTATCTATATTTTTAATAAAAAATTTATTTTTGTAAATTATTTATATTTTGCTTATATATTTATTAAAGTATAACTTAATTATATCCAAATTAAAAAAATTCTTGGATTAAATTATTTTAAATTTATTATATATATAATAATATATATACTAGATAATATATATAACATATTATTATATATATAAAAGAATAAAATATCTATACATATATATATTGTAATAGTGACGTGGTTGTTGTCACTATATATATTAATAATATTATATATGCATATATTAATAATATTATATATAATAATATGTTTTATTTAGGATAATAATAATATATTTTTATGTTATATATTTTTTGTGAAAATATAAAAATATAATAAAAAATAAATATATTTGAAATTTATCCATATTTTCTATAAAATTTTTATTTTTATTACATCATTTATATATCTTAAATAATATAATAATTGATTCATTAGATAAATATTTAGATTATATTATTTCTAACTTATTATATATTAATTGGTTAAAATTTAAATTTCCTTCAATGTACATTATATGTTTTTGCTTATATAATATAATATAATATAATATAATAATTTTATGAGTGATAGCAAGTTGCTATTAATAACCAATATTCTGTCACTAAAATTCTTGTAGTGTTGCCTTCACAAATTTTTACTATTTTTGTCAATTGCTTACTTTTTCTTATTATTTGTATGGCTTTAGCTAAAATTTTAAAATGTAAAAGTGTGAGAAAAATTAAAAATTAGTTATATTGGAATTTTGTAACATTCGATTCCTCTGTAAACGTAAGAAACATGATGTTCGGTTTCTCCACGAATGTACAAAACACACTAGATATAAAAGGAAGCTCTCCAGAATAAAAAGTTGAGGCCAAATAAAATTAGAATAAAATTTTAAATAATAGAAAATGAGGATTTAAGGCTTTAAGATGCCTGAAACCCAGAGCTAGAGGAACTTAAAAAATTTGTCGAAGAAAGTAGGGGTATTTTTGTAATTTTTGAAAATTTTTAAAAACTCATAGGAGGGCTTTTTAAATAAAAAAATTAAATTTTTCGGGGTTCTCAGAGGTCCTAAAAATCATGGGAACCCCCAAAGTAGTTGAAACCCTTCCGGTAAGTGAGTTCGGCAAAAGGGTTAGCTAAAACTTTAATCAAATAGTTTGAAATAGTTCCAGATTCGTTTTGAGTAATTCCAAAGGCAATTCTTATGATTAAGAGCCTAACAAATATGATGGAAAAGATAGATTTTAAAAAAGAGTTGAAATGAGTGAAAATAAAGAAAGTGGAAAACAGGGACTAACATGTAAAAAGAAAAAGTTACTTTTGCTATCTTAAAACACGTTTTAGCCTTCCCCAAGTTGCACAAACGTTTTACCCATTTCTGAAACTGCTAAAAACTCTAGCCAAGGCATCATGTGGAAGGAGAAACAACAAAAGGGAAGAAGAAGCCGTGAATAGGTATGAAAGTGTGTATTTTTTTCCTTTTGTCTTCACAATAAATATTCCCCTCCTTCTCCTCCATATTTCCATAGGTTCAGAATGTATTTTGATGCTATTTTGGTTCTAATCTAGCAAGGAGAAATTAGGATTGGAGGGAAGGCTTGGTGCAAGAGGAAGCCACTTGGAAGAGCAAGAATTTAAGGTAGGTTCCCATTCCTTTCCATGACTTTTCTTGCACTTCTTGCTTGTTCTCATCCATATGAATTTCTTGCAAGTTAGAGCTCATACAAAGGGAGTTCAATTTTGACCATATCAAGGGAAGAACAAGTGATTTAAAGTGTGGGAATTTAGAATAGGCAAGTGGAAACAAAAAGGGAGCTTTAAAATTCAAGTTGGCACAACTTGGGGCTTTGAAATAAATGATGAAATCTAATTTTTTTAGAGGTATTCTAGCTTATGTAAGATATGGTTTGAGTCCTTTAGACCCATAGGAAGTTGCATATGTGCCATGCCTTCCAAGAAAACAAAACAAAGTTCAAAGGCTCTTTTCATGATGTATATCTCAGCCATACAAGGTCTGGACACTTAGGGAGTTTTTTAATTTGTTTTAAGCCTAGAATCAGACTATATATGATGGAAGAACATAGGTAGAAGTCTTAGAAAAAGTTTAGAAGTCATAGATAGTGAGATGGAGGTGTAGGCTTCATAATGTAGTATAATGAAGTAACTCCTAGTTAGACTTCATAAAATAATTGTGTGATGACTCTAAGGAGTCTAAATGAAGTTAAGAATCATAGATTGAAGGAGAGAAGGGAACCAAGATCATGAATTCTTGTAGTTGCTTCATTAAGTGCCTTATGAAAGTATAATGGAGCCATAGACCAAAGTAGTATCATGTAAAGTGTGTATAATGCCAAGGTTTGTTCCCATGAGTAATTCTTGTTTCTTTTGGTGTGTTTAGGCGAAGAGAAGTTAATGCTCCCTAAGCTTTTGGTTGGGCCAAGAAAAAGGAAGGAAATTTTAAAGAAAAGATGCTTGATGAATGCCTTTGGTTTGCTTGAGCTTAATGAAGCCAAAAGTCTCTTAGTTAAGGTGAGGATGAGCTAAAAATCCCTAAGGTTTGGCGAGACAAAGCCAAAAGTCTCTTGAAAATAGATTAGGCAAGTCTAAAAATCTCAAGCAATGTATGATTGAGAATTTCATGTTGGCATACATGCATCTAGACTTGAAACTTGCATCAAGTATGTGTGTTTGAAAGGGAGATGAGTTATTGGGATTCTTAGAATCTCATTCCTCCCTCTTTATTACCCTAAAATGTTTAGGTGGATCAAGTGAGTAAGGGAATGGAAGCCACCAAGCTTAAAGAAGGGAGATTGACAAGAAAATGTGTCTTTTGTCCTCTTTGTAACTATGATGATGTCAAGGAATGTAATATGAAGATGCAGATGATGTATAGCCTTTGAAACATGTGTAAATATATGAATACTTAATGTATGTATGAGAACTAGAGCCAAATGAATGATATTGCATGGTTTTGGTAATGGATGGCAAGAGTAGCATATATGTAACTTGTGTATATATTGGGTTGGATGAGTGGAATTATAAAATCTGGGTTGTTAGCCCTTTGAGACATGTTTGATGGAGTATTTTGGTGCTTTACCACGTGCTCATGTGGCCATAGGAATAGGAGAAGCCAATATAGACCCTTTGAGATCCTTATGAAATATGAAATTTGACCATTTGCGACCCTATGACACAATCTAACCAAATGAATGAGTTTGCCCATAAAATTTTGCATGCATCTAGATCTTGTTGAGAGTTTTTTTGGAAAGCTAAAGTAGATAATATTTGGAGTTCTATGGAATATTTGGTGAATTTTTGAAATTGAAATTTTTTTTTTGATTTGGTCACTGTACTATAGCTTTGGTCCGAAAATGAATCTATGTCAAACATGACGTAAACGATGTCCAATTGTCATGAAATTTTATAGGTAGAAACTAGACCTTTTCCAATGACTTGTGCCAACTAGAATCACTCCATTTGGATATCTAGAGATGGAGATATAAATTTTTGAAATGGCTATCCAGTATCAGGTGTCCAGTCAAACCTATGTCACTGTTTGATTGGTTTTCGTGATTTGAACGAACCTAGGATAGTCTAGAATGATTTTTCTCCTCTGTCTAACATCCATAACTTTTCAGATTAGTATCATTTGCATGGATTGGATTGTTTTAAAATTAATTGGATATTTTTGAAATTTATATTAGAAACTTGCATAAGTACCAGTAGCTAGTATGACCTTTAAGCTTTTTTCAATGTCAAATAGGGTCTAGATACTATGATCATGACTTAAATTTATTTTTAGTATAGATTTAATACTCATATTTTTCCAAAAAGTTGTGGTATGACAGATTTCGATTTTTCTACATTTAGTTATGATTTATCAAAATTGCCTCAAAATCTGCCACCCTGGAACTTGAGACAGAATGTGAGAATTTGTAATTTTTGGTTCTTGATCGGTGATTCATGTGAAGTTTTAAGATGTTTATGATTTGTAAGAATGAAAAATAATTAAAAAATGTTGTTGGTAAGTTTTCGGGGGTTCACGGATTGAAATTTGAATCCTCACCCTAACACAACACCATGAAGTCATGATTTTAGTGCAAAATTCTTGGGATTTCCTTGCTACTTTGTGTAATCCCACCTTGATAAAGGAAATTGAAGCTAGGAATAATATGGTGTGACAAATTCCATCACATCTTTCTGTCGGAAATTATTAATATTATTGTAGTGTGAAATAACCCCAATAATCTAATTACAAAATCAAAGATCTCAAACAATAAATTTTTATATATAGTATGACTATCTTGTCTTCTTGGACAGAGGAGAAAGATTAAGGGCTTGTTCGATATCCATGAAAGAGACGTGGGAAAAGGAAAAAAGGGAAGAAAAGTTAGAAAAAATTATAATTTTACCCTTATTATCATTATTTAATACTTTTTAATAATAATTATTCAATCATTAAAAATAAAAATATTATAGATATTTTTTTATCTATAAAATCATCTTTTTACTTCTATTTCTATTTTTATCTTAACTTTTTATGTACCAAATGAGTCCTAAACTTGCTTGGCACTTAAGAGCATTGAAGTACATATTCCCTTCACCTGTCTCCGGTAATCATTGTAAGAAGCAAAAGCAATATCAACTAACCCATACCCAAAAAGGCGTCTAAATTCTCTCTTCATTCCAAGGATGACCATGCCATGCTTATTCTTGGGATCAGTTCTGGACTGTTGGATCTAAACAATTTAGATTTTAAATCTTTTGTTTTTAATTTAAATCATGATTTTTTAAATTTATAGTTGAAAAACTATTTTTATTTTGTATGTTACTTTTTTTAAGATAAAAAATATTAGATTTTTTAAAAAAAGATTTGAGCCATCTAAATTTAATTTAAACAATCTAAATTAAGATGTGTATCCTTGCTCTTTCTAACGGATAAGCAGGGAATCCGTCCTCCCCAATAAGCTTACACGTAAGAACTTCTGACCTCTAGACAAAGGCAAGATCATGTGTCTTCATAATTTCCTTAGCCATATCTAGGGATGATATAATTACCGCATAAAGCTCACCTATTTGAAGGTGATGAGCTTGCTGCTGCTAGTTGAGGTAGGTTTCCTATGAGAGGACGCTTCCATGGCCTTGGGATTAGAATCGCAGCTTACTTTTTAGCTTTGCAAGCCAAAGGAACAAGAAAGAGAAGAAGGAGATAAGAAGAAAGAAAGAAAATTGGGGTTTCATATGCGTTAGCTTCAAGTGTTAATTTGTAATTTATGTATATTTTAATTAAAGTGTTATATATAAAAGTTCTGGGGCAGCCACAAAATCTTTATGCCTTAAATAAATGGTTGGAAAGTTTTAGCTCAGAGGATATCTGTGTGGACCATAAAGGCAGCGTGTATGAAAATATCCTTAATGTGGCAATGAAACAAGTACATAATTCTTAGATAATAAGGATTGATTGACACTAGCATAAAGAATTTGAACTCTTGCACTAATCTCTATCCGTTGATTCCGTTATCATTAAATGATTGAAAATTATTCTTGAGTAGTATAGTCTAGCTAAAAAAGAGAATGTTTAAACTCTTAAGTATTTTATAGATGTTGGTGGATCAAAGTAATTTGATCGGGATGCAATATTCCGCTAACAAGTCTTGGATTTGTTAATGGCCGTTTAACTCAATTTTTATTTTTGGGTGGGTCGATCGACATTTCTCATTTTAGGACCATGTTTAAACAGATACAAAATTTTTAATAGGGATGACAAACCGTATAGGTATCCATAACATTTATCTATTAATTTGATATATATATGAAGCTTTTGTTAAGTATACTTTAAGAGTTGGAGTTTGAATTTTATTAATAGTTATTTGAGACATTTTATTTTTTGTTATAACTTTATATGATTAGGTTTTATGCAAATAAATGGTGACGTATTTATCTATCTAGACTAGGTCTAATGAACAAGTTTAGTAAGTATGCTAATCGTTTAAGTAAGAAAAATGAATGTGACTCTGAATATTAATTTAACACGAAGAATAAGGAAATAATGAGAAATTTCTATAAGGAAGAACTATGAATAAAGAACACCTATATATCTACAACTAGCCTATATTATAACTAGTATTGAAGTTATTGGAGACCAAATACATGTGCAAGGGGTTAGTACAAAGTTAAGAGAAGAAAATAACTGAATTACAAAGACTTAGGAGGCAGATTAAATGACTTAGGAAAATAGTGATTATGCTCAATATCTAGTTCCTATGTCATGATGCTAGTGAGTTCTTAAAGTATCAATTATGCCTCCCAATCCCTCAACCTAGAACTTCCCCTCAGACATGCCTCACTTACTTAAGTTTCACTGTGTGCAAGAAGCATTACCACTTTGTGAACCAAGTGTCCGGACGTGCCTCGTAATAATTACCTTACATCTAACTAAACTGTTATTACACACCATCAAACACCTAGAAGACATCTAAGAAGAATAGTACAATTGCTATCGCAGATGGCTTAAGCATAATAACATGCATTATATTACACTCAAACTCATTCCTATAGTTATCTCATCACAATTATTAACCTTAACATAACCACGTGCCTCACAATTAGGCTAAATCACAGTATAATAATAAGATCCACCGACAACCCAAAAGAAGGCAAGAAGAACAACATGCACTACAAAAAAAATAGATGATTTGCAACGGAATTTAGCGATGAAATTTTTTTCCATTGCAACTTTGTCACAATTCTGCTACTAATATTGTTGTGAAAATTTGTGACAGAATTAGCGACAAAAAATGTTCATAAAAAAAATTTCCATTACTAATCCATCACAAAGTGAGTCAACAACAAAGTTTAGTGATGAAAAATTTTGTTGCTAATGATTAGGATAGCCAATTCTAGTTTTGCGATAAAATTTTGTAATAGTAATTTCGATCACTAATTTGGCGACAGAGTAAGCAATGGTAATTTCCGTCGCAAGTAATAATTTGGATTTTTTAGATTTATATGATATAATAATTTATAAATGATTTAAATATTATAAATTCTATAGATACCTATAATAATTTAATAATTTATATAATATAATTTAAATTATAAATTAATAATTTAATAAGTAAAAAATGAGATAACTATTAATGCACTTAATTATTCTACAATCAATAAGAGCTTTTTGTTTGTATTCAAAATTTAAAAACTTTACAATTTATTTATTTTAAATGATATATTAAGATAAATATGGAATATATTTAATTAATTTGAAATAGCAAAGAACTTTGCAAATTTAAAAGCATAATTTAAGTCACGTGTCTATGGAATGATTTTACTAAAAATATGAAAAAGGTAAAAAAAATAAAAAAATAAATAAAAGTCAAATAAATAATTAACTCAAAAAAGAAAAAAATATATTAAAAAATGATAATATGTCCCATTCTTAAGATTTTATAAATATTAAAAATGGCTCCACTCATCTACTATGTTGATCAGTATAAGAATACAAAACCATACGAAACCACTAATCCTAAATTAAGTAACAATATCTGAAATACAAATGAAAAATAAAGACTAGACTTAAAGGAGAAAGGAACAGGAAGTAATAAACCAAAGGAGATCTACGAATTAGCAATCCGACACCTCTTCTATTGATTTTATTTGGCTTTTTGATTGTAACATATTAAAAAAAGTTAACGTAAAAGCTGAGCCACCTAAACGTTTTTCCTAAATACTTAATAATTTTTTTTAAATAGGTCACGACATCTCTTTTACCACAACCCATTGTTTTTTTTTATTTTTTTTATTAATTGTAAACGGGTCACGACATCATCACTGTGACCCATTTAATTTTTTTATTTAATTTATTCTTAAATTTTTACTTTTTGACAGTATATATATATATATATATATTTCAAATCTAACTATACATGCTTTTTTTAATAGCAAATATAGGCCAAATAAATAGAGGAATGCATTAAATTTTTGTTTTATAATTGTTATTAACTAATAACTCTAATTTGTTTTATAATTTTTGTTTCATATATTTTGTTACATTTTATTTTTTAATTTATTGAGAAAGATAATAAATTTAAATTTTGTGGAAAATATTTTTTTGTAATATAATTAAAGATTTTAATAAAATTATGTGTAATATATAATTTAAAAATATAATATTTTTTGTAATATTTATATTCTTAGTAAAAAAATAATTAATTATCCCCTTCCCTTGCCAATTTTTCTCTTTTTTTTTTTTCTTTTTTCTTAGTTAACAAAGAGAGTTAGAAAGTATAAAGGAAACACATCTTTTATTATTATTATTATTATTATTATTATTATTATTATTATTATTATTATTATTATTATTATTATTATGAAAATAAAAGTGCATGTTTTTAAAATTTTATTTTTATTTTTTAAAAGTAATAAATACAATTTTTAACATTTCAATATTGTATAATCAAGTATGTAATTATTTTCTCCAAAAACTAAATATATATATAAGAGAAAATATTAAGATACCTTTATTTTTGAAAGTTATTAAAATTAAAAAAATTATATACAAGCACTTATATATGTGTTATCAATTTTTTTAATTAAAATATGACAAGTGTAAAGTCTTTCAATAATATTATGATAAATATATAATTTTTATAAATAATTATATAATA
This sequence comes from Erythrophleum ivorense, assembly GCA_026724425.1. Taxonomy (NCBI): domain Eukaryota; kingdom Viridiplantae; phylum Streptophyta; class Magnoliopsida; order Fabales; family Fabaceae; genus Erythrophleum; species Erythrophleum ivorense. Next base: position 8,258,814 of record JAIUCV010000003.1, read on the forward strand.
TTTTAATTAAATTATATATTTTTTATAATATTATTAAAAAATTATATACTTATTATAGTTTAATTAAAAAAATTAATAGTAAAAATATAAAAAATTACCATTAAGTTTAATCCTATCTAAATATTTTGAATTTTTTTGCACCAAGATAATCCAATAAAAAAAATCCCAAAACCACCCAGTCAATTATATTTTTTCAAACACTCCATTATTTTAATTTTTAAGTAAAGGTAGTTTATTAAAGGGCATAGTAAATCTCTATAATTTAAAAGAAATTCTTAATACTTAAGAATTGCATGGCAAAATTTAATCAGCCCAAAGAAAAGGCAAAAATTAAAAATAATGAGGCAAATACTAAAAAATAAAATATAACAAATATATGAAACAAAAATTATAAAACAAATTAGAGTCATTAGTTAATAAAAATTATAAAACAAAAGCATCCCTATGTTTATTTGGCCTATATTTGCTAAAAAAAAAAGCATGTACAATTAGATTAAAAAAAAAAGATATATCATCAAAAAGTAAAAATTCAAAAACATATTAAATAAAAAAACTAAATGGCTCACAGCATACCAAATATCATGACCCATTTACAATTAATAAAAAAAAAAAAACAACGAGTCATGGTAGAAGAGACGTTGCGACCCATTTAAAAAAAATTAAATATTTAAAAAAATATTTTGACAACTCAGCTTTTATGTTAATTGTCTTTTTTATATATATTACAGTCAAAAAGTCGATTCTATTTCACTAGCACTTCCTCTGACCTCTTGATCAGCTCTTGGATCTCTCGGCCCCTCTGCAACTGTCATCTCAGCCAAAAGTTCCTACAATGACATTCCCTAGGCTCTTTTACCTTTAGAATGCTCCAAAAACACAAAAATTTGACCTTTGACTATTGCATCACAACTGAGGCAGGTGCCTTGCAGCTGTGACATACCAAAGCTGCGATATAAAATAGCCTTTTGTGATGCAAGCCTTCAAGTAGTGTTTAACACTTCCTTTTTTGCCTGTCTTAGCTTCAGCATTCTGCATTGCAAACCATACCCTTCATGTCATTATTAAAATACCTATAAATTATTTTGCAAGCCAAAGGAACAAGAAGAAGAGGAAGAAAATAAGGAGGAAGAAAGAAAACTGGGATTCGATACGGTTTAGCCTTAAGTGTAACTATGTATATAATTGACGTATGTATAAAATAAAGTTATGTATAAAAAGTTCTGTGGACAGCCACAAACGGGGCTTGACTCCTTTTAGGGATGCAATATTCCTAACATGTTTTATTTCTTTATGGCTTGTTTAACTCGTTTTTATTTTTACTTCTTATTTTTTGGTAGGCCAACCTGCTTCTCACTTGTTTAGGGACCCCATTTAAAAGGATAAAAAATTTTTAAATCATACTTATTCATTAAGGAAGTCAAATAGGCTGACTTGCGAATTTTAACTCATTTTAACAGTGCCATGTCATCTCAGCCCATTCTTCTAATCAAGTTCTAAACAAATCACAATATCTTTCTCGATAAATACTTCAGATTTCTTATAATTTTTTTTTCTCGTAGTCTCTTTCTATGGCAATCACTTGTTTTTGATATTCCTTTTCAATGAATCTGTGAATCATAAATTGTTATGGTGTTCTTTTGGTTTATATTTCATATGACGAGCCTTGAAATCTCATATAGTGAGTATCAAACAAAGTGTCCTTTGGAATAAGGCCCAAGGCCGTGAACAAGGTCACCCACCCCATGACAATATTATGGATCCCTTTTGAAGAAAATTCAGATTTAACCAATGATTGGTAGTATATACAATTATTTCCGTCTAAAGGTTGATTGAGAGTTTTGAAGTGCGTGGGTTGGTGTGTTGGGGTTGAGTGATGAGATATGGATCTACTTTATTGATTGGAAGTTCAATTACAAAATAGATGGTAACATATTCTCTCCACTTGTTTGAATGTTACAATGTCATTAATGGCATGTTGCATACTAGAGATTTCAGAGGAGTATAGAAAGAGGCTCAACCAGAAGATAATTCCTCGGCTCTAACAAACTTGACATATATATCATGTACAGCTATTCAATTTCTGGTACTTCTACCTTTGAGAGGGAAAGAGGGGGGGGGGGGGACTTGTTGCATGTATTCAGGACCCTTTTCTTCTTTTTTTTTTTTCCTTAATATTTTTTCTCAACTAAAATATAGCGGCGAAGGAAATTATGAGTACAATCACGAAGGTCCAAAACCCTTGGCTTCAAAGTGATTATTTTACGACAGACTAGAAAAATTATAAGGACAGTACATCTTGTATGAGATTATTTATAAGGAGAAGAATAGGGATTCATCAGACGAAAGATTCGTATATATAATTGAGTGCTTCAATAGGAATTGTCAGAAGGATCATTCTAAGGTGTAGGAATCAAACACAACTTGTTCTTCCTTCCTACCGTAGCGGCAAAGGCTTCAGCTATGTACAAATCATCGGTTTCCTTCCATTTGAGAGTTTCCAATTAAAGAGGTACAATAATCTAGCTAAAGAAAGTTCAATGCTTGCTAAACCAAATGAAATGCCAGGACATATTCTCCTTCCTGCTCCGAAAGGGATGTACTCAAAGTTCGTCCCTTTAAAATTAATATTAGAACTGCCGTGAAATCTCTCTCGTATAGACCTCTCAGCTTCATACCAATGTTATGGATCTCTTCCAAGTGCCCATGCGTTTACTATGACTTTAGTTTTGAAGGGTATTTCATATCCATCAATCTTGCAGGCCCCTCTGCAGTCTCTTGGAAGCAATAAAGGGAAAGGTGTGTGTAACCTTAGGGTTTCTTGGATTACAGATTTTAATTAACTACGGTTCTTCTATATCAGTTTGCGTCTAATCTCAGGTTGCGTCTTGTCCATCACTTTCGGACTTCTCATTTCCGACACAGCCCACTTTAATGTTATTGTTGTAATATCCGTTCCTCCAGCAAATATGACGTCCTTCATTGATGCTGCAAAATCGTTTCACATGAATATTGACGATAACTAGAACAAATTGATGATTATTTGAATTTAAGTAATTAAATAAAAGCCCATAAATGACTATATCATATTGAGTAAACTATTATTCTGCTCCATGAAAAATTATGTTCTATATCAATTTTGTCCCTATTAATGGGTTTTAATAAATTGTCGGTGTCAACTTATGCGTGATGATTATTATACAAGGACTTATTATACAAGGACTGAATTGATAAAACATGTGTTAATTTTTTGAATACTTAAATAATAGTTCACTCTATTAATATCTTTAAATCACTTTACGCGGGCGAAAGTGCAACTGTATGAGGCTGTGATTTCATATTATGGACAATTTAATTAAAAAGTTTAAGTTGTGTTAAAAAAAAATTGTTTAAGTTGGTAAGTTGATAAATAGTATATTTCAAGGCCAACGTAGGTGCTAACCCAAATATCAGCTTTGATGTTATTGGTAGCAATAGGGATCGCAAGGCTGCCACTCCGTTGGATTCGTAAAAGGACCTCTACAAGATTTTCTTCCCTAGAACCACCCTCGTCTCCTTCTGCTCTGATCTGCTTCTCTTGATTCTCCTTGATAATATTCGATAAAATCTAGTCAATCTTCTTACGAATCTTCTCCAACTTCTGCTTCCAGTTCAGTTATGAGATGAATGGGTTTCATGGAAGGAAACAAATCCGCAAAGCCAAATCGATTACCTTGTGCTCGTATTGTGTCGAACAATTGCAAAAGCTCTTCATCTCCAGATTTGTTGCCAAATACCACGTTTGTAATCATTGCACTAGTCAGAGTAAATCTTGTAAGTTATGTGGCCCCATTATAGTTTACTATCCTATTGTATGGCCCATTTGCAGTTAATTACGCGTTCACAAATTTTCCATCTGAGTACTTGGTGATTTCTTCTGCTACTTTACTACCCATTGCTATTTTATCATTAAAATTTGAATGTATTTTGCATGTGAATGACATGTGATCTTCTTTTCCACCCAAATACTCAGTTAAATACCCTCATTTCACAAATCTTTATCAAAATCCCTAAGCTCTGTATTTGAAGCCCCAAATCTTTCACTTTTGTCCATTGAAATCATTAATTCGAGACACACAAGGATTTTTCCCCCCAATTCATCATTTTCAATCAATTACGAGTCTTGGATAAAGTTCAAAACCGAGGATTTAGAACATTTTCACACATACAGCTATGAGAAAATGCTGATAATCTTGTAATTTTAAGGTTGGATAATCTTGTAATTTTTTAATGAGAGTATTCTTGTTTAAAGCTCTATTTGTTTTATGGGAAAATGACTTTTTTTTTTTGGAAAATGTTTCTATAGTTTTTGTTTGTTTTATTAGAATTTTTCTTGTTTTACTATATAAAAAAGTAAAAAAAGAAAAAGAAAAAGAAGAATAAACAAAGGCAATGTAGCAATGGTTGGTGATGCAATGGTGCATGAAAGTGGCAAAGTTTGGAGTTTGTAGTGATAACAAGCAACATGAATCCTCTGCTTCTTTTGGAATAGATTTGGACTATTTAGGTTTTAATTTTTTTAATCTCAATCTTTTATTTTTTTATTTTTATATATTTTTTTTTATTTTAAAGGAAGCAAACACAAGATGAAAATACTTTTTTAACTCCTATAAGATAAAATTTGTCTAATGGAAATTGAAAAATGTTTACTTTCTTTAAAATTAAAAAAATCAAAATAAAAAAAGAAATTGAATTATAAACGATCTGAACCAAATTTAGACAGTCTAAATTTGCTTCAAGAAAAGCAATATATTGCCTTGGAGTAGCGAAGGATTTATGTTGGATAATAAGAGGTTGATTTGATTATGGATTGACTTTTATACGAGAGAGAGAGAGAGAGAGAGAGAGAGAGAGAGAGAGAGAGAGAGAGAGAGAGAGAGAGAGAGAGAGAGAGAGAGAGAGAGAGAGAGAGAGAGAGAGAGACTTCAAATTCATGCCAAAAGTCTCAAGAGAGAGAGAGAGAGAGAGAGAGAGACTTCAAATTCATGCCAAAAGTCTCAACTCCCTTTCAAAACTCTTACTTGATATACAAAATTTTATGTGTATGCCATAATATAAAAGAAGGAGAATGTTGAATTAGAGGCTCTGAGCTTTTGGGGTTTTTGAATTATGTCTAAATATATTTAAATATGTATTTTGAAAAATGGACTTTAAATATTTAGTAATTAGATCAAAATGCTTTAATGGGCTTAATAGTAATTACTAAGGATTTTACTTTATTAAATATTTTATAATACTATCTATGCTAAATATGTTATAAGAAAGTCTTTATGATTCTTAAAATGTTCATATAAAGAAAGTATTTGAATATACTTTAATGGAAAGGTTATTAGGAATCATATATGGTTAGTTTTTGAAATAATATATATTACGCATTAATAAGAACGTTTGTATGAAAAGTGTTCAAATATTAGATCAAGTCATTAATAATGACATATTCTTTGTTGACTTTATTATAATATGAATGGTTGAGATATTAATGAAATAATTATGCTTTAACTATGAAAAAAGAAAAACCACAATTTCAAAAAATTGAAAAAGAATTAACTATTTGAAAGAAACGGAAATGAAACTACATTTATGAAGACTCGCTTAAGTTTGCTATCCTCTAGAAGGCTACACATAAAGGCAATGATTTATAATTTGAATGAAGGCTATAATTAAGGAATGAAGATGTTGTACTACCTACTAATTGATTGGAAGCATTAATAGATTTTTGACTATTAGAATATATTTGCGCATTAATTGAGGAAGTTGCTATCAATGGTGACTATGTTGGAGAATGAAATATATATTGAATACCTTTTTAAGAACAAATTAAGAAGAGAGAACTAATCATTTTACTTTGAAGTTATACTATCTATGATTTAATGTGTAATTGTTCTATGTGAGTTAGTCTTTATATTTTGAGAAAATTTTTTGAGGTTTTGTGAGCTTAAACTTTTTCTTTTTCTATCTTAAGTTTGTAGGTGTCATTGAGAAAAATCTAAGAATAAGTTTAAAGGTATCTTATAAAAAAAACTTAAAAAAAGTTGTTTACGATTCTTATAAAAACTGTGTGTATAGGAAATCAAGTAAATTGAAGAAAAGAATAAAAGTCATGAATTAAACCCTATTAGTTACTTTAAAAAGGTTGTAAAAGTAAGAGTATTGAACTTATGTGTCTGTATGGTACTTGTATCCCTTGTAATTACATATAATAGTAAAATTTTGTTGCTGTATGCTTGGGGATTGAATATAGGACATTTTGGTCTAGATTAAAATAAATCAATTATGTGATTATCTCTTTCATACTCTCTGTATGTATAGTTTATCATATATTAGATTAAAGAGTAAAATCAAATTCTTTAAAAATTTAACATTGTTTAAGGGAATCATAATTATAAAAGAAGGTGAAATAATTTATAAAATCCAATTCAACTCTCCTTCTTGAATTATTTCTAGACTAACACAACTCAATCTTAAATCAATCTATACAAGAATGGTTTTACCAAACTCAACACCAACATCTTAAGTTTCTTGCTCACCTACAAGGACCACAATCACAAGCATTTTCCTTTAGCTAATCCCAAATTAACTGTTACTAGACTTCACTCTCTGTGAGAGAATTACAGTCATATAGTGTCAGAAACGTTTTGGGAAACCTTACTAACAAAAGAGTGCAAGAATGCTCTATTAGTTGCTCTCACAGCAAATATAGCCAAACACTAGGCTTAATTATTAGCTAAATGAAGTCGAAATAGAAGCTCAACTTAATATTTTCATTCTTTACCAGTTCTTTATCTCTTGCTTCTCTTTTAGATTGCATTTTATAGTGGAGCCAAGCACTTGCTAATGGAATGATCGTCATGACACTTTGCAGCTCCCTCTTCTCTGTTTGCTTCATTAATAGTAGTTAACCTATGGCATTTGTCCTATGACATTGCAGCAATAGTTTCATCTTTTGGTTTATGTGTCTAGCAGTTCACCTTCACATATCATTTTGTTTGCTGAATAAAAGTACCATAGTTTAACTGCTCCATTTTGACTTTTGCTAATTTCTTAAAACCGATGGCTTTAAGCTTGGTGCAACTTTGTCTTTTTTACTCTTCCTTAGACTTGAAATTAGTCTTTGAGACACAAGACAACTTCTGCAAATTCTTAGTTGAACTTTTGCTACTTCCAATTGACTTGTTTTGAAAGTTGTGATAGTGTCAGCTTTTGATTGAAAGTGTAGATTCTTTAAAGTGAGGATTCACTGAAATGTCCGAAGTGCACTAATTTTTTTTATGAGGGAAATTACCCCTACTTGGCTAGGAAATGCATATTTCAAGCATGCTTCCAGTAGAGTGTCACTTCAAAAAATCATTCGTCTTTGACCAATCTTGTTTTGAAATATATGATCTATTTTTGTAAATTTTTACTGCAACTCTATTTCTAATTGACTTATTTCAAAATTTGTAATATCATCCATTTTTAGATGATTTGATTTCTTGTTCAACTACCATCGAATCAAATTAGAGAATATTTCTTTCTCTTTCCTTTTTTTACTTGTTTTTCTTTTTCTACCTATTACAGTTTTTTAATGTGTTAAATATATTTATGCAAAACTCGGATTCTCTGCACATAGGTTGGGGTGCGCACAGCGTGCACATCTCAATCTGGACCGTCGAGATTAGATCTGGACGGTCCATATTTTATAAAAAGAATTTTTTATCTTTTATGCAAAAAAAATCATTTTTCAAATACCTTCCAATTATAAAAATAGTTTTATTTTAAATTTTTCATCTTATGATATTAAAAAAAATTTAAAATTAAAAAAATTATATAAAATCTGGACCGTCTAGACCACATCTGGACCACCCAGATGGATGCGCAGACTGCGCATCCATGGGATGCGCACAGGATCCAAACGCTATTTATGCAAATGGTTAAAATTGAATAACCAGTAAATTAGAGCTTTTAAAACTTTAATTTTAAAGATTTCGTTATCATCATAACTTTTTTAATTCTAATGGTATATTTTTAAAATTTAATGATCAAATAATTGATATATGTATATTTAAGAATCAAATAATTAATGCATATAATTTTCAAGGGCCAAAAAGTATATCTTTTAGGAAAAACAAGGCACGGATTTGATCCAGTTGCTTCTCTGGGTAAATTGGCGCTTTCCAATGATATGGACTAACAAGGAAAAAGGGCAGAAATTGAGGGGAAAAAAATAAAATCAAATATTAAAAAAAAAAACAATACAGACAATTAAAATTAAAAAAATTTATAACAAATTATCAAATTCTTTTATTAAAATATAACAAGTATATTATTTTTCAATAATAATATAATAAGTATACAATTGTTCCAAGCAATTATATAATTTTTTAATTAGATTATATACTTATCATTATATTATTAAAGAATCGTGTATATATATATATATATATATCATATTTTAAGAAATTAATAATAAAAATACAAAAAGTTACTTTTAAATTTAATCATTTAAAATAAGTCTCCATTTTATCAAGAATAATCTTACAATAAAAACTCATTTAGAGAATATATATCTATATACTGGTCGTGATTTGGCATAAAATTACTAAGTTGGGCCCATTTGTATCCAACGAGAAAAGAAAAAAAAAAGAGAAAAATTATGGGTAAAATATAAACATATGAGTTATTTATCATCTATAAAATTATATTTATTTTTATTTTTATATACCTAGTAACCTTTAAGTTATAACAGTCTAACTCAGCGTTTTCTATTAGCACAAAATCAATGGTAGAGATGAAAAAAATTTTGAGTGAATGTTAAAGAATTAAAATAAAAACCAAAAATAAAAAAATAAAATGTGATAAAAATTGCAATGTTGATTTTAAAATTGAAAAATAACTTTGTTTAAAAAATATGGGAAAAAAAATTGGGAGCAAGGCGATCCTGAAAACGCTTTTTCCTCGTAATTCAGTTCTAGTTCGGCTTTCCCAAGTCCGTTTGATCTGTGCCTACAACACCCTCAAATTTTCGCAGATTTTTGCAACTATAGATTTAGCAGACATGCATATCCATACGAACCCTTCAGTAATTTAGCGTTTAGTACAAAATCCACACCCAAAAGCTTCCCCTTTTGCAAACTGAGTTTACCCAATAATACCCAGTTCGGAACCTACCAATACTTCTCAATTATTCATTCGTATTGAAACTGAGAATTCTAGGGTTCCCCTCTATAAATTATAGCCTCTTAAACAAACAAACAAACAAATTTTACAGAGGCGTTTGTGAATCTGCTCATCGCAAGAAACCAATGGGTCGTTCTCGTGGGAATTTTCACGCTGATGAGGACCCTAATCAAAGGTTTGATCTTTTCTTGCTGTAATTCAATTACTGTTAAGACTTGATATATCACTCTTTTATTAAACTGCAAGTCACATTGATTTTGCAAAAAATATTTTGCGGATGAGTATTATTACTACGACTGGTCATTGGTGCTGTAAATGTTAAGGATGATTGTGCTCTGTGATGTTCAAATAATTTTTAATTGGAGCATTAGCATCATTCATGTCCTATAGTTACCATTGGCAGATTTGTATATTTTCCTCTGATATCCGTTCTTGGCTTTGTAGGTCAAGGAGAAAAAAGAATGCTGCCAGTGGAGATATTTCAGAATCTGGATCTACAGGTGCTTTTTACTATTTAGTTAAGAGTAAACTATAAATTTGGTTCTTAGATTGTCAGACCTATTTAGCTTTTGTCCCAAATTACCAAGTGAATGAGATAGTTCTTGAAAATAACAAATCCCTCGCATATTAGTCTTTCTTGTAGCTCAGGCATGCTGGAAGGACTAAGGTGCAATGTGGTTTTTTTTTTTAATTTTTTATTTCTAAGGAGTAACTTGTACACTCACTAATTTTTTGTGGGTCAAAGCTAAATAGGTTTAACAATTTGGAAATCAAATTCTTAGTTTAGTCATTTAATTAATGTTTTCGGTGTCTACCAAAAAGGGAGTTCTTGACTCCCTTCTCCCAAATACCTACAATGAAAGATATAATTTTTAAGGTATAGATGTTGCCTTTTTTTTATTTTTTATTTTTAAAAAAGTACTGATCATGAAAACAAGAAGAGAGTTGTAGATGCATTGGGATTGTATTGTGCAGCCTCTTGGCTTGTATGTTTGGTTGAAGATACCAAATCAGTTTCTACCAGAAAGGATATTATATTAGTGATAGTTCAGTGAAGAATTTGACTGCTACATTGAAATATTTTGAGCTTTAGTTATCTATTGACTATTTATTTATTGTTTATTCAAGGGTGTCCGTGTTCTCTATATATATATATATATATTTAAATCGGTTTTCATGTGAACCAGGTCAAGGAACAAGTGAAGGAAAAAGGGCTTTGTACCATTGCAATTATTGTAACAAAGATATTACAGGAAAAATCCGTATTAAGTGTGCCATGTGCCCAGATTTTGACCTATGTATAGAGTGCTTCTCTGTTGGAGCTGAGGTGACAGGCCATAAAAGCAATCACCCTTACAGAGTTATGGTCAGTAATGGCTTAATTCAATTGTCTTCTACTAATACCATATTGATCTTAAAGTTTTCGTTGATTAAAAAGGTCTAACATTACCTAATATTTATTCTCTTCATTGATCAGTCTCTGGGCAATTGCTAGTTTAATCAATACTCAAGTTAAATGGAATTTTCGCGTCTGAAACCTTTTTTTTCCCTTCATTCTTTTGTGAAATACCTGACTAACTTCTTAAAGATGTAATGTGTTACTGAATCTGTCCTAAACGAAAACTAGATAAATTTCATACTGCTTGTTTGGGTCAACTTGCTTATTATACTTGCTTTGTTCATATGCTTTATGGTTTTTGGCTTTTGCAGTGCTTTGTTTTGATGCAATTCCTTTTTGACAGGACAATTTATCTTTCCCTCTCATTTGCCCAGACTGGAACGCAGATGATGAAATTCTACTTCTGGAGGTATCTTCAAATTTATTTCTTAATTCTTAGGATCGTTGGTTATTAGTGGTTATGAATTATGAAGCATAGCATTTGCTATTCAAAGAAGAAATTACTTCAATATAATCTTATTTGCCTTAATTTATTGGTTTTAGGGAATTGAAATGTATGGCTTGGGGAACTGGACAGAAGTTGCTGAGCATGTTGGGACAAAGAATAAAGAAGCATGCATAGAACACTATAGGAATGTTTACTTGAACTCCAAAACCTTTCCTCTTCCGGTATGGTATACATCAAATAAAGCTGTAAATGGTCCTCCTTATTGCACTTATTTTGTCAAGGAAAATTTTAATCTTGGTTTTTTTTAAAATATATAATTTTCTAGGACATGTCTCATGTTGTTGGAAAAAACAGAAAGGAGCTACTTGCTATGGCTAAAGGGCAAGGCGATGACAAAAAAGGTCTTTTCAATACATAATATCAGTCTTATTAGTTGTTAAAAGTTTTTGTGGTTTGTTTCTGTTAGTGAGTGAAATGAGTTTGTAGCCTTTATCATATTCACAAGTTATTGGATACACTGATAATAAATAATTATGCCTCAGGCTTGGCTACTGCTGCTTGTCTTAAGATAGATTTATTTGTTTCTGATAATTTCTTTACATATTTGTTTGGTAAAAAAAAGATAAAACTTCTGGTCATAATAACAAACTCATGATTCATATGTGGCTTTTGGTAGTTTTGCATGACTTTTAGGTTGTGTTTTATTGACATTTTTTTTTAATTTGTCACTCGTGATTGGTACAGGGATTCCTATGGGGGATATTGTTGTCAAGGAAGAATCTCTAGTTTCTCCATCTAGAGTCAAGTAAGGCTGTGATTTTTATATGCATTATCTCATGCCACCTTTCGTACCCCATTCGTTGATATCTATTCATTGATTCAGAGTTGAAGATTCTCATAAAGCTGGTGCTTCTAGCCGTTTACAGTCCAACTTAAATTCAGGTATAGCAAAATAAGTTCATATATTACCAACTAGTTGATATACCAAATGTGCTTATGTTTATTTTCTTTTCTATCTCTATCCTGTCCCTTGTATTCCAGAATCAGAATCTGGACTCTCTAATAGCACACATACTGCGGCAGCTGCCACCCAGAAGGCATCTAATGTGGGCCGGGGCAAAGATGGTCCTGGAGTAATTAAAATGGAAGGTATGCACATATGGTTCTGAATACTGCTTGACATTAATCAATTCTGTCCTTTGCGGTTCTGGGAAAATAAATTAAGGAAATGTAGTCTTTTTGTACACGAACCTTTTGCTTTTGTGGGCTACATTAAGGGGGAACAGCTTCTTGCATTGAACTGATTCTACTTCTATACTTCTCACTCATTTTTATAAACATAACTCTCCACTATGCTTATACTCTTGAGGGAATTAATGACATGGCCAATACATTTTGATGAAATTGCTTCTCAACTTTAATGTTTTCTTTGTCACTGGCAGATCCTCAACTAGAAAGGAATTCTGGAGGAAACAAGCTAAGCTCCTCGGGAAATGAAGGTCCTTCTTTAGTAGAGTCAAGTGGTTATAACCCCAAAAGACAGGAATTTGATCCTGAATATGATAATGATGCTGAACAATTACTTGCTGAAATGGAATTTAAGGACACTGACACAGACGACGAGCGGGAACTGAAACTACGTGTGTTGCATATCTATTCAAAAAGGTACGCAACAATATTACTTTTCTAAAGAGTTCTCTTCCTGAGTCATATACAATCAACCATTGGCAGTACAAATGATAACAGAATTAGTGAGAGACTCAGAAAGTTGCTCACTCCCTCCTATCTCTGGAATTGGTTGCAGGCTTGATGAAAGAAAGCGTAGAAAGGATTTCATACTTGAAAGAAATTTGTTATACCCAAATCCTTTCGAGAAGGATTTAACACCTGAAGAGAGGACAATATGTCGGAAATTTGATATATTCATGCGCTTTCATACCAAGGAAGAGCATGAGGAATTGCTTAGATCAGTTATCTCCGAACACAGAATGCGTAAAAGAATTGAAGAGCTTAAGGTTTGATACATGGATAGCATGGACTAATTATTTACCCTGATTTTTTCTCTTATTTTGGAAAATGAAAGTACTTTTGGTGTCTTGATATATATATATATATATATATATTCTTGAGTTTGATCCTTTTGTAAAATCTGTCTGGTTGATACTGCTAAGTATGGGCATGTTTATCTCAATACCACTTTTAGGGATCTGGAATTATTTCATTCTGGTTACACCATTTATGAGGTGTCTTTACACATGCATCTAAACTAGAGTATCCTGGTTAGCCTATCCTAGACATAAATTTCAGGAATTGGCCGTCTAAATATATCAAATCATAGTTCTAAATTTGTCCGTCTATGATTGTAATGCATGCTTTATTGTCCTATAACTGTTAAGTGTTAGCGTGATGCGCAAGAAATTCTTAGGTATATGTGCTGCACTAGCTGGCTATATAATGAGCCAATAAAAACTACTAAAGTGTTGTGTTTTAGATATGGGGTCCACCTACACACCCACTTTAGTGAGTTTATTTTGACTCCCTGCACCAACTGACTGCCTACTCTATGGTTTTTAAAAATTTCTCATAATGTGCATGCACAAATCAAACAAATGGCATTTACTCATACATTTGTAATACATGGTATTGCAGGAGGCCCGGGCTGCTGGTTGCCGCTCATCAGTTGAAGCAGATAGATATCTTGAACAGAAGAGAAGAAGGGAAGCTGAAGAAAGTGCTCGTAGGTCTAAAGAAAGAGCTCAAGCTGGCCCAAACAATCATGGGGTTCCAAATGCATTCATGTCTCCAGACTCTGCTGGAAAAGATTCAAGTGCAAGACCAGCAGGGCCTGCTGGTTCAAGCTCTGTCAATGAAATGGATGTGACAGGATACTATGGGGCTGATTTACTTTCTGTACCTGTAAGCATGTGGTCTCTCTTAATTTCTTGCTAATACAAGCTTCTTATTAGTTATTACTTCTCTTAAGGTAACATAAGTGATTTCAAATTTAAATGGTTTTTACAAGTCATTATTTATTAGTATCTACTGTGCATGGGCTAAAATCTGCCCAATCTTCTTAAAATTAGATTCCTTGTTGATGGCTTGGAAATTTTAGTTCTAAATAACTATCTTTTCGGTGGGTAAATTACAGTTTACTTTGCTGTGGATTGGCCCAAAATTAGTTTATCCATCTATTCAATTACCACTTAATCATCCTGTGGTATTTTACATTCAAATTTTAATAAAAATAATCATGTGAGTATTGAAATGATAAACAATTTCATTGTCAAATGTTCGATTCATTTGTATCTTGAACAGTTTTACAGTATCTTGAGGCTACTGTTAAGACAATGGACAGTTTCGATTTCAAATGTCTGCTTAATCCAGTAATAGCCTTAAAAAGACTATGTTACTGTTCAAGTATTAGTGAAGCATACCTTTTTTAACATCCACATGATTAATTGCTCATAAAATAATATAAATAATATCTAGGGATGACTAAGTGATAATGAAACAAACTATATGGGACTTAAATTAATCACATTAAGCCATAGGGCAAACAATGAACTATAATTTTACCCCCCCCCCCCCTTTTTTTTTAATGTTTTAACTAGCTATATGCTATCATAGGCAAGTCTGCCTTTCCAATTACTGCCATTGTTTCATCTCTTTTCTGAAATTGTCCTGTGCAACTTTCTTGGCAGGAAAAACGTCTATGCTGTGAACTAAGGTTGCCTCCAGCCATCTATTTGAAGATGCAAGAGATTCTATCCCTACAAATACTCAGTGGCAATATCACTGCCAAATCGGATGCCTACCACTTGTTCAAGATGGATAGCAGCAAGATTGACAGTGTGTACGATATACTTGTGAAAAAGGGCATTGCTCTGCCCTGACTTATATCTCCTGCTTTTTCTAATGTGCACTTGCATTGTTCTCTTTTCTATCTCCAGAAAAAGAATGCTATATTACTGAGATATCAACATATTTAATTAAACTGCGGTATCAAATTTCGTGATGTGTAAAATTGATTGATTCAAGTGCTTATATACACGCCTGACTTGATCAGACTACTGTCTTTCATCTTCTTCCCTCCCCCTTCTAATTCCTGGATCTGGTTGCTTATGTACTTTAGAGGATTGGTATTAAGTTTTTCAATGAAAACTTTTATATATGAAATCTTTCGAAACATAAATTGACAATAATGTTACAACCTAGTTTTTTAGTAACTAGTTAAGAAAATTGGGTAAATTAATAATGTGGTCTGTAAATTGTTTATTTAGCTTTTGTTTTCAAAATTAATGATATGTACAAAATAGTCTTTTAACAATAATAAATTTGTTAGAAGTTAATTGTTTTTTTAAGTTTATAAATTATTTGACAAAAATATTAATATACAATTTTTTTAAAAGCTAACTTGTGTATTTAATAATTTTATAAGACTTAAATTTAATGGAACTAATAATTCTAGAATGAAATTGTTAGTTTATTTATGAAACTAGATCAAAGTGGTTGTGTGTTCTTCTATCTTTTCTTAATCAGTACGGGATACAAGAGTTTCCACTAGCGCATTATATAAACTAGTTGTGTAGCTGGCAAAAAAATAGAAATGATACGTGTGTGTGTGGATATATATATATATATATATATATATATTATCGGTAACAATTAGCAAAGGAGCATTCTATACCTCGGTGTTTTATCTACTGCGCAAGCACATACATCAACGGGGCGGGATCGCCCCATTTGTTGAAAGAAAAGCCGCGAGATGGGACGTTATCAAAAGATAAAGTGTGATACAAACAAATTAAAGATAAGATAAATTGGTATGGCCAATCAACCATTGTCCACACCATCCCACACTGGATAACACAAGGTGTACTATCACTGCAAAATCTTTATTGTAAGATCAGAGCCGGAAGAGAAAAGCGAGAAGATGAAAATCTTCGGTCTCAGATCACAACTCTATATTCTAAGGTCCGCCAATCCCTCTTCTTCTCCTTCACAACCTCCATTATTTCTCAAACCCATCAAAATAACATCACATGGGAAATTTTCCCAACACCCAACAACATCAATTGCGACCTCAAAAGCTCCAATTAGTGTCAAGAAGCATTCAGCTCTGGATCTTTCACCCAGAAGCCAAAACCCATCGATGAAACTTCAAGTTCCCGAGAGTGGGTATTCTAATTCCAGATTTGTGATGATGGGGGCTGTTTCTCTGGGGATTTTTCTGGTTCTGATTGGAATCGATGGCCAAAAGGCCTTGGCTTTGGGTCCTGAAGGTCCATTAATGGAGGAGTTTTGGGATAACGTTAGGAGATATGCTATCTACGCCCTTACCGTCAGTACCGGTGCTATTTACACCATTTTCCAGCCTATATTGGAGTTGTTGAAGAACCCCATTTCTGCAATTCTCATTCTAGCTATTTTTGGGGGTAGCATCTATGTTGTTTCTCAAGTGCTTTCTGCCATGGTTGGTGTCACTGAGTTTAGTTACGATTATGGATATTAAATTGCTGGAATTCGTGTTAAGATTGGCTCTTCTGGTATTTGAACCTTTTCTTTCTTTCTTGTCCGATATATACATAGTTAGTGAAAGCGAATTTGGCCTTTTGTTTGGTACAATAGTATAGAAGCAAGCTGTGGAGAACATAAACTGCTTTAGCTAATTTCAGTATCTGGTCTTTTGAACTCAAAATTAAGTATGTTTAGCTTCGTGATCCTCTGTTTAAGAATGTGACTATATGACATATTATCGTCATCTTGTGATGTATTCTTTTTTTTCTTGCTAAAAAATAATCAAATTTTAGAACAGACTTAAAGTTCATCGCCTGATGAGAATACAGAGACAAGCATATAATTTAATTTGAAGCAAACTGACATTTGAGTCCATTTTATCAATTTAATCCATGAATGTTAACATGATTACCATAATTTGACTAGGATAAATTTTTTAAAATTCTCCAATAATCTTTACCGTCAGCACTATCATTGTCAATTTAGTCAATAGTAAGATAATCTTCTAAATATTAATGAAAAAAATGCACACGCACCATTATCATAAACTTTTAAATAGGATTAATGAAGAAAGTTTCCATTACAGCCATCCTTATCCCTCATCTCTGAATACAAGCACTAGGGATGAAGGCAAACAAGTGATGAAACAGTTAGTGGGTATCGATAGGTATTTGCATACCGAAAGAAAAGGGATCTTCCAGGGCCAATGGGGTGACCATCATACACAAGGCAATCGTCAAAGTCGAGCCTTTTGAACACTTTGGGATTCACCAAACTAGCCGAACTGAACCACCCACAGTGAAGGTGGATGTTGGAGATGCTGCAATCTGATGCGCACATGTTCATTATTTCTACCATGTACACAGGGATCCCGCTGGGAAGAGGAGATACTTGTTCTTGGTGTATCTCTACGTCGTTCTTAGAGCAGTCTGTGCCTACACGGTTCGTGTCGTTTTCGTCTGGAACACGTGCATTATTCATTATGACTTCTTAAGAACCAGTTCCTTACACAGAAATTAATGTATGGAAATGAATATAAAAAAATAAAGCAAATAAAAAATCATTTTCATACCTCTATTTTTAAAACATAACAAAAAAAATTATTGAATAATGATAAAGATATTATTAAAAAAAAAGAACTAGCGAACGGGTCCTAAATATTTGAAAAACTAAAAGGATTTCTCATACCAGATGATTGCAGTAGCTTCCGGGAAATGTTGATAGTTCTGTTTCCCTTGGAAAATTCCATTCCTTCAATGACACTTTCCTTGACTGTTAAATCTCTCACTGCATTGCAACAAAGGTAATATTTATTATCCATATGATCCATTTTTAAAAACTCAGTACGATCAAATTCAAAACATCGAGTTCATTTCAATCTAGAAGACTGAGATTACTGGTAGGGGAATTAAAAATTAACTAGCTCATATAATGAACATTATCCAACCGTTAAAAGCAGTTCGGCCAGAAGTCACCGTATCAAACTACTTGAGTTCTTTTCCATACAGGAAGGAAAAAGAAAATCAAATGTTGTAGCTTTTTCTCTCCTCTCAAGTGCACAAAAGAGGCGCAGGTTCAAACTTATTCAACAGATGATTAAAAAGTTCAAACACAACTCAAGATGTCTTTTTATTTATTTGTATAACACCAAACAGATGCGCATGTGCTGCACACGTGAGTGAACAATGATACAAACAGAGTCTAAGATTGATGTACATATGATCACGAATATGTCAGCCCAAAGTAGTTTCTTTAGCTTAAGTTGACAAGAGAGAATAATATAATTTTTTATCAATTTGAGTTCAGCTAAAAAAAATAAAAGCAATATCTTAGGCTGATATAGGAAAATAGAGCCAACCAAAAAGAAAAAATAAAGATGATGTTACCTATGAAGAGAGCAAAGATAAGTGCCAGAGAGAGCATCCAAAAGCTTGGAGCTTTGAGAGTTTTCAACGCAACCCTCATCCTGAAATGCCTTCAATCTGCTGGTGATACAGAAAATCAGAGTCATTTGAGCAGCAGAGAAAGCAAGCTAGAGCATAAATGGTATATGCAATATATATATGGAGAGAGAGAGAGAGAGAGACACACACACAGAGACATGAAAAGTTATATATAAGAAGGCAAAGCGAAGTGAGGGGCCGGGAGGGAAATAGAGAAGAAGTGAACCTAGTAAGAAAAGAAAACTGACAATATCTGAGATTGGGAAAAGTTGAGATGAGATTTTAGTTCGTAGCTTCAGAGATTAAATAGTCGTACGAAGTGCAGGGACAGACACGAAAGATGTGAGTGGGGAGTAGGGTGGCTGCTCAGAATATCTTTTCTTCTTGAAAAACTTTTAGATAATTTCGATCTATAAAAAGCAAAATAAGTATGTCTAATTACATATTTATTAATTTTTTTAATGAGAAATTTTGTGGCTGGGCCTATTAGGAGACATAGGAACATAATTGCCGGTTGTAATGAATAAAAAGAAAGAAAAAAGGGTATTAGCAGCTGCTAGGAATTTACAAGTGCATGAATTATCAACTGTCTTGCAAAGTATGATATTTGCTTTAATTGAACCTTTTTTTTTTGGGAAAAGGTACTGATGTTGTAAAGTTTTAAAAAAATAATTACATATAATTTAGTCAAATTTAGAATAATTAGTGTAATTCACTCTTAATAAAATAAAAGCTAAAATGGGGAGAGATAAATTGAAGAGAACAGTGAAAGCATAGCAGGGAATTGAGCTGATACTGAAAGGGTAATAGAGAATAACTAATTCCCATAAAAAAAAAAAAAAGAGAATAAGTAATGAAAGGTGTGGAGGAAGTTCTACTTGAATAAGGTAGCCATAGCACAGGTAATATATAACATCATTAATTACAATAGGTAGCTCCCTAGAACCAAGAACGAGTGAGATTAAGGATTTGCTCGAGAAGAGCAGTTTCTTGCAGTGAAAATCGGAGTATATTTACTACTTGCACCGTGAGAATGAAACGCATGGATGGACTACATCTGCCCCGCGCCCCAGATTAATAATAAATGACCACCTATATATATATATATATATATATGAGATATAGTGCAGAGAGGGAAGAGGGAGGTTGCATAGGGTGCAGGCAGAGAACAGGGGAAAAGTAGGGCCATGCATGCGGGCTTTTGAAAAGCGGCGTAGTTTACTGGCTTGGCTGACCCATTTTTTCATTTGAATTTCGTTTTGTTTCATTCATTTATTCTTGAGATTCCACTGTGGGCGTCCTTAATTCCTTTGCCTTCCCCACATTTGTTGTTACAGAGATATTTATTGTAGTTGCCATTATCAAGATGCTCCAACTCTATCAGCTAATGCTAATTAATTTCTTCAAATTAGCCAAAGAAAAGAGAGAGAGGCAAAAGAATTCTTACCTCCATACTCTTGAAGGTTCACTACGTACTGAATTTATTCCTGGACAATGGTTCAAGTGAAATCCAAGCTTTAGATTTTTTCTTTCTTTTGAGTGAATTGAGTTTTGTTCTATGTACCAGATCATCCAAGAATTAAGCATCCAATTTTAATTTTTTAGAGATTGTTTATTTTCAAAAATGATTATTACATTAAGCTTGTTGATATGTAGTACAATTTAGCTTTATTGGGCTGGTCAAGCTGGGCCCAAAAGATAGCGCGTCAAAACAAAGTGATGGGAAATTAGGTTATAAGGCCAAGCAATACCAAGTCTGGGACCAAGGTCTTTTTATTAATATTTGGCCTGATAATATTGTTATTATTATTTAATTTAAAAAGCTATATCTTTTATTTTTGTATTTCATTTCATGTGTTGTGTTTTATAATTTTACATACTACATTTGTATATACACTCAATTAAAACTCATTGAATATTGATTTATATTAATGTAATATACTTACTAATTTGTGTAATGAGAATTTGTTGTTTATCATTGTGGCCTTCTATTTACTTCTCTTTTTGCAAAGATTTTGCAAATTTTTAGGGCCTTGAATGATAATCTATTACAAGGAACTCTCAATTGCACGAAAGCCAATATACTTTGAAGTTTTTTCTTGCATCAAACCTACAAGTGGAGGAAAAAAAGAGAGGGGGGGGGGGAAGAAGCTAGACCTAGACTGATTGAGTTAAACTTGGTCACAAATCAAACTTGATTGAATTGGGCAAAAGAGTGGGTTTGGAAAACAAGTATAATCCCCAAGTTGAGTTGGGTCTTTAGTTTAGTGCAAACCTAGCCTAACCCTTGTACACCTTATATGTGATGTGGCCTAACAAAACAAAGTATGTAGCTATTAATTGCTTATGTAGCCATCAAGATGCTTTTGAAATGTGCATTTTGTATTTTCAAAAAGTACTTATGTAGTGTTTTGACAGCCACATAAATAGTTAATGGTCATATTGCATATTTTGTTAAGTCACAATACTTTTCATGTTAACTATCCCCTAATGAGTTTGATATGAATATTATGGTAAAAACAAAAGTTGTTTGAATGATTAGAAATATCAAAATAGACCGAACCAATAATCCACCAATTTGGTGGGTTAGGTTTACCCACCCTTTAAACATGATTTATAATAAGGTCTTCTTTTTACTTGGCCTATTTAACCCATTCATTATATGTTTATTTTTTTTTAATTCTCCTAATCTAAACTAACTAAATGAGTGATAAACAATTGAATTCCAACCCATCCTAACTAATTAAACAAAGCAAGGAGTTGGAGCCTTCACTTTCTTGTTTCCCACTTCATCTCATCCTTCTTTCTTGAGTTTTCATCTCTAATACTTTAAGTGAGAGAGAGAGAAACCCATAAGCCGATCAGTCAAGCCTCATGATCCTATGACCAAGAAAGGAAAGGGCTAAAGGAAATAAATCTCTCCATTTTTAATCTGTATCTTTGTAATACTTTCCATTTGCATTCATAGCATATTACAATCTCTCAACTTCATCTTACAAGGACAATGCCCAATCTTCTTCTTGCTTGTTGTCAAGTTGTTTTCGCCACCACGTGGCGGTGAAGTTAAGGATGGTTTGAAGCATGTTGCACTTGAAGGAGAAGTGCAATAACTTCATCTCACGAATCAATCACTTCTCTGCTAATTTCCATTACGACGCCCTTAAATATATTCCCTTGGTCCCTTGTTTCTTCTCTTGCCTTATTGTGTTTCTTTTTGTCATTGAATAGTTTTCCTTCTCTCCTTATTGATGTGCACAAATTGTTGTATTGTTTCAAATTTTTGTTATAGTGGGTTAAATAGGTTAGTGGATTGAGTTGTAGATTCTAACTCATTTAACAATGCAAGTTTAAATAGGCTAACCTGTTTAACTCATGACTCATAGTGGACTAGCCCATGTGGGCCAATTTTACCCATTTTGATTGCTCTAGAATAACTAAAGTGGGATCTTAAATCTTTTAGAATAAAGTTGAAACAAACTCTATCCCTATAATATCAAAATGTCAAGTCACTTTTTTAAATTTATCATTATGGTTAAGGATGTCTTTGGATTTTGTCTAGCTAAATCTCATTTTCAATGGATCAATGGGATCATGATACTTATACTTAAGGGTAGGGTTGCATATAAACCTAGTTGGCCCAACTATCTTGGTCATAACATGTCAGGTTGGGCCGAGTCAAAAAGAAAAAAAAAATTTAACTAGGTTAGGTCAAGTTCTAGCCCAAGCATTTTGGTTGACATATATATATATATTAATAAAAAACTATTTTTTATAGACTTATATGAAAACTTCATTTTTTGATAAGGCCAATATGTAATTTATAAGTACATCTATAAAAATTTTACTTTTTCAAGAAAAATATGTAATTTTACAAGAACTTATATGAACATATTTTTTAAGGCCATTTTTTTTTACCAAAAGAAAACCTAGGTTAGCTTTGTCAACCTAATCTAATCACAAACTGAGCCTTTTTGTGTCAGGTCAAGTACTAAGCCTATAAAATAGACCCAGTCACAAATCAAGTAAGGTCTCAGGTTGAGCAAATGCTTGGGCCATGTGTAGCCTTAGTTAAGGGAGATGTCATTTAATTAAGTTAAAATTCTTAAACACATGATGAAATATTTTAAAAACTAAATTACATAGTACTCTCTCAAGTTTTATTGAAATTACATAAATCTCCCTTCTATTTTTAAAAAACATATAGATCTTTTGTTACACCATATCATATTCTAATTATCTTATGCCATTTTAGTCCATTTAGAATAAAACAACTACAACTAAACCTTTAGCAGTGAAAATTTCAGTTACTAAACAAATAAACTCACAATGATCAAAAATGGATTCTCACCATTTCATCCCATAGATTCATACATAATTAATTAGCTCCATCCAAGATGATGTATAAATAGACATTAAACCCATAAATATGATCATTTATTCAATTAGGATATAGAACACATAATGAAGTTCAAATTTTAAACTTTCATAACTTGAGTTATACAATTTCGACTAATGCAAATTAAGTGTCTAAGATGTGAACTTTCTATTATAAAAATTTTAAATCAAAATGAATCCATTTAATTCCTCAAAGAACATAAAATTTACGGCTATACCTGAATAAATAGCAGCAAGATATGATAGCCTTTTAGGATCAATTTTAAAAATTCATCAAATATTCTATAGAGCTCTAAAAATTATAACCTTTGACTCTATAGAAAACTCTAAGTGTCCTTTAGATGCTCACTAAATTTTAGTCCCAAATTCAGTCATTAAGACTCAATGGTAAATAGACATTTTATGACTCAAATAGTCAAAATTTTAATTTCAATTGATACTAGTTGAGCTCTAAAATGTCATTTTTTTCATGAGTATATTTCAATACATATATGCATCATATAACAATGATTTATCACATGAGAATTGTCTTGAAACCAAAAATCACTATCTTACATGCAAATATGCATGTACTCCACATGGGATACCATTTACTAAATCATGTTATAATTCTTTATACATGCCTTAATTGGTCACAAAATCATAATCTAACACTTTTACATTTATTGCTATTGCATTAGCATCAAAATATGGATTCATATATTCATGTACATAACACCAAATTCTAAACTTTTCATATGTATAATTTAATCTTTCAAGGCCCTTATATCTTTATTTTCCTTTCTTGGTGTTTCACCTGGCCATAATGGAGATAAGGAAATATGTGATTCAAAAAATCTCAAAGTCAAACATACTTATGGTTTACTTGAGTACATGGAAGCAAGTATGCATGATATGCAATCATAGCTAAATCATATGCAAGAGGACAAATCCATACTTTAGGGGTTTTCTTGGCTCAAGTAAAAGCAAATCTATACCCTCAAGGGACTTTTCTTGGAAGGTAGAGCAAATCCAAGCTCACTTTCTAGCCTTACCCATCAAAGAGCCACCCACTCATAAATACAAATAGACATCATGTAATTGCATATTACATTCAACAATCAACAAGCTAATCCATTACAAACAATATACACAAACAACTAAGAATTTAAACAAACCAACCATACAAATAAGAATAAAGGAAAAGTTACCTTAACAAACAAACTTAATCAATTCCCTTGCTTTCCTTCTCTTGATCCCACGGCCTCTCACACACACACTTTAGCCTAGTTTCACTTGCTTGGCATGGACACATAAATTAAAGTATAAAATAATCAATTAAGACATATTCAGTCTCATTTTAGCAATATATATGCAAACTAGGTCTTAAAGTATGAATTTGGTAACTTTAAATGTTCCAAAATAACTTTTTCCATTTGCCACATTTCATGTAACAATTCAATCATTCATCTATCCCAATTTACTCACTTTTATGGCTAAAACAAGTCCAAAAGTCTAGCCATATCACATATTCAATTTCTAGGGCCAATTAAGGTTTTTCATGGTACCAAATCTACACATCATCATAAGTCACTCTTTTCCTTAAACTTAAGGGTGCACATCAGTTAGGTCGGGCCAGGTATTAGTTAGGCTTGCTGCCCGGCCTGATTTGATGTTCAGACTGTTTGTTTGGCCCATGGCCCAGCCCAACTAACTAAAGCCCAATTACAAATTGGGTTTGCTTACGCCAAAATGGGTTATGGGCTGAGCCGAGTCACTTATCATCCCTGTTATAATTCTTCATCCTGGACAGCACACACACAATCATGCAATTTCCCTTTCAAGAAACTATCCTAAACATAACACTATTAAGTTAATAAAATATAGTAGACATAATTTATCCTTCGTCCACCCTCCTTCCCCTCCCCTCACCTCTCTCTCTCTTTTTATTTATTCAAATGGAATTTTATATTAGGACATGATTAAGTAAATATACTTCATATGAGAATTCTCTATTAAGCGAATATACTTCATATGAGAATTCTCTATTAAGCGAATATACTTTATATCACGACATCATATATTCAAGTGTATTGCCTGTTATCACCATCTATAATAGAAATTCTCTGTTAAACAAATATACTTCATATGAGACGTCTTTGTATTTTGAACACACCGAGAAAAATTGATGGGCCCATTGACAATACACATCATTAGGTAAGAATTCCAAGTCAAGGACAAAATAACAAAATCAACCAATGACCCTATGGCTCCCCAAGCATTAAATTAAAGAAATTGAACATTGAAAATTAACAATATAACAATACACTCACAAGGACTATAAACCAAGATGGAAGTTGTCCTATTTGAAAGGAAATATCTGAAGCATACATAGAACAAATAACAAAACCACCAAGTAATGATTCAATCTATAAGACAACTATAATAATAATAACTAATAAATAATGAGGATCCGAAAGTATCAGCTAGAGGCTACAATACTCTAGGTATAAAAGTAAATTAGCAGCTTCACATGCAGTTAAAGATAATTAGAATAAAACAAGGTAACACTGTAATATGCTCAAACACAATTGAAGCAGAACGTGTTTGACAAGGACAAGACTCATAATAATATATATACAAATGCCATCCTCCAGTAATATAATAAAAACTCCATCCAGTCACCAAAACGACTTACAATATTATCTCAACATTTGGTTAAGAAAAAACCTTTCCTACATCTGCATCCTCTGCAATGTGAAGTGATGAAACTACTTGGGCTGCAATAAGTTCAGCATAAAACCCATCAGGCCCCCATCCTGCTTCCTCATGTATTGGTTCATTGTGCACATTCTTTTCAAGAGGTCTTAATGAGAAAGACCACTTGGGATGAATGGGAGTATTCCATGTATATTCCATACAATGTCCATATGATGTCTAGAGTAGTTGCACAACAATAAGACACAAACTCACACCACCCACATAAATTTATCAACTTTAAGGATGGAATGTTGCCGGACCTCTATAATGCCCAAAGTTGTGTCTTGCATCATCTTGGTCTATATAGGTTAGAAAGACCAGACCAGATAGAAGAAAGATACCACCATCCTTCCACACAATGTGTAATGAACAGAGTTGGGAATAGCAAATACACAACACTGTAAACAACTAAAAATTAAAAACACCAACACATACCTAAATGACAAGAGAAATATTGATAAAGTGGATACAACATGATTCTGGACTCAACCCTCATTAAGTGTGATGTATCTTAATATCATGTATTATCAAATCCCTTCTCTTCTTAAAGGATAAGGCTAAGTCCCTATACGTTCCCCTTCCTTCGCATTGAAGACCAGCAGCTAAACTCTCGAGGGACTTGATAATGTAAAGAAAAAAATTACCATTATATGTGAAGCTTGAAAAGTGAAACAACAATCTGTAACTAAACCTACCTGCGATGACTTAAATTTGAAGCTGTATATGTGAAGACAAACACCCCTAAGCATATGGATGCTATGATCCACCTAACAACTTTTTGCCTATTACTTTCATTTACATTTGCACCTATCAACAAATAGGAGTAAGGAGAATAACAACAGATGCCAAATGACTGAAAGAAAGGTGAGAGTGAAATCTAAAATTATAATAATTAGTGACAAATTTGGTAGAGTATTTTGGTTTACTCTCTGATTTTTTTTAGGCAATATTGCTAGATAGAATTTTTATTTTTTATTTTTTTAATCAGGCATAACCAAAATTTTTGGATTACTTTATGATAGAAAGATTGGTAAATGAGAAGGAAAGGCATAACTCAGTTTCCTATGGCAAGCTATTTAGGAATAAGAGGATACTCAATTAATGCTTCCTCTTTGACAATTGACGGTTTAGTGTTACCAGAAGTACCAACATTTACCTTTGCATCTTTTTTATTCGTCTCATCATTGCCCCAACTATACCCTAATGACACATAATCAACTGAATCTTGGAGAAAGGGTGGCAGTGGGACCTCATTTAGAGGGATATGTCTTAGAATTAATATAGATATTGCTACTATCATGAAAGCAAGAAGCATACCTACACTAACCTGTAGGAGACAAGTTAAATACATGTTAATATACAGTAACTCCCTCTTAAATATGACGTTCAAAGAACCTACCAAGAAACATCTTACATTCAATCAAAACGACATTAGACACTAGTGCACGTGTTATATCCTAATCTGCATCCCTTGACTTTTAAATTTTTTAACAAATTTTATTTATTAAAAAAAAGGAAAACAAAAAGAAAAGAAAGAAGATGTGGACTTATGATTAGTATTTCCACATGCAAATATAAATGGGAGATAGAAAAGACATATGGATTTACATGGATGAGAGTGCAAGAATACTATGAACCTACAGTTCTTTAGGGTGCTAAGGCACTATTAGATGCAATATTTGATACTAACCTTTAGTACTACCATTCATATCAGGACTAGGTGTTCAAACCCATTATTATTAGTTGGTGCTGCAATAACAAATTCTTCCTCTGTAATTTGCATCAAAGATATGTGATTATTTTTCATTATTCACAACAGTAAGATTAACCCTGCTTTCTAGTAATTACTCAAGTACTAAGTCAATAGCAAAGCCAAAGAAACTAAATTAAAACCATTAAACAACATTAAATTACAAATACATATACAAATACATGCTAACTAAAAAGTAAAAGCACATAAACTGATATTCAACATCTTCAAAGATAGCAGAAGCTCTTGAGACATATGTAAAAATTAAACAATGTAATGAAATTAAAAGTAAAAATCAACATGCAGAAAGTATTTTATTAAAGTATAAAGCTTACTAGTGGCAATAATACTCTTAAACTCCTCATACTGATCAAAGTCACTCTCATTAAATCTAACCACTGTAAGAGATAGCTAATTTTTGGTGTAAATGAGTGCTTCAACTATTTTTGGTGATAACGAACTCCTAAAGGAATCAAGCATACGACCACTGGTGCTAAAAGCAGATTCAGAAGCCACAGTTGACACTAGCACAACTAACACATCATGTGCAACCAAAGAAAGGACTTTATACTTTGTTGCATTTTCTTTCCACCATGATAAGATATCAAAAGAAGGATCATCCTCAACTAATTCAGTTGCAAGATACTTCTCCAACCTTGTGATCTGATCTAAACTAACTTTCATTTTCTTATTATTCTACCAGGAGAAAAAATGGGCATATATACTCCCACTAGATCTCTTCTACTTGAGTCACCACTTTCTTCAGAGATATCTTGTGATTCATTAACAACTCCCCCGACATATTCCTTATACAGACGATATAGTGCTTCTTTCACCTTTTTCTCCATGGCCTCACAAAGATTAAAGTCAGGATATATCTCTTCAAAGGTAGTATGTATATAGGCAAGTTTACATCTAGGGTCAGATACCAATCCTAATACCAATAAAAGGTTCATATTCTTTGACTTTCCCCAATACTTTTTGTACTTACTCTTCATATTCCTAATCATCTCTCTAATGAGAAGGTCCTCTGCAGTAGAACTCGATATGAACATATCCAGAATCGAAGAGATATCATGAAAGCAAGCATTTGAGGTCACATACAATGAACCAAAAAATCTCAATGTAATCTCATATAAGACTTTCAAAAATTGAACAAATACAGAGGACCAATCCAATAGACATCTTCCTTAAAGTGCGCATTATACCCCTGGTATTTATCCTTAATTTTGTCAAATGCCCTTTAAAACTTGAAGGCTTGTTTCAACATCAAATAAGTGGAATCCCACCTAGTTGTGACATCCAAGCATACAAGACTTTTGGACTTAATTCTTTCCTTTTCAACAAAGCTTTTGAAGTCTTGTAGGAGAAGACCTCATATATCTAACAATATTGCAAACAGCAATGATAGAATCGTGCATATCCTTCAACCCTTCATTCACTACTAAGTTTGGAATATGTGCATAACACCTCACGTGTAAATAATCCCCATTACATACCAATCCATTTTAATTTTTTAATCACTTTTTTAAATAGGCTACAACTGTGTCTTGAAACTTGCATTATTTATAGTTAATGTGAACACTTTCTCAATCCCCCAACCCAACAAACACTTTTCAATTGCCTTGCCTATAGTGTCACCCCTATAATTTTCAATTATAGAAAAGTTGAGGATCCGCTTTTGTAATCTCCAATTTTTTTACTATGAAGTGAGCTGTAAAATTTTGAATTGAAGTCCATGTGTTTGTAATGAAGCAAACATACATACATGATTTTTTTAAGAACTCTTTAAGCTTCTTGGATTCTTCTGTACAGAGTTTCAAATAATCTCTAGCAATAGTCATTCTTGAGGGAACTGGGAACCTAGGTTCTAGACGATTGCTATACTTGTGAAATTCATTTCCTTCCACAACCCGAAAGGGCATCTTATCACATATGATAAATTCAGCTAAAACCCTTCGACATTCATCTAAATTGAAAGTATAAGAGGTCAATGTTCTTGTAGGAGCAACTCCGTCTAAATTATCTCCCCTAGAAATCTAGTTATATGCTTATATGGTCTGATTTTTTACTTGTGCCCTATGTGGGTTTTTATTACATGCTTTTAAGTGCTTATGTAAGGAATTCGTTCCATGTTTGTTGAGGCGATAAGCATAAGAAGCCTCACAGTATCTACATACGCACCTATATTCTCCATTGGTTTTGTCTAATGTAAGTTTTCTGAAATGCTCCCAAACACTTGACTTGTTTACAGGGGGCCTTCTCTTTGAACCCACAGTTGTAGAAGCTATAGCAATAATAGAGCCAACAATATTAGCATCTAAAGCAATGGATTGTTGGGTAGGAATAATGCCAGGTTGGGATTGGGATTGGCTTTGGTTTTCTTCAAAAGTTTAGTCTGTCATAGATACCTTCATAAACACCATATCAAAAAAGTTATATTTAAATGTGATATATGGAATTTAGCTATAGTTAAGAAAAATACTTATGAAAAGGTATGTCAAATGTTTGAATTATTGTATATTTTGCCACATAGCTTGCATTAGTCTTTAAGGTACCTTCAAATAATGAAACATTAGGAGAAGGTATGCCAAATTCCTTTGTACTTTGCCATTAGATGAATCATATGCACTTTCCATATGAAATATTTAATTTTCACATAATTCTTACTTACTTGGGTATTTACATATTTTTAGCTATTTAATGAAAAAATTTTAAAAAGATTAATCCAATAATAAATAGATTAACATGTAAATATATTATATGCACTTTTTAATGGGACTCACTTCCAATATATATATAAATTTATTTATAGTTGATTTGATATGCTTGTATTTAACATAATAATTTACCTAAGAAAATCTTTCATTTAACATTCCTTACATAAATCAATTAATTGAGTGGTAATTACCCTAAAGAACTTTTGGCAGATGCCAAATTGTATGAAGGATTCAAGGATCAGAAGCTAGTAATATAGTCCTTGTGCTACATATGGCAAAGCAATCTCTTTGCTAGGAACAAACTCAATTTTTGAGCCCTTGGTGATCGTTACTGTAAGTTTGCAACAATACCAGTAAGTTAAAATACAAAACCAACCATGCACAAAATCAATCATCCATATCTGCTCTTTACTTTTTTCTTGTGAAAAGAGAATAAAGTAGCTTTGACAAATAAGGCTTTACCCAATGAAAACGACAAAACCAACCAAAAATCATAAAACAAATGAAAGAAGCAAGTGAAGGGTGTGAGCTTTGAATAGATCAGAGGAGGCCAACGGTTGATGATGAAGGCTTGTGATGGTGAGATGAGGCAAGCTAGCAGGGAGTGCAACTAAAGCAGAGGGATGCAAATATGTGATAAGCCTAGTCGATGCTAAAGGAGGAGTGAAGCAGATGAGAGATTACGAGAGGATCATATCAGAAACTTGGAAAAAGTTTGGAGCTGCCACAACTGGACATGACACTCGACGGAGAGAAAGGCAGGAAGTAAAAGGGAAAACTGCAACTGGGAATGGGAATTATGGATTTTAGGAATTAAGAAAAAATATACTTAATAAAAAAGTAATACGATACAGGTTGGCCCCGGCTAACATCGTCTGTAAACTTAGTCCGTAGCCCGACCCGGCCCATTTTCATAGCCCATTTAATTTTATCCATTTTTTTGTTTTCTCCTTGCTACCCAACCCGATGACACCAAGTTGGGCTAGGTTTTTCGAGTTTTGTGTACCCCTACTCAAACTAATGATTTATCTAACTTTTATATTTTTCATTTAAGCTTCTTAAACAATGAAACCAAATTAAAAACTTTCCTAAATATCAATTTCATCTTTTGGCTGAGACACATAATTTAAAACTTCAAATTTTGATAAATATAACCAATTTCAGTTAAATACTTCAAATTCCTTTAAATATTTTAAATTAGAACATAATTTAAAACTTCAAATTTTGTTAGACAATTCAAATTACATCCAATATTTAAAGTTATGGTTTAAGTTTTTAACTATCTAGTATGTAGGGTTAACCACAGTTGAAAAAAATTGGATTGAACCAAAATTTTGATGAAGTGATCTTTTAAATGGTTTGGGTAAACCCTTAAAATCAACAAATGGTGAAAGACGAACTAAAAACTAACAAATTAGATTGATATGAACTTTTTTTAAAAAATTGTTATTGAAACGACTTTGTTTCTATTTATATTTTTTTAAGTTAAAAACAACATTAATCCTCTTATCCACTTTCTTAACATCAGTGGTATTGCACAGTAGAGATCTAGCTTTCGTTTTCTTTTCCTTAATTATCTTACCAAAAAAAATTATAGCATTTGAGAGTTATGAATTTATTTTAGAGTAAATTACACATTTTTCTTAAAAATATATTTAAATTACACAACTTTTTTTTATTTTGAAAATGTGCACTTCTCTCTCCCAAAATTAAAAGATACCTTTTAACTCACTATATAAATAAGTAATAATTATATGTATTTTGATCAAAATATTTTTCTATTTATTATTTATATAATATATGACTGACATAAAATTGTCAATTTTTTAAAATTTAGAATAAATTTAATTTATAATTTTTAACATAAAATAAATAAAATTCGAATTAAAGTTTATAAAAATATTTTTTTCGTAACTTATATTTTTAATAAAAAAATTAATATTATTCTTATAGGTATTTTGATCATATTTTAACATTAAAAAAACTTATGTATATTTTTATAATAGAAATTATGCTTGTATAATTTAAACATCTCTTAGGAAATGGAAGAATAATTTAATCTTTATTTTATATAAAATAAAATTATTAATAATGTTGCAGTTATATTAGTATGTATTATTTGATCATTTTTATCTTAAATTAGAATGGGCCTCTTGTTTTGCACGAATTTTTAAAGGAAGTGAAAAGGAAAATTGCAAATGGAAGAATGTAACAAGTGGGCTCCTGCACGCAGCCTGAAACAACTCATAATTTATGAAGAGTGCAAAAATAACGTATGAACAGTGCTTCTAAGAATTTTTTCTTCTAGAGAGAGAGTGTGTGTATATATATAACATTAAAATCGATTATATATTTTTAAATCAGTGAATCACAGATTACTCTTTGAATAATTTGTTAGTTTTTAAAAACATTGCCGCTGACTTAGACCATATGAATTTGCCATCAAGCAAAGTGTTGCCTATGGTAAATGTCAAAAATGGGTGATATATGCTTTCCATTTATAGACATCTAAAATGATTAAATTTTTTCTAAAATAAAAATGAAGAACATAATATACCAAAATGATTCTAAACGAATTCAAAATGGGCTAATATATAGTTAAGCCTTTAATTTATGTATTTCGTATTATTAACAGTCATAACTCATAACAGCTTTAAAAACAACATTTGGAGTGCTATAATTTATTAAAAAAATATTAAAATAAGTACCGTAAAAATTTGCATTGAACATTAATTTTGAACATTTTAAGATTAGAAAGCACTAAAAACAAAAGTCTTCATATTATCAAAGGGAGACTAATAGTAACAAAAGTTAAATATTTTACATTCTTAATTTATTTAAATTTATCATAATCACCATATGAAAGTTACTGCAGTTTTGAAAATTTATAATCACTATTCTGAGTTAAGTAAGATATGCCTTAAAGTCTTTCAGCATTGTTTTTTTATTTGAAGTATATTTTGACATTTTGATGATATTAAATATCTTAAATATAAATATATCAAGTAGAAACACCTATAATACCTCAAACATTTTATGTTACTAGAATGAGTATTCAACTCCTCAGAATTTTTGAACTCCTGCATTCATTGGGTCTCTCTAAAAGCTTACAAATTCAGCATGGGCGGCTTTCGCAAATTAGTTCTTTGGAGTGTTCTATAATTACCATCTAATTTTTGGTTGTTTGTTAATAGATCTAATTGGCACTTAAGGTCCATATGGCACACTAAAGTCTGAGCAAGTGAAACTCACCATTTTATAAAGACTACATAAAACACTCACCATTTTATAAAGACTAAATAAAACTCTCAAATACTTTTCCTGCACGTAAACTAGTAGCCTATTTGGTCGGTGAAAAAAGGGAGAGAAAATGGGGAGACTTGGAATTAGTACGCTTGAATAGCTTTTATGGATAGATTCTATATCTTTTTATTTCTTGCACTATAGTACATTCCATCGTTTTATTAAAGAAATGATATTCTTGAAGATGGAGAACAAATATTATTTTATCTCAAATGATAAGGATATTTTATTTTTTTGGAGAAAAAATACAATAAAATATTTTAAATTAAAAATATTTATACTTAAAAGACCTTAAATTTTAAAATTATTTTAAATAATCTACGAATAAAAAATTTAAATTGAGATTCTAAACTGTAATTTTTTTTACATAATTAAAATTTTTAATGTTTAAATATTTCATAATAATTTCAAATTTTAAAATTCTTCAATAAAAATATCTTCAACTTAAGTCCTCAATTATAATTTTTTTGTTTTATATTAATTAAGAAAAATTAGTTTTTTTAATATATTTTTGGCTTTAGGGATGTTTTGGTTATTTACTCATATTTCATTTTCATTCTTATATTATTTTCACTCTATCAAACATTCAAATAAAAATGTATTCATTTTTCTTTTTATGTCATGCTAAACATGATTTTATATATAATATTTTATGTTATTTTTAATTTTATTATTTTTTTAAATCTTTTTAATCTACCAAATATAAGCTAAGAGAATATATATATATATATATATATTCTTATCTAAATTCACTTATTGATGTTTGTCATATTTAAGTATGTCAATTTGTGGCTCTTTGCTCCCTCTCCACTCAAACAACTTGAAGGAAGAAAGGTAACCTACATGGGCTATAATATCATAACCTAGAAAATAGAATTCTAATCTTAATTGCATTGTTTTGAAAATTGGATCACATCAGCTGAGCAGGAATTAATCTCTGATTTGGTTAATCCCTAAAACTGAATTGCTTTAAAACATGTCAAGAATCAGTGAAACACAACACTCCACCAAGTGTTAAACATTTTTATTATGTGAACCACAAATCCTTTTCAATAATATTACATATTTTTTAATATATATATATATATATATATAAACATCTCAATGAAATAATATAATAAGTAATTAGATATATGATATATAATATATAATATAAAAAAATATAAACTAATATATATACTATTTATAACTTTATTTTTAATTTGGTTAATTTTTTTTCAATTGATAAATTATTTTTTTCTAATTTATGATTTCTAAATCTTTTACATTTTTATTTTTTAATGATAAATAAAATATTAATATAATTTAAAAACTTAAAAAACTCAAAATTAAATACTCTTAAATTTTAATTGTGGATAATTTTTATTTCTTAATTAAAAAATGACTTCTCAAATATTTTAAAAAATATAAAATTAGTAATTAAATATTTAAAATTTATTAGTATTTATTTATTATATTAAAATTTTAATATTTAATTATCACCTATTTAACTATAGTTCAACTACAATTAAACCATTAAATTATAATCTAAAGTATTCAATAATCCATTCTTAAAACATTGCTTAATTGTGAAGTCATTAAGCATTATTGTTGGATGACGTCAGGGTAATGTGCAAACGCTCTACTTCCTCACGCAACTCAATCACTTCATGTCTTATTCCAAAAGGAAAAATCTAAAACCACTTCAAGAAACACATGGCCTATCATAACACTCCAAAAATTAGAAAAAAAAACCATATTTAGGAATTATGATTACTATCGCCGAAAGTAACTATCAAGTTTTATAACCTCCATTCAATAATCAATTACTATATTCATGGACATTTCGTAAGGGACTCTTGGCTTCATCTTAATTATTATTAATGCTTATAATACGCAATTTTGTCTGTCACGGGTTAACAATAACATCTCCTATAAATATTGGTTCTTTCTTCTCGACTTTTGCTTTAAACTTCTTGAATCGTCTCTTGAGAGAGACAGAGATGGCTCTGCGGTGGCTTCTGCATTCAGCTTGCCATGTTTTAGGGTACCCTAAGGGCGACGCAGAAGCGAATTATAATAAGCAGATTGTAGGGTACCCAATAGAGGTTGAGTACCCTAAAGGGTCAAGTTTTCAAATGCCACTTCATTACCCTCGATATACCAAAGAGGACTACAAGAAGATGGAGGAGTGGGAGGTGGACTTGCTTCTTCGGCAATATGGGCTACGTTTTAAGGGTAGCCTTGAGGAGAAGAGGGATTTTGCTATGGGTGCATTCTTGTGGCCTGATCAATGTTGATTAAAATCCATTATTCATTGTACTAGCAATCTCTCTTTTTTGAATGGTCGATGGAGAAAAGAAAAACCCGAGCAAGTATATGCTAAGAAAAAATGTTGAGCTTTTAAGTTTTGTGCTTGACTATGGTATTGATGTATGAATTGTGCGAGACACTTTTTATTGAACTTATGATAAAACAAATGAATGTCTCTTCGTGCTTGTAGATTGCTCTTCCATGTGGGTGTGGTTCATTGTTGTATTCTCAAAGAAATGCAGGGTTGCTTGATACTACTTATATAAATGTGTATGTGTTTTCATTTAAATACATTGGCTTAATGTATGTCAAGATATAAGATTTTGGCTTTCACATAGGGGTGCAAAGGGTTGAGCCAAAAAAAAAAAGTATTTAGAATTAGGTTAAACTAACCTTTGTAACTAATATGGTTCAGCCTTATCTTCTTAATAAATAAAATAATATTTTTTTAATAAAAATTTATATAAAAATTTTAATTTTTTTGAAACAAAATGTAATTTTATATAAATTTATTCAAAGATTTTAATTTTTTTCAAGAGTCATTAAAATTTGAAGTTTAATCTAATATCAAATTAGAACAATATCCAAGCTATAATCCAATGTTTGTGTACCCTTACTTTTAGATGATAGATAAAATTTCTGAAACAAATATTTCTTATGAATCAAGTGACATTAATTGATATCAAGATCAAGTCACATTAATTAATATCAAAATGTTGTATTGTAGTTTTAACAATCTCTCTCACACGGGGTGAAAAGATCGTGTCTTGACGTGAGAGATGAGGGAATAATTTTTAGCCAATAGATAAATTTTTATGATTCGAATAAGAAAAACACCAATTATTTGCACGTGACTCTTTATTCATGCTTTTCTTTCAACATTTTCAAATTCTCTACTCTCATTTTTCGGAATGCCTGACATTCTTTCTTTCTTCTAATATGAAAAAAGAATCTTATCGTCCGTTCTCATCTGTAACCTGGTCGAAACTCTATATCTATCATATTTATATTTTAAGTATTCAAAATTTTCATTTATTGACCCATTTTAAAAAAAATAAAATAAAATTAGTTTGATTTTATATTTTACACTATTCTATTTCAAATATTATATAAATTAATATATAATGTTGAACTATATTATTCAAATAATTCATGTAAAAAAAATAGCAACAAACTTTAGATTATTTCACCAAGATGAAGCTTTTAGTTTTGCATTTTATTTTATTTTATTGAAAGTTAGCTGTATTGTGTGTGTTGGAGTTTAAAAAAATATTTTTTTTTTCATTTAAATAATTTATATGCGTCCAGTGTCGATATTGGATACATGTCAGACACACTAACACATCTGAAAATAAATATGTTGAAGCTATATAGGTTTGAACAGAAAGCAGAGTTTGTGGCTAGTTGAAGAGATGAAAGTGGTTGACAATTACTGGCTGCTTGGCTAGTTTATATGTGGTCGTGTAGTGGTGAGCGTATTACACAGCAAATGTAAACATAATGGTGCATAAATTCCCCCAAAAAATGTAGGCCTCACAACACTTACGATCTTCACATGTTGTGAAAATACCAAAAGTAAAAGATGAGAAGTAAATATTATTTGAGTATTGGAAATTTTCATAGAACCGTAAACTAAGTTTTCAGGCATGCACTTAGAGATCACATCCTAACCAAAAAGTAGAACATGTGGCCCTGTTAGACAGACATGTTGCTTTGATATTTTCATGGTTTTGGTCGAGTTCAAGAATGATGCAGCAACAACTGAAATTGTGATAAGATTGTTATATAGACTCAATATATTTAGAGTAAATTATATAAATTTTTCTTAAATTTTACTAAAATTACATATTTTTTTTAAATATATATAGATTTTTTTTCTAAAACAAGAAGTTTCTCTTTGCTTTAGTTTAATTTTAAATTTTTTGACTAAAATATCATTTATTCAATTTTTTATTTAAAAATATATATTTAAGTTAATAGAAGGTATTTTAATTAAAAAAAATTAAATTAAACTAAAGTATAAGGTTACTTTTTGTTTTAGAGAAAGTATATGTAATTTTAACAAAATTTATGAGAAATATGTAATTTGCTCATATATTTATACACTAAGTTAATAGAAATTTGTTCAGCATTTTTTTTAAAGTTAATAGAAATTGGGACTTAGTAAAGCTACTTCTATGTTTATTTATCATTGGCTAATTCAATATACATACATTAAAATTACTACTTTGTTTGAGAGTAAGTTACAATTTATTCTCTTATGGTTTGACCCAAAAACCTTACCTTTCTGTGATTTAAAATGTCTCATTTAAAAGCATTCTCATGAATTTGTTCAACTACAATCTTTTTAAGATGTTTTACATCTAAATTTTAATAAAAATGACAATATCAATGTTAAAAATAATTTTATTATACATTAAATGTTCATTTCACTTATATGTTAGAATTAAATAATAATTCTAATAGTTAACAAGATTAAAATACTAGGAATCGGTTCAAGATATTATAAATTGTTCATTATTTTAACATTTATTTAATTATTTTATTATAAGTAAAATAAAAATACTATAAAATAATTAAATAGTAACCAAACAAATCAGATGACAATTAAAAAATATTTTAAATCATAAAAATAAATTAATTTCCGAGAGATAAAATGTAATTATTCATTTTTAATTGTTTCATATATAGTTGATTGCTTGAAACCGAAGGTAGGCTGCACACAGACGACAGCCTTAATTGGAGGAGAAAGAGGACACGTATTTGCAAAACTTAGGGAGAATTTTTTTTTTTTTAAATGTCCACATCTACAAGTTTTTATAAATTATACACTCAGTTTCTTTTGGTACATCTAGAAAAACATCATATACACAATATTTCAATTTTGTCTGGGTACGTGGCTTGCCATTGTCAATCATTCTTAATAAAATACTTTAAGTGTTGTAGAACTGAATAATAATAAATCGACATTATTTTAGAGGGTTCCAAAAATTATAAAATATAAATTAAAATATTAATTGATGAATTCTCTTTTGCTAGAGCCCTCCATCATGCATCTGCATTTTTCCACACATACACTTTTCAATCAATTCACCCAAAAATTGCAAGTTGAATGTAACTTTCGAGCAACTGATTTATTGATCGCTGCAGCCATTTTAATTATTCTTTAATTAATGCATTAAAATAATTTATTTAGCAGTATAGGTAAAGTTAGGGATACAGAATTACAAACTTGGAAGTGCACATGATATAATTATATTTAGTAATTTAGATGACTTTTTGAAAAGGTGTATAAACTACTAATGGTGAGAAGCAAGTAAATTATCTTAAATACAAAGAAAAATGATGCGTATGGATTATACTTTGATAAAAATACAATTAAAAAATATTAAAAATTAAAATTATTAAAAAATAAATGATCAAAGTTATTATTGGTATTTTTTAAAGTAATTACTCATACTTCTTAAAATTATATGGTCTTTTCAATATTATAAAAGTATCTTCATTCAAGGTTAGTAACAAATTTAATATACCCTTACAATTATTTAGAAAACTAATTTATAATTTTAGAGAGTATGAGTGGTAGTTTAAAAAAGCATACTTGATAATTTTGGTTCTTTAGATCTTTAGAAGACTTTTAATTTTTAAAATTTTTTAATATCATTTTTTATTAAATTATGATTCTTACGTGTCATTTTCCCTCAATACGAAACCTAGTTCTAGTTTGTTTTTGACTGATTATAGGAAATGCAATAATTGAGGATGAATACAAATTAGCTCAAATGCCAAATGCAACACAGAAGAAAAAGGTGTACTAGGAAATAGATATATGAACCTAGAACTTATGCATTTAAATTTTCACTTACCTACTAACTATAAATTAAGCTTAAATGGCAAGCAAAGATGTCATTAATTTTATGCTAGAATATAAAATCCCATTTTCACCAATAATGCTAATTATGGTGAGAATTATGTACACGGCAAGATTCAATTAATATTATATTAACTCTTTATTAATTCTTTGGAGTCAAGTTTGTAATTTTTTTTTGGGGTGTGTGGAAGATTTGTCTTTGATCAAAATGAAAGACTAAATTAATAGAAATAAGCTGACCCACATATTGCTTCTCTTAAAAAGAAAAATAAATATATGATTATTGCAATGTTTTTAAAACCGGACCGGTCATTGAACCGGTGGAGGTATTGGTTCACGGTTCATTGGTCGAACCGTGGTTGAACCGTGGTCGAACCGGTAATAATTAAATATATTATTTTAAAAAATTTTATGTATTAAAATTTTAATATAACAAATAAATATTAGTAAATTTTAAATATTTGATTACTAATTCAATATTTCTTAAGATATTACAAAAATTAATGTTCAATTTAAAATAAAAATTATCTATGATTAAAAGTTAAAAATGTTTAATATTAAATTTTTAAAATTTCTAAATTATATTAAGATTCTACTTATTATTAAAAAATAAAATAATAAATAATAATTTTAGGTAAACACCTTGATATTTGAGAGAAAGGAAATTGAATATAATAAAAAGAAAGTATAAAGAATAATTAATTATGCACATTTTATTTTTCTTATATTCTCTTTCTTTTTTTAAAAAAAATTTCATATTTCAACTCCCTCATCTTTTTTATTACCTCCTATTTTTAATTTGTCAAATTTATTTAAGATAAATTATTCTATTATAAAAAAAAAATAAAAAAAAAATTGCTTCAGACCGGTTCAAACCGGTTTTTTGGACCGGTTTTTGACCGGTTTTCACCGGTTCTTGACCGGTTTGACCGGTTCTTTGCTTGATCGGTTTTCAACCACGACCGGACCGGACCAGGGATCGGTTCCCGGTCGAACCGGTCGAACCGGCCGGTCCGGTCCGATTTTTTCAACATGGGATTATTGGACATGTGACAGTAATAATAGATGTAAATAAATATAATCTTTCTATATAAAAAATTGTATTTAAATAACGGATTACCTTTCATTATTTATTTTTTCGGTAAATTATAATTTACCACTCTTATAGTTTAGCCCAAAATTGAATTTCTTAAAAGACTACAAAACTACTCAAAATATTATACACATTTTTGACAATAAAATTGTTCACTATATTTTAACATTCACATGACAATTTTGATTAAAAATAAGATGGAAATTAAATATTACACGATGATTAAGTAGTGAAAGAAATCATATAGACAAAGCAAATTTGAACCACATTATAAACGATAAACTACAATTTATCTTTTTTTCTTAAAAAAAAATTTCTTTCTTGTCTCCGTAGCTCAAAATGTAAATATTAACCCATAAATACACCAAATTAAGATATGGTAAAAGAAGCACTAAGGTTACATTTGGTTGGATGGAATAATTTTGATAGGAATGCAAATAAGAATTGATAAAATAGATTTTTTTAACCAATAATTATTTTTAATTTAGTATAAAAAGAATGAGAATACCTTTCCATTTTTATATTTGGTGGAAGAAAATAAGGTAGGAATGGAAAGGAAAGCTAAATAAATGATCATAATGCTCTGAGTGCAAAAAAATTTTGGTGATCTGTAAAAAAATATATTTCACCACTCTTAATAAAAAATGATAAAATACTTATTTTTATTTCTAAAATCAAAGTTTTTTTTTTCTAAATTGCCAATAATGAAACACATATTGAAATATTTATTATTAATACTTTAATTCAAAAAAATTTTTTGAATTAAATAAAAAAAATTAATTTTTTTTCCATTTTTAATTAAAAATATTATTTGAATTATTAATAGTAGAAAATACATTTTAATCGTTTTTTTCTCAAATGGACAATGGCAGCCCATTTCGTCCATTTTTGGACGGTTGAGGAAATGGGCATTCCCAAGTAAAGACAATAGAATCCTAAAATTTATAACCAAAAATGTATATATTTGTATGGATTGTCTTTAACTTTCGCATTTCATATCTCCAACTTCTATCAACCAAACAGCTCCAAGTGGCTAATTGTACATCAGAAATTTTGGTGTCTTGGTGGGCTTCAAATAGCGATGGGTTGTAGGGCCCCTGATTTTCACAATGACCACAAATTATTCACCTCCTTATGCTCAGGAGAGGTAAAAGATGAAATCATTATTGTTCTCACTGTGACAAAGAGAATGGATTTGTGGTGAAGATTAGGGACAGCTAGAAGCTTCACACAACGTCTTTTTCAAACGACACCATCTCCCATTCTTTGACTTCGATTCTTTTCTTCCAGACTACTGAAAAGAAATTGACCTACCTTTGGTCTTCTTGCCGGCTTCTATCCATGATGGTTTGTTCGGAAACTTCTGTTCATCATGGGTCCCTATCTCTTTCCTCACAACATCTGGCCATTTTGGTTGGTAAATATTATTTAACATAAAAAAATTATTTTCATCCCTGATAAATAGGTGCACCTTTAGTCTAGCTTAGTCATGATATATATTTATTAAATTTATTCTCTCATTTATTAAAATATTTTAATGTCGTCCTCTTATTTGATCTTTAATCATAAATTAACATAGCACACACTTAATCTACATTAGATAAAAGCCCTAATTACTAGCCTTAGTTTCATGAATTTCAAAAGCTCCAAACCCTTAAAGTTTACCCACTTAACCTTAATTTCATAAATTGGTTTATTTTACGTGAACAGTTTATTTGTTAAGTACGAGATAACTAATGACATGTAAATAGAAAACATCCAACTCAACAATGAGTTGGCTTCCACGTTAATTTGTAGATAAAGATGGAACAAAAGGATATATTGAAAACATTTTTTGAAAAAGGGATTAAATATGAAAAAAATTTGACAGTTTTCCTCGAACTAATAATATTGTAAGGCTTACTATAAATAGAGGTAGCCTCATAGTCTAGTGTTCCACACTTACGAACACAAACAAGAGCAACTCATTTAGTTCTAAGGCCATCCCTTCCTGGACTATCTCTCTTTCTCTCACAATAGCCTTAGTCTCCTTTATTCTTAGGACATTTCTTTGTGTTTCCCTAGAAAAAAACAGATAGTATCCCTTCAAATTCAGATGGATCAAAGTGACAATCGGAAGCTGCAAGGTGCTGTAAAGTTTCAGAAGGACCAGTTTTTGAAGAGAATTTTGCAGTTTGTTTTCTCAGTTTCTGTATTCTCTTTCTTCGTTTGGTATTCCTCTGGTTTTTCCATACTCCTTCATGATGAGTCCTTCAATGCCTACTTCTCCACCTTCCTCTTCTCCATGTTCACTCACACCCTTGAAAGAAAATACATGTTCCTTCTCTGTAATGCCATCCTTGCTTTTCTAGTCAAAACCTCACTAACCACGTCACCGTCATCCATGTCAGCTTGTGACGTCGATGATGAGTCTCTTCAAGCTACAAATCTGTCAGAGACAAAGGCACTATCAGTTTCTGAAGAAGCTACTTCTCTTATGGCTGAAGAAAAAGAAATTGAACAAGAAAAGAAGCAAGAGCATTTTGAGAAAGAAGAAGTATCAGAAGCTGAGGAAGAACAAGAAGATGGAGAAA
The DNA here is from genome assembly GCA_026724425.1 of Erythrophleum ivorense. NCBI lineage: Eukaryota > Viridiplantae > Streptophyta > Magnoliopsida > Fabales > Fabaceae > Erythrophleum > Erythrophleum ivorense. Next base: position 8,302,049 of record JAIUCV010000003.1, read on the forward strand.
ATACTGAATCCTCTATTGCTAAAGAAGATGAAGAAGAAGTGGGGACAGGAGGAAGTGGGGCTATGGTGGTGACACAAGATGATGAAGCAGATACAATAATGGCAGCAAATGAAGAATTATCAAATGCAGATGAATTGAACAGAAAGTTTGAAGAATTTATAAGGAAAATGAAGGAAGAGATCAGGATTGAAGCTCAGAGGCAACTAATTGCAGTCTAGCTAGAATAAAAAAACGTTATCTAACGATTTCGTTCCTAAATTGATATATACATTTAATATTAGTCTCTAAAAATCAACGAGTGTACAAGAGAATTAGTATTTGAAAATAACAAACTTACTATCAAATTGTTCAGGGATATTCAAAGGACCAATTCGTACACTCATCAATTTTTGGAGGCTAAAATTAAATAAATTGAACAATTTAGGATCTAAATTGTTAGTTTAGTGAGAAAAAAAAAGGGAGGAATAAAGTGCTTGAGTCTGATTTTGAAATGACTAAGCCTATGTTTCCTAAATGTTAGACTTTTTTTTCTTCGTAGTTATAATTTGCATGTAGATTTCCCCAGCTAGCTTATTTCCTTTTCAGTTTGTGAAGCTCTGTCATGTCGTTTTAAGGAAGCTAGTGTAGTGTATCTTGGCTTTACTACCAGCTGGTCTTGCTTCTTTTGTCTTTCTAGCTTTAGTACTCTTTAACTAAAAGTAGTTTCTTGTTCTTTCTTCTTTGAATAGTCATGACTGAGGGAATTAGAATACTAATTGAGTTTGAAATATGAACTTAAGATCAAGATGGTTCAATCAAAGCCTGTAAACCAGCAGAAAATTAAAATAGCTAAAGAAAGAGAGAGCTCAAGCAGAGGATATTTCAATTTCCAAAGACTTGTCACAGATCAAGAATCAGAATGAACTAGTTCGTTTATATGTGGAAAATACTAGAATGGACAAGACAAAGTACCAAGTTTGAAGGAATCTTTCTAATATTACAAGTTCCCTAAAGATAAGGAAACGCTGGGGACAATGTCATAAGCCATATAAATCATCCTCTACCTTTAAAAAAAAAAGGCTACACAAATCAGCTTAACAATTGAATTTTTTTTGGGAAAGATTGAATTTGATTTTTTTCAATAATTTTTACTACTAAATCATATTTTGCCTAAATTGTGAATTCAAATATGTAGAAAAAACAAGCATATAACTAATCTTCTACCTCTGATTGTCTAATTGTACTGTGTACCAAACAAAGATATTGTACATGTCTATGTGTATAGATAAGTTTTAATAAGAAATAATTTCTAAATCTATTATTAATCTAAAGAAAGTGATAAATTAAATCATGACAATGATAACATTTGGTACCGTAAGATACAATATATTTCTTATCAATTCATGTCTCTTGATCATTGTAAGTTAAATTTATTATTAGCTTTATTTTTTTAATAAAATTTAAAAAGTTACTGTTGTTTGGTAATGCAATCAGATCAATCTCTCTCACAAAAAGGACCCCATAATGGGGTTTTCTGTAGATGCATGGGACTTCGATTATCATGAGTGATATTTCCAACTGTAGAAAGTACCAATATTCAATACCTTATAAGAGTGGAAAAGAAAGCTCAATTATTTGGCAAACTTACCGAAAGATATTGACTTATAATCAGCTTTAAGTAGTGCTTTTAATAAAGCCATTGAAGAACACACCTCATCTTCCACAAACCTTCCACGTGCCTCCATTTTCATGCAGCTTCAAAAATCCAAGTTGCAACCCTCACCATACATTTTGAGGCTCACAAATCTTCTCAAATAAAAGGTAGGTCCAACCCATACGACCACCAATAATATCAAATATAGGACTATTGGAATTGAAACTGAATTTTTATTTACCGGGTAAATGACTTTTTTTAACTATATAATTTTTATCATAAAAATATATACAAATCTCTTTTAAAATTAAACATGACAAAAATATCCTCAAAAGTAAATTGATTAGAAAATATATTTTTTAAATTTTTTATTTTGATGTTATTTATTTTGTATTGAAAATTATTAATTTAATTTATTTTAAATTTAAAAAATAACTAATTTTATATTGGTTAAATACATATTGATACTAGTTATATTATAAAAATAATATATAAAGATATTTTTTATTAGAATAAGTGTAATTATAATTTATTTTTTATTATAGAGAAAATCAATTTGTGTAGTGCATATTTTGATTTGAATGGAAGGGAGCATAATTTTCAAAATAGCAGCGCAGGCCATGTAATGTTAATATCATTTAAGGGAAAAGAAAGTAATTTACCTTTATTTATTTTTTTCGATACCTTAGCTAATTTATCTGTTGACTTCAATCATGGACAAACTATTCACACTAGGACTAGAAGATTGGGGGAAAACAAAATTCTTACAATCTGACCCTAAATATAAGATACCTAATCATATATTTCATAGTTGCCTTTACTCACTACAAAAATATAGATTTTTAATGACAATTTTTAGTAACAACTAAAAAAGTCGCTTAAATTATATTTTTAGTGACAAATTTATTAAGTCATCACTAAAAATTGTTGTTAAAATACTATTCTCTATTTTGACAAAACATTTAGTGACAACATAGAAAAAGTCGTCACCAAAACTCTTTTGTCAATTAGTTACCACTAAAAAATTTTTGTGATGACATTAATATGGTTGTCACTAAAAGTGACTTTTGGTGATAACAATTAGTTATCACTAAAAACTTGACAATTTTTTTAATTCAAAAATTTTTTGTGGCGACATTTGGTCGCCGCTAAAAGTTTGATAAATTTTTTTTAACAATTTAAAAGTTTTTGCCCCAAAACGTTTAGTAACAATTAAATGTTGTTACTAAAAGTCACTTTTAGTTGTCCCTTCTGGGCATCACTAAAAATTTGGTAAATTTTGTTTGACATTAAAAATTTTTTGTGTCAAAATTTTTAATAGTAATAAAGTGTCGCCATTAAAAGTCACTTTTAATAGCGATTCATAGAAGTTGTTACTATAAAAATCTTTGCACTACAACTTTTAGGGGTAAATTGTAGATGTTGCCACTAAAAGATTGGCAACATTTTTTTTCATTTATATATATATATATATATATGTGTGTGTGTGTGTGTGTGTGTGTGTGTGTGTGTGTGTGTGTGTGTGTGTGAAGGTGCCATCTTTGAAACTTGAACTAAAAATCCTAAGGGAAATTGTTAATATTTTAGTTGAATGTACTGTAAGTATTTTGTAATTATATTATGCATTACTTAATATATATATATATATATATAAACTTCTAAATAAAATAATATTAACAAAAAATTATATATATTGTATATGTAATATATAAAAACAACAAAACTAATATATATACTATTTATACTTATAACTATACTTTTAATTTGGTTAACTTTTCTATTTCATAAATTACTTTTTTTAATTTAATATTTCTAAGCCATTTGCTTTGGTTTTTTTTTTTTATTTTTAATGATAGTGAAATTTTAATATAATTTGAGAAGCCCATAATTCAATATTAAATACTCTTAAATTTTAATGATGGTTAATTTTTTTTTTAATTAAAAATTGACATCTTAAACATTTTAAAAAGTATACAATTAGTAATTAAATATTTAAATTTATTAATATTTATTTATTATATCATATTTTTAATATATACAATTTAAAAAATATATTTAATTATTATAGGTTTGACCACAATTTAATTATAGTAAAACCAGTGAATTCTGAACTAGTGCATCTAGTAATTCAATGACTAGTTTGATTTCAAAATTTTGGCATTTTAATTTTTATTCATTTATAATTTAATATTGTATAATAAATTCATTTTAGAAATATATATATATCATTCTTTAAAAAATTTTATAAATAATATAAAAATACCTAATTTAATCCTAAATTTTAATTTGTTTTCTTTTCTTCCAACCACAAATTATATTTACATTCTCTTTTTCAGCACTTGTTCACACCCACACTCCCCTCTTCTCTCTTCATTTAGCTTTTCTTCTTTTGTTTGATCTTCAAATCTACACATTATGGTATCTTCCTTAAAGGGCTTAAGGAAGAATATTTTGTTTTGGCTAGTTGATGCATTGAAGTAGGTAAAAGATCTCAATAGTTCAATTTTAGGAGTTTCTTTTTAATTATTTTTTATCTAGTTTTAAGAGCTATCCAATTACTAATTAAAAACAAATAGAAAATTTTATTATAATTATTTAATTTCTAATTAAGAAGATAATTACAAATTTATAAAATAAATTTGTACATCATTTATCAAAATTTCAATAATTATCTCATAAAATAATATTAATGTAATGTAAATAACCTGAAAAAATATATTTATCACTTAAACTATTTTGTTATTTATATATCAATCATCAATTATTTCTTTTTATTCATTCTTTATCTAGTTTTATGAGCTATTTAAATTATTAGTCAATAATAAAAAATAAATCAAATATATAATTTTATTATAATTATTTAATTTCTAATTAAAAAGAAAATTACAATTACAAATTTTGTTAATAAATTTGTCCAATATTTATCAAAATGTTAATAATTATTTCATAAAAGTTAATATTAATGTATTTTAGATAATTTCAAAGAATATATTCATCATATTTACTATTTTTTATCTCCAGAATAATTATTAGTAGTTTCTTTTAAATTATTCTTTAGAGTTTTATATATATATATATATATATAACATGGTTTTACTAAAAATTTGTGAATAAGAACTTAAAAATTATTATTTTCATCTGATATCTTTACAAGGAAAACATGATGTATGTTTATAAATTGTTAAAAATTTAATTTCTAATTAAATAATAATTATAATTTTATGAAGTAAATTTTTATAATGTTTATTAAATATTTAAAAATATAATATCAAGGACACCTTAACCAATTAAATTGTTACATATTTTATTATTTTTATTTTTATTATATTTAGATATTGTAATAAAAAAAGAAATAAAAATAAATTTATACAATATTTATTAAAATTTTAATAATATTCTCATAAAAAATTAATATAATATTAATTTAGTTAGAAGGATCTCAAAAAATATATTTAATTGTTAAGCTAATTTTTTTATTTATATATCAATTATCGATATTTTTTTTCTTTATCCATCTTTATGAATTATCTAATCATTAAAATTTTAATAATTATCTCATAAAAATTAAAATTAATTTAATTTGAAGAATATCAAAGGCTATATTTATCAATTAAACTATTTTTTAATTTATATTTTAATTATCAATAGTTTCTTTTTATTTATTCCTTTTTTTTTTGGGAAATCAATGTTGAGGCTCTAGCCTATGAAAAGAAATTATCAATTATCTATAGTTTTTTTTATTTCTTCATCCATTTTTATGAATTATCTAATCATTAAAAGTTCAATAATTATCTCATAAAAGTTAAAATTAATTTAATTTGAAGGATATCAAAGGATATCTTTATCAATTAAACTATTTTTTAAATTTATATATTAATTATCAATACTTTCTTTTTATTTATTCATTTTTTTGTGGTCGGCAAATCAATTTTGAGACTCTATCCCATGTAAAGAAATTACATAAGCCTACGATGAGCAACTCCTTAAAGGTTGGCATTTAGAAGAGGAATACAACCACCAAGAGGATTATATAGAATATGAAAATCTAAGGGAAGGAAATTAGCAAATTTAACACAAGTATTGCAATTTACAACTATAAGATAAGGTTGATTGTTGCCATCAAATCTACCTGTAAGCTAATCATTAGTAAAAAAAAGAAAAAAAAATACATAATTATGTTTAAATTGTTTAATTTCTAAATGAAAAAGATAATTATTGAAAAATAAGTATAATAGAAATTAAATTACAACATTTAAATTAAGAGTTAAATAATATTTAGATAGAGATGATAGAATATTTTGACTATCATCAAATAAAATCTATTATAAGATTTTTAATTTTTTAATTTGTTGTTTAAGATTACAAATAATAGTATATTTTTATTTTTAATTTTTTATTATTAAATTAAAATTTTAAATTATAGAATTCAAATATCTAAGATTTGAAATTTAATATTTAAAAACTAAATTAAGAAAGTCATCAAAATATTTAAATAGAATTTGATAATAAGATTGAGAATATAGAATATGGATTTAGTGAGAAAAAAAGAAATAATAACTTAGGATGAGCAACTCCCATATTTAGAAAGAGAATGCAACCTTCATGAGGAACATTATACAGACCATGAAAACCAAAAAGGAAGGAATTAGCAAAATTAGTAAGTGGATATGTGCTTCCATTAGGTTTTTAAAAGACATAGTTGATTGCAACTTCCCATTGGAGGGACAAACACCTTTTGAGATCCAAAATAAGGCTAAAGCATAGGTGTTGAGGTATACAACCATAAAATTGATCGCTATCATCAAGTTTGCCTGCAAGCTAATTGTTAGTCAAAAATGAAAAATAAACCAAATACATAATTTTATTTAATTTTATTAATTTCTTATTAAAAAGATAATTATTGAAATATGGATATAATAAAAATTAAATTACAAAATTTAAATTAAAAGTTAAAGAATATTTGAATAGAGATGATAGAATATTTTGAACTTCATATATCTAAGATTTAAAATTTAAGGCTCTAAAAACTTATAAGATAATATTTTTAATTTATTACAAATTAACTAGAATTAATTTAAACTAACATGCTTAAACTAATTATTATTTTTTGTAATTAATTATAACATATCTTATTTATAGATATAAATAAATTGGATTTTTCAATTTTAAATGCCAAATTATTTGATGAAAAATTAAAAAAATTTAATTTTATACCTTAACACCTCTTAATTAAGAAACTTATTATCTTAGTTTAAATTAATACCAAAGAAAGTCGTGTACCCCTTACCTTTTCACCCTAACAATATGAATAAATATAACTAAATTAGTAAATAATTATAAAATAAATTAACAATTGATATGTAATACAAAAATAATTTTTAGATAAATTTTAATATAAAAATATCTAAATTATTAAATTACTTATTAGATTTATGATAAATATTAATTGAAAACAAATTCATATTAAACGGGATAAAAGATAAATTAAAATAAACTACTACTAATTGATATATGAATACAAAAATAGTTTTAGGAATTAAATATAGATTTTGAGATTCCTTAAATAAAATTATTATTAAATTTTATAATATAATTATCAAAATTTTTAAAATAATTTAATATTCTATACTATAATCTTATCTTTTCATCCATTAATTTTTTTTTATTCAATATCCTCTTTTAAGTTAATTTAATCTCTTAAAGTATTTTACTATATAAAATTAAATTGCAATGTTTTAAGTATTCCCTCCCTTTTCTTTTTTAGCATCAAAGCCCTGTGCCCTCCAAATTTTTTGTTTTGAAAATTGAAATCCCATTATTTTTCTTCTTTAGGCGTCCTCCTATTCTCTCGCAAAAATTTAAAAAACAAAACCCTAGTATACATCTTCCATTTTCATCTTCCTATTTTTGATTGAGACCCAAAGATGCAACACAAGAGCGAACACGACGAGGAGGATAATGGGAGAAAGATGATGAATCGTCATTGTGAAGCTTCTCTCTCACCTTCTCCGTTAACAAATCAGGACTCCATGATAGTAGGTAGGCTTCATTTGCTTTTGATTCTCATTAGATTCTCATCTTCTTCCTCTTCCTCTTTCAATTTCTTAATAATTGATTCTTCCTCAAACTATATAAGTAATGGGGGTTGATTGAATTTGTTGTGATAATGATGATGGTTGAAGTCATGGATTGACAATTATTAGAAGCAATATGATGGGTTGACAAAAAGGAAGTGATTAAGGATTGATTAGTTAGTTGTGTGTTAACCAACCCAAAATCCTACAGATTTTTGTTAAAAAGCACAAAGTTCAACCATTATTTCTGAACATTAGCCGAATCCAACAAAAGTTAACAAAAGTGGCATTCATGATTCCATTCATTTTGTTGATGACAATTTGAAGCTAAAATATGCTATGAGTTGAGCCACTCTGCCCATTTTTTCTTGTAATGGGCTTTGCTAATAGGTGGGACCCAATTTTCCAACAAAAATAGTACTACTCTGCATATGTTAATCCAGAGATGCAGATAGTCATGTGATATTTCTAGCTTGTTAAAACAACAGGGCTCGGGAACTAGAAAAAGGATGGAATTATGATTGGAAAAAAGAAAAAATAAAAGCAAAATAATGGGGAGGACCATGATGAAGAAGTATACAGAGATGGTGTGAAAAGTGGATGACATAGCATAACAGAGTATGGGTCCTTATGCACATTGATTTAAAAAGAGATCGCTTTTGTGTCCCCCTGATTTTTATTTCCATGATCAAGAAAAAGGTAAGGTAAAGATGTTATTAAATTTGTGGTACCCTTTTGTTCAGTATCTAAATTTTAATCACATCGAAGAGGATAAAGTTTAATTCACAATATATGTACTAGTCACACACACACATGTCCTTTTTTTTTTATAACCACACTTTTTGTGTTTGTTCTTCTTTATTTTTGTTTTTGTTCATTACTTGGTTAAATGGAAAGAGAGCATAAACAAAAGCAGCTAAAGACTTCATTTATGAGTCTTATCTGCAAAGGCAAAGAAGAGGTATAGGAATTTAATCATAAGAGGCAAAACCAATCTAGATATAACAAATCATAAAGCCACGTACGTTTTAGAGGGATACTCAGGTAAGGGACTTGATCTTCTTTCCTTCCCATTGGACCACATTATCACATTGAAGTTCAGTTTTGAGCAATTTTTTGAAGAAAGGCAATTAATACATAGTTTCTGAAATTTAACTATGTTTTATAAAAACTTGCTTCCATTGTTCTCTTTCCCTCTAACTCACCCAAGGTTTGTAATCTTCATTTTATTGCTTGCATTCTGATTTTCTGCTCTTGCTGGAGTGTGCATATGAAACCTTGTGCTGTTTACTTGATTTTGAGTGCCAATTAATATTAAAAAACTAATTTTACATTTTGTGTCCTTATCTCTGGGCAAAAAGTATTGATAAATTATGAAACTTCTCAATTTTAAAATCATTAGATGTGTTTCCTAGGGTTATTAATGTTTTAGGTTGAGTGGAAAGTCTATAGATTTTTTAAAAGGTAAAACATATCCTAGTAGAATGTCTTTGTAAGTTAATAAATTAGTTATCCTCAAATTAATATTATTGTATAAATTTTTTTTGTTGAAGCTAAGGAGCTAAATTACTGATAAGGGAAAAGAAAATCCAATAGGATTTAATAAATTGGTGTTGTGCTGTCATTTGCTAAGGTGCATTACATATAGGAATAGGGTTTTGTTCAAGCGCACTTAAGTTTATAGTTTCTCTTTTATTGTAAACCACGATCATTTATGCGTTGACAGCTATATCTATACAATTGGAGTTGACTTTATAAGAATTTACTTTTCCAAGTTTGAGTCCTCGATGCATGTACTTAACACTGAAATTTCAAATAAGTGCTCCTATTAAGAGTTGAGGTTAAAGTTAAACCATACGGGATCACTCTTCTCTTTTTTACTTAATAATAATAGGAAATTAAAAGAAAATGCTTCATGATTTGATTCATACTCGCTATATATTGAATGGCAAAGGAATCACTGTTATGGTAAGAATTTTGCTATAAGTTATTCCTATTTAAAAGGTTTATTGTTGCAAGAAATTGGCACTAACCATAATTTTTTCCTTGCAGCTTGACAAGTACAAAAACTATGATTTTAGCATATGCCCTACAAGTGACTCTGGGTATCAATTAGCCTATCCATTACTTTTATCTAGATTTATGCATTAGGCCATCTCACTTATTATTCGTTAATTGAAATTTTTCCTTCCAAAGAATCTACACCTTCCGAAGAATTGAAAACAACTTCATTGCTGCTAAGCATTGTTATTGTTTTGAGTTTCAATGATTTCAAATATGGGTTTACATATGGAATTCCAATGTATTGAGGAAAAGAAATAATCAAGTGTCTATGCCTTGCTTTTCTATTCCTATAGTATTCACAAATAATACTAATTGGCACTTTATTTCAATATTTATACTCACAGAGAAACTGAGCATAAAAATGTGAATCCCTTGGCAAGTTGCAAAAGCAAGATTAAGGGGGGGGGGGGGGAATGATTAAGGGAAGAAATTGAAGTCCCTAACGAAATTGGAGTTCATTTTGCTATAGTTAGAGGAATTAACTCTTTGCTATAGTTGTTTGTTTTGCTTGCTAATTCCATCCCTTGGCAATTATTTGATGTCTTATTAAATTATTTGATGTCAATGCTTAAGGAAAAGGCAGTCAAATTAAAGACATTCAAGTATTCAAATCAAGGTTTGCAAATGTGTGTTTTATTTATTCTTTTTTTGCATTACTGATTTCTTCATGAATTATAATCCGTTTGTGCTCTTTATATTTTATCATTCAACTTAGGGGTGGGCATAATCGGGCTAGGATGGGTTAGAATTTTTCTTTTAAAAAAAATTGAAATAAGGTCGGGTCGTGAAAATACTTCGGGTCAAAACGGATCTTGGAATAACTTCTTAGCCCTATTAGGCCCGGCTCGATCCGAGATCTATATATATATATATATATATATTTATATATAAAGATATGGACTAAATTAAAAAGAATTCTTTTTTAAGGTCTTTTTATAATTTTAACCAAAATTTTTAAAAATATTTTATAAATTATAAATAATTGGAGGGGTCAAAATTTATGTTAGAGCTCTCCTAATATAATTATCACATTTATGTAAGAAAAATAAAATTAAAAAATATATATTTCTTCAAATTTTAATTACTATATTTGCATTTTTTTCTTATTTTCTCCATTGAATTCATGTTTTTTCATGTCTATTGGATAAATTTTAAAAAAATATATTAAAAACAGAGTTATATGTCCAAAATAATTGAGCAAATATAAAAATATAAATTTTTAAAATTAAAAATTTTTTCTTAAAAAATTATAAAAAAATTATAAAAAAATTAAAAAAAAGAAAAGAAAATTAGCCCGTGGCTCAATTGGCTCAATCCAGCCCGAACTTGGCTTGATTATAATCAGGCCAGGCCAAGCCCGAAATGATTTTTTTGTCCCGAAATTGAAATTAGGCTGGGACTCGGGTTAAAGCAAATCTCGTTCCGTCCCGACCCATGCCCACCCTTAATTCAACTATACATCATTAGATTAAAAAATAACGTGCTCTTTATATTTGTGGCAACATTTTGTGGCGACATTTAAGGTTGCTACTAAAGGTCTAAATTCCACATTACTGCTGATAAAGTTTTAGTAGCAATTATTATCACCGCTAAAAGTTTTTTAATACAAAAAAATAATTTTAGCGGCGACTTAATAGCCACTTTCAGCAAAAGGCAAATTGAGTTTTAGTGATGAATATTGTTGTCACTAAATAGTTTTAGCAACGACATTGGTGGTCACTAAATAGTTTTAGCGACAAGTTTTGTCGCTACTAAATGTCATTTTTTAATGGCTATTTTTTAGTTGTCATTAAAAATTTTTTGCTACAATGGTATTAGTTTCGACCTCGTGGTGACAAAATGTTGCCACTAAAACTAATTAGAGGCAAATTTTTAACTTTTAAGGACAATAAAAGTCACCACTAAAAACTTATTTTTTTGTAATGACTCCTCGAGTATTCCATTCCTTAATAGATTTTTCCTTTTGGACAATTAAAAGACCCAACTATAATATAGACACTGTTTTGTTCTTTTTGTCATGTACTATGTTAAAGAGTACAATAATGCTCAATGAGCCTTCTACAATCTTATGGCTAGGAAAATAGAAGTTATTCCTAATCAATATTTTATGAGTAAATATCATGGACAGGTCTCTCCTCAAGGGGGACCCTCTTCTAGAAGGATCATAGCATGCTAAAAGGGGGCTAAGGGGCCTGTAACTTGGAATCAATGGCTAAATAATTGTCAATAATTCTTGCATGGATCAAAAAAAGTATCTTCGAAGAACGAAAATTTGGTTGAACAATTGCATTTTGGTCTTGAAAAGAGAAGTGCACTAGCTGCCCTCGGTTTATTCATGATTCATGAGTCCAAATATTCATTAAAAAGTAGAATTTAAAAAAACAAACACACACACACACAAAGTTTGGTTAGGTGAGAGTTTAAGACTTGGGTACCATTTTAGATGTCAATGATCACTTAACGCGAGACATAACAATGCATATCCCTTAAAGGTTGGTGTCAACAATGGCTTTCCCTAGTTGCCCAGAAGACTAACTTGTTAAAAGCTTAAAAAAAAATCAACATCTTAAATCTCAATAATTTCTTGATATGAGAGGCAATGGGTGAAAAGTCTTCAAATATTAGAGGATAATATAATTAAAATCTTTCAAAGAATACTTGTAAACCTGAAATGCCTTTGAGAAAAATGAAGATTTTTTTTTCTTTGATCAAAATGCACATAATTTTTCTCAAACTTAGGGGAATGTGCAATTAATCATCTTCATGTTTAAAAGTTTAATTGATCCTCCAAACTCCTGATTTTGTGCAAGTGACACCTTCCAATAACAAATCCCTTAAGTTTATTAATGAGTTCCATCCACACTAACAAGTATATGACACATCATCACATCCATGTTCTTATGGTATACTTGCTAACATAGACGAACTCTATTAGTGGATTTAATGGATTTGCTAGTGGAGTGAGTCAATTGTATCAAGAGTTTGAGGGCTTAATTGTAAACATTTAATGATAACAGAAATTTATTATGCATGCCTCTAAATTGAAGAAATTTTGTGCATTTGAACTCAAGAAAAAAAAAGTACATTGGAGGGTTTGAACACTTTAACAATACTCATATATATAATTTTCAATACCAAATTATACTCCACGAAGCCTTGAATTCATAAGTGATTGACCTATAAGTAGTGTCAAAATAAACTACATCACCAAACATGGCATATGAGCAAGCTAATATTTTCATCTTTAATTAATCGTTATGATATGGTGTAAAGTCGTGAACAAAATTATCCAAGGCTTTACATGCCCATTTTTCTCTCTTCACTATCCAATCTATTGAAAACCCAAACCAATTATCCAATCTAAGCATCTTCAATTGAAGTGACTCAAAGTCTCAAACTAGTGACCCAAAAGCAAGTAGAATCAATTTTTGACTTTTTGACTAGATTACAATAGGAAAAATTCTAAATTCGCCCATGTATAACTGCAAAAGTTAATTCCTTGAACATAATATGAATTTTTTTTATTTCTAAAGGTCATGGTGACCTAGCAAAAAAAATTAAAAAATAAAAATAAAAAAGGAATCCCTTAAAAAAATTTTAAAAAATAACAAGAGACATCGTTGCTTTGCAACTGTGTCACTTATTGCTATTGACTCTGACACATAGTAAAAGAGAATATCTAAAGGGTTCCTGGGTGTTAGGGTCAATACTTTGACCTTGACATGCAGATAAAAATATGCCACATGGCAGCATATTATCAGGTTCAGCAGATTACGCTGTCACGTGGCTAAAAACCATTGGATGCTCAAATATTATCCATATTAATTTTGTTTTTACAATTGAAGTTGCTTCTTTTTAAACGCATGACCCTTCTTCTTTTTTACTCATTCACATACTTCTTGCAAATTTCTCTCTTCCTCCACTAACAGCTTCTTCTTCTTCTTTTTGGTTCATCCTTCCTTCTTTCAACTTCATCATCAATGGCAAGTTTTTACTACAGTGACATATTTGTCTCCTCTAGCAATTTGCAGGCATTACAAAAGCTAACTTTTATTGTATAAAAGGAAGACAAAAGAAGAGATTGTCCCAAATCTTTTTTAGATTTATATTTGGTATGAAAATACTAACAAAAACCAATATTTATTTTACTGAAAATACAATTATGTTGTATTTTAAATATTTGTGATATATATTTTGATTTGCTTGATTTATGTCTGAATTATTTTTTATTTTTACATATGAAAAACTTAGTTGTGAGTGAATTAAAAAAAATAACTGTTAAAGTATTAGAGAAAAAAAGGTCTGAAAAAAATATGTGAAAAAATTATAATTTATAGTAATGGAGTAAGGTAAAAGAAATTGAAAAATTATATAATATTTGTTGTTAAGAAAGAGGTTGTAAAAAATAATAAGTTTAAGTTAAAAAAATAAAAAAAAAATTGTGATATGAAAAATTTACTATTATGATGGAAAAAATTTGTCAATGTTGAATCCTGTAATGATGGGAAAATTTTAATAAAAAATTATGATAGAAATATAATAAGAAAAAAGTTACAAATGTTATAATTAATAGATATATGAAAAAAATATTGTAAAAGAATATTATATTATAATATGGGGAAAAATATGAAAAAAAAAGGAAAAAGTGTTGAAAGAAATATTGGAAGAAAATATAGTATTGGAAGAAAAAATATGAAATATAATATTAAAAAAATATAATTATGAAGTAGTCTTTTAATAATGTATAATATATTAAAAATGACAAAGTATTGAACAAAAATGTAATAAAAATAGTGAAAAAAATATAATGTGAAAAAATAAAAAAAAAATTGTATAAAATATAATATGAAAAATATTGTAAAAATATTATACAAAAACAAAAGTTGCATAAAAAAATATTGTTAAAGAATATAATGTGGGAAAAAATATGAAAGAGATAATATCATAAAATGAGTATAATACATTAAAATGATGAAATAATATTTTATAACTTTTGTACTCTATTTTGGATGTTAATGGTAGTGTAGATCAAATTGGCAAAATGAACAACAGCAAAGAGGTTTTATGTATATATTCAAATGGACAAATATGCAAAACCAAGAAGGATGCAACATTTACCGCAGATATGATTGATGTAGTGACTATTGATTATGGCATTTTGTTAAAGAGGTTAAAACAAGAAGTTGCAGAACAACTGTAACTAGACTCAAATCAATATGTATCTGAATTGGTATATAGGCATCTAGTGTCACTAAAATCCACAACGTATCAAGCATGTAAGTTAAGAAAGGATGCTAACGTCCAAGCGATGTAGATGGCAAATGCAAAGTTTTTATCACAATTGGATTCAGTAGAGTTGTATGAAAAAATATTGTTTAAGGAAATGAACTTAAAATGTAACAACTCAAGCAACAGGTGAAGATGTGCTAGACCCATTCCCATCTTCCAACCACGCTAACGTCATAAATGATTAGCCTGCCTTGTTTATGTCATACTTTTCAAGCATTGGTCAATATCCACTTATTGATTTAGTTGACTATAACTCCCATCTGAGTTCATCTCGTTCGCAAGTTAATGATATCTCACAACCAAATTCGTCCTATGAACCAGTTAGTGCCCCTCTTTCTCTTCCAGAAGAGATTGAAGACATAATAGATGAATTTGAGGAAGAGAATGAATATGATTCTACTCCTTATGATAATAATGATGGTAGTGATACAAATGATAATAAAGGCACTGATTGCATGGATGCTGCAGTGAATCCAGCAGTCCCCATAAATATTTATGATGATTCGACAGTTGTGTTCATTGAACAAATAAATGCAGATGGTGCGAGAATTCTTGACTGTCAAAATAGAAGAGGCAGTAATAAACATGAATTATGGCTAAGAGTTACGTATAAGCATGTTATATAATAATCAGTGGTCTTTTCATCAGACAATAGAAATATATTTGATTCCTCAAGAAAGTATGAAGAATACCAATGCCTTTAATATGGACATGGGTCGTGCAAGTGGAGGGTCAGGGCCTATTATCGAAAAAAGAAAACGATTGGGAGATAACAAAATATAATATACCCTGTATATGTATTTTAGCATCATTATTACAAGACCATTCAAAACTAAACTCTAATGTTATTTTAGTATACATTGTATTAATGGTGACCAAGAATCTTGGGGTGCCAATTCAATAGGTCATTGAGTAAGTGCATTCTATATTTGGATATAATGTCTCATATAAAAAGGCTTGGAAGAGAAAATATCAAGCCATCTCATATGTATTTGAGAAGTGGAAGAAGTCTTATGCTTTGTTACCTAGGTGATTGGTTGCTATTTAATATTTCATGCCCAACTCGTATTATGATTTTATGCATAAGGAACGTGTATCTACCAGCATAGCCAATAGTGAGTTAGTCATGTTTTATTGGGTATTTTGGACCTTTAGGCTGTGTTTTGAGGTGTTTGACTACTTGAAATCAATGGTCCAAATAGATGGGACATTTCTTTATGACAAACATAAGGAGACCATACTACTTGCAAGTACACAAAATGGTGAGAGGAATATTATCCCATTGGCTTTTGCAATAGTAAAGAGAGAAAATGAGGTATGGGCATGGTTCTTGTTTAAACTTTAAGTACATGTAGTAAAGGACAAAAAATGGCTTTCTTTGATTTCTAACTGGCATACTAGTATCTTGGCTACTATAGCCAATCAGAGCACAGGGTAGCAGCCCTCGCAGGCTTATCATATGTTTTGCCTCTGAAATTTTGCTAGCAATATCAATAAGAAATTTAGAATGCCATGATTGAAGAAGCTATTAACCAAAATTAGTATATCTCACCATCACTTAACCTCATAAATATTTGTTTAATATAATAGTCTAGTTTTGTAGGAGTTATTAATTTTCCTATCTTGCTATGTACAGGTTACCTATATGAGTAGCACAAAGTAGATGAAGAATTAACCCACATACGCCAACTAGACTCACATGCAACTAAGTAGATTGAAGAGATACCCAAGGGTCAATGGTGTCAGACGTATGATGCTGATGGCAGACGATGGGACCACATGACAATAAATTTAACAAAGAGTATAAATACAATTTTTAAAGGGATTAGGTTTTTACATGTGCTTAAATTGGTTCAGGAAACATTTTATAAGTTAACCAGACATTGGGTCTAGTGAGTAGAGAAAGCGAATTCACAACTACAAGCAAGAGAATCCATATTTAAAGACATCTGATTAAAATTAACAGTCAAGACTCGAAGAGCATCAGCATGTGCAATCTGTGGATTTGATAAACAAAGGTTAACGTTTGAGGTAGAGGAGCCATATGATCAGACTAATAAGCAATTTGGTCAATCTTGTAAAATCAATGTAGTAGACTGTATATGTGATTATGGTGAATTCCAGGTTTTGAAATATCCTTACCAGCATGTGTTAGTAGCTTGTGGTCACATCCTAGTAGACTACATATTGTATGTCGACCAAGTGTTTCGATTGGAGACCATTTTAAAGGCCTATAAGACTAAATTTTACCCTATTAGTGGTGAAGTGTATTGGCCACAGGTTCAAGACCGAACGCTTATCCCAGATCCTGCAATAAAACAAGGTAAAGGTCGCCCCAAGTTAAGTCGAATAAGAAATGAAATGGACTAGCAAAAAGTTCTAAGAGATCTACTGCGATGTGCATTATGCAAATAGATAAGTTATAACAGCACAACTTATCCATTACGTTGCCACCCAAACCCATAGTTGTTTAATTTGTTAGTTATTTTTCTTTTCTCCTTTTTGTATTAGAAATGCATTGTTATGTATGAAGGATGACATTATGATAACTACTTTGTTATGTATTTTTTCATGTACTAATCAAATATCTTATTATAGACCACTTAGATTATATTCTTATGTTTTGGTATTTTTGTCAAATATGTTGCTTTTCATTATTCAATCCACATTGTTTTGTTTCTATTTTCTATATTTTCCATTATTGTATAAGTACGACTTTGTTATGTATAAATTTATCTTGCTATGTATTTTTACACGTATTTATCAAATATCTTGCTATGTATTTTGGCTAAATATCATGTTATATAGTTTTATAGGATAGTATTATGTTTGGCTTGAGACATTGTGTCCATCTAGATCCAAAAGATTAGTCATTATTGTATCTTCAAACTAGACATGTCTTTTAGGCTATATGGTTGAACAAAGTATGCTATTGATATATTGTAAAAATCGAATCTTTAGCATATGATTATTATATCATTTATGGAGATTCACACTATTTCCCTCTAACAACCAAATCGCATTTTTCGACTATGTTGCGTTGCTCATAGTCCACAATTAAAGTTTCCCCCACTAGGCATAGCACCACATCTTAGAGCCGCTGGCTTTTATGAGGTATCTCAACTCATAGCACTTGACTTTGATGCTTCCTTTGTTTCAACACTCGTCAAGCGATGGCAGTCAAAATCACATACTTTCCATACCACCTAGGGCTAGTGTACCGTTACACTACAGAATGTGGCAGTGTAGTTAAATCTTTTAGTGGCGGGTCTCCCTATCACTAGTTCATTGAACTTCAACTAGTGAGACATTTGTGAGATTCTTCTTGGAATTGAGCCATTAGAGGAAAAGTGTGATGGCCAAATATTGAGCATTACTTGGCTTGCCAATTAATTTAAGGCACTTTCAAAAAACGCAGATGAGAATGACATATTACATTTTGCTCGTTCCTACATATTACTCTGATAAGTGGGGTTCTCATGTCAGACAGGTCTAGATATAGAGTTCCTTTTATGTATCTAACATTCCTCCAAGATTTCCATGTAGTAGGCTAGTTTAGTTGGAGTTTCGTAGTGTTAACATACCTCTATAGAGAATTATGCAATGCCATCAATTATAAGGAGGTTAACATTGATGGCTATTTGATATTGCTTCACTTATAAGCCTAAGATTAATTCCTTAGGCTACTTAGGCTTGCACCCAAGAGGCCCCTACCTTTAAACCTTCACCTCGATACGTATGATGTGCTCCCCCCACTTGCTTATAAGTATAAACCCTATTCTGAGCTAAATGCTTACTTTATGGTTCGTGTTACTTATATAATTCAAAATTAGCCATCATTTCCTTATACATCTTACAGGTAGAGGTGTGTAGGCTAGCATCCTCACCCGAGAAAATTAGAAATACAACACTATAGAGTATTATTAGACCAGATAAGGGCTAATGAGGTTTAAGACACTCCCACCTTTGTTGCATAGTTACCTCGATTATATCATATCTATACATGTTTTATTTTGTTATTTGTAGATTATATGGCGTCCATATGATGCAAATGATATACACTAATTGATACTTGACTATTGCTTGGTTTCCTTGGATATATAACTAGCATTTGTGCTGCTTATTTGCTTTCATATTGTGGAGTGGCATCATACTAATCGCATGCTCCGACAGTTTGGTAGGATGCAGCATATACCTCATGCTCCCTATGATTTAGAAAAGGTCCATACACTAAACCTCAAATGCAAGATCCATTTGGATTAGCAAAAAGAGCATGTGAATTTTGTGCTTGCATGGTAGAGTTAGCAAAATACTTTATTACTTACATCGATATCATTAGAACCCCTAAATTGCTCTTTAAAATATATGAAATGGTATTAGAGGATTACTCGCTAGTGGATCTACCCTATTAGTGGTACCCAAGGTTTTGTGTTAATTTTTAAGAACTTATTACAATTATTTTACATCACTTTTCCCATACTTACTACATATATGATTTTTTATTTTTTTGACAAGCCAATGTAGCTGAATACTTACAAGTACTTACTATGGATGACTTTTCATCGCTAGGTCTGATTGTGGTCACTGATTGTACTAACATTCTCAATAAACTTAGCGAGTATCGAGATATAATGATTTCTCAAGTTGCTTCTCCTACACCTCAGTTACCTAAGCCACAGCTTTTTCAAAGTCGCATGGCAAAGAGAGCTCGTGGATTTATGTCTACTAAAGTACCCATGGTGGATGATCGGCCTTATTGTGATTCTGTCTTTAGTGTTAGCACTGCATCTACAACAACTGGTCCATCTTTTCATACATTGATAAAGATGCAGGCCCACCATGATGCTACTAGTCCATCTTCTTTCCTAGCGACACAAACACAGGTACACAATGACATCGCAGGTCCATCTTCTTCCACAGCGACATAGACCTAGGCCCACCATGACACCACAAGTCCATCTTCTTCCACTCCACTAGTACATTTTGTTGATTTTAGGGTGCTAGCTCTTCATTTTATATGTTATATGGCCTATTCCTTTTACACCCCTATTTTTAGATTAGACAATGTCTGCTTTTGGATTTACTTCTGAGACTTCTGCATATGTAGAATCACAGTAGGTGGAATATATCACATCACATCAGCTAATTTCTCCAATTCAATCCCCCTAATTCAATGTGAATCCCATGCCTTACCAACAAGTGGAAGAAGGAGGAAACAATGATAATGAAAAAAATGAAGACAAAGGCAATAATGTAAAAAATGCCAAGGAGGAGCATGAAGTACAAAAGGTAGAAGAACACCACTCTTTCTAACAACGAGGCTAACTATTAAAAATAAGGATTCAATGTAGTATAGGAAGTCATTTTTTTAATGAGATATATATTTTTTGTACCTACATATTTATTTTTTAAATCATTGTTCTATATTATAACTATTTCTTTTCAACCATTACAAAATTTAAATTATTTCAATATTGAGTTTAACAATACTTTAAAATTGTGATTAATTCCTTATCAAATTTTTTAATACTCTTACTTATTTATTTAGTCTAAAAGAAATTGAATTTAACAATTAACCTTCATTTTCCTACACTAATTTTATGGGTTTTATGGTAAATAATTTTTTACCCATTATAATTAATATTTTTATTATGAAAATCACTACACCTAGATTTTTTTTTACATATACTAACTTCATGATTAGATAAAAAACCCTTATATATTAAAATATTTTTTCTCATCATAACCCCACTTTTTAAAATAAAAAAATTTTAATCAAAAATAAAAAAAAAATCATATTATAGTTGGAGAAATAAATTATGACTAAGAATAAGGTAAGATAACAATTTTAGTTTATTATAATTTTTCTGTACATATTTTAATTAAAATTTTTATTACTTTAATTCAATAATACTTAACAAGTATATTTAATTGCTCATCAAATTTTTAAAAACTCTCACTAATTATCAAGTTTTAAGGAAATTAAAATTTATTTCTTTTAAGAAAATTTTATTTTTTTTCAATCATTTTATCAAGTTTAAAAGAATTATTATTTACTTTTTCTTAAATAATGGCCTTTCATTTTTCTAAAATAATTTCATTTTTAATATTTTTATCAAGTTTAAATTATTTCACATTTAATTGTTTTAAACTACTTAGCCTTTATTTTTTTTAAATATCTTTCATTTTATTATTTCTTAAACCTTGTAATTGATATTTAAATTAATTTTTTAATGTGTCATTTATAAAATTATTAAATCAATACTACTAAAAACTTTTAGAAATATTAAATTTTTAAATTTCAAAAATTATATTTAATATATAAAAAATAAACAATTATATATTAAAAATAATTTTTTGAATTTCCTCAAAATAAAAAAAAAAATTAGCAAAATGAATCACGATTGTTAAGCAATTTTGATCTATTTAATTAATTTTTTCAGTTGGGGTCATAGTTGTTTAGCAACCGTGAACCCTTATATTTAGAAAAAAAAAATTACGTATTGTATTTCAAAAATAAAGAACTGCGTTTGTACATAGGGGGAATTTATAATTTCTCCAATTGTGAGACTATCAAAAAGCCATTAATTTTCACCTTTTTGACATGAACAGAGATGAAGCAAAATTGATAAGAATGAATGAGCAACTCCATAAGGACGATTGCAAACTATATCCAAACAAGTTTGAAGTATATCATGAGAGTACCGAAAGGGGAAAAATGGTATTTAAAAAAAGGCGTTAGTGAAAACTGGCAAGTATATTCAATGTAAGGGTTGTGCAAACTAGTTCAAAGATGAAGAATAGTACCAGAGATACAGAAATGATCTATTTGATTCACAAAATTGTTAGTAATATAATACAAAAGGAAATGCATAAATGAAAGATATTGCATTGATTATATTTTTGACAAAAATGCCTCTAGACCTTACACATCCCTTTCTCCAAATTTTTGCTCTCAAACTTTTATGGACTCTCTTCTCTTTCTTTGCCTAACATGTAGTAGTCACAAAGTAGCAAATTAGAAATGGCAAAAAGAACCACAAAGAACAATACAACAAAGTCAAAGTTATACACACTTCTTCCATCACCAACCCACTCCTTCTTATCATCATCTTCCTCTTTGACTTTGAGTTCACCATCTCTATTTCTCTCCACAAATCTTCCATTGCTCTTTACCCCACCGAGTGGATGTTACTATGGGCATGAATGATAAATGGGTTCCATTGAAGTTTTAAAGAATTTTTCTAGACCAAAAATAGTTCTAAAGAAAAGCATAAAGTGGTCTTTCAATGGTTTTGGCTCCAAAGCATTTCCCCCTTTGTGCCTAAAGCACAATTCATTGAGTTTGTTTTTAATACAATAAAATAATACATAGTTTAAAAAATCTTTTAAAATCCTATTAAATTTTATATTTTTGAATAAATTACTTTCTTCTTTTTTGAGATATGTCTAAATTACATAGTTCTCTTTTTTATTTTAAAAAAATACCTCTTTCTTTTAAAATCAAAAGACACACTGCACTTATCTCAATAAAAGGTATGTTACAATTAAATTCATTTTAGCTAAAATATTTTTATATTTATTATTTATATAGTATAATATACAAATTGTATTTGAGTAATATAAAATAGTCAATTTGCTAAATTTAACAAGTTGTAAGATTATTTGATAAAAAATTATTAAAAACAAAGAATATATTCAAGAAATAATTTGTTTAAGAATAACATTTTTATTACATATATGATAATAAACATAAGTATTGCTATAAATTCAATAAAATTTCAGAATAAATAAAATTTATGATTTTCAACAAAAAATGAATAACATTAAAATAAAAGTTTTAAATTTTTTAAATAAGTTTTATTATCCTTTGGTCATATTTTAGTTTTAAGAGAATACATGTATATTTTCAAAATAAATAAGAAGGTTATATAATTTGAACATCTTTTAATAAAAAAGAGAGAGTAATTTATCCTTTATCTTTTACACCTTTAATTACATTTTTTAAGAAAAATCTATTTGGGCCAAGTGAGGCTTGAGCTTGTTGAATTAGAATTTAGTTTGTGTCAAGTTTAAAAAGCCCAAATTAATCAGAGGTCCAAACTTACTCTTCCTAATCGAGTAAGTCATGGTTCAATATTAAGTATAGTCTAAAGTTATTACTGTAGTCCTGCTTTAATCATAGTCAAAATATTTTAGTAGAAAGTGGGATGATATGCAAGTTTTGTAATGTCTTTTTCTTTTTTAGAAAAAAAAAAACTTTTTGTTGTGTCTAGTCTTTTTTTCTTTTTTTTTTTATTAATATATGTCAAGTGAAAAGAGGCACACACGAAGAATATTATAACTCTATCTTATCACTATGCATGGATCTCGTGTGTAGAAGGTGCGCATCCCCTTTGGATCGTCCAAATTTGATTTGGATGGTTCAAATTTCATATAAATTTTTAAATTTTTTTAATTTATAGAATATAAAATAAAAATAATTTTATAGCTGACAACTACAAAAAGATGATATTTCACATCAAAAAAATAAAAAAAAAAAAGTATAAAATCTAGATTGTTCAAATTTAAACTTGACCATCTAGATTTGAGATGCACATAATGTGCATCCTATCAGGCTTCGCAAAGACTCCAAATTCTCATTCTCACATCTTTTATCATCATTTCTCACTTTTTTATTGTTATTTTTATTTCTTATCAGAATTTATATGATGATGCGTGAATATTTTCATTTTCCAAGTTTGTAAAATTTTCTAAAAATAAAATCAATAAAATCCTACATTTAACTGCAATATCTATAAATAAACATATATTGAATTTTATCAATATAAATTATACTTGTTAATATACTTATATAGGTACTAAAGGAACAAGTCCAAATTAATTCTCTCATGTCTAAAAAGTTCTTATATTAACAAAAGAGTAGTATAATAGGTGTGAGGTTCTCACATGTAGATTTTAGTGGGTCCTCTCTACTGTGTTACTTCATCTTTTATATAATAGTTCCTTAAATATAATAGAATTTAAACCATAAATGATTGCATAACTAAATGTTATTTTAATAGTTTTAATACAAAGAGCAAGAAATCAATCTTTCTGTCTTCGTGGGGAAGAAATTCTCCCATCCTCACGCATTGCAAGAATCTCCACCAACGAAAAGAAAATTTTTCACTTTTTCCTTCTTCTATTTCCTTAACCGGTGTATAAGTAGAATGGCAACATATTCATGCATCTCGAAAGACAAGAAAATGTGAACTGTGATAATTCAATGAACAATTCTATTGATAAGGATATCCTAAATTTGGATTTCAACGTTTCTTTTCCCTGTATAAATTTTGACCTTTAAATATTGCTTACTCCTTAGTTGCCCTATGCATGTGAGTGGATCTGAAAAACTAAATAAAAAAAAAAATCTAAAGGTCTGAAACTGTCCACTTGGAAGCAGGGGAGAAATTATTGGTTAGGACTTTCTCTGAGGAGAAAATGGGTATAGTTCTTTCTGGATTATTTTACAGTATCTGCTGTGGTAGAATCAAATTCTTTTCTGAAATAAATTGATCTACAAGAAACAAGTTTCTCAGGTACCAAAAATTGATCTACTATGTTCTTATTCTTGTGCCTATTTGTTGTTATCCCTTTTTTCTTACACTTGTATTTTGTCAAATGGATTTCTTCTCTTACACTTGTATCGTGTCAAAATGGATTTCTTGCTGCACAGCAGGAAACATCTAAGGAAAAAAATGCAAGATAGGATGGTTTCTGTTTGGAGATTGCAACACAAGGTGCTTTGCCTTCCGTGCAGCAGGGATCCGAACCCATATTGTGTAGTTATTAAGACCTTTGAAGTACCCTGTAATCAGTTCATATGGGTCTTACCATATAAATGTCACATGCATTGTCAAGAAACTTTTCAAAGGGGAAAAAGGGAAAGTAAAAAAAATTTGTCTTTTCTTGGACCTGAATTTACTAGGAATTAGAGGTGCCCTTGATTCTAGATCTTAGGAACAATACTATTAGCTTTTAATTAGTTCATTGAAGAAAATATACAAAGCATTAAAGTCTTCAATGAACAAAAGCTAAATTGTTTTTTATTTGATCTGACAAATGAGCACCACTTGATTTTCAATGGAGTAACCTTCAGGAACAATACCATATCCTGAGCTTTGCTAATTAACGATAAGGAAGAGTATACAAAAACTATATATATATATATATATATATATTGCATAAGAAGAAAACTGGTCTAGAGTAAGAATAATTACAGTTAGCATCAAATAATCATCCATTTAAAAAAAATAAAAAAAACTAATCACACATTCAAGAATTTACCAAGAAAAAGCAAGACAAACTTTCAACTATAATGTTGTCTTTGAAAATCACTTTCCTAGTTTAAGAAATTAGAAACCAATATAGGAAAATTTTTTGCCTATCGAACTTGGAGAATTCTTCACCAACTTCAATTTTTATGGAAGTGACATTGTAGTGTAGGAGATTCACCAATCAGTGTTTGTCATACATGCTTTAGCGCACTCCATTATATTTTAACGTCACATTTTTTTTTCAATTGTTGGCTCTTCAGGAAGCCTGATATAACATATGAAGTTTTGTTTAGTAAGTTAATGGATGATGATGAGGCTCAACAACAACAAGAGCAAGAATCCTTGCTTTCATACTCAAGAGATCATTCTAATCTTAATGAGAATATGAATGATCTCCAGAGAAGAAGGCGTCCCCGGCGTGGCGGTGCTTCTTCCAAGTCTGATATCAACCACGAAGAACAAGATCTTATTCATCAAACCCCATTATTATCACACTTAGATTCTGAATTCCAATCCAAGAAAGCAGTTCTATTGCTCCTAGCTGCCTACTTAGGATTAGGCACCCTATCTTTCTTCCTCATAAGGCATCAAATAAAGGGCATAGAGACCAATGGCTTCCTTGATGCCCTTTACTTCTGTGTTGTGACTATGACCACAGTTGGGTATGGAGATCTTGTTCCCAATAGCAAATTGGCCAAACTCCTTGCCTGCATCTATGTCTTCACAGGCATGGCTCTTGTTGGGATAATCATGAGCAAAGCAGCAGATCACTTTCTTGAGAAGCAAGAAATCCTTTTGGTCCGAGCCATCCACATGGGTAAAAAAGTGGGTCCCTCAGAGCTTCTTGAAGAGGTTGAAGCTCACAAAGTGAGGTACAAGTTCTTGATAGCATCAGCTGCTCTTTTGGTGCTTATGATTGGAGGAACTGTTTTTTTGCATTTGGCTGAGAATCTAGAATTTGTGGATGCCTTCTACTGTGTTTGTTCTACTGTTACTACTTTAGGATATGGAGATAAAAGCTTCTCTACAACTATTGGACGTGGTTTTGCTGTGTTTTGGATATTGAGTAGCACCATTTGCTTGGCCCAGTTTTTTCTCTATCTTGCTGAACTTTACACCGAAGGTAGACAAAGATCACTAGTGAGAATGGTTCTTACAAGAAAATTCTTACTCTCTGATCTTGAGGCTGCAGATCTTGATCATGACAATGTTGTTAGGTAAGACAAGATTCCTACACCAATTTTTGAGTCCATGTGGCTACCTTTAGTTTATCTGCATTTTTGTCTGGGGGTGCCAAGAAGGGGTTATAGTCTTACAGGCCACAGGGAAAAACTACCTCCTGGTATTACTGGTATTGTATACCCATAATGATGAACGTGATTATTAGAGACAATTATATCAATTTGATGACATACATCATTTTTGCATTTCTTGCAAGTCCCTCATCCAACTGAGGCATGCGACTGAGTCGCACATGACCAGTTTTATGTCATATTTGTCTCACAAGTTACCTTCAGCACAAAACTAAAAAAACTTCTTGCAAATTACGAAAGAGACCAAGATCTTACTTTTAAATTTTCACTAGCTTTCTCTCTAGCAAGTTTTGAGTCTCTCTTTCTTCTACCATACCTCCTTCCTGTGAGACCTCCTCTCCTTACTCCCTCAAAGCACAACGCATTGTTTCACCCGAAATAGATAATAAAAGAGAAGTTTAGATACATTTCCTATATTTTTACTATCAAATTTTTTAACAATAACATAATAATTAATTACCTAAATTTTATAGATAATACTATAGCTACTATAACTCAGCATAATATAATTTGGTCTTTTAAAGAATTTTTTACTTTAAATTTTGCAAACAAGTCTATAACTAATATAACTCAGCATTATATGATTGGATTTTTTTAAAATTTTTTTTACACATATCATATTTTTATTAAAAACTTGATAGTAAAAATATAACCAACTATATCTAAATTTAATATGATACTAAAAATACTTCAAGATCAAAAAATTAAAAAAAAAAAAAAGAGTCACAAGTTTATATGGAATCATGATCTCTTATATTATATTAGCGCTTAAACACGCAGCAAGTTCATATTTATAACAGTCATTTTTCCATTACATGTAGCTCCTATATCTGGCTTCATTATATCATCACAGTTAGAAACTTGCTTTTATTGATGTATTTATTTTTTTTCAGTGCTGCAGAGTTCATTGTATACAAGTTGAAGGAAATGGGAAGGATCAGCCAACAAGATATTTCGATTGTGATGGAGACTTTTAGGAAACTTGACTATGATAAGTCAGGAACTTTGACTGAAGCTGATCTCAAATTTTGTGAGTCATCCTAACCATATCTAGCATCCTAATTATAATGAGATGTGAGCAAAGAGAATTACTTTACCATCAGACAATTTTAATTTGTTTAATTATCGTTAGATTTTTCTTTGAAAAAAAAATAATGTGTAAAGTCTGTTTAGTTAACCAAGAATGTTGAAAAGGAATTACTTGAATAAACTTAAAAAAAGAATGTTAGAATATGAATAAACTTTGAAAAGGGATATAACTATATAAAGTGTAGGCCACTGAACAGGGTTAATTCTGTTTGAAACCTTTTTTCTCAAAAGGTTTTTACAAACAAATAAAATAAAAAATTAAAGCGAAGTGATCATTCATCAAAAGCTACACTTTTTTCACTCATTAATTACTTGGCCAAAAAAAAAACTCATTAATTAAATATTTGTGACCACTAGTTCTAAGAGATCTTAATCTTTGTTTGTAACTTAGTTTAAAGCAGTATTTTAAAAATTAAATCGGTTACTAAATTGAGATAAGAAGTAATTTTATAATTTAATAGTTTAATTATGGTTGAATTGGGATCAAATCATTTATATATATGTAAGTATAAATATATAAAATATTTTATGATTAAATTAATACATATATTGCAAAATAATATTTGAAATAAATATAAATATTTAAAAATATAGAAATTAGTTAAATCATTTTATATATGATAATAAATCTTTATGAAATGAGTTAAGTAAAATTCAATAAAAATTATAAATCTGTATTGTAAATTGTCAACATTTTGATTTATATTTTTTTAAAAAAAATCAAAAACTAATTATAGACTGATCTAGTGCCAAATTGTCTTATTTTGACTTAATTTTACAATTTTTTATTAGTTTAACCAATTTTTTGTCTAATTGATTTTCAAAACTAATTGGACTAAAATCATAACTAAGTTACAAATTTTTTAATCCAACTTGTTGGTTTAATCTAGTTTTATGAACTATGACTCACAATGCTCTTAGGACTTTAAAATTGAGTTGGCAATCTCATCTTGTTGTTTACTTAAACTTCCTATAAAGTTCATAACTTATATATTCATCCACTTAAACTTAAAAATTCTTTTATTTTAGATTATAATTTTAATTATTATTAATTTGGGTTAGAATTAAACATTTACCAGTATCACTAATTATAATTGTTAGAAAATTAGGACACTTGATGTGTTATATCAATCTTTATATACTAAAGTTAAGAAAAGAAATATTTACAAACTAATTAAAAATAAAAAAATAAAAACAAGAGACATGGATTAAGTGAAATATATTAAGGGTGAAGAAATGGAAGTCTTGGTCATCAAACAAGATATTAAGGAAATATAAAAATATTACTTTCATAAACTATTTAATGAAAGACACAAGATCTTATTGCATTCGAATAGAATGGATACTAAATAGGAAGATCAAAATTATAGATTTTATCGTAAAATTTGAGAGTTAGAGGTAAAAGAAATATTAAAGAAGATAAAGAATAATAGATCAATTAGATCAAATAATATACCATTAAGGTATGGAAGGGTTTAGGAGTGGAAAAATATAAGTTAGCTCACAAAATTGTTTAATGAGATTATAAGATCTAAGATAATGCCAGATAAGGGAAGGAAAAGTACTTTAATTCCTATTTATAAGAAAAAAAAGAATATAAAAAAATATATAAATTATAGGGGAATTAAGCTTATGAACTATACTATCAAATTATAGGAGAGGATAATTGAGTGAAAATTAAGACAAATGACTCATGTTATAGAGAATTAATTTGGTTTTATGCCAGGAAAATCGATTATGGAAGGGATATATTTGCTGTGAATATTGATTGAGAGATATCAAATGAAGCAAAAAGACTTATAATAGTATTAATTGATTTAGAGAAAGTATACGATGGGGTGCTGAGAGAGGTTTTGTAAAAGCCTTTAAAAAAAAAGAATAAATATTACTTATATTCAAACAATTCAAGATATGTATAATAGGGTTACAACTAGTATGAGAACAAAAAGTGAGCCCATAGAAGATTTTCAAATAACCATTATCCTACATTAGGGGTCAATTTTGAGCCCCTATCTTTTTACTTTGGTCTTAGATGTGCTCATTAGATATTGCATATTTTTTTATAGATGCTATAGTCCTGATTGAAGTTGAGAGAGAAAATAAATGAAAAGTTAGAAATGTGGAGACTAACTTTCAAAACACATGGATTTCATTTGAGTAGAAGTAAAACAGAATATATGAATTATAAGTTTAACAAGAGATATACTAATTCTAGCATCGAAGTGAAAATTGAAAGACATATCATATCACAAGGCACATAATTTAAGTATCTTAGATCTATCATATAATATGATGAAAAAATAAAAGAAGATGTAAACCATAAGATTCAAACAAGATAAATGAAATGGATGAATGCCTCGAGTGTTATTTGTAATAGAAGAATATTATTCAAATTTAAAGGTAAATTTTATTATACAGTTATAAAACCTACAATATTGTATGAGATCGAGTGTTAGGCAACAAAAAGCCAATAAGAGAATAAGTTCAATATTACATAGATGAAAAATGTTGCATTGGATGAGTGGACACACTAGATAAGATAAAATTAGAAATGAATGCATTATAAAGAAAATGGAAATCGCACCTATTGTGGAAAAGATTGTAGAATCAACGCTTAGATTATTTAAGCATTGTAAAGAAGACATATAGAAGCATCAGTAAATAAAGTAGATCAGATGGAGAGTAATCTAGTAGTTAAAAGTAGAGGTAGACTAAGAAAAATTATATACAAAATTATTAAAAAGAATTTAAACTTAAATAATTTGTCAAAAAATATCATTAATGATAGAATTTTATGACATTGTTTAACTTGTCACCCCCTACTTTATCATACTCTACAGTCCCATATTTAAGGAAACTTTCATGAACAAGCAAAGAAATGCCAAGAAAAGGGAATAAACAATGCCATTTATTTACGTTAGGTCACGTCTTAAAAATTCACATTTTGATCCGTGGACCTCGAAAATTTACCAACAACATTCTCCAATTATTTTTCATTCATACAAGTTATAAACATCTCAAAACTTCATATGAACCACAGATAAAGAATCAAAAATCATAAATTCTCACGTTTTTCCTTGAGTTCCAAAATGGCAAATTTTAAGGCAACTTTGAAAAATTATAACTAAATTTAGAAAAATCAAAATCAAGTAAGCCATAGCTTGTTGGAAAGCTCTAGATGTTAAATTTACACTAAAAATAATTCTAAGCCACAAAAACCATATCTAGACCATGTTTGATAATAGAAAAAGCACAAAGGTCCAGCTATCCAGAATTACTAATACAACTTATTAATATAAACTTTGAAAATTCACAATTAATTTCACAAAAATCTAATTCATGCAAATTGTACCAATTTGGAAAGGTGTGAATGTTAAATAAGGGGAAAATAGTTCCAGATTGATCCAAGAGCATTTAGACCTCAAAAATCAATCAAACAATAACACGGATCTGACTGGGTGCCTAAAGCATAATAGAAATTGCAAAAATTAATATCTCCCTCTCTAGACATCCAAATGAGGTGCTTCTAATTGGAACAAGTCTCTGGGAAGGTCTAGTTTCTTCCTATAAAATTTCATAACAATTAGATATCATTTTTCCCATGAATGATAGATATCTATTTTAGACCAAATAAATAGTAACAGCAGCAGAATTTGGTTTTTTGTCAATTTCAAAAATTCGCCAAAAATTTCACAGACCTCCAAATAATGCGGTTCTTAGATAAGCAAAAATCAATATATGGGATCTATATGTGTGCAAAACCTCATCTTCAAAATCACTCATTTGGTCAGGTTGGGATTCAACTCATAAATTGATCCATTTTTTGTCCTAAAATGGTTCAATTAAGTGCCAAATGGTCTTCCCCTTGAACCAAGACTACTTGGGCACGTCTAAAAGCATCATAACACCCTAAAAATGCATGTCAAATGATTCAAAAAGCCATAGAGCTCATATTCACTTCCTAGCTCTAGTCCAACTCATACTTAAGGTTCCATACTCTCTCTTAGGCATACAACAACCACTTTTGCACAAATGTGTTCAAATGACTCTTCTAAGATTACATTCATCATACATATCCATTTTTACACTTGTCTAGCTATAAGATTCATATACATAGGTTCATCTTGCCATATACACATCCATACTCACACATAAAGGCTACCAAGTGGCAAACTTATACATTTCCATTCACACAAGTGCAAAGGGGGTTCATACATCATTCATATACATTATATAAGCTATCCATGAGTTTACATTACAAATACATAGCTTGGGTACATCATTTGACTATAAAGTATACTTTAAAACCTATTTCTATATATCCAATCCACTAATCATGCATTCCTTAAGGGTTGGCTTCCGTTTCTTTCTCCGTTCGGCTCGCCTAGCATAATTAGAGGGGAATGAGATTAGGAGGAATCTCAATAGCTCTAAATCCCTTTCACACATATATACAACATCTTCATTGATGTCAAAGAATGCAAGTATGCTGTGTAATGTTCTCAAATGATGCATAGCCATAGATTTTCATATCATACATAAACAATAACACATTATGGACTTAAGAGAACAATGGCTCAGCCTCACCTACAATCTTGGGACTTTTGGATTTGCCTTACCAGTATCTCGGGACTTCTGACTTGGCCTTACTCTTTCTTAAGGCTTTTAGCCTTGTCTCACCCTCTCTTAGGGACTTTTAGCTCCTCTTCACCCTTCTCAAAGGACTTTTAGCCTTACCACACTCATTCAAGTTATTTCACATAACTTTGCAAAAATAAATCAAGTCATGATTTCAAAACATTCATCTAATAGCTACAAGCAATTTCCAAATATCAAACACACACACACACACACACAAGTAATCTAAGACAAGTCATGAATGCATACATGTATGAAGGAAAAGATTAGAGAGCTACCTTATGGAAAATTACAATTTTCCTTTACTTTCTCTTCTTTCTTCTCGGCTCAAGCATACACAAGAAGGGAGTTCTTGCTTCTCTTGGCATAAACACAATAAACATGACACAAAGTAGGCTTAGGAACCAATTCAAGCTTCAAGAAAGGCTAGGCTAGCTTGCTTGGCTCTAAGTTACATATAATGCTCATTTAGGATAAAATGAAGCAACTATTTTAAATCTTGATCTTGGCTCCCCATTTCCTTTCTTTCTAGACCTCTTGGCTCTACATAAACTCATTGAAGCCTTTATAAACTCATTCTAAGGAGCCCAAGTCCATATTGCTTCATTATGCCTAAATTGAGACCTTAAAATATCAACTCTCAAACCAAGCCTCCTAAATTTAAACAATTGGTTCCCCTAACTCTTATAATTCATATCTAGGCCTCTAAATTCCTTAGAACGCAAAAATTCACTCCCTAAGTATGAAAACCCCAAAGTGGCTGAACTATACACTCACACATGGACCCATGGAATTGGCTTGCTTTCTTGCATTGGTTGGTTTATATGAAGCTTCCTAGAGGTCAATTAGGCTCATACTAACCCTCACATGCATTGAAAAATGTCTAAGAAAAATCAAATTTAATGTTGAACCTTGGAACCCCAAGTTGTGCAAACTTGATTCCCTTTTGGTTTCTCTTAGCTTAAACCTCCTTCCCACACTCCTAATCACTTAATTACACCAAGCTAAAATTAGAATTAAACTCTCTCCTTAATGTTCAGGGCTGACCGAATTGATGAGGGAAAGGAAAACTCAAGAAAATCCATGGAAATGAATGGGAACTTACCTTAAATTCTTGCACTTCCAAATGACTTCCTCTTGCATTAAAGCCTTCATAAACTTATTCTAAGGAGTCCAAGCCCAAATTGCTTCATTATGCCTAAATTGAGACCTTAAAATATTAACTCTCAAACCAAGCCTCCTAAATTCAAACCATTGGTTCCCTTAACTCTTATAATTCATATCTAGGCCTCTAAATTCCTTAGAACACAAAAATTCACTCCCTAAGTATGAAAATCCCAAAGTGGCCAAACCATACACTCACATAGAGACCCATGGAATTGGCTTGCTTTCTTGCATTGGTTGGTTTATGCGAAGCTTCCTAGGGGTCAATTAGGCTCATACAAACCCTCACATACATTGAAAAATGTCTAGGAAAAATCAGATTTAATGTTGAACCTTGGAACCCCAATTTATGCAAACTTGATTCCCTTTTGATTTCTCTTAGCTTAAACCTCCTTCCCACACTCCTAATCACTTAATTACACCAAGCTAAGATCAGAATTAAACTCTCTCCTTAATGTTCAGGGCTGACCAAATTGATGAGGGAAAGGAAAACTCAAGAAAAGCCATGGAAAGGAATGGGAACTTACCTTAAATTTTTGCTCTTCCAAGTGACTTCCTATTGCAACCAAGCCTTCCCTCAAATCCTAACTTCTCCTTGCTGGACCAAAACCAAAATAACATCAAAATACATTCTGAACCCATGGAAATATGGAGAAGAAGGAGAGGAATATTTATTGTGAAGACAAGAGGAAGAAAACACATACTTTCATACCTATTCAAAGCTTCTTCTTCTCCTTCGTTGCTTTTCCTTCCACACGATGCCTTGGCTAGAGTTTTTTGAAGTTTCAAAAATGGGGGAAATGTTGGTGCAGATTGGGGAGGGTTGGAACATGTTTTAAGAAAGCAAAAAGTAACTTTTCTTTTTTTCATTTTAGTCCATATTTTTCACTTTCTTCATTTTCGCTCATTTCAACTCCTTTTTGAACTTGGTCTTTTCCATCATATTCCTTAGGCTCTTAATTGTAAGAATTGCCTTTAGAATTACTCAAAAAGGATCTGGAACTATTCTGAACCGTTCGGTCAAAGTTTTAGTCAACCCTTTACCGAACTCACTCATCCGAAGGGTTTCAACTGTTTTGGGAGTTTCCATAGTTTTCAGAGCTTTTGAGAACCTTAAAAAATTCAAATTTATCATTTAAAAAGCCCTCATGTAAGTTTTCAAATTTTTTTAGAAATTACAAAAATGCCCTTATTTTCTTCAGTAAATTTGTTGAATTCCATGGCTTTGGTTTTCGAGTATCTTAAGTCTCAAATCCTTATTTTTCATTATTTAGAATTTTTATCCTAATTTTAATTGGCATTAAACTTCTCTATCGAAAGGACTTCCTTTGGAAACTAACTCATTTTCGTCCTTTTTTCAGAAAATCAAATTGTAAAACCTACAATGTTGTATGAGATCGAATGTTAGGCAATAGAAAGTCAACAAGAGAATAAGTTTAATATTACATAGATGAAAATGTTGCATTAGATGAGTGGACACACCAGATAAGATAGAATTAGAAATGAATGCATTAAAGAGAAAGTGAAAATTGCATCTATTGTGAAAAGATTGTAGAATTAGTGCTTAGATGGTTTGAGCATGTTTAAAGAAGACATATAGAAGCGTCAGTAAATAAAGTAGATTAGATGGAGAGTAATCAAATAGTTAGAAGTAGAGGGAGACCAAGGAAAATTATATGTGAAATCATTCAAAAGAATTTAAACTTAAATAATTTGTTTAAAGATATGATTAATGATAGAATTTTATGATGCCATTTAATCTATGTAACTAATCCTACCTAATGAGAAAAGGCTTTATTATTGTTATATTAGTTTGAGCAGACCTTTATTTGTTTGACCCACTTAAGAACATAAACATACAGCCAACTTTGATCTACTAACAATTCAAGGATATTCAACTATGAACTATGACTCACAACACTCTTAGGGCTTTAAAATTGAGTTGGCAATCTCATCTTATTGCTTCTTAAACTTCCTATAAAGGTCATAGCTTATATATTCATCCACTTGAACTTAAAAATTCTTCTATTTTAGATTATAATTTTAATTATTATTAGTTTTGGTCAAAATTAAGCATTTATCAATATCACTAATTATAATTATTAAGAAATTAAGACACTTGATGGGTTATACCAATCTTTAAGCACTAATGTTAAGGAAAGAAGTATTTACAAATTAGCTAAAAACAAGAAAATAAAAATAAGAGACTTGGATTAACTGAAATGCATTAAGGGTGAAGAAAAGGAGGTCTTGGTCACGAATAAAATATTAAGGACACATGAAAAGGTACTTTTCATAGATTATTTAATAAAGGATATGAAATCTTATTGCATTTAAATAGGCTAGACACTAAAAAAAGAAACCAAAATTATACGAATCATATGATTCGAGAGTCAGAAGTAAAAGAAACATTAAAAAAGATAAAAAACTGCAAAGCAATTAGACCAAATAATATATCCATTAAGGTATGGAAGAGTTTAGGAGTAAAAATCATAAGTGAGTTCACAAAGTTGTTTAACGAGATTATAAGGCCTAAAAGAATACCAGACAAGTGAAGGAAAAATACTTTAATCCCTATTTATAAGAAGAATGAGAATATACAAAATTGTGCAAATTAGAGAGGAATTAAATTATGAACCATACTATAACATTATGGGAGAAGATAATTGAGCAGAGATTAAGGCAAGAGATTCATATTATAGAGAATCAATTTGGTTTTATATCAAGAAAATCAACTATGAAAGCAATATATTTGCTACAAATATTGATGGACATATATTGAATAAGTCAAAAGGACTTACACATAGTATTCACTAATATTTAGAGAAAATATATGATAGGATGTCAAAAGGAGTTTTGTAAAAAGCTCTAGAAAAAAAATAAGTACCTATTACTTATATTCGAACAATCTAGGATATGCATAATGGGGTTACAACTAGTGTGAGAATAAAATGTGAGTCTATAGAAGATTTTTAAATAACCATTAGCTTACATCAAGAGTCAACTTTGACCTCCTATCTTTTTACTTTGGTCTTAGATGTGCTCACTAAACATATCCAAGAGTCAATGCTACAATGCATATGTTTGACAGATGATATAATCTTAGTTGGAGGGTCCAGAGAAAAAATAAATGAAAAGTTAGAGATATAAAGACTAGTTTTGGAAGCACATAGATTCTATTTAAATAGAAGTAAAATAGAGTATATGAAATATAAGTTTAGTAAAAAGTGTATTAATTCTAACTTCGAAGTGAAAACTAAAGAATATACTGTATCACAAGTCATACAGTTTAAGTATTTTAGATTCATCATATAACATGATAGGGAGAAAAAAGAAGATATAAACCATAAGACTCAAACATGATAGATAAAATAGAGGAATGCTTCAAATGTTATTTGTAATAAAAAAATACCACTTAAGTTTAATGGAAAATTTTATTGCACATTTATAAAATCTATAATGTTGTATGAGATTGAATGTTGAGTAATAAAAAACCTAAAAGAAAATAAGTTCAATGTTGCAGAGATGAGAATGTTGCATCAGATGAGTGAACACACTAGACAATACAAAATTAAAAATGAATGTATTAAAAAGAGAGTGGAGGTTATACCTATTGTGAAAAATATTGTAGAATTACGCCTTACATGGTTGGAACATATGTAGATAAGATATATAGAAGCGTCAATAAAGAAAGTAAATTAAATAGAGAGTAATCTAATAATTAGAGATAAAGAAAAATCAATAAAAATTATATATATAATCATTAAAAATAATTTAGACGTAAATGATCTTTTTAAAAATATGATTCATTAATATAGAACTTTATAACATCGTTTAATCCATGTGCTAATCCTACCTGATGAACAAAAAGCTTTGTTGTTGTTGTTTTAGTTTGAGCATAGCTTTATTTATTTGACCCACTTACGAACAAAAACATACAGGCAACTTTGATCTACTAACAATTCAGGGATATTCAAGTTGTTGCCATGTTCTAACTTTTTATTGGTTTGTAGCAAAACAAGATAGATTAATTACTAATACTTAATAAAAATGAAGAAAGATTATTAGAAACTAAAGCATGAAAAAAGAAGCTAATGAGGACGAGAAGCTATTTGTTTGCATGCACATGGTTAATATGTCAGAAGTTCAGAACCATTTACGTTTCAGCCAAAGCAATTCACATGGAAGAACATGTATGAAAGAGATAGAGCTCAAAGATAGAATCTTTAGCAGTCATCAACATCATCATTTCCAGAAATTTTCACGTTTTTTTTTCCATTATAATTTCATGTTTCTGTAACATTCATTGTACACATCAGAGATTGATACTGATACAATAACCTGAAATTAAGTCGAACAACAACCTTAACGATCAATCTAAATTAGTTCGAGGCTCCTCAGAATAATGTTCTGTTCTTCCTGCTCCTTCTCCTGCTACGTAATCTAAGAACCCTTCTCCTGCTTTTTCACCATGAGATTCAGAAGGGAACTTTGAAACGCCTCCAAAAGCTATTATGGTGATCAAGAACACAGTAGTGGAAGCAAAGAGAGGCCAAAAATAGGCCAAAATGGTCAGAATTCTTGGGGCTGCATATAGAAGCAAGGAGAAGGATAGTGAAATTGCTAGTGCTATGGCGATATGGTATCTGTATTGAAGAAGCTTTTCTGATACATCCATGAATGGCGTCTACAATGAGAAAAGGGAGAATGGGCTAGAGAGAGAGAGAAAGAGAGGGAGAGAGAGATTGTATTTTCTTGAAGGCGTTTCCTGTTGGAGAGTAATATATATTTATGTGAAAGATTCTGTGTTGCAAATGGTGGTCTCAATGATTTTTCAAAGCCTGCTTGGCCCACCTGCCACTAATTGTCTAAAAGTCACAGATATTTCCGAAATTATCCTTCCATGGCTATAATTTCACTAGCCAGCCCACCAAAATGAGA
This sequence comes from Erythrophleum ivorense, assembly GCA_026724425.1. Lineage (NCBI taxonomy): Eukaryota > Viridiplantae > Streptophyta > Magnoliopsida > Fabales > Fabaceae > Erythrophleum > Erythrophleum ivorense. Next base: position 8,340,573 of record JAIUCV010000003.1, read on the forward strand.
TAAGAAAATATAATGCCTTGTTTTTGGGGATAGGTATGCTTATATCCTATTAAAGCATTAACATTGATTGACATAAATATAAAATAGGGTACAAATAATATGAATATCATGATATAATTAAATTTAAAATATTTAATATAATTTTGAAGTGCTGCGTTTATAAAATTGAAATGTAACAATATTCAAAGTGCATCCAATATCATATATTAGTACTCCTTAACTATTCAAAATAATTATTCTTTTATGTATCTTAATTTTTTATTTTTATTGGGATACATATATTGAGTAATCTGTAAATAAATCGATAAAATTTTAATTATGAATTTCAAATATTTAAAATTAAATCTTACAAGCTTAATAATTAAAAAAATTTAAAAAAATGCAAAATTTCATGCATAACTTTAATATACTATATTATTTAGAATTATTTTAAATATACATATAAACTTCAAGACGATTTTATGAAACCTATATTACTATTTTGTTAATTATATAAAATAACTAATTTTAACTTTTTTAATTATTGTACAATTGTTATATGTTATAAAATATTTATTATTTATATGATATACCGTTAAAAAAATTATCATATTTTATATACATATCCATACATATATGACATATATTGAATAAAATATATTATCCTATACGTATATGATACAAATTATATATTAAAAAAAAAGTGTGTCACAATTCATTTATGCCATATCATAATCAACATTAGAAGTGTGACTTTAAAAAGATTTGGATAAAAGGGAGAAGAGATAAGCCTCTCACAAGTCCCAATAATTGTTTGGAGGACCATTTTAGGAGAAAGGGGCGAAATGGTCATTAGCAGAAGCTGATGGGAAAGCCTTTGGCATAGATTCTTTGTCAACTTCCTTGATTGGTCGGTTGGCGGTATCCTTTTGGAAGTGGCTGCTTCTTTTCCAATTCAAAGAATTTGAAATGAAGATTAGATTAGGGTCTTGGAAAGGAAAGGCATAACTTCTTATTCTTCCTTTGCGATAATGGAGGCATCAAGAACAGTATTATACATGTAAATTAATCAAAAACAACAGTTGAGGGCTACCTGGGCCAAGTTTTGTTATTCCTTTGGTTTTAAGGTTTCTTTATTACCACGTGGGAGCTCCAGTTTAGGTACCATGATGAACTCGGCTACATCTGCTTGACATCCTGAGAGTGAGAACTTAACTTGATTTATCTGCAGCAAATTTCTTAGCAAGCAAGAAGTGATTAGCAAAGGTTCAATTTTTTTGGCGTCATAAGTTTGTATTAGTGGGTTAACCTTTCTCAGTGAGATGTCTAATCTTCTGAATGAGACTCTGATCATTTCTTGATAGGCGTTCCTGCTATATAGATCATATTGTTGAACTAATTATTATGAATCGTAGTGCCTTGATTGGTAATATTGGAGGAATCTACTCTCATTCTTAATTGTTTACCCAAAAGAAAAATTTAAGGAGTTTTTGTATGAAAAAAAAAGGGTAAATTTTTTAGATATATGTTATCAAATTATCTAATAGAATTATGAAATGTCGAGAATCTTTTTTAAAAATTCAATAGCGTGATTCAAATTATAAAAAAAAAAAATTCATATGTAATAGTTTTTATTAAAAACAGTGATAACAAATACCTAAATGCTTTAACCAAAGTATTATCCTTTTATATGAGAAGGTGAGTAAGATGTATTAGCATCTTAAATTTCCAAGTGCGTTGATGATTTACACCAATCAAATGTGTTAAGATCGAATTGCTATGCCCTCCCTATTCTTGAAAAAGAGTCACTTTAAGAATATATTTGGTGTAAAAATTTTTAAATTTATCATACAAAATTATTTTAAGTTTTTAAATCATCATTTTATATATATAAAAGTCGTAGCTCTAAAATGTTCATTTGCACTATTTTATTGTACTGTTTATAATATCACATCATTGTTGCATTATTCATATACTATTTTGTTATTATTTATATACTATTTATTACTATTTATCATTGTTCACCTGTACCTTTTTTTTATAGGACCCACGTTTTCCTTCTTTTTTTAATTATTTTTGTTGTGGGACCATTTTTTTTAAAACCCCTGATTCCACAGGGTTTAATGCTACTTTTATAAAAAAAAACTAAATACTAAGAGAAACTAAAATTCATTAAAAAAAATACTATATTAAAATTTTGAAAAAAAAAAGGTTCACACCAAACGCCATTTAACAAAGAGAAAAAAAAGTATGATTATTGTAAATGAGATTTAAGTATATTTGATTATAAACCAAGTTGCAAACCCAATTTTGTTAATCTTTAAAATCCTTGAATTTAAAATTTAACAAAATTTTCATATAAAGTAAAACTCAACCCACTAGCAATAAATTAGAATAAAATACACATATGTTTTTAAGTTTTGCTAAAATTATATAGTTCTATTTTTTATTTTTAAAATGTATATAAACTTCTCTTAAAACAAAAAGTTACTCTATATTTTAGTGTAATCATCAATTAAATTTAAATATATCTTTTAACTAAATAAATAAATAAAAGATATTTTAGTAAAAAAATTAAAATTAAACTAAAATGTATGATAACTTTTTATTTTTTTAAAAAAGCCTATATATATTTTTAAAAATAAAAGAGGTATGCAAAATTTTAACAAAACTAAAAAAAAAAATTGTATATATTTTAAAAATCAATTGCTTACTGCTAACTTTGAGGTAAGGGGTAACCTTCAATCTCATTAAGGAGATGACATCTTTCACTCACATTGAGGTAAGATGTAATCTTCATTATTATTGACAGGAGGAGATGACAAGAATTAAAAGTTTAATCAACAAAAAGAAATGGAAAAAAGAAAAGTTCTCTCTTAATCGTCAAAATTTGCTTTTCCTTTTTTTCTTAGATGAATAAGCAATGATCAACGTATAAGAGTTTCCTGTGGGCGCAAGATTTTGTTGTTAAAGCCCACCAAAAATGTTCTATTCTAGGGATGTTCTTTTGGGACTGTTCAAGACTATGATGGTTTGCTTATGAAATAAGAATGAGTTATCTTTAGTCAGGTTCCTGCTCATGGGCCAGCATAATCAGCAATTGAAGCCCAATCATAAATGCGAGCAATTTTTAAATAAAATATTTCAATGCAATTCTTTAATCTGTTATTGTTAAATTTTTTTCATAAAATTATGATATATGAAAAGATTTTGAGTAAATTACATGAATTTTTTATAAGTTTTGTTGAAATTTTATATACATATATTATTTTTAAAATATATATTTTAGTCCAATTTTAAATTTTTTTAACTAAAATATCTTTCATTAACATAAATATACAAATATGTAAAAATAAAAATGAAAAATAATAACTTTTTTTTCAAATATATACAAATAAAAATATAAAGAATAGATTTTGTTTTCATTAAATTTAAAGCCAAAAAATAATTATTTATATTTTGAAACTAAAGTGTATTATAACTTTTTATTTTAAAAAAATATTTTTTTTGTAACTAAAAAGAAAGTTCATGTAATTTAAATAAAATTTATAAAATATTTGTATAATTTTCTTAAAAGAAATTAAAAGAATCAAACTATTATGTTATGCTTTTGTTAAAAAAGATAAATAAAAAAGACACTTATAGAATTTCACATAAATCTTATTTTCTTTTAAACTCACATATGAATATTAACATTTTTTGAATGACCCACCAGAAAATTGTTTTTGAATTCAAAAACAATTTTCTGGTGAGTCATTCAAAAAATATTTATATTCATATTCAAAAACAATTTTGCCGGTGGGTCATTCAAAAAATATTAATATTCATATGTGAGCACTCAAAAATATTGAAATGCGCTCTTATGTTTTTGTTTCCATCAATACCTTGTAAAACATATTAATCCTCATAATTAATCATGTTTAATGTTTGTCATCAATATCTATTAACTAAAAATAATTCAATTCAAAATTGATGGATAATGATCAAAACATCCCTTTCAATTGAACTATTATTATAGGTAGAGGTTTCTATTATTTATCATCTTTAAATAATCCTATGATTTTTTTTTCTAATATCAGAATACAATATGTTAAGGATAATTTCTATAATCTATCAATATTATGACCATTAGAAATCATTAATTGCTAAGTCAAATGTTCCATATATTGCATGCGCATTTTTAATTTAAAAAAATATTAATTATTCACTTGAGGAGATTATCAAGCTATAAAATAGTTGAATGTACAAACATCAAGAAGAAAATACTACTATATATCAAAACTAACAAATGAAAAAAAAAAATTGTTAGGTTGAACTGGATTCAATCTAAGTAGTTAAACTACAAAATTCATATTTTTTTTTAATTATATCTTGTCCTGATACACGCCTCTATTTCCGAACAACACACTCTAAGTTTATCTTTCATTTATAAATATTTTATCCTAAATTATTTGTTAAATTATTATTATTTTTTGGATTAAAAAAATACTTGTTCTAAATTTACCAAATCAAACTAAGTAAAATAATTAAGAGTTAGTAAAGTATGTCATAAAGATAACCAGCTGAGGCTTAGCTTCATTACACTTTCATCAACATCACCGTCAAACAAGAGTTAGTCATAGCAGAATTCAAGAGAGAAATTATTTATAATTATATCATCAAAACCCCATTGACTGTTTTAATTATATTAGGCTTTATTTATTAATAGCTTTTATCTATTTCTTCTTAAAGTGAATATTTGTTGTTGGTGAAATCTTCCTTGGTCGCCTTCTCAAAACTGCAATTTGCAGACCAAGAATTGCCAAATAGCTAAGTGCTTAGAAACAGCAGGAACTATACATACACTTCCCGTTTTCTTTTTCTTTTTTTTTTATTTTTTCTTTTTTTGAATTATACTTTTAAGCAAAGATGACATTAATTGACAAGTTCTGTGATATAAATATGAATTATTTGTTCTTTGAAGCCACTTTAGTTCATCGCTTTCAATTTTGAGTCATGAGTAGCTCATTTTCTTTTCTTGGTTGTAAATCCAATCTTTTTCTGAGTGACTTTAGAAAAGAGAATGATCTAAGCGCTATTTTAGCGCTTAAGCAACTGAACAATCCAAAGGAGTTGTCTTTCCATTGATATAGACAGATTATGACAAGTTCAAGATATTAATTCCCAAATGAACTATTATTAGTCAATTTGCCTCAAATTCTAGTATTACCATTTTCTGTTCTTAACGTAACTATTTTCCTACCCCTTTCCTCAGAAATTACAAATGGCCTCACTCAAAATTAAATGACCTTTAAAAAAAAAAATGTTTGCTATCATGCTTTTCATAAAATATGTTAATATCTTTTGGGAAAATTACATATTTGGTCTCAGTAATTTGTTCAAATTTTAATTTGATTCCTGTAAATTATTATTATCTAAATAAGTGCTTGCACTTTGTTGTTATTTTCGATTTAATCCTTAATGCTAAGACGAATCGTAACATCATATTTTTGAAACTAGCTTATCTACTATCGATGTGTTATACTAGGTGCCATTTACATATAATTGAAAACTATACATTTAATCTCTATAATTTGACCTAATTTTTAATTTGGTTTCAATAATTCTTTTTAAATAATCCTTATACTTTCTTATTACTTTCGATTTGGTTTTCAAGGTTAAGATGAGAATTTTGAAAAATTACTCCTCTTCATCTACTTGCTGGTCTGATTCTTACTTTGTGATTCTGTTATTTATACTCATATCTTCATTATTTCTTGTTTTCTTGAGTAGATTCTTTCCAAATTTCCCGCTAGTTCTTGTTTCTAGGAGAATTTTCTCTCCGTCTTCTTATTTAAATAAATAAAGGGCTTCCCCTTTACGTGATTATGTTGCAGAGGCTCTATATTCTCCGTCTCTATCAATTATGTCCTGTTTAATATACGGAATTGTTAAATATGGATATAGAAAAGAAATGAAGATATAAATAAAATAAAATAATTACATTTGATATAATATAAAAATAAATTAAAATGTCATTTAATTTGTATATTAAGTTAGATAAAAATAGTATAAAAATAAAAAATAATAACGGAAAAATGACTCTCCCATTTCTATTTAAAAAGTGTTAAACTAGGAAGAAAATAATAATAATTAAGACATAATATAGTTTACTTAAATTAGACATAATAATTATACTCGATTTATGTATTTATAAAATGAAAATAAATTCTTTTTCCAATCTCACAAAATACGTACCAAACGAAATTATTCAATAAATTCTCTCCTTTTTTTCTTTTATCTCTTTTTACCAAACGGGACCTATTAATCCTTCAGATCCAAGAGAAACATCAGAAGCTCGAGTTCTATCATAAAAGAGGTCTCTTCCTCAAGGTCAAATTTATAAAAACGCCAATGCATTTCTTTAAGTACAAACTTTTCACATATAAAAGCCTTGAACTTAGCACCATCACTAATTTCGGATATTTTGTACGGGAGTTTCCTGGAGATGGAAAAGTTGCTCAAGATTTTTGCAATCGAGGAAGGGCAGCCTCAGATGTTCCAGGATGATAGACTCATCAGCAATAAATTGAAAATGGCAACAAAGTATAAGGACTTATTCGGAAAAATAAATCAATTAAAGACTAAATTGAAAACTTGGACAAACAGTAAGGATCAAATATATAATTATCAAGTCCATGTCAGCGTTGCCTATTGACATGTGGACAATCCATTAGCCAAATCAGCATTAAAGTCACAGTATCGTGACATATTCTAATGTCAGTGACCAAATAAAAAATAACAACAAAGTATAAAGACTATTTTAAAAAATTATAAGGATTAAATTGAAAATTTGAACAAATTATAAGACTGAATGTATGATGTTTTCAATTGTTTATAATTCAACACCACATAAATCATTGACTTTAAAAAAAATCTATATTATATTTTTATTGAAAATTATGATAAAAACTACTTAAAAAATTGTACTTGCAATTTGTAGAAGACCTACCCTCAATCATTGTCATCATCTAGGTCATGACAAAGATCCCAACAGTTGGATAACAGCCTAAAATAATTAATACCTCTGCATTTTTATATCTTACTCCAATGCTAAGGCTGCGTCAAATGTTTATTTGTCAACAGAAAACAAGAGAACAAAAGAAATGGGTAAAAACAATCATAAATGCTATGTTACCAACTAATGCACTATTTTGTTACTCTGCAAAATGATTAAAACTTTTATTTATACCTAATGCAAGGAAAACAAGTACCGTGTAGAGGGAAAAAAACTCAATTGTTGATATTATCATTAGTCTTTTAAGAAACCGAAAACAACTTGATCATGAGTAGAGCTTCAAATTTTTGACACAGTTTAAATTAGGCTTTGTTTCACCCCAAGCAGAAAAAACCGAGGAAGGGTAGTGGAGGATGATTTTTCATTACTGAAGTCATAATCAGAACAGACACAAATAGTAAAAAGAAAAAGTAATTAAAAACTTCAGTAATTACATTCAGCTTCCTCAAGTTTTTAAAATTTACACTCACGCCTCCTCTAACATAATTGTTAAAAAAGCTTACCCTCTACAGTTTTCTTCTTGAAAACTCCCAATAACCTAATTCAATGCAACACAAATAATTAAATTGTCAAATTAACATTTATGGAAATTTAAAATAAAGGTTATAAATTTTAAAAACTTCATGTGAAGTGAATGCAATTTACTCTAAGACGTTTATCTTTTGGTTCAATTTTTTTTTTTAATAAATTTAATGACAAGAGCAATATAAATTACTAGCTGTGGGAAAGTAACCTTTGTTGTCAAGCTGAATGGAGCTTAGCCGGCTTGGCCTGCCTATTAAGCCTAGTCAAGTTTGCTTCAATATAGGGGAAGGTCATCCCTCTCTTTACGGTCAATTCCTTAAACGAATGAACTTTCTCATTTTTGGACAGACACTTCCATCATACTTATTTACCCACTTAGCCTCCATTTGTTGTTAGTGTTTTTGGACTCCGCATATTTGTCCTCTTCTCCCCACCAAAAACCAAACCAAAACAAATACTATATATAACCCAACAAGCCCCCACTAGTTATTGAACTCCACGTACCTGTCTGTGCATTTTTAAGTTCCAAAGAAGCAAAATGGTGGGCTACGAAGAACATGTTGGAGAAGAGCTTCCACTTGTTCAGCCAGACCCAGTTGTGTTGGAAATGAATCGTTTGCAAAACCAGCTCAAAGGTTCATATCTCTGTCTTGTTCTTCTCTCTTTTCTGCATTATTTTATCTCACTTCGCCTTTTGGTTTCCAGAGTCTTGATCAGGTTCCTTCATGTAAATGAAACAAAAATGGTGTTAACGTGAATGGAACTCCAGAAAATGTGTTTGTGTCTCTAGTGGTAGATCATAGTCAAATTACTTGCTTAAAGTTATATTAATGTCAAGACTGTTCGGTACTCTGTTATCTGACATTACTCAGTATCGTGGATGCCATGGTACAAGATACTAAGACACAAGATATTATAGTATTTAAGATTCTCATATTTGGTATGACAACTGGAAGTTGTAATAGAAAGGATAGAACTGATGTTTTATAAAAGTCAACAAAGTTTAAAGTGCATCATATGCCTCTTGATATATTAGATAACACCAGGCATTTTAACCACTAGTATACCAAACACAGACATCTTAGATGCTGCCCGATATCTCATATATTAAGATCAAGATAATAGTATACCAAACATCTCTGGTCATCTTTCTTTTTTGCGTTCTCCCCTATGTCATCCTATCCACTGTATCATTGCTCAGTTCTCTCTTTCTTTAGTGCTTTTCTAAAACTGAATCCACAACTATTTTTTCTGAGTTTCATTTTGAAATGCTTTCCGTTCCATTGGTTGCCTATGCTATCTTGTTAAGAAATGATAGTTACTCTTTAGCACACCCAAAATGGAAAAGATGAAGACAATATAAGAATAATCTTTAATACTATTTTCAAGTCAGTAGTCTATATCTGATACTAAATTTTGACATCACTACTGCAGAAAAGGTTAAGGAACTAGCAACTTGCCAGGGTGAAATCAAGGCCTTAAGGGCAACTGAAGCTCTGAAAGATAAGGCTATAGAAGAGGTATTTCTTCCAAGCGTAGTTTATCCACACTCTCCCTATCACACACAACCACCCCTATAATTTAAACTTGGAAACCTGATTCCCTGCTATAATCCATGGGGCGTATCATAAGCAGCTCAATGCATGAAGTACCAAAGTGCCATGCATGTCATCTGAGAAAAGTGTGCAAAATAGATTCAGTTTCACGGCACACCTGTTTATCAGAGAACAAAAAGTATAAATTTCTCTGTATTACTACTAATATTGCCTGTGAATCTTCTACTCCAATTCCAGCTGAGAATTGAAGTCAATAAACTGGATGAGAAACTTCGAATTACTGAGGAGATTCTTGAACACAAGGTGTGTGATTGAATTAAAATTAATAAGAATGACCAACATTGCTAGACTCTAATATGCATCTTGTCAAAATATGTTCATATGCAGAATCTTGAAATCAATAAACTGACCAATGAAAAGAAAGATGTGCTGGCAGCACAATATGCTGCAGAAGCAGCTCTTAGAAGGGTACATGTAGATCAACAGGATGATTATTCTGTTCCAATTGAGTGCATCATTGCTCCTCTCGAGGCTGAGATTAAAATGTTTAAGAATGAGGTACACATAATGAAATTTTCAGCAAGGATGATTTTAAAAATATATAATAGCATAAGTAAATTGTGCATACTTATAGTACTAGCATCTGCCTTGCCTTTAGATTTCAGCATTACAAGAGGATAAGAAAGCTTTGGAGCGACTTACAAGGTCAAAAGAGTCAGCATTGCTTGAAGCAGAGAGGATTTTGCGAAGTGCATTGGAGAGGGCTTTAATAGTTGAGGAAGTTCAAAATCAGAACTTTGACATGAGGAGACAGATTGAGATCTGCCAGGCATGATATTCTATTCTTCCTTTTCACATTTGGTTTCGATAGTTAAGTCTTAAGTGGTTCAACCAATTTACAACTACCACATAAACAGGAGGAGAACAAAATCCTAGAGAAAACCCACCGCCAAAAGGTCTTGGAAGTGGAAAAGCTTAGCCAAACCATTCAAGAACTTGAGGAGGTCATCCTATCAAGTGGAGTAACTGCAAATACTCTTCGTGATTATCAACGACAGATTTCTGAATTGCAAGTAGGCATATCCAATGGCTAGTGGTATTCTAAGCTTGTTTGCAGATATTATGACTTGTCAGTTTATCTATGTGGTAACTAGGTTTAGCACAAATTTTCAGGAGGAGAAGAGGACACTGGAGAGGGAGCTAGCAAGAGTAAAAGTTTCAGCCAACAGAGTTGCAACTGTTGTGGCTAATGAGTGGAAGGATGAAAAAGACAAAGTCATGCCTGTCAAGCAATGGCTGGAAGAAAGGAGAATTATGCAGGTATATTTTTTCCCTCAAAATATCTCATGCAAGAGCATCGATGGACAGAGGAGAAGCTTCTAAAAGTAATTTCTATTAAGATTGTTAAACAGAATACAATCGAAGAGTATTCTCCTACAAGTATCAGTATAAGACTCACGTGAGTAGCACACCGCACAACCACTACTGACTTCATGCTTTTCCCATTACTATCTAACTATATTCTTTTCCTTAACTAACTATATTTCCCTTTTTCCCACCTATTCCATCCTTGTCCTAATTTTGCCACGTAACAATATCCCTGGTAATTTGTATGATCTTGCTTTCTCACGGCCCAAAATACTAATTTTATCAGTCATACAGCATTGATGCTGACAACTCTAAGATCAAATTATAACAAAGCAGAGTCCAATCAAGAGAAGCTTAGCGGTATTGATAAATATTGCAGAAAATGAAAAGGCTTCTTTCTCCTTAAAGGTAATAAATTAAGATCAAGCAAAGATCCCTGAGATCAAGTACCTCCTTGTGTATGCAGGCAGAGATGCAACGGTTGAAAGAAAAGCTAGCTATATCAGAGAGAACAGCTAAGGCAGAAGCACAAATGAAGGTAAATATTTGACTCTCTTCTATGTGAACATCTAATACATCTTTTCACTTATACCTAATTTGGTGTTTTCTTCAGGATAAACTAAAGCTGAGGTTAAAAACACTGGAAGAAGGCTTAAAGCATCTCTCAAGTCACCCCACTAATTCCAATGCAATTTCTGGGTATCCAAAAACAGAAAAGTCTAACATCTTAGGTTTCCTGACAACCAATGGTGGAATAAGAAAGAGGTCCACATCACAACCAAGGGCATCCACCATAGGAAGCTCTTTCTTCCAGCAGTCAAATAATAAAAAAACAACGGACATTGTTGCTGGGGACCTAGAACAGGGGAACACTATTAAAAAGACTTGTGGGTCTGCAGAAAATGTATTGAAGAAAGGTAGCTGGGCATCAAGAAGTAAAGTAGCTGATAGTGGTGAAAAAGAAAATGTGGTTCAGGTGAACACACACATAGATTTAAATAGGTGCAATGATGAAAGAGAAGCAGCAGAAATTAAATCCAGCATTAACATGGATGAAGAGTCCAAAAGCAAGACCAGTAATGATTTGGGCAGCAATGATGTGGTCTCAGGTTTTCTATATGATACGCTTCAGAAAGAGGTTATCAATTTGAGGAAGTATTGTGAAATTAAAGACAGTAGTTTGCATGCTAAAGATGATGAAATAAAGGTAGTTTCAACAGCTGTTCCCCCTACCCATGAAAAAAAAAAAAAAACCCTTCTCCACCCTCTTCTTAAATAGAGCTTAAAGACATGAAATATTGTTTTTCAGATGCTCACAAAGAAAGTTGATGCACTGACAAAGGCAATGGAAGTAGAGTGGAAGAAAATGAAACGAGAAGCAGCTGCTAGAGAAAAGGAAGCTGCATTAACAAAATCAGATAATAACAGGAGATACAGAAGCACAATCTCCTCCAAAAGGTTCTGTAACATTACTTTTGTAATTGGCTTATATCTGTTAAAATTTTTTGCGTAAGTCTAATATTGGACCTTATTATTGTTATACTATTGCTGCAGGGTATGAAAGAACATTGAAGATTCTTTATTTGGAGAATGTTGAAGGCAAAATACATATCAATGACATCTTGTGATTTTTCTATGTATATACAAAAAAGAATTTAGTGATGTAATTTGTTGAAATAAATTTCCACAAGGGAAAGGGACTTTGGGAATCTCACTCTGTACATAGAGAAGTGTTAAATGTCTTCCAATACATTTAGATAAATGATAGACTATTGTTCTGTGAGTTTTTACATAATAAACAAACTATCAAAAGATCATGAATGGCTAAAAAAAAGTGCATCAGTTGGAACATGAATCATGAGGAACATTTGGAAAACAGTGCGTGGGCATGGTTGATCATATGTCCACATCAAATAAAGTAAATGGGAGAATCTACCTAAGATGGCTATAGAAAAATAAATTCTGGGTGGTTTTGAGAGTTGCCATAAAAGAATATCTTGAAACATCTTGATGACATGACTTGAGGTTCACTTCCTGTTGAGCATTAAGGACATTGACCAGGGTAATCATGGATTAATACAAACTCAAATGAATATACCTGAAAGCTAAAACAGATCCCATACCTTCTTGTAAGTTGTAATAGTGTAATATACTGGACACTTCTGCTAGTAACAATACAGAAGCAGTTGAAATTTACCAGTATTATCTACTCAATGGTCCATCCAAGGATATAAACAACAATCAGCATTCACTACCCCAATAGTTTGAATGAAAAGGTCTTAAACCTGAAGGAATCAAAACAAAATATACATTGGGAACGGTTTCTATTTTGGTTTCCTCCCCTTGCCATTACATTTTAAAGATTTAAACAGGCAAATATCCCTGATCTCCAGAACATATGACCAAACATCTTTGAGGAAATTTCACAATTAGCAAACACAAATTGGCTGTACAACTGCTGATAGGAATATTCTAAAATGCAATAATCTTACCATTTGATAGTTGTGGTGCTCTTCTGGAATGGTGGGCAAAGAGGGCTTCAATTTTGATACCCTTGTGACACAGAACCTTCCCTGAACCAGGCAACTTATTTTTGAACCTAAATTTCTTTACTCCACTTAACAGCAACTCCCATGGTTCCTTAGTCACCACAATTTCAACTTTCCTGGTCTTCAGCTTTTTATTGCTGATGGTCTTAGAAGGTATCAAATTAACAAACTGTTTCAAGAATGGTGGGATATACTAAGCTGCTTCATCCTGCAATATTTATAGGGTTGGGACTGAAGTATTCATTTAAGGGTGTATATAAAAAGTCTCAAGCCCACCACTTACACAATTATTGCTTCTCAACAAAGTACAAAGCACTTGCATTGTTCATATTACTAATTTCCTTCCAAAATAGTACAAATTTTATCATAAATTCTTAGTCATCTACATACTAGAGTACTTAATTGAAACAAGATCAACATTAATGGCCCGAGAAAATACAAGATAAAAAAATAAGGTCAACCATGCCAACCTCATTTTGAGTTTTTTGAAAAGAAAAGACAGAAGATTCGCCTGCTTCTTTTCAGTTGTTTAGTTCTCCATGCTTCAACCCTGTCTATGCTTTTGGTAACTATATCTCAATAATAGAAAACACCTTAAAAGTGTATTTACTGGTTGTTTTCCTATTACCCAAATTCTTGAGCCTTTACTATCTCCTCACTTTGTGATCCACAATCTGCATGTAAACATACTTCGAAACCTTGGTGCTAAGATGGATGCATCTGTTCAAGAAGTGCAGGTTTAATAATCTCATGTGTTGGTTATGCCAAACTAATTCACTCAATACTGATGCATCAAATATGCTTCTAGCCCACTGCTTAAGAGTGGTAGCAACTATTTCCCCCACTAAATAGGGACATGTTATAACTTGAGTACTTATCTTTGACAAAACTTTCTCAACAACTCTAACAGCTCTCAACATAAGGAATTTGACACTTCGCCTAAGCCATTTGGCCAACAACAGTTCAAATTTATGCAGGTATTAGTGTGCATCTAGATGCATTTTGCATGATGGAATCAGTAGCCTAGTTGTCACACCTTGCACACTAATCTGTGACAGAGTACCCCCAATGTATTTTGCATGCGATCTCATGACAGAGTGTTAGACAAGAGTTGTGAGTTGTGAACATAATATAAGTCGAAGGAAAGCTTCCTAGATCAATCAGCAGCTAAAAGGAAATCTAGCCACTATATATATATGCCATACCAACATACTGGTGACAGGTCTTCATTTACTCTATAAGACATCCGAAATAAATAAAGATATTATATTCTAAATTCACAAGTACAAAATTTCCTCACAAGGCAAAGGAAAATGCATAGAAATTAAGTACTGCATCCAGAAACAACATTTTCAATGAAGAGCCTTTCTTGGAATACCAAAAACCACAGAATTGTAGGAATTATGCAGCAATTAATTCAGGTGACTCCCTAGACTCCAGCCATGGTTTAGCTGCCACCTTTGTAGTCAAAAACCAGCCAGCCTGATCTGGAGCCTCGTGGAATGGAGCATTCATTTCCTTCAAATGTGATTCAAGTACAGTCGCCAAACCTTTGTCTGAATACTTGTGTTTTCCATGCCCAGTGTTAATTCCAAGCAGTGGTGGAAGGTCCTCTCCTGATTCCAAAGTCTTGGACAAGTCATTTATCCAAACATGTAACGCAGTAAGAGCAGCTCCAAGAGAGAGACTCTTTAAATGCAAAGACCATTGAGTTTGAGACCTGGACTGTATATCTGTATATATTTCAAGTGTCAGGCCCATGTCCAGTAGCTCACATGCTCTCTCCAACTCATTCAGGTTGACACAAAGATCAATTAGACAGTTGCAAAAGGCCTTCTTTACTTCAGCATCAATTGAATCAAAGAGTTCTGATGCTTCCTTTCTAAAGTTTCCATCACCCTCTAGCCCTTCCACCAAATATCTTACCACAGACCCAAGCTTTGGATTAGCCTTCTCAACACAATCTGTAAGCTTACCAAGTTCTTCTTTTGGTGTTTGGGTCATAACATTCAGAAGACAACCACTAAAGCGATCATCTGGAATGATGCCCAAATCCAAGAGTTGATAGAAAGTCTTCACAACATCATCAGTACGCTTGGCTTTTCCATAGCACTGCACAAGTGATGTCAAAACAAATATATTAGGCTCAAATCCAGATTCTATCATTTCATTCAGCATCGCTTCTGCCTCAAGAACTTTCCCACTGCAGGAATATATGGTAATCAAAGATGAAAATGTCCAACTGTCAGGCTTACAAGTTCCTGAACTTTTCATGTCTTCAAAAATTTCAACCGCTTCATCTGCATAGCCAGCATCAGCACACATAGCTAAAAGGGTGTTATAGAGAACCATATTCATATCCATTCCCTTTTCCTTCATTTCCTTATAAACATTGAGTGCATCTTCACTGTATCGCGCCCTACAATAGGCGCGTAAAAGAGATGCATAGGTTGCAAAATTTGGTGTAAATCCATTATTAATCATCTCTTTATATATAGTCTTGGCCTGCCAGGGCCTCTTAGCTCTCCCCATGGCATCCAACAGAGTATTATATACGACCATGTTAAGCTTAGCACCAAGAACCTTCATCTCCTCATAGACATTTAAGCATCCATCATAATTTCCCGACATCCCATACATCTTAATCAATGTCGAGAATGTTACTGTATCAATGCGCCACTTCTCTGTTCTGGCACGATCATATAGGCTCAAAGCCATATCAACATTGCCAGCCCGTCCATAGGCATCAATTACACCTGAGTATGTAACATCGTCAGGTTCACACCCAAAGCTAGGCATCTTCTCAAACCACTCCACGGCCCTCATTGGCAAAGAACACATCCTAGCACAGCTAATAATAGTTGAAAAAGTAACATTATCAGGTTTGACTCCTCTTTCAAGCATTTCATCGAACAGCTTCTCCGCTTTATCATATTCTCTACACTTTTTAAACACCTTCAGGGTCACATTGTAAAGAATCACCTCCCTAGTTGGTTTAATCTTCTGCTGGAACAATTTAAAAGCAACCGGTGCAGTTTCGGAATTTTCCATATTATTGAGAATAACTACAGCGTCTTGTTCTAATATCTTATCCCCTAATCCCCTCAAAATTTCTGAGACTTCTTGTTCACTAGGACTACATGAGTTCAAAGACTTGGCTATTTTAACAAGAGAAGTGTACCTGGCATCATACGATCTTTTCTGAAGCTGTTGAGCTCTGGGGCTTCTAGGATTGACCCAAATGTAGCTTTTCGACGAAGAAGAAGATTTTCCACCTGGGTCATCGTAATTTTCTTCTTGTGCAGAATTGACTTCTTCAGTTGTTGCTTGTGTGATTGGTTCTTGTAACGAAACATGGTTGACATGGAATTGTGTTCTGGATTGGGGCGTGAGAGAAGTGACTTTATTTGAGTGAGTAAAGGTTCGTAGTTTAAGCTTGTGCGAAGAACAAATGGAGCTGCAGAAGGATTGGCGATCATGGAGGAGAGAGGAAGGCGAAGAGCACAGATGGTATGCCATTTACCTTCGCTCTTGCGGTCTCTTGAAGGGAACAAAATCAGAAGCCTTATCGAGGGAGGCAGATGGAGAACCTAGTAATTCACGATTTCAACCTTTCGGAAAAGCATTGTCTCATGCGAATGCAATACGCAGTGTCCTTTCATGAAAAAATATCTGACTGTTTTATCTTATTATTTAATTTCCAGATGAATTGAGACAATCATTTTGTGTGTTTGAATCTCATATCCAACAATGAGATCTAAATTTTATAAATTTGATGTGGATAATTTAAATTTTAAAGTTTATTTTTAATTTAAATTGTTATTCTTATGTTTTGAAATTTGTAATTAAAAGACTGTTTTTATCATGTATTTTACTTTTTTAAAATAAAAAATATTAAAATCAAAATAATAAATAAATTTATATTCTAAATCAAATGAGCACTCCTTGCTCATCGTAACAAGGGATCCATTTTCATCATTTTGATACCTACGTCAAAATTATGCTAAAGATTTTAAATTTGCAAAAAAAAAAAAATTGAAGAGCTCAGGTGTTACTAAAGACCTAGTTATAACAAGATCTTTTACAGTAAATTTTACAAACTTAGGATGCTTAGTTCTAATTTTTCCTTTTAACTATAATAACATCTATGCCTTTTCACTACCAAGTTTTCACACCTTGGTGAAGGAAGGACAATAATTTTGGAAGAAGCCAAACAAACTAAAAGATTATGGAAATCACATGAACACAAGTAAATCTTTATTTGAGCTAAAAATTTCAATCACTAACTTGTAATGAGTATTAGATAACTCCATAACACATTGAAAAATTGGTTGGATTACTTACCATATCCCATTGTTTTAAAAACTAGACCAAATCAATTAATCCAACAGAAAAATTGATGAACTTGTCAATAAACCAATTCAGTTGACCCATAAAATTAACTTATTAAAAAATTAGTCCAACTAATCAAAAATTAGTTAAATTGGTCATTAAATTTATAATTTTTTATTAAGATTCTTTCCTATAAAATATTACAATTTATCTTGAATAGATTCTAAAAACTAAAAATAGAAAACAATAAGAGAAATAAGAGATTGGAACATAAAGACATTTAAATAAAAAAATATAAGAAAAATAAAATGTGTGTAACTATTTTCAATATTTACTCTTTATCATACTCTATCTTCTAATAGCATTTCTCTTATATACCAAGGTGAGTGGCCGAAATTGCTTCTCCCTCTTTCCTTTCTTTTTCATTTTTTTTTTAATGACAAGTGAAATCTTAATATAATTTAAAAACTTTACCAATTCAATATTAAATACTTATAAATATTATTCATAGATAGTTTTTATTTTTCAATTAAAAATGACTTGTTAAACATCTTTAAAATATTAAATTAATAATTAAATAGTAACATTTATTATTATTTATTTGATACATTAGAATATTAATATTTAAAATTTAATATATATATATATATATACACATACTTAATTATTACTAATTTGACTGTAATTAGACTAATAAAACGTGAACCAATACATCTAATAATTTAATGAATAGTCTAATTTTAAAAACATTGTTATATCCTATTGAATGATAAAAGCTAAAACTTTTTTTGTTGCAAGTAATAATAGCCAACTTGGAGTTATATTAACATATTCCTCCCAACCCTATTTCTTTCTGAAAAAAAAAATAATCATATATAAATAATTATCTTCTTTTGAGACTTACAACCTTTCCACCAGAAGTAGAAGGAGAAATTTCTTTCTTACTGGACCAAGATCTGAAGTTATAATATAGAGTATTTTTGTGTTAAAAATAGTACATTATGGCGTAATTGTTTGTGCAATGCCACAATATAAAATATACATAAAAAGGAGTAATTATTCTTTTAAAAAAAGTTCTACATTATATGATTTAATAATAATAATAATAATAATAATAATAATAATAATAATAATAATAATAATAAGTAAAGTAATTTATCAAATCTATAGATGAGAAGAGACTATAAAATTAGAAACAATGCAAATACAAGAAGCAAGTTGAAAAACATTAAAAACAAAAGAGGAAAGAATATTTTAAAAAAATTAGGAAGAACAAATATCAAATAAAGTGAAAGTATGAGGAAATGAAAATAAAATAAATAAAAAAGATTGAGCCAAAATGTTCACTCTTTCAAGTTTTATTCTATTAACATAAAGGTGTAAATATAAGTCTTTTTACTTTTAATTTTCTAAACTTTGGTAAGATGTTGTCTTATAAGTATGTTGTTTTTAATTTTGCCATTTTAAAAGGCCAATAGAATTATTAAAATTACCTATTAATTATTCATAAAAAATTAAGAAACAATTAATAATATTTTATTATTTAAAGTATGACATATTATGGTGCTACAATGCATACCTTTTGCAAATAATATAATCATAATTAAAGAATTGAAAAAGAAAATGAATGAGAAGTTAGAGATGTGAAAACTAGTTTTAAAAGTACATAAATTTTATTTAAATAGAAGTAAAATAGAATATATATATAGAATGTAAATTTAGTAAAGACGCACTAGTTTTAGTATAGAAATGAAAATTGAAAAATATATCATACCACAAGTCACATGATTTTAATATTTTGGGTCAATCAAACAATATGACGAGGAAATATAAGAAAATTTAAATCATAAGATTCAAGTAAGATGAATAAAATAAAGAAGTGTTCTGTGCATTATTTATAATAAAAGAGTATTATTCAAACTTAAGGATAAATTTTACCACACAATTATAAGTCCTGCAATGTTGTACGAAACTGAGTATTAGGCAATAAAAAATTAACAAGAGAATAAACTCAATATCACAAATATAAGAATATTGTGTTAGATGAGTAGACACACCAAATAATATAGAATTAGAAATAAATGTATTAGAAAGAAAGTAGAGGTTGCATCTATTATAAAAAAAAAAATTGTAGAATCGTGCCTTAAATGGTTTGAGTATGTGTGAAAAAAATCTATAGAAGTTCTAATAAAGAGAGTAGATCAGGTAAAAAATAGTCCAATAGGCAAAGGTAAATGAAGATTAAGAAAGATTATAGGAAAAATTATTAAAAAAGATATAAATTTAAATGGTTTATCTAAAAATATGATTATAATAAAACTTTTTTACATCAATTAATCCATATAATCGACCTCATCTAGTAAGGAAAAGATTTGTTTTTTTGTTTTTGTTATAAAATATGACATATTGTATCCATATGCAAACTATTAGTTATGTTATCATATTTTTTATACATATGTGAATTTTATTTTTATATAAAAGGATATATATATATATATATCTATATCAAGGAGGGAGGGGACCTCATACGCATCTATAATAATATCGAATTGCTCAAATTTTGAAAAGCATTAACAAGAATTTAATTATCAAGTTGTAGATTTCTACGCCAAAACTTTCATAGCCCCCCCCCCCCCCTTCTTTTATGTGCCACTTGACTTTGTATGGTTCCATTTGAATCATGGCCAGAGATTTAACTTAAGTAGTTCTTACGATTGATGGAAATAGTGGTTAAACCTTTTCTAATGAATGGTTTAACTGTATTCTCGACAATTTAGAAAGGTTTCAAAAACAGTTTAATCTGATGTTAAAACCGTAAAATTTTAATAGGTATAGGACTAATAAAGTTATAGACTGATGACTTAGAATTTTATTTAGAAATGATCAAGTTATGATTAAACATAAATTTTACTTATAATTATTTTTTATTTTTATATTGATTTTTTTAATAAAATTCAATAGCCTTTATGATAAAAGATCAAAATTCAAATTAAATTAAAAAAATAATTGAGTTATTCTTTTTGTTATTGTTATTTTCTTTTAATATTTCATAGCTTATGGTGAATTAACACTTTTGTTCTCAAGTAATACACTTATTTATTGTATAATTTGATCTCTTAAACCCTTTCATTCCAGTCTTTTAAAATAACTTCAATAATATGCTTCCAAAAACTTCAAACTAACCAAATAATAACATGTCTTAATAGAATGATCACTTGATTAGATTCCACAATTTTATAGCCGCCTCTATTATTTGTAGAAATTGGCTTCACCAACTGCGCATAAGCAATTTTTTTTTTCTTTTCACCTGCAAAAGTTCACTCTAAATCTGATGAATGTAGAGATGAATATCTACGATGACTTAAAAAAAAACGAATTAATTAAAAGAACGAAAATCAAAATAAGCACATATACGTATAAAATTGCGATTACATATAGTTATTACTATAGTGGAGGTGGTTGGATGAATAAAGGTTTGGATAAAGCATCACTAATTATTAGATCCTCCTGTTACATCAAAACATTTGAGATTATTTCATATCATAAAATTCATTTATAAAACAATTGTTTTATCAATTTTTAATTGCCAACCATTTTCATGTATAATTAATGGACTAAGTTATATGCAAATTAAACACAATATATTTCACAATCTATCCCTTGTTTGAACGGCAAAATCAAGGTAATTCAAAGAATTAGTAATATGAAATGTCATATTTTTGTTATTCTCATTATAAGTTAGAAACTAATTCTAAATAATTTTTTTAATTTTTTTGGATAAAAATATCTAGTGATTATTGGATAAGTCAAAACAAAGGTTAAACATATCATTTACCCAAAATAAATGGCATAATGTGAATGGGCCATTTTTGCTTGGTCCCTTATTTAGTTCAATCCTCCCCCCCCCCCAACACACACGCACCTGCATGCATATATACATACATATATATATATATATATATATAGATATATATATATATGTGTGTGTGTGTGTTCGCGCAAAAACTAATAAATCTCCAATTGATAATGTCATTTGACTCATAATTCTTATTACACAAGTAGTATTTTAATTTTTTAATTAATTATTATTGGTCACATGGGTCAATTAATCAAAAATAATTAACACAGTTATAAAAAGGAAAATAATTAGACAACCTAGATTTCCATCCAAACATTCTAACAGTATTTATTTATTTTATTATTATTTTTAAATAGAGGCATAAAAATTATTTGTATTTTCAAAATTATGTTATTTTTAATTCTCTCTTTCAAACCATTCTTTTTCCATTCTATGTGTTAAAATAGCCTACTTCTTTCATAATTTTTTTTATATTACTTATTTCATAATTCTACTTTGCCTTGTTGCTTTTGTCAAGAAACTACTACTTTTGATCTCATATATAAAAAATAATTAATTAATTCACAAAAATTAAAAAAAATTGATTAAAAGTAATTAATCTTTTTAAGTTTATCTCAATAAAATTATTTTTTAAGAATGTCTCTATTTAATGTATGTTAATTTAAAAAAAAAAATTAATGATAGTTATTACTCATAATTTAAAAAATTCATTTAATGAAAGATACAATTGAAATAATATAATTAACATACCAACCATTAATAATTTATTTTTTATATTTTAGATTAAATCAAGTTTTAAACAAATTTTTTATAATGAGATCGAAGATAATATTATTTATGACATCTTCGTGACCACCATATGAAAAAAGAAAATACAGAAAACGAAAACTGGTTTCCTCCATTGGAGTTAGATATATGAAACGTTGATTCATCAATTGCATTCAATTCTGTGTGAACTAATAACAAAACTCAACAACCATCGATCGTTTTGGTGATAGAAAGCAATAAACATACTCCCTCCCTCCATTCAAAATATAATATAAGTTACTTTTAATATATTTATATTTAAAAAAATTAATTATGTTTTTAAATATTTTAAATATTACTATATTTTTTTAATCTTATTTCTATAATCAATACAATTATTGTTATAAAGGATTTTTAACACAGTTATTGTCATTAAATAAAGAATATTATAAAAAATAATTATTATTATTATTAAGTGATTTATATTTTAAACTTTTTTGTTAAATGACTGACATTTAGGATTGAAGGGAGTATATTATATGCATGTCCCTTTCACTCCAGCCGTAAGAAACATTGTTTAATTTCTTCTGACATTTCTACATATCTGTTTCAAGAGCCATTTAATTTGTGGGGGCAAGATACTTCACATAATTATTGTATATTCTTTCAACAGTTCTTGTGCTTTCCTTGCAGAAGAAAGGTAATTACTGAATTCATTTTTCTCCTTCTAAAATTAAGAAATAAATAGACCTTTACTCAAAATTAAATCTTCTCTCAATAAGTAATGTTAAATATACACTTTAATTCCCATGTTCATCCGGTGGTGAACTTAAAAACTCTTCTATACAACAATCTTCTGTTTACATCGCTTTAATACTTTTAAATTTTGAACAAAAATTAAATAAAAATATTTAAATATTTATTATTATCTTTTTCATATGAATATTGTTTTATAATTTATTATCACAATATGGACTTTTCATAATATGTTTTTTACATTTTAATTATATTAAAATTTTTGAATATTTAAAAATGATATCTAATTTTTTTTTATAAAAAAAATATTATTCTCTGTTGGTGATGTTATAACAGTACATTATCACAGATCACTAAAAGTAATCTTGTGTATATATATATACATTTGTCTGAATATTGGATCAAAAGCTAAAGGGAATGATATAGGTAGAAGAGGATGGTGGCTGTCAAATACTTAGTTGGCACCTTCCTAGCCTAATGTTCTTCAAATCCCAACCAAAACCATATCAAATCAAATTAATCAATCCTTTTTCAGGTTAGTTTCCCCCTTTCTTAGAAGCAAAACCACTCTGCAAATTTTGACAGAAAAGAAAAAGTACACAACGAGACTTTATTAACTCATATAAATCAGATATGAAACATCGCAGTATTGCAACAAACTTATTAATCATAATAACAATAATAATAACCTTCTTTATTTTTGTCAGCCCCCCTTTTTCTTTTCCTTTTCATATCAAACACTGTTAATTTGGACGATAAACACAAAAGAAAATTGAATTTGACCACCATTTACATTGTTGAACACCATGATGGGTTTTCCTCGCTGTAGTAAGCCCAGGCCCCACCATAGCTGTCGTAAACGGGCCTTCCACAATACCCGTCATAAAAGATAGTAGGCCCATCAAACCAATGGAAGCAAGGCCCACCCGGTTGCCACTCATGGCCCGGCACTAGGAACACTCCATCCGTAACTGCCACTGGCGGCGGTGGAGTTGGTACCACCGGAAGCGGAGGTGCACTTGGTGGCTCGCGAACCCGCTCTACTATTTCAATGCTCTTGATAGCACCTCCTCCTTTGCAGCAAATTTTGTCTCTGATCTTCTCAGGGCTACAGCATACCACTGTGATGGTCACTGTGTTTTCCATAACGTCGAAATACTGGCTTCGAATTTCTGATCTTGTTCAAAAGATTTGAAAAGAGAAAAAGAAACCCAGAAAATTAACTCAACTTAATATCCATTTTATTATCTAAAATCTGCTGGTGAGGGGAAATGCGAGACTCACGAGGGAATTTACAGAGAACATTCTTGACCTTGTTGTAGCACTTAGAGCACTGAAGGTTAACGACGTTGAGCTTCATCAGTGTCACCTGAAAAGAGGAAGTTCAGTTCATGATTTTCAGAAACAAAAATAGCATGTGGGTAAGTGAAAAACTAAAGTAGTGATGGAAATGTGTGTACTACCGTTTCCGCCATGGATGTGGAATAAGCGACCAATAAGGATTAGGACAGAAGGGATGATGGGACTTGGGAATATAATGAAGAAGGCGAAGGAGGCTTAAAAAGGCAACTGTACACGGACCAGTCACATTCAGTGTTAAATATCCCCGAGATTTTTGGATAGAGTTTGTCATTCTAATATTATATAATCCTGATGCTTTTAATATTTGGTAGCATAATAATTATAATTATGTTGTAACTGATAAATAATGTATCTATCCAAAATGGATACGGAAACATATTACGTATATAATTTGCATGAGATCAATAAAGAACTCGAGGAGGTGCGATTATTTTCATTCAGCACACTAACGCGCATGCGCCTTTTGACGACTGCTAAAGTACCTACGGGGATGTGAAATAAAATAATGATTAATATATATTATTTTTGATATTATATATGAGATTTTTTTTGTTTAATTTGATTTAAAATATAAAAAATAAATAACTAATATTTATATTATCTTTTTCATTAAATGATTCTTTATTACTAATATATGATATATTAATTATAGTATTTTAATTATATTTTTTATTAAATAACTATTTTAAATTATAAATAGTAACTATCATTAATTTTAAATTAAAATAATTTTTATTTAAAATAAAATTAAGAAAATTAATTATTTTTATCTAATTTTTTTAATTCTTATGAATTAATTATTTATTTCTTATATATATGATCGGAGGTAGTATTAGATATTAAAATAGGATTAAAATAATTTAAAATAAATGATATCAATGGTAATATGATAAATAATTAGATAGAAGAGAAGAAATATAAACCAAATTAGATAGGAAAGATGAAATATAAATTAGAGAAGATGAGTTTAAATGTTTTGAGAAATATTCAGTTAATTGAAAACAAAAATAGTTAATTTGATCTAAGATGGAATGGATTTGATATTAAAAAGAGTGAAGAATGATCAAGTAGAGATCAAGTTGATTTAATTTTTTTGTCAAAATAGAATGCACAAAAAATAAAGTAGTGATGAGGAAAAAGAAATATATTATGGTTTATTTTGTTTTGAATTTCTTTATCTTCTTTTAAATTTTAAAAAATCTTCTTTAATTTAATTCAAACTCGAATTATAACAAAAGTGATTATATACACGTTTACTATTAATATAAGAGTAAAATTCATTTCTAATTTTACAATATTTAAGTTTTACATGAACTTATTTTTAAAAATTTTTATGCAAAGTTACCCAAAAATAAAACCAAAAAACAAGTATATTTAATTCTTTTCAAAAATAAGTTGTTCAATCTTTTTATTATTATTATTATTTTTAAATGAAAGTGGAGAGTCTCAGAGACGGGCTTTATTACGTTAATATGTAAAATAAAAAAACAAAAAACTTAAATGCTGCGCCGTCAAAACGATTTCCCTAGCTACTTAATTTTTTTAAAAAAAAAATAAAAAGAGTCGCGGCATACCATATGCCGCGACTCTTATATTTGAATTAAATGGGTCGCGGCATCTGCGATGCCGCGACCCATTTATATATATATAAATATATATATTTATATCTATATATATATTTTTATGTATATAAATATATATTTATATATATATAAAAAGAATACATATAAATATAAATACAAATTAAATTTAAAAAAAAACTATATAGGTCATGACATAATTAAACATTCGAAGAAAACATTTTGGCGGCCCAGGGTCTATGTTAATTGTTTTTTCTTTCGTATATGATAGTGAAAAAATTAGTCACATAAGTTTAAATAATATAACACATCAATATAACTATTTAAACTAAAGTTTAGTCACATAAGTTTAAATAATAAACTAAAGTTTCATTAGTTTAATTAAAGTAACAAGTTATACTGATATTATATACTCATGATTTGAAACGTAGATATCAAAGTCCTTTATTACACACGAAAAGGTTATAACTATTAAAATAAAGAGAAAAAAAACTTAACATATTACCCAACATGTCCTCCAGTCCCACATCTGGGTCTTCAGCGTAAACGCTGCGGACGGCTCTAAAGTGGCTCCTATTCTGCTTCTTCACCTTCATCCTCATTGGTTAATCCGCTATTTAGTAGACGGGTAGGTTGAGGGGATTGAACAGGGGGAATCGGTTGATCAGGGGTGAAAAACTCCTGCTGGAAAGATGGTCCCCATGATTCAGAAGGTGCACCTGCATACTCTGCACTGAACGCGAACGGATCGAAAAATAGAGTAGTGAAAGAGATACCCCTAAGCTGCATAGTTTGAGGTGGCGAGGTGGAGAAGAACAGCTGAGGAGCTGGTGATGTGAAGGACAACGAACCACTCCCAATAACAAAAGAAGGACCAGCATCTCCAACAGATGAAAAAGACCCAGGTGCGCCAAATGATGGTGCAGCAGAAGAAGGACCAACACCTGCATAGTCTGCAAATGTTGCAAAAGGACGTAACTCTTCAGTTTCTTCATGCACAAGTGCTGGCGTGTAAGAAGACGATGGTGCATCTGGCTGACATCTACTGCCATGGGTGACATCTACTAACGGCTGTTTAGTAGATATAAAACCATGTCCCCTTTTTCCTGGGCGAGCCTCTGGCTCTGGTGGTCTCTGTAGATGAGGAGCAGGTGGAGCAAGTTGAGAGACCAACATCTCTCGATATTCACCCAAGGCTTGCAGCATCGTCCTAACATCTCCACAGGTTCTCTCCCTAAATCCCGCATAATCAAGCGTCGGAGGATCAGCAATGTAAAGCAGATATAGGTTGTCCAGTATATCAGTCTGTGAGGAAAGAAAAAGATCAGTCGTTATATAGTGAGAAAAAAATATGCACAAGTAAAAGAAAACAAATAGAAGAAAAGGTCATACCACAAAACCTTGGGAACCACTCTCTGGATGGATCCACCGTCGTGTATGCCGCCAATACCAACGCACATAATCAGAGGAGCGATCCAATGAAGATACCTCTGTATCTGCTTGAGCAACAACACACTCCCACATATTCCATGCAGAGATAAATACCACATGCTCCTGACGCCAATCTTTATGCGTTTTTCCTCTTAGTTGCAGAGTATGCAACGATCCCACATTAAACGGTGTTTGAGGGATATGCTGTTGCTGACCAAACTGATGGAGAACACGGTCTGCATGGTGAAATTCAATCATCCAAAAGCAAATAATAGGTACAGACGCTCGCCATATATTTGAACCCACTGAACAATAGTCCGGAATTAATTGTTGGATATTCGGATGGTCATATGGCTGCCAAATGAACTTATCATCCTTCATCTGATCCAATAATATCCTATAAGTCCGTAATGCCTCAGTGGTAGGACGAATATGTTGGGGGACATGCCTCCATCTGAAACCCAACGGCGGTCCCAAGGGATATATTTTTATCTGAGGATCTGCCTGAGTAGGGAGAGGTGGAGCCAGGCGGGAGAAACGATCCCATACCCATAGGTGAAGTAATGTCAAGCAACCACCAATATTGACCTCTACATAATTAGTTGCACCGCACAATTCTATATATAAGTGGGTCAAAACTGCGGATCCCCAACTATAATGACCAGCTTCATCGAAATCGGCAAGCAATGGTAAATACATCAACATCACCCTATGCCCGGTCCGATCTGGCATCAAGTATCCCCCAATCAACCTCATAATGTATGCCCAAGCAAATTGTTGTATGGTCTCATCATTGGCATTGCCTGGTAAGGCCGCAAATGTCTGGGCAAGCCATGGGACACTGAGACGTTGTCCATCCATGACCTCTGGGGGTGGGACCACGCCAAGTAGCAGTTGGTACACAATTGTCCAGTTATAATTGGTTCTTCCTGAAATAACTTATCCTGTGCAAGGTAGTCCAAGTTAAATAGCAACATCTTGTAAAGTAATAGTTGCCTCTCTATTAGTCAAGTGAAAAGTATGGGTTTCAGGCCGCCATCTCTCAACCAGGGCTGAAACTAATGCTGCATTAAAATCAAACTGACCAAGTCGAGAGACCCCCAAAAAAACCAGCGCGGATCAAGTATGGAACGATGGCAAGTGGAAGATCAAAGATGTGATCCTCCTGTGCTATCCGTCGTATACGCAAAATGCGATTGGCCTACAATATACATTTATGTTATTAACGTATAATGATATATAAGAAGTTGAAAATAATAATTGTATCTGTTTTATGTTACCTGTCCCTGCCATATGACCTGTGAAACGTGACGAGTCTGTAAGTATAAAAGGGAATCATCCTCAGGTCCAGGATCGATCACGCTCGGATGCTCAGCCATTGTACTATTACAATGTAATATTGCTATAAGTTAACAAATTTATCGTCAAATATAATTAGTAACTAAGTTTTCTATAAAGGAAATTATAAATGCAAACAAAAATAATAATATGCTCATAAATAAGTTAGCAAAAAAAGAGACAATAGCAGGGGAAAAAGGAAAAAACAAAGTTTCATATAATACTGTTGCACATCATAGAATTGCACCAGGAGTTCATTACAAAAAACAATGATAAATATAAATAAAGTTCCAAGAAACAATAATAAAGTTACAATGCACTGATGACAACAAAATAAAAAATGCAACAAATTTAATTATATTAACTTCTACTAGGTCGTTGCGATGGGCAGGTTGATCGATTATGACCCACTTGTCGGCACAACCCGCATCGCTATTGTTCTCGCGGCCCCTCACGCCAATCCATTTCATTTCAAATTCTAAAGGATTTTGGCCTCCCTCGATGGCGAATCATAGCAGGATCAGGTACTAACAGTGGGCCTATAGTTTGTGGCCAATACAGTTCTCCTCCCATCGGTTGAAACTCTGTCTTATATGCATTGACGATCGTGTCAAGTCGGAATAGTCGATCCATATACTAGAGCGGATCAATTGAGACCGAGGCACATGCGGCGAATACATGTTGGCATGGATATTTCTGAATCTGGAACTCACCGCAATCACATGTGCGACGGGCCAAACTCACCTTACAGCACCGACCATATTGTTTATTTGTCAAATTATATGGTTCTTCAACTTCAAATTCCGATGCTCGCCTATCAAATTTTCGTACAGTTAAGGCAGATGCACTCTGTATTAAGGATGATAATTTTTTCATTACATCCTCTGGGAAAATAGCACCGGCATCAAGTTGTGCGGTGATCGATTGTGAACACTTTACCCAATATCTGTTCAATCTATACATAGTTGCTTTTACCAGTCCACTGATAGGTAAGAACCTGACCCCCTTCAACACACTGTTGATACATTCAGCTAAATTTGTAGTCATATGACCCCATCGTTGACCCTCAACATCATACGCACGAGACCATTTACTCTTGGGAATATCCTCAATCCAGTTTACCGCTTCCAAGTAGAGTTGACGTAATTGGGTCAATTGTTCATCCACTTGATGCTGCTCATGCAAGTAACCTGCATGAATAATTATTCATTAATACGCATTTTGCTACAACAACCATTAAAACAGTTTATAGAGTTAGTAAACCATACCAATATTAATGAATCTCTTCTTTAACCACTTATTTCTGAACGTTGTATTCAAATTACTTGCAATATGTCTTAAACAAAATACATGATATGCTTGCGGTGGCTGTCACCCAATTTCTGGATTTGAGACAGCAGCCAATAGTCCAGGATGTCTATCAGAAATCAAGCAAATCCCCATCTTATTTGGTAAAACTCGACGCCGAAGCAAAGAAAGGAACCATGCCCATGACTCTTGTGTTTCACCTTCAACAACTGCAAATGCCAAAGAAACAACTCTGTTGGCTCTATCTTGTGAACTTGCAATTAGCACAGTCTCCTTATACTTTCCATACATGAAGGTTCCATCAACTTGCACCATAGGTTTTAGATAATCAAATGCGTCTACATGGTTTGAAGGTCCAAAAAACTCGATAAAACTTCGCTAAAGAACCTTCAGTTGAGTTATTCTGTTGGCACTCCCTGTGGACAAGCTCATAATAAGACCCAGGCATGAAGTGATCAACTGCTGCTAACCACTTCGGTAAGAAGACATATGATTGTTCCCAATTTCCAAATGCAATACCAATTGCTCAGTGTTTTGCCGTTCATGCCTTTTTATATGTCACAGTATAGCCAAATATGCTATGCACTCTTTCAATAATTTGCCTAATTGATACCGAAGGATTCTCAGCCACCATTGACACAATGTGCGATGAGATGACGTCAGAGTCAAGTTTTGGATGATCTTGCGATAATGACGGAGAAAGACATGTGTGTGGTCCATTGTATTTTGTTATTTTTCAATGCATGTCCCTCTCATCCTGACTTGTTCTAACTCTCCAAGTACACTGACCACCATATTCTAAACAACGATATTCTTTATATTTTTCTGGCGAGTAATGCACTTTAAATGTGTGGTGTTTCCGAACAGAGTATATCTTCACCGCACGCCGCATAGACTGTTTATTTGGGAATCGCATACCGATATATAACTCTTGACTACTGTTAAGGTCAATATTCTCATTTATCTCAGGGATCTCAATAAAACATCCATCATCTGAACTAATCTGTGATAGCATGGTATATGCTGGGTCCTCATATTGGCCCAATGGAGTAACCCCAACCTCATTAACATCGTCGCCCTCTGACTCATCATCTCCATGGTTATTGATATTAGGCGGAACATCATATTCATCTTCCTCTTCAAAGTCATCCATAATATCCTCTGTTTCAGTAGGGGGCGATGAAGGACCCGCATTGAGAATAGGCTGATGAGATGAGCTTGGTTGGCAAGTCAAGTCGAGGGTAGGTTGAGCAGCAATATGGCTAACACCTGTCATGTCAATATCAAATTGTGAGGTATAATTATTGGAACCTTGGATCTGACCAGTTGATGGAAGAGATAGTGGTATATGAACCTCAGCTTGAGACTCTAGTAAATTTGCGCCAGTACTTGTCATATGTGCATATATACCCGGTGCGCCTAATTGATTTGGAAATTTTCGGTTAGCCTCCCACATGGTTTGGATATCGTCGTCATCTTCCAAAGTACACGCCAAATACCTTGTGGGATTACGTGAGTGAGGGTACCTATATACCAACTCGGACACAGATTGATTTGGAGACAATCGTAACTTTTCACCCACCACTTTTTTCAATCCATTGAGAGTAATGTAGGCGTCAACTCTTAATATTTTAGGTCTATCACAAACAAATGTTGCACCTTCTTCACTGTCATAGATTTTTCCATTTGCATATATGCATATGATTTCCTGTCTCATACTCATTATGATTCCTATTATACAAAAAGTATAATGACACATGCAAACAATTATTAATATCATCTATATACATATGTCGAATCATATATCCAAATATATACACCTACTTTTGCTCAGCTACATACAATAATAATTCTCTATGTCTACATTAAAAATTCTTTATCTCATTTAATTATATTTTTATTTTGCTTATATATAAATATAAATTAACTCATAAGAAAAATAACCTTCAGCATTGTATACTATTCGAATTCTATTATTGAATTTAGTATATTAGGTTTCTATATATTTAAATTAGAATGAATAAAAATTATTTATGAAAAATTAGTATGAGCAAAAGTTACGTATAATTCTATAGCTTAGAAAAAAGTTATATTATTATGTTAATTTATATACTTTCACTCAATTTTTAATTCAATTTCTATTATTCATAATTTATAGTAAATTTCTTATAATTCTAAGAAATTTATATTTATTCCTTACAATTAAACTCTTGTTTACAAGTCATTGAATTTTATTAATGCATCCTAACAATATGAATATATGCAATTTATACTAATAGAAAAAGTAATAATAAATATAAAATAAAATAAAATCAAGTGTATATTATACAAAGTAATTTAATCTGTGATTTGAGTTATATATATTTTAAACTTTAAAAGAGTATATAATTAACTACATCAACAGAATTCTTTAATACAAGAAAAGAGGTTTAACATGAATAGATAAATTAACATTTTTGAAAATATAAATATTTAATTAATTTTTACATAAAAAATCAAATTAAAACTAATAAAATTATAAGAATCAAAAGAACAATTTAACTATAAGGAATGAAAACAATAAAATTATGAGAATCAAAAGAATAATTATAAGTACATGCAAACTAAATTATAATGTAACTTCTATGTATCAAAATAAACTATAAAGACATATAAAGTTTTTTTTTTTTTAAGCAAGAGGTAAAAACTATAAAGACATATAAAGTCCCTTTTTTTTGCTGAGAAAAACGTTGCTTATTTCTTAAAAAGAACTGTTTATTTTAGTTAAATGAGATGTTTGGTTTATAATTAAATGATTGAAAATCAACCTTATCATTTAATTATATTTTGCGATATGTATATAATTATAAATATGATTTATTATAAATTTTAAAATAATCTTACAATTTTTCAAAAATTCTTCACCAAAAAACAAAAGAAAAAGTGTTGCGCCTATTGCAATGAATTCGTATCAACATGACACTTATTGCATTTTGTTTTGATTTGTTCATTTATAAAAAACTTCTATTCAATGAATAATACACAATTAATCAAGTAAAATATTGATTTATTATAAATATTAATGCTTTAGCAACCATCAAAATAAAAATTTATTTTTAATTTATTTTTAAATATAAATTAAGTTATAGTCATTTTTATTTTTTATTATAATTAAAAAGAATTTTTAATACCCTAATCCAGATTACTCCATGCATTCTTAATTAGCTATAATTATTTGTATTTGTATTTTTTAGTTTGTATTGATAGTGATCCTAAAAAATAAAATAAAAAAATTATTAGAGAAATGGTTTTTGCGGCAGAGCATTACAGTTATTTGTTTTCTTTTTCTAAGCACAAGAGTCAAACAGCCAAATATAGTTGTCTTAAACCTTAAATTTTTTCTAGAATTTCTATTCAAAAAGCCACATATTCCATGCAAAGTATGCAACAAGTTAAATACAATTAATTTAAAAAACATATTAAAGAAACAAAATATTCAGTAATAATATAATAATTTTTTTCCTTCACTATATTTAAACTTAATATTCATACCTGAAGAGATTAAAGATTTCTTCTTAAATGATGATCTGAAACTTCACTTGTTTTATCTCTGTTTTCTTTCTTGTTTGATCTTTTCTACAATAAACACAATAAATAATAATCAATAATACAAATGTAAAGAATATCAAATATAGGAAGCAGAGTAGTAATAAATAAGTAAAGAAAAAAAAATCTTACAATGTATAATAAAAATGAAACAAACGTTGCAAGAATAAGGAGAATGAAAAGAATGAAAGAAAAAAAAGACTTACTATGTAAAAGAGGAGAATCGAGGAGAAGAGAGGAAGTAGGAGATGGAAGAAGTTATTTTTGAGAGAAGAAGGAAGAGGCAGCGGGGAAGAAGAAGGAAGAGGCAGGGATGAAAATGGGGGAAGGGGGGAGGGACGCTGCTTTTGGGGACTGCTGTAGCATAGCTGCACGCTGCAGCGTGCAGCTTTCCTGGTCACGGGTCGCTGACTCCTGGCCAGGTGGGAGGGGGGTCGCGGCATCAGGGATGCCGCGACCCCTAATTAATTTAAAAAAAAAATGGGTCGCGGCATCGCATTTTATATTAAAAAAAAAATTAAGTATTGACAGAATAAGTTTTTGCGGCGCAGCATTTTAGTTTTAAGTTTTTTTACTTTACATATTACTGTCATAAAGCCCTCAAAGACGTTGATCTTTTTTCTTTTGGGGTTGGTTTGGTTTTTATGTTTTTTTTTTTTTGTGGGGGGGAGGAACATTCTGTGGCGCGGGTAGGTGGGTACTGGGGGTGTGATGTAGGGATATGAGGGAGCTTAGATGTACGGAGATGAGGAGGCTTGTGACGTAAGGGTACAGTTGGGTGTTATATATATTATATTATATTATATTATATTAAATAATTTAATATTTAATATATATTATTTAATTTTTAAAATATTAAAATATAATAATGAATTTATAAATAATAATTTTATATTTTTAATAATACTTTAATTCTCTTTAAATTATTTTTATAAAAAAATATTTTTAGTTTTATTAACAATTTTATATAAAAAATCTTAATTTATAATTTTTTTATACTATCTCTTCAATGATTTTAATAATGTTAATTTCAGACATACATTCATAACTTCTTTGCCAGAAAACTATCAAGAGCCATCCAATTTCTCCGACGGGATATGACTAACATCTCTTTTAAAAAAATTTACCAACTGACTCTGGCCACTCTTGCAAAATTATGTGAGCAATATAAAATGTTTGATTCCATGATGGATGGAAAACTCGCTTAAGATCTTATATAATCTAAACATCTCAACCAGAAGAACAATTCTTATATACACCTAATATGTTACGTTATTTATACACTCAATAATCAAGATTTATGCTATACGTGGATCCCACTTATATTACACATAGATCTCACATATACAAATTCAATTCTGTCTATTGATTTTTTTAAGTGCACCATATTCCAGATGCACCTAAAAAAATTTTTAACCAGAGAAGTCACGACATTTCCTTTACCGAAATGTACCGTTTCATTATTTGTTTTTAAAATGTTGTTTCGTCTGAGCCGTCCGATCCAAAAGCCAATCTCAGCCGTCCATTGTGACTCCACTCACCATTCCTCTTCACATACGTTGGCAACCCTCTTCCCACATATCTTCGATTGATTGATTTGCCTCTTCAATAGCTTCTTATTGTTTGATCTATTAATTATAGCAATTCAAGAATTGATACTGGGAATTATGTGAGACTGGGTTTGTGGGAATTATGTGATATTGGCTGAAGCATAAAACAAGAACTACAAACCTTATCAAAAGACCAAATAGTACACAGTGTTGATGTAATTATAATCTATGCTGAAGCAAAATACCAGTCTGTAATTGCAATTGTTGAAAGTGTTGAGGGTCTGCGAAGAAGAAAGGTTCGTGGAGGGGGTGGAGTTAGAACGGACGGCCAAGATTGGTTTTCGCATTGGACGGCTTGGATGAAGCAACATTTAAAAAAAAAAGATTAAAAGTTTAAAAAATATAACGATAAAAGAAATATAAAAAATAAATAAATAAAAATAAATAAGATAAAAAATAATTAAATAATTAAAATAATAATTTAATAAATTAAATAATAAATATTACATAAGTTATATAAATAAGATATATTACGTTATTGTAAATCAAACAACGCCTAAAGAAACGATGCGTTTCAGTAATGGAGATGACTTGGCTTCACATGAATCGCTGGATGCATCAAATGGCCAGATTTTGGTGAGCAGCACGGTGCGCTGCTCACTCCTGAAGTGTAGAAAATCTTGTTTCATAGACGAAGCACCATAATCCTAAAAAAAAAAAATGCATAATATTATTTAATGTATATTTAAATCAATATAAAATTTTGTCAAACTCTTTTTTTCTTCTGTTATAGACGTTTAAATCTTTCCATACATATTTTATAATTATTTACATTTATATCATATTTAACCAATGATAACAGTAGTTTGATGGCATTCGTACATAGTGTATCTTACCAAAAGGCCCATAATCCTTTCAAACTCTAACAAATGGGCCATGGCTGTAAGTGGCCCAAGATCATTAGTTTGCGTTTTTTTTGGGCCGCAAACTTTCCTCCTCAGCCTTCCCAATGTTTTAGTACACAAGGAATGTCCAAAAAAGTCCACTAGCAAAAAAAATTTTAAACTATAATCCAATTACAATGTTGTTATATGAATCTTTAATGCTTTAACCTTTTAAACTATCAGAAAATGTAATAATATTAAAGAAAATTACATTTAATGATCTTGAATTATATTTTAATTATAATTTTGATACATATATTTTAAAAAAATGTAACACTTTATTTTTTTCACATTATCATTAAAAAAATATTAGTCATCAGTTTACTTTTACGTGTAAGGGTCAAACCAAGCAGAAAATGCACATTGAAGTCTTTATGTTCCCTTCATTGCTTTTATATATATATATATATATATATATATGCGCGTGTGCGTGCGCATATTTGATTATCAATATATAATTTGTTCTTCTGCAAAACCAAATTCTTATTTACTTAATCCGGCCTTTCTGGCCTTGCTAGCTTTGTGATTTAGTTTTAACACAATGAATGCTATGAAAAAGTACCACTTGAATTTATTGTTTTTTTTTGTCATTCTAAATTTATTTCAACTTTATAATGTGTTACAAAGAACCAATTAACTGTCTAAGGTTAGCTGAGTTAATAAACAGAGTTAGGAACTCTTTATCATTCTAGATTTAATTATTCTTGAGAATAATCTGCATAAAATAACGTTTTAAATGCATCATGTGGAAAAGTACTCCTTTAAGTGAAATCATTTTGAAAAGAAATGTACTACTTACCTGAAATATTATAAAATATATATTTATATCACTCAATCTTGAAATTATTGGTGTTGTTCAAGAAAAAATTATTCTAATGTAAAATTTAGTGGCACTTCCCATAATTGTAGAGATCTTAGATATAATAATGATATATGAACACTCATATTGTTCTTGTTAAAAATAAATGATAAATAATAACTTTAAAATTACCTTTTCAAATAAAAAAAATTCAACATCATATTCTGTCCAAATAACCACATCTATCCCCAATTAACAAAATATGTTTTATTTAATTCTTAATTCGCAATTCATCAAATATATTCTAGTGTTATTAAAATTAGATTGAAATGAGTCAAAAACTAATGAACTAGTTTGGTTGACTTATAAAATCAACCTATCAATAACTTAGTTAAAAATTAACTAAATCAGTTAAAATTAGATCATTTCAAGATTTAACTATTTTTTATTTATTAGATTCTTTTTTATTTCATCTTGGACATATCTAAAATAATGAAAATAAAAAATAGTTGGAGAAAGCAAGAGTTGAAACAAAGAAATATTTCAAGAAAAGAGAATATAAAACAAACAAAAAGTATATACTTAATTATTTTCAATACTTACTCTCTATCATACTTTATCTTCTAATAACATCTCTCTTAAATATAAAGGTGTTTAACTAAAATTATTCTTTTCTTTTTATTAATATTTAAAATTAATAATTAATAATATTTAAAATTTATTAGTATTTATTATATTAAAATTTTAATATATAAAATTTTAAAATGTATATATATTTAATTATTATTAGTTATATTACAATTCAATCACAGTTAAATAACAAATTATGAACTAGTGTCTCTACCAATTATTAACCTGATTTTAAAAATATTAATATAATCATATAACAAAAAGTCAGCTTAAGATTAATTATAAAAACTTCACAAACGAAATTTTAACATTGTTTGACAACGATATGTACGCAAGGAGAGAAGCGACAAAGAGACTTAAGTAAACAGATTTACCTAACAAATCACAATTTCTCTTTCAATATCCTTCACAAACCTAAGCCCCAAAATAGTACATTTGTATACTTTAAGGTAATATTCACACTATTGTCACAATACCAAGCAAGCTTTTTAATAAACAGGATTAAGAAACTAATCCCCAATTAATTTTTCCCAAATCTGTACTTCTTTTTCATTTGTTTTAACACTCACATTCACAAACACAGGCTTTATATAGTTTATACTTAATTTATACCAAATTTGGTTTGAATTGTACCAAACTTTGGACTTCTACAATTTTATAGCCGCCTCTACTATTTGTGCTTATAAATTTAACCATAAGCAAACTCTTGTAGAAATTAGCTTCACCAACTGCATAAGCATTTTTTTTCTTTCACCTTGCCAAAGTTGACTCCAAATCTGATGAAGGTAGAGATGAATATCTGCGATGAAAAAAGAAAAAAACGAATTAATTAATAGAACGAAAATCAAAGAAAGCACGTTATGCATACAAAGTTGAGATTACATATAGTTATTAGAAGTGGTGGGATGAATAAAGGTTTGGATAATGCATCACTAATTTTGGATCCTCTTCTTATATCAAAAAAATTGAGATTAATTATTTTGTATCATAAAATTCTTTTATAAAACAAATATTTTATCGACTTTTAATTCCCAATCATTTTCATGTATAATCAATGGAATAAGTTATATGCAAATTAAACACAATATAATTCACAATCTATCCCTTATTTGAACGGTGCGCCAAAATTAATAATATTATTCACTTGTAACAGTTAAAAAGCAAAAAGAAAAAGAAAGAAGCTAACAGCAAGTAATTAAAATCAAGGTAAGTCAATTCAAAGAATAAGTAATATGAAATGTCATATTTTTGTTATTCTCGTTATAATTATAAGTTAGAAATTAATTGTAAATAATTTTTAATTTTCTTTTTTCGCTAAGAATGTTTATTAATTACTTGCCAATAGTGTTACTTTAATTAAATTAATTAACACTATCGATACAATAGTGTTACTTTATTGTTTATAATTAAACTACAATAGACCCAACAGCGAATTGAGTTTTGAGATTTATTAATTTACAAAAAATATTAAAATTTATTGGAAGTTGACAAAAATTAAGTTGGTGGTTGGATCATGATAAATTTTATTAATATATTATAACAGTATTCATTAATTAATGAAATATTAAGAGAGAATCGATCTATGGCAAAGCATGTGCACTTGGTGGAAGCATCCTGACAAAATCGTAACTTCGAAATAATATTGAAATGATGATACTTACGATGACAGGACAAGGTTTGGTTCCATATTTTTTTGGTTACATTATTTATAGATGATCAGATATGGTCTATATATATATATTCCTCGTTTCGTTTCGTCTCATGCTTGCCAACTCTCTTTCTCTTTCTTCTATCATCTACTTTGCCTTTTTTGGCCTTTTTCAAAAGGCTATGAGATCTTCGTAGCCACCATTTGAAAAAAGAAAATATAGAAAGGAAAATTCAATGGTTTTCTACATTGAAAATATATGAAACTGTTAATTCATCAATTGCATTGATCAATTCTGTGTGAATTGATAACATAACATATTCTGATAATGGAGAGTTTGTCATGCATGTCCCTTTCACTTTAGCCATAAGACACATTAATTATTTAATTTCTTCTATTTACTTTTTTTGACTTTTCTACACATCTTTCCTTCAAGAGGCCATTTAATTAGTGTCGGCAAGATACTTCACGTAATTGTATGTTCGTTCACCAGTTCACTCTCTCTCATGTGGTTTCCTTGCAGAAGAAAAGTAATTAACGAATTCATATTTCTCCTTCCAAAATTAACAAATAAATAGATCCTTCACTCAAAATTAAATCTTGATTCTCTCCATAAGTAATGTTAAATGTACACATTAATTTCCATATTAATTGCATGAAATTAATTAACTGAAGTAGAGAATTACGTGCTTGAGTTAAAAATTTAGGGATCAAATTTAAATAGAAAAATTTGAGAAAACAAGGAAAATAATAGGGAAGTCAAATTTTTAACACTAAAAAAATCCATAAGATGGCAAAAAAAAAAATTACTTACAGCTAAAAGAAAACTTTGCATAAAACTTTTTTTTTTTTTGTCTGTCTCTTCTCTCTTTTTTGTTTTTTCTAATTTTGTATTCCTTCAAATACCTTCAATGAAAAATGTTAAAAATCCACATAAAGTAGAAAAAAACACTTCACGTACCCAACCATATAACCATTCCACCACATTTATGATCACATACTGAAAACTCAAACAGTTCTACATATGAAACAAAGCAAGATGTTCTCATGCACGAAAGGCAACTTCAAAATTAACAAAATGTATTCCTAAACGGTAGTTAGGCAACAAGTGTTGCATTTGCCTTGTACTCCTATAAGATAGGAAATGATCATAGAATTTGTAGGAGAAATATAGAGGTCTTAATTGTATGATCAAAAGCATGGTACCTATAGTTTACTTCAAAACCCCAACCATTTCGAAGCTCGCTGCGATACATTTTCAAAGAAACCTATTTTTGAATCAAATCATGCAAATAGTACGTAGGCTTCATAAGCCACCCCAACCTCTAGCTTTTTTATCACCTCCAATTTTATTTCAAGGCACTAAGTGTGTGAATATTAGAGCTAAAAGTGTATTTAAGAGCTTCCTTTGGTTTCTAACATGCTTAGCTAGCTATCTTTTACTTAATTTCCTTTTGGAGTGTACATATATGTATAAATATATAGAAGATGTTGAATGTGGAAGTGATGGGAAACAACAAGAGGAAGAGATGTGGGAGAGTTTTCAGATTCAAGAACTTTGGGGAGCCTGGTTATCCAGTGGAGTTTACAGGGCCATTTCGTGAGAACGTGAATGCACTGCTTGAATTTGCGAATTTAGAGTCTAAATATTTAGGATTGGGAATGCCTATTTGGTCTTTTCAACTTGAGGTTCATCGCCACCCACCTTCTCATATCTTCTTATTTGTGATTGAAGAAGCAGTTGAGGCATCTCTAAACCGCCACTGCAAGCATTGTCAATATGTTGGTAATGTTACTTTTGTTATGGATTTCTAGTTCTAGCACTCATATATGTGCATGAAAGTATAAGGTGCATGGACAAAAGTGAAAGTGAAATGAATCTTGGGAAGAGCGATGCACTCACCAAGATAAATATATATATAAAAAAAGAATTATAAAAATTCATCGTAATAGGCCTGTCAATGAATTTCTTCACCTAATACAAACACATTAACTTTAATGAGATTTCATTGGCCCTTTGCATTAAGGACAAAAAAATTCTTGAAATAGTCTTAGGTAAACTTAGTCTATAACAAATTTATAGATCAAGTTAATTATAACGAGATATAAAATCATGTCACATACTCTTTAGTAAGACTTATATCTGATATGCAAATATATTTATATTCATAATGAACTTGACTTACTAATTTTGTGTTGGTCCAGTTTACCTAGGAGTTCCTTACAATTATTAGGGACATCTCTTGCACTAATTAAGATAGGTGCAAAAAATAAGCAAAAATTCATTGAAGGATATGTTTCACATGGCAAGGTACATTGACACACTTATTTTAATATAGTTTTGTTAGTTCTTTGCTCCTAATATAAACCAAAAGAGAGTACCTAAAACTTCACACAGCAAATGCTCTCATGATTTGTGAATTTTCGTCCCTAGTTCCTCCATTTTGACTCTTACCAAGCACACTCGCCAAGTGCTATATCAATGCCCACTCACCTTAGCCAATATCTTACATCAATTACTTCATGTCCCACTGGGATTTCTTTTGAACATAGGCTGGGGAAACCATTTCATATGCAATAAGAAGTATCACTTTCTTTTGCCATCGAAGGAGACACTAGCTGCAACTCTGAGCTATGAAGTCCCTTGTGAAGCAATTACTACTATGAGCAACAATAATAATGGTAAGTCCAAATTAATAGAATTACAGGGCCATATGATGCAAGGTGTTTTTCACTCCAATGGATTCGGGCATTTGCTATGTGTCAATGGACTCGAAACAGGCTCAGATCTTGCCGGATACCAAATCATGGAGTTCTGGGACCGCTTGTGCACTGGATTGCAAGCAAGGTTAGCCTTCTTCCACACTATTTTTATGTTTAATTTTAAACTGAATTACATAGAGCTCTTTTAAGTTTTGCTAAAATTACACAAATTTCTCTTATATTTTTAAAATATACATAAACTTCCCCTGAAATAAAAAATTACCCTGTACTTTAATTTAATTTTAGATTTTTTGATTTAAATACCATGACTTAGCCTAAATACACATCTTTATAAACCAAAAAAAATTAAATGGAGGGAATTGTGGTCAAAAAAATTAAAATTGGATTAAAGCGTATAGGTAACTTTTTATTTTAATAGAAGTTCATATGTATTTTGAAAATAGAGGGAAGCCTATGTAATTTCAGTAAAATATTTGTGTAATTTACTCTTAAATTTTTTTTTATATATAGTCACGGATACTACTTGAGGTTGGGCCACAAATTCCTTGGGTTTTTAAATTCTATTGAGCTTTGGCCATTAATTTTAGACTTAATTAGCAAATTGTAGTCCTGAGATTGTTAAGTATATTTAGTTTTCGCTTTCCAAAGCATAAGTTAATTCTTGAAGAAAATAAATTTTTGATTGCATGTCTGTTGTCTGGTCAAATGACCTAAAAGAATATAGGAATAATTAAAACGAGTTTATTATTTTTTAAAGCTAACCATGCACTCAATAATTTTTGGAACCTAAAGTTAAATAGTCATAATAATTCAATAATCAAATTTTTATAGTTTAGTCAATTTAGTCTTAATTTTATGTGCCTTCACTGGTAATTTGAGAATTTGAGTGGCATATATTCCTTGATATATCAAACCATCATGATTCAATGATTAGTAGTTAAATCCTTACGACCCTCAAGTTTAAACTTTTTGGTGAAATGCTCAACAAGATCCATAGCTTATATTTTGACTATACAGCGAAGACATTATATAGTAGTTGCTATTAGGGATCTGTATGTCAAATTTTTTTTAATGACTTTTAGAAAAACTTATACAATTCAATTAGAGGCTATGCCAATCAATGCCATGCTTGTGAACATACTATACTTTGAAATATACATATGAATAATATTAAAATAGTATTATAAATATTTAATATGAGGCATAATCAACCTAACTAACCATGCCAAGAGACAGAATATTTATCTAATTGACCAATTATTTTAGCATACCTTGTAGGTTACTCACGTAAACAGCACTGTAAATAAATGTTCCTTAGTTTGCAGTTATAGTGAATTGAACTGCAAAGTGAAGTAGTAAGGGAGTGTCTTTCATTGATTAATTTTATGACATTATTATATCCAAAAAAGAGCATTACTGTAAATGTTTGTCTTCCAAGAGGTGATATATGCCAATAACAAAAAAAGGTAGCTTACTTATAAAGCATGTTTTAAATTTCCATGGTTTAATGTTAAAGAGTTCAAAACTATTAAGTTCTTATGGCCAGAAAGCATGGTCTGATAATTGAAGGGTCAATAAAATCCTTAATTTGAAGGTAAATAATGTCCCCACAAATCCCAAAGAGCTTACTTGAATAATCGGTCAATTCAAAAAATGAAAAAAAAAATGGTTTTATATCATGCCAACCAAACCAAGTAAAAATTT
The DNA here is from genome assembly GCA_026724425.1 of Erythrophleum ivorense. NCBI lineage: Eukaryota > Viridiplantae > Streptophyta > Magnoliopsida > Fabales > Fabaceae > Erythrophleum > Erythrophleum ivorense. The sequence continues at coordinate 8,383,904 of JAIUCV010000003.1, forward strand.
CAAAAATGGTTCCTAACTACTAGCATACTATAACAAATTACTCCTCCTATCACTGCTAAGTCTTGGTGAGCGTTTTATCTTTCTTTTCTACAATTTTCAGCACTTAAAATGATTGTTCAAAAGTCACTTGATGGGATCTAATGATTATGCTGAAAATCAATATCAGGTTCAAACCTTCTTACCATCATAAAGTTCAATTCTTCACCAAAATTGGAAGATAGGTTTTATCTTCATACATTGCCTAATTAATTAAAGATCGATATTTGATTTGTTGCTTATATATGTATATATAGGAAAGTGAGTTTGAATGACATCTCACAGAAAAGAGGCATGGAAATGAAACTTATCAATGGAATAGCACATAGTGAGCCTTGGTTTGGACGATGGGGCTACAAATTTGGAAGAGGATGCTTTGGTGTGACTGAATCCACATACCAAAAGGCCATAGAGGCAATAAGAAGCATCCCACTTTACCTTCTAATCCACCAAATTGGCAACTGCTCCTACCACGACATCCCAATCATCTTCTCAAGGTACCAAACACTCTCAGATCAAACCCTAGTCACGCTTGGTGACCTATTCCGCTTCATGTTAGAGCTCAAATCTCGCCTTCCTCGCCGGGAAAACTATGCTGATTCCTATAATACAGACATCTTGGTTGAAGCCAATTGCCGTTGGTCCCCAAAAAGGATCGAAATGGCAACTAGAGTCATTGTTGAGGCCTTAAAAAGAGCTGAGTCCAGGTGGATTTCAAGGCAAGAAGTTAGGGATGCTGCTCGAGCCTACATTGGGGACACCGGGTTGCTAGATTTTGTGTTGAAATCGCTAGGAAATCATATTGTTGGGAACTATATGGTTCGCCGAAGCTTGAATCCAGTCACGAAAGTCCTCGAATATTGCTTGGAAGACATTTCCAATGTTTTCCCTAGTCATTATCACCATCAAGAAGGTAATTTGGCCATGAATAATACTAATAGAAGTATAAAGGACAAGTACAAGATCACTAGAGCTCAAGTCATGAACGACATGTTTTATGTGTACAAGCACATCCTTAAAGACCCCAAACAAACGCAAGGATCAATTTTCTCAGCAATTCCATTGGCAGCAAGAATAATTCTTGACACTAAATATCTCATCAAAGAGTACATTGGAGAGCTTCCTTTTCAGGCTCATTTGGGGTTGGAAGGAAAACTAGGTGTTAATTGTACAATTATGTTGAAAAATTACAATAATAATGACCCAACCAAGGTGTTAATAATGCCACCATATGAGTGTGTCACGTTGAAAAGTAGCGCCACCATTAATGACCTGAAGCTAGAAGTTGAAAGGAATTTCAGAGAGATTTACTGGGGACTGGGGAATTTTTCCGCCGATTCAATTAAGAATTTGGAAACTGCAAGTGGGAATGATCTGGTTTTTGGGATGGTTGAAGTGGGTCGAAAGCTAGTGCTCGAAGGATGGGTTATTAATAGGGACAACAGAAATAATATTGGAGAAGTTTGTGAAGGTAATTATGACCTAAATAATAATGGGATTGTTGTAGATTGCATTTGTGGAACTGAAGAAGATGATGGGGAGAGAATGGTGTGTTGTGATATTTGTGAAACTTGGCAGCACACGAGATGTCTTCGTATTCCGAATGATGAAGAAGTTCCTTCTATATTTCTCTGCAAAAGGTGTGAACAAGAAATTGTTATGTTCCCTTCGTTGCCATAGATACATACATACATACATATATATATATATATATATATTCATATATATAATTTGTTTTTCTGCAAAACCAAATTCCCATTTAATTTATCTGGTCTTTCTAGCCTAGCTAGCTTTGTGGTTTAGTTTCAACACAATGAATGCAATGAAAAATACCACTTGAATTATTGTCTTTTTTTTTGTGGCAATTCTATATTTATTTCAGCTTTATAATGTCTGCAATGCTTTATTACAAAGAAACAATTAACTACGTAAAGGTAAGCTGAGTTGATAAAAAGAGTAAGGAACTCTCTATCATTCTAGATTTGATTATTCTTAAGAATGCTTTGCAGAAAATAACATTTTAAATGTATCATGTGGCTAAGTACTCCTCTAATTAAAGATTGTCTCAAAAACGAATGAACTACTTGCCGGTGATACTATAAAAAAATATTTTTATTTTTATTTATCACTCAATCTTGAAATTATCGGTATTGTTTAAAATTAAAAAACAATCATTCTAACGCAAAATTTAGTGGCACTTACAATAATTGTAGAGATTAGAGTGTGTTTGGCATAATGGTAGAGGAAGGTAAGGAAAGGGAGAGCAAGATGGAAAAAATCAAAAGTATGTTTGATAGATTGGAAAAGGAATGGTTGATGGATTTTCTCCGATGATTTTGTGATATTATTCATTCCATCGAAATTAGTAAGAAAAAATGCTTGTAAAGACTGGATAAAAAATAATATTTTATCTCAAATAACAGTAATACTTTATAATAAAGGACTTTAAATTTTAAGATTATTATAAAGAATTCAAATACTAAAAATTTTAATTTGATATCTTAAACTGTAATTTCATTGTGCATTTAAAATTTTTAGTCTTTAAATCTTTTAAAATAATTTTAAAAATAAAAATTTTTTAATATAAAATTATACATATCTTTAATTTGAGGTCTTTAATTGTAATTTTTTTATTTTTGTTTTATGGAAATTAACCAAAATTATTTTTTTTGTGCATATTATATTTTTATTAATGTTCTTGGGGAGTGTTTGGTCATATGTTTATCTTTCATTTTTATTTTTAAATTATTTTCACTCTATCAAATATTAAAAAAATATATATTTATATTTTTTTTGTATCATATCAAACATAATTTTAAATCATAGGAACCCATTCCATTCTTATTTATATTCTCCTTTTCATTTTTTTAGAAAAATTTCTACTCAACCAAACATAATATTAGTTATAATAATGATATATGATCACCCATATTGTTTTGTTGAACTAAATGATAAAAAAAAAGCTTTAAAATATATTACTCCTTTCGAATAAAAAATGTCACCATCATATATTCGGCACTGATAACCACATAAATCCCCAGTAAACAAAATATTTTTATTTGATTCTTAATTCACAATATTTTATCAGGTATATTTACATAACAAAAAGTCAGCTTAAGATTAGTTATAAAACTCCACAGATAAAATTTTAACATTGTCAAGGAGAGAAGCGACTACGAGACTTAAGGAAACAAATTAACCTAACAAATCACAATTTCTCTTTGAATATCTTTCACAAACCCAAGCCCCAAGATAGGACATTTTTATACTTAAAAGTAATATATTCACACTCTATCGTCACAATGGCAAGCAAGCTTTTTAATAACAGGATTAAGAAGCTAATATTCCTAATTAAAATTTCCTAAATCTGTACTTCTTTTTCATTTGTTTTAACACTCAAATTCACAAACACAGGCTTTATATAGTTTGTACTTAATTTATACCAAATTTGGTTTGAATTGTACCAAACCTTAGACTTGTACAATTTTATAGCCGTCTCTACTATTTGTGCATATAAACCATGAGCAAACTCTTGTAGAAACTTCACCAACTTGCAAAAGTTTACTCTAAATCTGATGAAGTAGAGATGAATATATCTGCGACGACCTAAAAAAAAAACGAATTAACTAAAATAACGAAAATCAAAGTAAGCACATTATACATATAAAAATAGGACATTTTTATACTTCAAAGTAATATATTCACACTATTGTCACTATAGGAGAGGTGGTTGGATGAATAAAGGTTTGGATAAAGCATTACTAATTGGATCCTCTTCTTATATCAAACAATTTAGATTATTTCGTATCATAAAATCCATTTATAAAACAAATATTTAATCAATTTTAGTTACCCATCATTTTCATATTAATTAATGCATGGAATAAGTTATATGCAAATTAAACACAATATATTTCACAATCTATCCCTTATTTGAACGGTATGCCAAAATTGGTAATAATTTTCACTCGTAATAGTTAAAAAGAAAGAAACTAACAGAAAATAATTAAAATCAATGTAATTAAAAGAATAAGTAATATGGAATGTCATTTTTTTTTGTCGTTATAATTATAAGTTAGAAATAATTGTAAATAATTTTAGTTCTTTTTTTTGGCTAAAAATGATTAATTATTGGATAAGTCAAAACAAAACTTAAACACGTCGTTTACCCAAAATAGATCGGTGAATATTGCTATAATATGAATTGACCACTTTTTGCTGGTCCCTTCAGTTCAATTGCCATACATACACGAAAATTAACAAATCACCAATTCATTGTGTCATTGGACTCACTTCTTCTTACAAGTAGTATTTCAATTTTTTAATTAATTATTACTTGTCACATGGATTAATTAATCAAAATTAATTAATGCAGTAGTTAAAAAAGGAAAATAATTAGACAAGCTATGTCTCCACGGAAACATGCCGAGACCTCGACGTATGACGCCCCCATCTAGTGTGACATGGATAACAATCCAATGCATTATTAATCAATTAATTTAATTAACACAATCGATCCAATAGTGTTACTTTATTGTTTATAATTAAACTAAAATAGACCTAACAGCGAATTGAGTTTTGAGATTTATTAATTTACAAAAAATTATTAAAATTTATTTGAGGTTAACAAAAATTAAGTTGGTGGACGGATCATGATAAATTTTATTAAAATATATTTTCATTAATTAATGAAATATTAAGAGAGAATCTATGGCAAAGCATGTACCCTTGGTGGAAGAATCCTGACAAAATCGTAACTTCGAAATAATATTGAAATGCTGATGCTTAAGATGACTAGATGGTTACATTATTTATAGATGATTAGATGTGCTCTATATATATTCCTCGTTTCGTCTCATGCTTGCCAACTCTCTTTCTCTTTCTTCTATCATAATTCTACCTCGCCTTTTTTGGCCTTTTGAAAAAGTCATCACTTATGAGATCTTCGCAACCACCATTTGAAAAAAGAAATTGCAGAAAGGAAAATTAAATGGTTTTCTACATTGAAAATATATGAAACTTTTAATTCATCAATTGCATTGATCCATTCTGTGTGAGCGAATTACACAACCCCACATCATTCTGATAATGGAGAGTTTGTCATGCATGTCCCTTTCACTTTAGGCATAAGAAACATCAATTGTTTAATTTCTTCTATTTAATTTTTTGACTTTTCTGTACATCTTTCTTTCAAGAGGCCATTTAATTAGTGTCGGCAAGATACTTCACATAATTGTATGTTTGTTCACCAGTTTCACTCTCTTTCTCATGTGCTTTCCTTGCAGAAGAAACGTAATTAGTGAATTCATAATTCTCCTTCCAAAACTAAGAAATAAATAGATTTTTTACTCAAAATTAAATCTTAATTCTCTCCATAAGTAATGTTAAATGTACACATTAATTTCCATGTTGATCCGGTGCACTTAAAAATTCTTTTAGAACAATCTTGATAGATAATTTATCTTTGTACATCGCTTTAATGCTTTTAAGGTTTGAACAAAAATAAATATTTATTATTATGTTTTTCATGTCAATATTATTTTATAATTTATTATCACTTTATCGACTTTTCAAATTATGTTTTTGACATTTTTATTATATTAAAATTTTGATAACAAATATTTAAAAATAATATCTAATTTTTTTAAAAAAGTATTCTCTCTTGATGATCTTATAAGGGTCATTAAAAGTATATATTTGTCTAAATATTAGTTCAAAATGAGTGAAATTGTTGGATCTAATTTGGTGAAGAAGCTAAAGTGAATTATATAAGATGAGGATGATGGTTGTCAATTTGTCATTGTCTGGTGAGATCATGGATGAGTAACCACTAAAGCATGAGTAGGCAAATACACACGTCATTTATGTCATGATTGATACATATGAATGATAGACAAATAAAAAAGAATAAGGATGTGATAGAGAATTGTTCTTGTATTTTTATATAAAAATTATAATAAAAATAGAAATTATTAAATAATAATAATATAATAAATTTTACATAATTTTTTTCCTTTTTTGAACTTTTTAGCCAACCAAACGTGACTGACATTAATTGGCACCTTCCTAACCTAAAATTCTTGAAGTCCCCACCGAAACCACTCGTATGAAATCAAATTGATGAACACTATTTTTAGGTTAGTTTCCCCCTTTCTTAGAAGCAAACCCACTGTAAATTTTGAGAACAAAACTTTATTAACTTAGATATGAAACATTGTAGTATTGCAACAAACCTACTACTAATAATAATAATGACCTTTTTATTTTTGTCACCCCCCCCCCCCATTTCTTTTCCTAATCATATGAAACACTGTTAATTTGGACAATGAGAACAAAAGAAAATTGACTTTGACCACCATTTACATTATTGAACACACTGAGGCCCCTCCGTAGCTATCGTAAACTGGCCTTCCATAATACCCGTCATAAACGAGGGTAGGCCCGCCATACCCATGGAAGCAAGGCCCACCGGGCTGCCCCTCGTAGCACGACACACAGCACACTCCAATCGGAAGCGCCACTGGGGGTGGCGGAGGTGGCCACACCGGAACCGGGTTCGGATTCTTCGGAGCTGGCTTTGACTCTTCAGGCTTAGGCTTGGATTCCGCGGGCTTATCCTTGGGTTTGTCCGCGGGCTTATCAGCATCCTTTTTGGGAGTGTCAGTTTTAGGCTTGTCCGACTCTTTCTTCTTGTCGGGCTCACCCTTGGGCTGATCTTTCTTCTTGTCGGGCTCATCCTTAGGCTTATCTTTCTTCTTGTCTTCAGGTTTCTTGGGTGGTTCTACGATTTCAATGCTCTTGATAGCACCTCCTCCTTTGCAGCAAATTTTGTCTCTGATCTTCTCTGGGTTAGAGCATACCACTGTGATGGTCACTATGTTTTGCTTATCGTCGAACACCTGGCCTCGAACTTCTGATCTTGTTCAAAAAAAATTGCAAAAAAACAAAAACTAACTCAATTTGATATCCATTTTATTATCTAAAAGCTGTTCGTGATGGGAAATGCGAGACTTACCAGGGAATTTACTGAGAACCTTCTTGACCTTCTTGTAGCACTTGGAGCACTGAAGGTCAACCTTGAGCTTCATCAGAGTGACCTGAAGAGAGGAATATCAGTTCATGATTTGCAGAAACATAAATAGGATGTTGGTATGTGAGAAACTAAAGTGGTGAGAGTGGGTGTATTACCTTCTCCGCCATTGGAGTGGGATAAGGGGAAAATGATGGAATTAAGGGAAGAATAAGGACAAGGGCAAAAGTGATGTTGGAAGGAATGTGGAAGAGGGGTGGAGGAGAGAGGCTTAAGAAGGCAGGAGGCTCAAAACAAAGACCAATCACAAGGGAACGCGTGCATTGAGCAAATAACGTAGTCAAGATTGTCGTTTTGTTGAGGCTGAAGTTGAAGGTGACGATGAAGTCTGTGTTTGTTTGTGGGGGGCTGGAGTTGCTGCTTGTATCTATTTTGGATCGCTTTGACTACTCTGCCACTCAGCATACCTGATGCGCATGTGCTGGCCCTGGTACACGCGCCTCAGTTTCCTCATCCTTTTGCTTCATTCTTTTTCACGGTCCCGGGTAATACTTTAATCACTGAAAAATACATAATCCTATTTAGAAATGTACCCGTCAGTCTTGTTTTAAGAAAAAGATGGAATTTATTTAAAAAATAATATTAAAATTATATCTAAGTTTAGATTCGGTTCTTTTCATTTTTTCAATTTTTCGTGTCGGGCCCCCAACTCAAAAAATTCAAGTAGCTTAGTTCGGCTTATTTCTCCTCCTGATATTAGGTTTTTTTTGGGTCATTTTTTTAAAATAGTTAGTCACTTTTTTTACTCAAAAAAAATTATAAAATAAGTATTTTTTTAGGAATTCAAAAATTAAAAGAATTAAGCCATATTGCAAAACAACATTTAATTGCTAAACATGATCTAGTTATGAATAATATTTACTTTTGTATTTATTAAACCCATTTATCAATAAATGATATAATATATATTAGTCATATTATTAAAGAATTTTTTCATCAAAAAAACATAATGATTATCACAAATTCATTGATCCTTATTTAATTTATCCTCCTTCAATTACGTGATTTTATTACTTTCATATTTGACATATATAACTTATATCAAAGTTTTAATTATACCAATATTGAAAATTGTACTCTTTTTTAAAATTATTTTAATAATTAATTCGCAAATTTTATTTGTGAAGAAATGCTAAATTAGAAAGAAGGAACTTAAATTAAAAAAATATAGATAAAATTTACAAAATATTATAATAAAATAATAAAAAATTAATCGGGTAGGACTTAAGAAGCCCAATCTATATTTGAACAATTTTATATTAGTTCATTCTTTCAAATTTGCTTTTCGTTTTAATGTTCTTTTTTTTTCTTTTCTTTTGAGTTAAGCCTATTAGGCCATGTAAACTTTTCAATCTATAATCATATCTAATTAAAAATAATTTTCAGATAAATATGATATTCATCGATCCATTGAATTGATGATATATAAATACTGTCCACATATTAAAAAGGAATCTCACTAAACATTTATCTTTCCCGAATTTGTTGTATATACGTTCAGATTTTTGTGGCTAGTTTGTTGAGTTGCAATGGCCGTCAACTTGTTTCCAAACCCATTGTATTAACTATCTTATATCATGTTAGGTTTGTTACGGATGATAATTTTTTTTAAAAGTAAATTATAACGATTTTTTTATTTTTGTTGAAATTATATAAATTTATTTTTAAATATATTTCTTAATATAATTTTAAATTTTTTTATTAAAATACTCTCTATTAACCTAAATATATAAATATATATTATATATAAATATTCAGAAATAAAAAATGTATTTAAGTTCATAAACAGTACCTTAATTAAAAAATAAAGTAAAATATAATATAACTTTTTATTTGAGAGAAAATTTTATTATATTTTTAATATATATATATATATATATATAACTCATGTAATTTCAGCAAAATTTAATAAAAATTTGTTTAAGTTAGTGTTTTCTTTTCCATAACAATTGTTCTGCACGGGGTGGAAATAGAAGCAACTTCTCCTCCGTGATTCGGTATAAATTTTCCTGGATTCAAACACTTATAGTTAAATATTATACTAAAACATTTTTAATTTATTTAATTATCTTATATATATATTGGTGATATCGTAAAAATATCATTGGGCTAGTTAACACCTCAACTAAAACTAAACTAGTCTCTCCTAAACAATCTTAAAAGCACAACCTCACATTGGCTAGGTAATACTCTACATTAAGTTTTAATTTTGCTAAAAATGTCTTTTTAACATGCTAGGAACGTTTTTTCAAAATGTAAATATTTTTCTTAATGTGATAAAACAAGTTACTGACTTCTTAAGTGCCTAAAAACCCCAAAAAAAAAATTGTTGATAATCCTCTGCTTGACCACTAGCCACTTGGAAAAGAAAAAAAAAAGCTACAAATAGTTCAAATATGAGTTGTAAAAGAATTAGATTTAATTACAAGTCATAGTTCTCAATTATTTTTGTATAAGAGTTTGTAATATTCAAAGAGTCAAGTTCACTTGTAGGCATTACAAGCTCTAATCAGAACATATTATGCAAAGCTTCAGGGAATGATGAGTATGCACCAAAAACCTAACGAGCTATATTAAAGTAAGAAGGTGGAATTGGTTAAAGCCATGACCCGCAAAGAGAATGAGTTGTTTAGCGTTTGATGAAGAGAGAGGGAGTGGTACAAAATCCAAATCTGTGGGACACACAAAGTGTCAGAATAGATGTGTTTGGTTCAAAGGAGTGAAAGCTCAACAATCATAGTTATTTGTTGGACCGGCTGCAATTGTTGCTTGCTATAACTTTTTGTGTTGGGGGAGAGAATGACAGGGTTTAATCTTGAGAATTTTATGGTGTTGGGTTGGGGGTGCACGTTAATGATTGGAGTCTTTTTCAATTACAAGTGGAATTGTGTTTGTTGTGAGTGTATTTTTCATTGCTTTTCTTTGTTTCTTTTGGTGGAGGAAAGCTCTGTCTTCAAGCCCACTGGCCGTCCGTCTATAACTAATAGAATAGAAGTAGGTAGTGAGTGTGATCAAAACCCTTATCTCTCCTTCTGTAGAAGGAGAAAAAAAAATTATTAAATAATCTCGTTTAATATATTTTTTATAAAATTTTAAAAATAAATTTATTTTTATTTTATACATACATAAATCAAAAATAATTATTATATTTAATTTATGTAAAGTCTATTATGTTTTTGCTGTATTTATTTCTTTTTATTTAAATATTATTTTTAAGTAGAAATGTGATAATTATTTTTTATTATTTTTTAATTCTTATATTATTTTTATTTAATTAAATATATAAATAGAATGATATTTTTTCTTTTTATATCATACTAAATATAATTATTTTATTTTATTCATGTTTTTATTATATTTTCATTTTCATACTCTATAATTTTGTATACCGAACAAGGTATTAGTTTTTAAGAAACTAATATTTATTTTTGTTTTTTTTTAATATAAAAATAAGAGCCGGAATGATTATTCCATTTAAGTTGTACTCAATAGATCGCCAACAAAAAGAAAATCCAACGCCGTTTATTTTAATACAATTCGATCTTGTAATTGAGTCAACTTTTATTAGCTACGGGTATCTTTTTTATTCCCATTTGATACGTTATATAAAGTTAAATAAAATAAAATAATTCAATTTTATAAGATGCTTTATGGCCATAAAATAATTGTAAATTTTATTGTTAAAATAATTATCCGTAATATTTTCAGATATATTGTATTTTAAACAATATTTTATGAGATATCAAAAAAATTTTAATATCTCAAATAATTCAATAACAATATCTCATAATAATATAAAAAATATCAATGCCTTTATGATATAGTATTTTAAAATACAATATTCATAGAAATACTTTCAAAACATTATAGATCAATAATCAGATAGACCTAAATATATTTGTTAAATAATTAATATCATAATAGAGTAACACAAGATGTCTAAACATTATATATGATATATAGGATGAAGATTTTTAGATTCTCATGTAAGAAAATAAATCAACTAACGTGTTTTTAGCTCTCTTTGTTTCCATTGAATTTGTTTTTTTTCCTTTGTTTGGTCATTCATTTTCTTTTTTCTCTTAATAAAGTGCATGATTGTCATTTTTAAAAGAAAAAATCTTTTATTTTATGACTATTTGATATTCTCTTTCATTGTGATCTCCAAACCAGAAACAATTATAATTTTGTAGAATATTTGTCACGAAACTTTACAAAATAGAATTTATTTGTTACCAAAGCATGAAAATTATGACACTACAAAATAATTAAAAAAATGATTTGCAAAACTTAAAAATAATTTTAAAAACCTAAAAGGCTTAAGTGAAAAAATGAGTAAATGTTTATTGCAATCAAGTTGCGTTACCTCGCTTCTTCGACCCAAAAAAACTGATAAAGTTAAAATTCAAAGTAATCTCAATCACGAGCAAAGCTTCATTATATTTTGGTTGGCCTTTTTAATAAAGAAACTTCTTCAGCAAATATTAGACTTGGCACAAATAGATGATCTTCTTAAGCCCAAAGACTTACAAGATATTATTTATTTGTTTATATTAATTTTACAAATTTAAAGAGAGACAAAAGATATTTTTTATAAATATCAGATAATATATTTTTTACATTAAAAATGAATTAATACATATATAAGAGCCTCTTGAACATAAAGAAGAATCTGGACTACATTACATGTTCGCTAAAGCAATAGATAAACCCCTTTGGAATATATATATATATATATATTGTCTTTTGGCCATCCATTGGATTAAATAATGTACGGTATTCTGATTGTTGTAATTTAGTTGGGACTGAAAAACACTACGAAGCTTTAGGACTCATAGGATAGAATCACAAATTACTTTATCAAGATGGACGAAGCATCATAATTCTTTTTTTAAAAAATTGCATTATATTATTTAATGAATATTTAAATCAATATAAAATGTTATCAAACTCATTTTTTAATAATTATTTACGTTCATATCATATTCAACACATGATAGCAGCAGTTTTATGGCATCAGTTACATATTTTATCTTAGCCAAGGGCCCATAATCCTTTCAAAACTTTAACAGATGGGCCATTGTGATGGGAGGCCCAAGATCATCAGTTTGCATTTTATGGGCCGCAACTTCACTTATTGGCCTGCCAATGTTTTAGTACACAAGGAATGTCCAAAAAGGTTAAAAAAAAAGGTATATCGGCAAGAAACTTTTTTTTTTGGCAAAATTACATTTATGACATGTTTGGTTGGACAAAAGAAATGCAATTGAAAAAGAAAAATTATGTACAATATTTATTTTATTTTTGTAATCATTACTTAATTATTATTTAACGTTATCTACTAATTATTATTTAATTATTAAAAGTAAAAGTATTAAAATTATTTTTTATTTTTAAAATCATCTTTTTATTTTCTTTTATATTTTTATATTTAATTTGCATATCAAATAGACCATTAATCTTTTAAATTATTGTCCAATTACAATGTTATTATATGAATCTTAAATGTAATGCTTTGGACCTCTAAATTATCACAAAAAGTGATAATATTAAAGAAAATTACATTTAATTACCTTATATTATAATTTAATTGCAATTTTAATACACATATTTTAAAAAATAACACTTTACTCTTCTAAACTATTACAAACAAATAAAAAATAAAAATATTAGTTATCTGTTAACTTTTACGCAAAGGTCAAAACCAAGCAGAAAATGCAGCCTAAAGTCTTTATCTTGAAAACTAGTATATCAAATACAAGTACTTTAAATTTGGATTAGAATCCAAGATATCATAATAGAATACCCCACATGTCTCGGTAATGTGTAAAGTGACTCAACTAAAAAAATTATAATCGACCTAATTGCAATTAGAGCATATTTGGTTTGATCCTGAAAAAATTAAAAATTATGTTTGCATATTCATGATATATAAAAGTAATAATTTATTATTTTATTTAAAACGTGATTTAATAATTCAAACACACACTTAAATATAGATAGAAGGTCTAGATTATGTAAAAAAGAGAAAATAGAACATGAATAAGAAATGAATAGGATCTAGATTATCGCAATATTAATCAGTAAAAGACGTTAAAAATATTGTAATTTTTCTTGATAAGAAATGAGTATGTCTTAACAAAGTAACATCCATTAGACGCGTCAATTATGACTAATTTGGCTTGGTTCAGCCTTACACCTCATAAGTTCTAAGCTTTTAGGGTTGCGGTAGGCAAACTTTTTTTTGACACAAGGGTTAGAAAATCCTAGTCCTAGTCATCTTGTAGGGTGGCCTTTCAGCCTTGACCATGAGGGTAGCCTTAAGAGGCATCCTAAAAATGTACAATTAATATATTAATAAACTTTTTAAGAAATATTTTGTCATGCTCTTAAAGTTGCATTTGAATTCCCTGCAGTAGGGAGTTCTACAGGATGTGGTATAATAGTGATGTTTTGCCTTTTTTTTAAAAAAAAATATAGAGTATTTAAAAGTTATAATTAGGAGAACAAAAAGTTTAATTGTAAGAAAAAAAATTATATTTTAAAATTTTAAATTATATTGCATAAAAAAATTTTTATAGTTAAAAATTGTGTTCCCTCTATTATAATTTTTAGATACCTACGTCACTTTTTAATTATAAACAAAAAGCGCCAAAATGAAATTTCAATACTTCATGCAATAGGATGGATTCAAACTCCTTAAAGTATCCAATTATTTTTCTTTTAAATATTTGTCAAGTCTTAAGAATTAGCTATAATTTTTTTAGGGTTTGAAAGAACATGGCAGACAATTCTATTAATAGTTGGTGAATTGTATTATGAAATATAGCTTACTAAAAATAACAAAATTAAATGTACGTGCATATGTTGGTCACTATTAACATTTTAAAAAGTGATATGCTAAGTCCATTCAACAATTTCTAATTTTAGAGCCTGAGCTAAGACGTACATATGTATGTCTATACTATTCTGCATTAAATCGTCCACGTCAGATTTGCAGAATCCCCACGTTACTTAAATGTTCTTCCTCCCACACAATGCTCCCCAGTTAGATAGAGAGTGACTAGAGGGGAGGGAGAGAGAGAGAAAGGGAGAGAGAAGAGAAAGGAAACAAAAAGGTGAATCTATCGCTAGCTCCAACATAAACATAAAATCTGAATTTGCCAGTGTCGCTTCTGAATCTCAGGCATTGTTTATTATCAAAGAAATGGGTGAAGTAAGAGTCCTCTGATCTTGTACACCAAAAAAAATAGAAAAAAAATCTTCTGTAATAATCCCTGTCTGTTCTTCGCTCTGTTCTGTTTTCCCAGTTCATTGTTGTTTTCAAAACTAGGATAATATTACTTATAGCATGATCTTCTCTCATGTCTGCTTCCAATTCCAAGTATTTTTTTTTCTTAAATATATTTTTAAAAACTAACTACGATTTTATGGCGTGGGATTATTTGGTTTTCATTATTCTAGTCACTTTGCAAGAGAAAAGAGCTTTTCTGAGTTCAACCTTTTTTGTTTCTTTATATGCATTTAAATGTTACTGTTTTTGCTGCTAAAGGAGAAGATGGAAGAAGGAAGCAAAGAGGAAAAGAAGGAAGAAGAGGTCAAGGAAGAGAAGAAGGTAGAAGAAGCTCCTCCAGAAATAGTATTCAAGGTTGATATGCATTGTGAGGCCTGTGCTAGGAAGGTTGCAAAAGCATTGAAAGGATTTGAAGGTCATTTCTCTCTTTTATAAAGAACTTTCCTGCCCTAAGATATACATTCTGACTCTAATCACCCATTGATTAGATAGATCAGATCACAGATCCTTTAGCCATATCATAGACTGCTGCTACCTAGTTTCTATGTGGTTTCTTGTCAACTGGTACTTTCATTCTCCTTTTTCCCTTTGCTTTTCTGGCTAGAAGGTTAGGTTAACTGGTCGAGGAGGAAGTTAACTATCACATTTTTCACTAACCACCCATCTCACATGTCCTTTTAAAATGTACTTTAGCATTATGTATTTTAATTTTTATCGTGTCAGTGTCTTGTATTTATGTCGATAATATATTCCTTAACATCTGAATAATTTCTGTAAGCCAGGAGTGGAGGAGGTGAGTGCAGATAGCAAGGGAAGCAAGGTGGTAGTGAAGGGAAAAGCAGCAGATCCCATGAAGGTGTGGGAGAGACTCAAGAAGAAGAGTGGAAGAAAAGTGGAGCTAATTTCACCTTTGCCTAAACCTCCAGAGGAGAAAAAGGAAGAAAGCAAAGACAAAGAGCCCCAGCCACAGGAGAAAAAAGAGGAGGTAACTTTTCCTTGTTTTCTCTTAGGCAAAGATTCAAACACCTTGTGTGCAAATTTTCAAATTGAGCGTTACACAAAGCCCACTAATCTTTGAGGTTAAAGATAGAGATGACCCACATGGTTGAACAGTGAATTTCCAAACTTGGTGTTTTCCTTTGAAGGCATGGTATGTAGTTAGGGGATAAGGGGGGGGGGGGGTGGCTGACATGAAAGTAACGAAACAAAGTGAGCAAAATGGTGCACCCTCTCCCATAAGAGAGCACGTAAAACAAGGACAGTGGCGGAGACAAATAAAGAGGGCTTTGACCCCACCATCCCCTTCCCACTACTTCACGTCCTGCCTGCTCTGTAGCCATGGGATCCGGTCACGGGCTACCCTCCTACTTTAGGATTCTTTCATGGAGAGAGTTGAGTTTTGATTGAATTTTTTGATATTCGCATAAAATGAAATTTTGTTATTATACACGTAATAGAGGTGAACGTAACTAAATTTATCTCAACTAAGCCAAGTGATCAAGTTAGACTAGGCCTGTTGATCAAGTTAATTAGATTTAATCTAATTTTATTATTAAAAAAATATTTTTTAAGGGAATGTATAAAAATTTTATTTTTTAAGATAAAATTAATTTTACATAAATTTATATAAAAATTTTATTTTTTAAATGTTATTTTATAATTTCTATCAATTTTTTAAATAAAGAAAAGGCTCAGCTTAGTGTTTGTTTACCCCTAAAACAGACATCTCAAAATGATGTAACGGTGCAGAAATTTAATCTTTCAAAAAGAAAAAAAAAACTATCTATGACAAAATTCATATTTGAAAAAAAAATTCCTATCTTGTTCAATACATGTTTTATATTTGCAACAAATATAATGTGATGATTTAAATTATAGAGTGAATTCAGATTTTGTTATCCTAAAATTGCATTTTGTTTCAATTTATTTTTCAAAGTTTAGACATTTTATTTTAGTTCTATTTTGTATTTAATATTCATTTTACATTAAGTTTGTTAATAAATAATTAAAAGAAATAATTGATATAGCATAGCAAGAAGTTAATATGACTATTGAGTATCTAGTTGTTATAGAAACATGTCATGACATAATACTACAACAGTATGGGGGTATAGTTACTACAAATAATATAATGCTTTGTCCTAATTTGTTTTGACATCATATGGGCACTCAACAACTTCATTCACCTCATGATAAGTTCTATTTCTGATAATAGTCTTAATATAAGGATGATATTAAAGATAATATATTCTTTGTACTACTAAAATAATATGATTAGATTTTGAGTACTAAATTGAAAGAGTATTTTTAGACAACCATATTGTGGATTCATTGTACTTAAATAATTATATATTTTATCGTATCCCAATATCCAAATCATATCTTGTCTCGCATTCTTGAATCTTTTTACCCAGAGAATGGCAAAATATTCAAACACTGTAGGTTCTTGCATATGTTTGGTATGTATAAAAGAAAGAAAGAAAGTAGTACAGGAAAAAAGGTAACAAAGAAAAAAGAAAAGGGAAAAAAGAAGTAAAAAAAAAAGAGATATTTTTCTTTTCTTATTTAATTTCATTAAAAAAGAAAAATATATAAATAGGATGTTAAATTATTTTATTATATATTCTCCATTTGATTAAATATGTTTACTATAAATATAATATAAATCTCTATTTGTTTATGTTAATATAAATATGTATTTATTTATATTAATTTTTATTTTTATATTTATATTTTTATAATTATAATTATTTTTATCTAAAAAATAATTTCAAATAATCAGGATTTCTCTCTGAAAAAAAATTTGAGGATGCCTATTTTATATTAATATATAAGTTTGCAAACTATGAGTAACAAATGGTGTAGGTCGGGCTCTTTAAACAAAATTCCTCTTCCTTTCTATCCTTCCCAATATGGACAAAAAATAGGCGTGGGTCTGGGTCCCATATTTTGTTTCCTTCTTCAGCCTTTCTTTTCTTTCTTATTTAAACAGATCAAACATGAGAAAGAGATAATCCTCCCTTCATTTTTTTTTATTTTCTTTTTAATCCTCTTTACCAAACAAGTATAAGTGTAGGTCTCAACAATATTTTTAAGATCAAACAAGTTATTGAACTGGTGAGGCACTTATTCATAATTTAATAATTTAATAGTGATTAAATTGTGATTGAATTAGTAATAATTAAGTATATATTTTTTAAAATTTTATATATTAAAATTTTAATTCAAAAAATAAATACTAATAAATTTTAAATTTTAATAATATTTGAAAAATTATTTTTAATTGAAAAATAAAAACTACTTATAATTAAAATTGAAAAGTAATTAATATTAAACTTTTGAAAATTTTAAATTATATTAAAATTTTACTTGTTATTAAAAAAAAAAAAGACAAATGAAAAAAAGAAGAAGAAGCAATTTTGACTAAAAACATTGATATTTGAGAGAGATATTATTAAGAGATAAAGTATGACAAAAAGCATATATCAAGAATAGCTAAATACATGTCTTTTGGTTTCTATTATATTCTTTTTAAATTTCTCTTTGTTTCCTCTTCTTATTTCTTCTACTGCCTTCTATTTTTAGGTTTTTACATTTGTCCAAGATGAATTATGTTATTTTATTAAAAAAAAATCTTTTAAAAAAATTTCAAAGACTAGTTTGACAAATTTTTTATAAGTTTAGTTTTGATCAATTTAACTAATTTTTTTATTAATTTTTTAGTTGATTAGTTTTTTGGATTAACTAAATTGGACCAAGAGATTAGTTTATCAATTTTTCAATCAAACCCATCGATACAGTCAGATTTTGATATCATTGGATCCCAGGGTTTCTCTTGGTATTTTGAGGGGGTCCAAGCCTGAATAATGATACCCACTTTAGTTGTGATTTTATATTAATAGTTATTTAAAATATTTTATTTTTTTATTATAATTTTATATAAATGAGCTTTAATTAAAAAAAAAAAGTAAGCTAGAGATTTAAGAATTGAATGAAAAGATAAGAAAACAGTAAGAGAAGGAAGGAGAAGCATGTGAGGTTAAAAGTTAAAACAAAGAGGTGGGGCTCTCCATCAGATTAGATCAGCCCCTTGGAGACTGCTCCCTCTGCTCTTTGGCATTTTGTCCACACACACCACCCCCGTGGCCCATATTTCTGAATTCACAAATCACAAGAATACAAAAACTTGCACTGTGGCCCATAGTTCTGGATTCACAAATCACAAAAATACCAAAATTTGCAGGTTTTCTCATGTGTGTGTGTGTATATATAGACACACATACACACACACCAAGCTAAGCTTGCATGCTTGCGTGGGATTTCTAAATATTTTTGTTATTTTTCATCATTGAAACTGCATAAGATTACTATTAAAAAAAAAAGGAGAAACTGCATAAGATGAATTTGTGTATGTACAAGTTGAGTATGTGATGATTGAGAGAAATTAACTGAAAAAATTGAATAAATTGTTCAGCCCCCACCAGTGGTAACAGTAGTCCTCAAAGTTGGAATGCATTGTGAAGCATGTGCTCAAGTTATCCAGAAGCGAATCCGTAAGATTCAAGGTATCAACTTTCTTCCTCAATTTCTCTCTAATGAATTCCTCCTACCTACACTTTCTCTCTTCATCTGTCAAATTCAAAACAAGGGTTTCTCTCCTAATTAAAATTTATTATATAAAAATTTCAAAAACCATCCACCAACTGATACTTAACCCCACCTAAGCCTTAAAATCCTCATTTTGTTAACAACATATTAGGTTTGTTGTTACTGAATTTTACTCTTAACTGTATATTGATTATGGCTTAAAAAGTTTTTAATTTGGATAATCTCCTGCTCACTATTTTGTTGAAGAGAAATAAAAAAAGATACAAATAAATAAAAATGTATATAAAATTTATTTTCTCTCTTTTTATCCACTTATTCTTTTCTCTTTCTAATAAGATAAAATGTCTTTTTTGCACTTAGTAAAAGAGAATTCGAATTCAAAAGTTTTTTCCATTTGTCAAGACTGCTACCAACCTTATGGCATTGTTTGGCTCAACTAAGGGGAAGGGAGGGGAGGGAAAGGGAAGGATTTTAATGATATCTTGTTTGATTCATCTGGAGGGAAGGGGAGAAAAGGGATTTTAATGAAATCTTGTTTGGTTTAGGAGAGGAGGGGAGGGGAGATAAAATTAAATGGACAATTATACCATTATGATATTAGAATTTTTTTTAAGATATTTTTATAAAAAAAAAAAAGACTTTTCCTTGTTTTCTATTATAGAAAATAATTTTTCTTGATTTTTATTCAAAAAATATTTTTTATTATCTTGAACCCTACTAAAAAAAATAAGATCTGCATTATATTTTTTAATGAAAACAAAAGTGGGTATATCAAAGACAATTTAGTCAAATGAAACATAAATGTTTTTCTCCCTTCCAAAAACCCCCACTTTTGGAGGGGAGGAGAATGAGAGGTCTCTCCTCTCCTCTAATTTTTTCATACCAAACAAGGGGTACAAGGATTCCAAAAATTTGTTATTCTAATTATTTTAAATTAAAAATTATGGTTTTTAAATAATAATTATGTTATTATAGGATAAAATAAATAATAAACATATTTTCTCTTATTGCATTAGAAATCCAAAATGAATAAAATGCAGGGCATAAGAAACTCTGTTATCGTAAAAACGGGCATGTATTTCTAACTCTCATCATGAATTTCACTAAATTAAGACGTGAAAGAAATTCTGATTAAACGGTGTTTTAAAATAAGTTTTTGCCTTAATTGAGACTAAATCCTGATTAAAAGCACATTTGTTGGTTCTTGTGATGTAAAAGGTAGTGTTTTAAGAAAATCATTTATGTTTGAAGAGAGAATATAAATAAACTAAGTTTCTTAATTATAAGGCATTAATATACATAATTTATGGCGCTAATCCCGTTCCTTTTAAAGGAAAGAAGCTTTTGAGGTTTTTTATTCATTCTTTTGACCAACCAAAAAAGAAAAGATAGGGATTAATTTATCATTGACTTTAATGAGATCTCGAGGATTATATCGATGCTACTGCCTACTGCCATATGCCCTTCGTTACATTATAAGAAAATACTTGTGCCACTTAATTCAATATTTCTAAAAGAAAATTTGTCAAGATAATGTTTCAGTTATTCTTTTTCATTATTCGAAACAAATCACTTCTTTTGTTACCTTGTGACCCTTTTGTTTTATCGATAGAATCATTAATTAATGGGGTATGAAACTTAGGTGTGTGTCACATATAAAATGCTTTTATTATTATTTAAAACATACATAACAAATAAATTTAAATTCTTTGTATTTGTTATGTTTAAGTATCTTGTAATTAATTCGCGTGCCAAAAAAACTCTTAAAATTAAGTTTTTTTTATTGGTTGAGGAATTAAATTTTTTTTCGTATCAAACACCAATTTTGAAAGAAATTTTTATTATTAAACTAATAATTTGGTTTTCAAATTGTTATAACTATCTTATTTTAATTTTTTGAAAATTGCTGAATGCATGAATAAATCTCTAAAAATAATGAATTCATTGTCTGTTAATCTTTCTAGCATCTTTTGACTATCTAACAAAAAAATTAGTACACAACAAAAAAAGTTTTTAAGATTAATTCATACATGGATTAATTTTTTAAGAATTAACAATTCAGATGAGTATCACTTTGTTACCTTATTCAAAATGTTTTCACAGAAGAGAGCAAAACAGAAATTCAGTAAGTTGTTACTCCATCCAATCCATATTATAAGGCACTTTCAACTATTTCACACAGTTTAATAAAACTATCTAATTATCTTAAACTCTTTAAATTTATCACTTTTTTTTTCACTGTTACCCTTATTTATGAAAGAGAGAGAAAAAGAAAAAAATTAAACTAACATTTCTTTTTAAAAAAGAAGAGAGGCATTTTTGGAAAGTCAACACAAAAGATTACATGATATTTTATATTTTGGATCAACTAAACCTTTTAGAAAGTGTCTTATATACTGGACCGAAGGGAATATATATTCTCTCCCCTATCTATTAGAATAAGGAATATATAATTAAAATGGTAAGAGAAGCCTGCGATTGAGGTTTAGATTCTAGGTGGTGTTTAATAGTATAGAAAATTTTTTAGGGAATGAAAATGAAAATGAAAATAAAAATATAACATTTTTGTGATCTAAAATTATGTTTGATATGATATAAAAAGAAATAAGATTATTTTTTTTAATTTGAATGTTTGGTAAAGTAAAAATAAAATAAAAATAAAAATAAAAATAAAATGTGAACAAATGACTAAAACATTTTTGGAATCAAACATAATATAAAGCTAATTTTTATTAATTAACATAAAATAAAAAATAAAATATCCTTTAGTTTTTGGGACAAAATGGTTAGTTGCCTCCTCTTTGTATTTGCAACACTAACATTCCATATATATATATATATATATATATAAATGGTGATGGAAATGGAGGCATGAAGACACAAAGCTGAAACCTCCTCAAGCCTACCAAACAAAATTTCAGTTTTTTACCTTTCCTTTTCACTCTACCTTCCAATGCTTTCTTTAGTACCAAACATTCTATTAGAGAACACTAACAACTTGGACTCTGAATTATTAGGATTAATTATTTGTTTGTAAAAATTAATAAATGTATGAATTAATTTTTAAAATAACTAAACTCATCGTGCATTACTGCATTTAACATTCTTTGATCACTTGACACTTAAAGTACAATAAGTATATTGTTTTTTAAAAATCAAATCGTGCACTTAATAAAAATTGAATGGGTCTAACAATTTATAAACCAAATTATTAGTCTAGTTAATCTTATATTCTACGCCCTTCTGTCACATTGAATAAGTAAGAACATGAATGTAATGTGCAGGAGTAGAATCAGTGGAAACAGACTTGGGAAATGATAAAGTCGTAGTGAAGGGGGTGATTGAACCCACTAAGTTAGTTGATTATGTGTACAAGAGAACTGGAAAGCAAGCTTCCATAGTGAAGGACGAGGAAAAGAAGGAGGAAGAGAAGAAAGAAGAAGATAAGAAGAAAGAAGATGAAGAACGCAAAGAAGAAGATGACAATGATCAAACTGACATCATCAAGAGGATGGAATACTGGCCATCTAAGTACTTCACCGACTACGCTTATGCCCCTCAGATTTTCAGTGATGAGAATCCAAACGCCTGCTCTGTCATGTAAAACAGTGACTTTTATTTTTTTAACTTTCCTCTGTATATTAGTTGGAAGCTAATTAACTGAAGCAATTTTCTGTACTGCTATATAGTGGTGTGAGTGTCTGTAGGGTTTATGCCTTCCTCGGACTTTTTAAGTACTGACAAGACTTAAGTGCAAAGTGTTTGTTATCAAATTCTTTAACATAATTATGTTGAAGAAGCCGTGTTGTGTTGTAATAATTGTTCATTTGTTAGGGTTTTATAGCAAAATCTGGTGGTAAAAACTCAAAGAACTGCACAAAAATTTTGTCCTTTTAGGTATACCCTTTGAAAAGGGTGGATAGAAGGGCTTATGTTGGTTTAAGGATAGGCTTATATTACTAAATTTTGGCCTTATACTATCAATGTTCACATGAAGAATTTCAAACCAATGGGCTGTCGTGGTATACTAGAGGCTTTGATTAGTTGTGGATAAGGATATAGGATTCCAAGGTATGCTCGGCCGAGTAAGTATATAAAACTAATAAAATCTCATTAAAACTAGTGTGTTAAAACTTATTTTTATGATTTTTTTTTTCTTTGTACTTGTCTTGATCGTAAAAAGTGTGTTTGAAAATTTTTCAAGCACACCCTTGTGAAAGGGTGTCTAAAAGGACTTATATTGGTGTAAGTGTTGAGATGCATCACTGAATTTTGGCATATAGTATATGTAACTATCAAATGTTGACATGAAGAATTTCAAGCAATTATGTGTCATTAGAAAAATTCTTAAGAGGGATTATGCATATGCACATCTGCCTTGACTACCACTATTTTGAGAGAGAGGAGGAATATGCCAGGCTTGGGTAAGAAAAAGATAATGACTTGTGATCATAATTGATTTGAAAAGCACCACATATAGCCTGCAATTTGACCATGGATATATCAATTAGTGGAATTTGAGCATACCGCTTGTGGCTTCTAATTGAAATTTCATAGTCACCACCTTTACTTTCTGTTTTCTTTGGCTTCGAAATGGTCACATAAGATTAGATGCCTTGGTCCATAACTCCATATAGTCCATAGCAATAGTGTTGATGACACATTGACTGACCTAATCTCACTCTCTAGCTTGAAGAATCCATGACCATGAAAGATGAGGCTATTGCATGCTGGCCTAGCAATTTGTGAGGTTGTTCAAAATAATCCAAAACCAACATCTTGCTTTTTTCTTTTTTGTTTATACTTTTATGCAAGGAAAATAACTGAATTGTGTTTTAGATTTTTTTTGTTCGTTGGACAATTTTAATGGTGCATTCTAAATTTTAAAATAAATTACATAGATTTATCCTTAATTTTACTAAAATTACACAAATATTTTTTTTATTTTCAAAACATATATAGACTTCTCTTTAAAAAAATTACTTTATACTTGTCTAATTTTAATTTTTTTGTACCTTTTATTTAAAATTAAAAAAAATAAATGGAGGTTAACTTTTGTTTTAGGGGAGTAGTTCTTTATATGTTTTGAAAATTAAAAAAAAATTGTGTAATTTCAGAAAAATTAAAAAAAAATTATATAATTTATTCTAAATTTTAATTTTAGAGTATTATTTAAAAAAGTAGACATAAAATAATACATAAAAACAACATCTCTCGTTACCAATTGAACTAACTATTTTGAATATATCCTACTCACTGCTCAACACTACTTTAGTCTTATTATACGTACCGAAAATGTTAACATCTCTAAAGAGTATATGAATGTTTATAGTGATGTAAGATTTCTCAATTTGATTTCTCACTTTTCAATTTTTTCTCATTTTAGTATTTCACTTATTAATTATTTATCAGTTTAATCCTTTTGTGAACTGAAATTATGTCTTTTTAACAAAAGTATTGACATATTCATCAATTTATATATTAGAAAAAGAGACTATCAATAAATTAAACACTAAATTGAGAATGATTGAAGCACTGAATACAAATGGTAACCTTAATTTCAGAGTCATCTTCACATTGTATATGACCCCATTTCTGATTTTCATATGCCAAACCGCTGAACACATGGTGCACTACCATATGTAGTGGGTATTGCAGTACAATAATGGTTTTTGCAGGTACATATATATTTGGACCACAAGATGTAATTTCTGAACAACATTGGACATTTGAAAAGTTGAGCTTGTGCCTAACACAGACATACATACAGAGAAAAAGAGGTGAAGGAGAGTGGGTAGGTCCTCTTTGATGGAGATGTGGTACCATCATCATGACTGCCATGGCTGAAAATTCAATAATGCAGAAGGCGCTCTCAACTTCTCAATGTGCTTTCTCTTCTGTCCCAACGTTAAGAATTCTCTCTGTATCTTTCTCTGGAAAAGTAACTGACTCAATCCTTTTCCTTGTGCTCTGAGATTCCAATCATGGTATGGATTTTAGTTCATTCAAGAATCAATCTTAACAATATACTACCCACTTTGCAGAAACAGATTGATCGATTCAAAGTTCTAACCTTTTTCCCTTCACTGAATTGTCTTCTCTTGCATGATGAGACAATCCAGACCAAATTATTAGTTTACTCTGAAAATTATCAATCAAAGAGATCATAGGATAACCCAAGATGAAAAACCATCATATCAAGTTTATTTATTTCAGCATGTTCAATGGAAAATTTTGCAGAAATGTGAGACTTCTGTTCATTTTTAAAAAGGAATGAACCCGAAGCTCAGAAATTTTAGGTAAAATAGAACTTAAAACTCAACCTGTGAATTGGTCCAATTAAAACATCAACCATGACACCGGACTTAAAAAAAGATTATCTACGCCCCCAAAATACTTGAACTGATATTGAAATGTCTAATATGCAAGAACAAATTTTGAAAGAATAAAGACATAGAAATAGGATAGACACTCATAATTAGGCTTTGGACCTCAATCTTGTAACTTGTTCCTTTTCAAGATGTGGATGCTCTCACTTTTTTTAGGTTCCAACGCTGGAGTGTCCCTCCCTTATTATACAACCAAGAGAAATATCTTATGTGGGACATACACAAGATTGATCGTTTCATTGCGTTTGAATTTAAATAATTATAACTAAAGCATTATATAGATTCTGTCTATCATTGGGCCAAAATTCTCCACTATTAATGGGCCTTGTCCTTCGTTATCTATTCTGCTCAAGTTTCATTCCTCTGTTGAAAGACTTTTTCAACACAGCAAAACTTTAAGCTATATATTAAGTAATTTATGGATTTCTTTTTTCTGTGAAAAGAAAATTAAGAGTTATATAGGATTTAAGGTATGGACTATGGAACACTGAAGTTGGTGAATGTCTAGTGACCAAAGATCATTAACAAACTGAAGATTCTTTGATTGATGCAGTTGAATCATGTCAATTGAGTATGATTATATATAATTTATGGATAATTTTATTATACTCCAACGCATTAAAGTTTTTTGAGTTTGTATAAACAAAACATATATTTACTTACGTTGTGCTCACAATATTTTATTCAATTGTTAGATATGTGAATAACAAATTAAGATTGCACTCCTGAGCACTCGATCATACAAATTTTAATACCCAGTCAAGGAAAAAAATTAAAATATCAAGTAAAATTTTATATATATTGTAAGGCATTACCTAATGTGTCCTATCTTGACAAGGAACAATGAACTAACAAATGAAAACAAATTATCATATGGGACCACAACAGGCTTCAATTTGGAAGCAAGGGCACATTAGTGGATACCCACTTCCTCATGATTTTTGGATGAGTCTTGTTAATGTGGGGATTTTTTTTTTCTCCTTTCACTTTTGCTACCCAGATACAAGAAGAAACTTCCGTTGCAATATGTACTAAAATACAAGATTATTCTATCATAATTGATATAATACTTGTCGTAGACTAGTAATGTGCGAAATTGAGAGAAGAGACCCGTGAACAAGTTATTTGGTTGGTGTGGAAGATAAGATGTGTTAGGCTTTCAAGATTAGGACATTTTCTTTGGACCTCGGTGTGAACAAAGAGAAAATTTTGATTAAATTATTGAGCCAAAGAATCTTTCAACACTTTTTAAACTGACTCATAGTTCATTAAAAATTGATGGATAGCAGCCATATAGACATGCTAGACATAAGATTCACTAAAAATATATATATATATATATATATTTGTATAGACTTAAATATCAGTTTTTGATAAACTAGGTTAAAAAAGTAGTCAAATATATATAATAGTAATTATTATTATTTGTGTAAGTTTTACTTCTAATTTGTATGTGTTATTTTTTATCATTTTTTTGGTAAACTCAGTTTTTACAAAAATTTTTATGTTTATGTCTTAAGATAGCAACCTTATTGAACAAAAGTGAGGAGTGTTTCCCTTCTCCTCGTTGCTGCTATCAATTATTGTTTTTTCATCTCCGTCTTCAATCCTCATCATGGGGCTAATCTTCTCCTGTCCTTGTCCCGCGCATTCTTATGGATCTCCACAAGAATCTTAAGAGGCAACATCGCTATAGACATAATCAACAACAATATAAGGCAAAGTTACAGCTCTGCAATAAAAGGAAGTTGAAGATGGGGGGATGAACTTTTATGATTAGGAGACATCTAAATTCTAATACGAGAAGGTTTTTAAGTTTTTTTTTAATAATTTAAATCAAATATATATTAATATAGAAGAAACGCCTAAAGAAAATATTTAAAATAAATGTACATAAATATAAAGAACACTTTTATAATTTAATAAGAACCGGGACCCCACAAGGTGGGGATATGGTTTCTTTCCTCATCCCTATCCTTAAAAAAAATCTAAATAAGATGGTCCTCACAAAGATCCCCAATTTAAATTTTTTTTACATAACTGTTGCTTATTAATTTTTAATAGGCTAAATTTATGCAAGAATATTTCGAAACGAAACTAATATCTTTCCATGTAGATAACACCAAATTTCCAGCGAGACTTTAAGTCCATAATAATCCACGTCATGCTGTAATGTTACATGTTGTCTTTGTCTAATCAATTTCTTTTGGGGAAGATCAATTTATCTTCTTAGCTATTTGAATAGTTGCATAACTACATAAATACAAAAGATATTTGCAGTGCCAACACCATCTTGTTCTATACGCGTTGAAAATATGTGTGTTGGCAAATAGAAGAAAATTGAAACTTTCATTTACATCCTTGAATAGACTTCTATGCTAAAAAAGCATCACTTTGATAATGGCAAAAGAATACAGAATAATTAAATTTGATAACTTTTAGCCACATATTAAGTGCTATATTCACCCTAGTTGTCTTGGTATTTATAGCCTTTCTCTCTACCAAAAAAAAAAAGTTCATAGCCTTTCTTTTAGATACATCAAGAATCTGAACAAAAGGCGGTTGACATACCAATCCACCCAACTAAGTGTGAGTAAACAGCGCCATAGTAACACTAGAAACTTGTTCTCACACATTCCCCATAAATGAGGTTATGCAAAGACCTGATTTTGTATTAAGAGAACTTGAATATGATACCACTTTAACTTGGCTTCCCTATTAGGTCCTAAAATTTAATTTCATTTTATGGTTTTGGTACTTATGTAGACTGACTTTGCATTAGCTTTCTATTTTCAAATTTTCAAATAGCAATGACCTACTATCAAATTTTTGTTTTAGTAAATCTTCTGTTCCGTTAGGTACTAATTAAATAATCCCTTTTTTAAAGTTATGCCTTTTCAGAGTATCAGTTTTGTGTCGCTTGACTCTAAATGAAAATATTAATTGATATGATTTGAACATTTTCATCAAGTCCTAATATTTCGCCATGCTTTGCAACTTAGCTTTGTAATATTTATTTTCTAGCCACACAACTGGGATGTAGTGAAAGGCTTGCCATGACTTGAGCCATGAAAAGAATCCATTCTATAAAAATATTGTGTTGGATGAAGTGTTTCAAAATTTAAATACTATCTTAATTGTTATTCAATGTGAGATATATGGTTTATAATAATTAACTAAAAACTATTTGATACAATATTATCTTTATTTTAGTGTATTATCAAGTGTCTAAGGCATACTAAATACATGTGTTTGATACACTATATGCTTGAAAGCATAATTTTGTGCACGCAAGTGTCCCAATATTCAAAATTCATATTCTCCGCCAATCTGTTCTCTTTTCACAAGAAAACAAGGAGAGCACATAGTTTAGAGATTAGGCCATGAGAAACAGATTTCCTAAAGAAAATTCCAAAAATTGTCAAGAGTTTACCTATGTAGATTCAGATTTCAACAAAGAAGTCCAGCTTTCAAACTTTCAATTAATCTATATAAAAAAGAATGCTGAAAGATCATGCCATAGGGTCAGATTATTTGAGGTTAGTTTAGTGAACAAGGTAAGCTAAAAAAATATGTCAATGCTGGCCACTTTGGTCCCCCCATTTACTTTAACTCAACTTAATCATCCAAAGTTATGGAAAACGATAATTGCAGGGTGCCAACAATGGTGAAGTTATACGAAAAAGAAAGCACATGGCCTAAATATTATAGTAAGCTAGCACACCATTTGAAATCTAATTGTTTGAACTACGGTTTCTAATTAGATCTAGATTTAAAAAAAAAAAAAAAAACCCTAGCTCCCTCTGAATGTGTGTGTGTGTATATATATATATACACTTCTCTCTTGTGCTAGTGTTATCATAATGCACCGAACTCTCATACTTTTATTAGTTGTGGATCTAGTTGCCTTGTTTAGAGCGTCCTTCCCAGTTCTCAACAAAAATGTCCACAACACATGCATAGTCAACTTCTACATGTCTTAAATGGATAAAAAATGTAATGGATCATGAGTTTGACCAAACCTAATTGAATCAAATTCCAAATTTAACTATCAGGGCATCAAAATTTGAGTCGTTATTATTCTCTTCGAATCGAGCCACCTACACAATGCATGATCAAACTTACTCGGTACGGTAAGCTAGGAGAATAAAATGCAAGGAGCAAGTTAGTAGTTAATTACTAATGAAGAGAAAAAAAAAGTAATATTTACATATTCATAAATTGTTATTCAGTCACTTCTGTTTATAAAAACTTAAATGATTGAATCTTTTTAACAAAAGATTATCCGTTTTAGCTTGCATTTTTGAGAATCTTGAAGGCTGGCATGCACTTAGCTGCATCAAAAAATTCAAACATGTGTCTAACTTGTAAGGAAATAATAGTATCCTTAAGCAACTATACATTGCAGTAAAAGATCACTTTCTTTTGTTGGTAAACAGGGACAGATCTAGAAATAAATTATCGGGGATGAAAAATTAAAAATAAGAAAGTTAACGGGCTCATAATTTATACAAAAATTTCATAAATAGCAATAAGTATTTATTGTCCTAACAGTTGCATATGTTTCCCAACTTATCCTTTCACGACTATAATAACAAACCCACCAAAAATGGGATAAGAAAATACATGCTTATATCTTCTTCTTCGTCTTCTTTTCCCTTCATAGATAAGCTTATATCCTATCAAAGAAGTAACATTGACTGATATAAATACAAAATACTATACAAATAATATGAATGTTGCGATATAATTACAAATGGGAAATCGCTTGGAGCAGCCCTCCTGTTGGTAAAGAAAAGGGGTAGATCCAAAAAGACAAAAAGAGCCCCACCAAAAAAAAGAAGCAAAAAGGCCTAACTACTAAAAGAGACTAAGTAGGGCAAAATATTCAATCCTTAAATCAGCGGAAAAAAAAAAAACAAGAAAAATTTGTAGGGTTTAAATGTGCATAAAAAATTTTATATTAAAGAAATTAGACAAAATTTATATAAATAAATTGACTCATAAATTTAATATCTTAAAATTTTAAAATATTATCCAACTTGTATCTAATAACATGGAAGCACATCTCAAAAAACGCATCTTTTTGCATATTCTTCAATTTCACCGAGATCTGGCCGTTGATTTCATCCGCGATTCTAGTAATGCCACGTCGCCCCTCGGAGGTGACCCTACGTACGTTCGCGCTACTGTTTGGGGTAGGAATTATATATTGCGGCTGGCTTAATTAGTTATTGAAAAGGGGGGAAGAAACGGTTACTTTTGTATAATATTTATTATGATGTTGTAATATTATTTATTATTATTATTATTATTTAAAAATAAGAATATAAAAATATTTTTATTTTTATTTTTATCTTAGTAATTCTATATATTAAACTGACTTTAAAATTGTTGTTATAGCCAATGGCCTTTGGTGACACTAGAGTTTTCCTCTGCTTATTGGCAGAGGGTCTAAGGCTCGATCCTTAATTGCCCACTTATAATAAAAAAAAAAATTGTTGTTATAAGAAGGTTAACTTGACCTTTGCATGGAAAATAGTACAATATTGCAATGCGTGAATTAATATTTTGTTGACTTATTTGTGATTTTGATGATTAAACAAAATGATGATTAATTTAGATCTTCTCTTATGTAACAAAAATTGGATGTGAATGATGTTACAAAAATAATAAAAAATAGTATTACTGTCAAGTGTATGATAACATATGAAAGCAGTAAAAATTAAATATTTAATTTTATCAAAATATAATAATTTACAATATTTAAAAATTGTATTTATTTAGATTTAAATATAAAATTAAAAAATGAGTTTGAATCTAAAATTATATATATATATATATATAGACACACACACACAAGTTGCTAAGAGGTAGGATTGGTATCATATTATTTAAATTTGAGTTCAAGTTCAAAATCCTTTTAAGTATTTTTAAAAATTATATACACATATATATAAAGATAAAAAATGAGTTTAAATTTAAATTCTTTTTAAGTATTTTTAAAAATTATGTATATATATATATACACACACAGATAAAGTATTTTTTAGATTCAAACTCTTTAAAGTATTTTAAAAAATTTCGAACTTCCCACTTTTTACCATCATCTCCAGTGGTAATTGAAAAAATTTGCATCATCATATCCACTTGAGGATATATTATCATATTCCCACGCTTCAAGTACGGAGTGAGTTAGATACGTACTACCTAGATGTAAATATTTAAAAATATTCAAAATTTTTCCAAACTCAATTTGAGTCAACTTTTTTTTCACTTGGATCGATAATAAAGAATGGGTTTCAGTGCCTGAGTGTTGCTTGATGATACAAATTTAAGACTTAATTTTGGCCTAGTTACTGATATATTTATTATTAAATTTTTTTAATCAAAATATAATAAATGTATAATTTTTAATAAAAATTTGACAAGTGAATAATTTAATTAAAAATATATATATACTTGTCATATTTTATTTAAAAAATTTATATACTTATCATATTTTGATTAAAGAATTTGACAATAAAAATTATATACAACTACACATAATTTTTTAAAAAATTTATAAATACTCTAAATTAATATATTTTGATAAAATAAATGTTTTTATCAAAATATAATAACTATATAGCCTTCTAATAAAAATATAATAAGTGTATAATTAACTTAAAAATTATACAATTATTACAAAAACCTATACACTTATCATATTTTATTTAAAAAAATTATATATATATCATGTTTTAAATAAAAATTTTGACAATAAAAATATATGTAACTAGATATCAATTTTTAAAAAATTGATAAAAATTGTAAATGATTATATTTTGATAAAATAAAATTTTTAATTAAAATATAATAAATATATAGTTCTCTAATACAAATATGGCAAATAAATAATTTGATTAAAAAATTATACAATTATTTGCAAAAAAACATATTTAACATGTTTTAGATAAAGAATTTGACAATAAAAATATCTATAACTGTATATAAATTTTTTAACTTTATAAATACTATAAATTTTTATATTTTGATAAAATAAAATTTATAATCAAAATATAATAAATATATAATTCTCTAATAAAAATATGATAAGTATATAATTTAATTAAAAAATTATATAATTATTGCAAATACTCATCATGCTTTATTTAAAAGTTATATAATAAAGATATATACAGTTGCATATAAGTTTATTTTAAAATTTATAAATACTATAAATTCTTATATTTTGGTACCTTCATATATTATTATATACCTAACGGCAACATCAATTTTTTAATTATTTTTATGAAATCATTTTATATAATAATAAAAATCACAAATAAGTCAACGAAATATTAATACACACAACTCTATGCTAAAGCCAGGTTGTGCTTCCCACAGCATGCCCCCATTAATATATAATTCCCACACACTTTGTGGGATGCTCACTGCAATTTGAATGTGAATTATATTTATTTGAGGGATGATGTGTGTCTATCTCTCTAATTTTTTATAGCGACTTGCTGGGCTTCCCGTGGGACCCCCCCGCTTGACCTATATGATCGGTTTTCGTTCAGTCCTCAGTCACTCTCTGAAGCGACTCCTCAGTTGAATTTAAGCTAACTTGGAATTCGAACTCCTCGCTCCTCCGCCTCTCACTTATTCCAAAATTCTAAATATCTGCCATCTTTATATTTATTATCTTTGTTTTTTTTAAATTATTATACATATTTTATATCATTCAAAATATATAAAATTTTGATTAAATTACATAGATATCTTTCAATTTTTTAAAATTATATAAATATTTTTTTATTTTCAAAATATACACAGATTTTTTTAAATAAAAAAAATTACACTATACTTTAATACAATTTTATTTTTTTAATCAAAACACCTTTCATTTAAAGTTATTTTAATTAAAAAAATATATTTAAATTAATGTAAAATATTTTGGATAAAAAAGATTTAAAATTAGACTAAAGTATAAGGTTAGTTTTTTTGTTTTTAAAAAGAGTTTGTGTAATTTTATAAAAATTTAGGAATAATTTGTATAATTTACACTAAAATTTTTAATATAAATGATAGGGAAATTGTATTTTACCGAATACCTAATTAAATTTTGGATTAATATAAACTATAAAATTTTAGTTAAAATTAATTGCAATAGTTCATATAATACTCACATAATCTTTTGCATTTGTAATTCCATCCCAATCAATGTCATTCTATGAATATTGTTAGAGTAGGAAAACAATGTCTTTTAATTAAATCTTAATTAAATTTTAAATATTTTTTATTTTAATCAAAAAGTTGAAGGAAGCATTTTATTACATTTTAAAATTTATTTATTGATTTTTTAATAGACAAAATGTAATTTCTCATAGCCCATAATATGAAAATTTAAATTGAAAATATTTTCTAAATTATTTACTATTTACACCAAATGATATATTAATATTATTTTACAATTTAATGTTAATTGAGTTTCTTTGCTCTTTGTGGTTTTTTTTCTTCTTTTTGTGCAACTAAGTAAATTTTAGTGAAAAGTTACACCTTTAAATGTGCAATGCCAAAAACCATTTTGCCAATACCTTATATGACCATATCACTCAGTTGATGT
Organism: Erythrophleum ivorense; assembly: GCA_026724425.1. Taxonomy (NCBI): domain Eukaryota; kingdom Viridiplantae; phylum Streptophyta; class Magnoliopsida; order Fabales; family Fabaceae; genus Erythrophleum; species Erythrophleum ivorense. The sequence goes on from JAIUCV010000003.1 coordinate 8,417,932, forward strand.
GTAATCTTTCTTTGTGTCTTGAATGAATTTAATTTGCAAGTGAAAAAAAAAATTACAAAAGGGACATTGCAATATGAATAGTGTTGGATTCAAATATGAATAGAAAGTCTCATATCGAAAGAAAATAAATTAGGTAAAGATTATATAAGTACATTGATTCATAAATTTATGCCTTAAAATTTTAGGACAATATTTGGTGTTAAATCAATAAATATACTTCTTCATAAAGCTCTGTTGAAGATGATGTCTTAGTGTTGTAGTCTTTCAAAACCCTAACTTTGCTATCACATATCACAAGTTTAGGGATACAAATGTTTCAAAAGTTTTGAATTTTATCAGAAATAAACTTAACATGCCAATACAAACTATCCATCGATATTGTTATTGATATTGTTAAAACTAATTATGAGTCTCTAACAAAAAAGTTTTTATGTTAATTTGATCCTTAATACCATATATTCCAGCACAAGTTATAATAATTTATTATTATTTATTTCAAAAGTTATTAATAAACACCTAGAAAATTTTATCAAAATCTTGTCCTGGTTATTATATTTAAATTGAATTTTATGTGAAAAAATTTAGAAATTCAGAAAATGTTTCAACTTCAAGTATAATTCAATATAATTGATGGATACCTATAAATAAAGGGTTACTAATAAAAATCAAACTAAAAACCTTTTAATTTACGCAACTTAACCTTACAAATTAAACCAGTATTTTATTAACAAATTATTGAATTAAACAGTTGAGCAGAGGTGTGAATAATTCAATTTTTTGAATAAATTAAAAAAAACAACACTTTTAAAACATTTAAAAAGATAAATTATTGTCCGCTCAAATTATATAATTGTTTTTATTGTTTCAAAAATCTAGACTCTTTTCTTAAAATCAAAAGATACCCTACACTAACTTCTTCTACAACAAAAAAATAAATTATAATTGCATATATATTAACTAAAATATCCTCATATTTATCAGTTTTATAATACAACAAATATTAAATATACATTTGACTAATATAAAAATAGTCAATTTTTTAAATTTAGAATAGAATAAATTTATAGTTTCCAATATGAAATAAAATTTAAATTTTTTTAAAATAATTTATATTTTTAATAAAATAAATTATTATTATTTTTAAAAATATTTTAGCTATACTTTATTTTTAAGAGAATTTATATATATTTTTATAATAGAAGAAAAAATTACATAATTTAAACATTCCTTAAAAAACAAAAGAGCAATTGATTCTATTTGAAATGATGAATTTATGTTTTTGGTGTTTCCACACAATCATCCCTCTTTAATGTATGCTTGCTAATAAAAAAAAAAGAATATGGAAATTATAAAGGGAAGAACAGACAAATCACGCAACAACCACCATCGCTCCTTTTTAACATTCCTAGCGTCACACCACAGAGGAACGAACCAGATCTGCCTGCATACGTGGCCTTCTCGATCCTTTATGCCCAAAGTTGAGCACGCCACGGGCTTTATGTCCTACGTGTCAATGACGTGTCCAAACTAACGGCAATTAAGCTTTAACAAAGATGACGGCGTTGGATGGGCCGTTAGCTTAGTAGGATCACCTCGTCCGACGTGGCAGACCTTCGTGTGCTGCACGTGCCGCACCTAAACACCACGCGTACTGCAACATGAGATATCGTTCCCAAACGCTTTCCGGCACGTGAATCTCTCACGCTTTAAGAAATTCGATATATGGGATCTTGTTTAAATGAATGAGATAGTGCGCCTATACGTGCCTGTAATTGCACCCAGTCATTCTACTTTATTGGAATGTCTTAAGTTTCAGTGATCTTGGACTATTCCACTATTTTAGTATAACGAAATATTATTATTAATTTTTTTTAATAAATTTAAGTTTATAAGTAGTATTTAAGATGCATGCATGTTAAAAATGAAACTCATTGAAAAATTATAAAAAATGTGTTGAACATCTGACAATTAATATTGAAATTCCGCATACGAAACATATACAGATATCATTAATTAATTAATTGCTTTTGGAATAAAAATATACAAGATTTTATTGAACAATAATTCCTTCGTAAATCTTAATAATGGAACAGTTCCATACACATTGTATATATGTCGTTCTCTAGAGATTCATCATTGAATGAATTTGTTGTTTTCTGTATTCGTGGTTCACGAAGAAGTAAGCAGGATGAGGCTATGAGTTCACTGCGAAGTGGCATGCTTGTTTGAAAGGCGTAGCCACAAAGTGCTCATGCACTATCAAAGGCCTCAAATGGAAACTGGAGAGTATTATAATGGGATATACAAGTATACATGTACAAGGTCAACTTCACATGCTAAAATGAAATTGTTAGTTCAACGAAAAAGACCATTAAAATAAATTAAACAAGATTTGCCACTAATATATATATATATATATATAATTAAACGATCATCATTCACTTTTTGATTATTTTTATAGGATCATGAACCATATAGTTTCCACCTTAATGAAACATGAACGAGATTTGCCACTTTGATCACTCTCCGCTTTTCCATTATTAGCCATCAAGAACTCGCCAAATGTGTTTCCAAAATGCTTACCATTAGACTTTAGGTACTTTCTCATTTAGGTACAAAAACACACTACAATTTTTTTTTTTCACGTTTGTTTTAATGAGCTTTTACGTATTTCGTTAACATTTAATATAAACAAAGCATTTAATTAGAGATAGATAAAATGTTGACATCCCCTGTATCTAAGATTTATCTGTTATGAAAAAAAAAATTTATAAGTCTTTTAAAAGTTTAAATCTATGTATCAGGTAATATGATATTCATTTCACGTATAAATTTGTAATGTATATGTATTTATTATATATATATATATATATAGCAACTTAATATATAAAAAAATTTCAAAATAGTATTCCATGAGTTTTGAATTATATTAATTATTGTTTGAGATATTTTACTATTCATTGTGATTTTATATGAACAGATTTTATGTAAATGAGTTTAAATTTAAAAAAAGCTTGTTTATTTTGAAATTTTTATAAGTAAATGAATCGAAGAAGAGCAAGGACTATAGTTCCCTCGTATGATCATCCCTATATTCAATATATTGTCATTTTGATCCTTAATTATATCAATATTTAACAATATTCAAAAGTATGTATTTGGAGTTCATTTTTGGTACTCCTGCAACATTAAGCAACCACCTTTTTTTCCATTTATATATTATCATACAATTTATTTATTTTTTTAAGTTCATATACTTTAATTTTGAATTATAATTAATTTGAACTTTTAAATTTTTAAATGAAAAATATTAATTTGTCAAAATATAAATGATAATAATATTCAATTAAATCTTACTTTAAAAAATAAAATATATTTTTTGCTTCAAAATAAGAGTTTACCACACTATTCTTAAATTTTATCACTTAAAATACCTATTTTTCTTTTTCAACTAAACTTAAAATACCCACTTTTGTTATACATAATTAGGTAATTGAACAATGTTAAATGCAATGAGTAATTTTCAGAAATTTGAAAACACTCCCTCAAAAAGCAAAATCAATGTCTTATCCTAGGTTGGAGTTTGAAACTTTAATGACACGTGGCTTCGTGACCAGTCGATTATGAACAGCTAGCTATCCTCAAGGTACCTGACGCGTGGACTTCACTAATGTTGTCTCTCATGCATACGACGCAAGCGCAACACGAGCTTCCCCATTCACGTGCCAACGTGGCGTCCAGCTAAGCCACCCCCGGATGCTGTGCGTTTCTGCTGTCCAGTGATTTGGCGCGAATGTTGCCAGGTGGGCCCAAAGCGTCAGACGTGGCAGCTTCGTTACGATGATGCTCTTCCCATTTGGACAGAGAGTTCCGAAGGGAAGTGTGCCACATGCTTAACAGAACGTGTCACTCCCACGCCAGATCAGACTCCTAACGGTGGATTGGTGGTCATCATATTAATTTAAAATTTTTCCTGCTTATTTAGTTGAAAAAAAATAGAAAAGAAGTAACATAAAAGAATAATAGTATGTATAAAATTTATTTTTTAACCTACCCTTTCTTTTTTTTTTAATTTCTATTTAACAAAATAATATCTTACTTATATTGAGTAAAAGAAGATTCAATTTGGCCATCACATACATGATATGCTCATTTGGTTAGATAATGTTAAAAGAAAAGAATGTAAAAAATAGATAAGTAAAAGTATATAAGATAAAAAATAATTTTGATATTTTTATTTTTTAAAAAATAATTTGATAAATAAAATATTTACAAAAATATAATAATTATCATACAAACTATATAAAAAAATGCATTTACCTCGTGGCAAATCAAATAAGGCCCTACTAGTTGCATATTTTTCATTTCTTTTTTATTCTTCTTCTTGTTTTTTAAAACTTAGAAATCCATGTTGCATGGCATTTTAAAGAATTGTCCCCACTTCTCCCATATCATATAAATTTGTGGCTTGACATGCACTAAATACATATTAATTTTTTAATTTATTTATATATAAAATTTTAAAATATAAAATTAAATTGTACTAATTTTAAAATTTAAAAATAATAAAAAAGAAGTAATAGAATGATAGTCAAATTTCACTCTCTCACATGCATTTAAATGACGAAATATTGGAAAACTAAACAATATTTATCATTTGCATATTGATGTATAACACATTATTTCTTGTTATTACAAGATATTCTTATACTTTGTCTTGACTTTATTTTTTTTTTTAAGCTGAGCATATATTACATGATTTGTGAGAATTTAATTATATGATTCTAGAGTAATTTTGTGTGAATTTTCATGGAATATTTTCGATTAATAAGTCCAGTCATCCAAATCAATTATGGAGCAATCCTTTGAGCTTCTTCAATCCTAATGTTTGTTCACACTAAAACAATATACTAATTGATTGTGATGCATCTTATCATTATAAGAACAACCGTAGCCAAATAACTAGTTTTAATCATTGAAATGTGGATAATAATTTTTTTATTTATTGATTATATATATATATATATATATATTAAATATTGAGATGTAACGTGGTATCAACTTCCCTTATCAAAGGCTTTTTTCACTTTAACGTAATCCTCCTCCATCAATTAGCGCTATAATAACATTATGACCCACAAGCTATTGACTGTGTAATAAAAAATAATTGAGTATTCACTGCTAATTGAAAATTCAATAGCTTCTACTCTAATGCGAACATTGACATTTGAGAGTAAATAATGTTGTAGAGATCTTAATACATGGATGATTTTATTTTTAGTATTCCTACCATATTAAATATTAAATATTACTTATATATTATTATGTAATCTTTTTAATAAAAATACATAACTTTATTTTAAATTATAATTGAATTGAATCTAAACTTTTATATTTATTTTTTATTTATGAAAATATAAATAAAAAAATAATAGGAATATAATAAATATTTCTAAGATGCACAAATATTTCTGCTAAGACAGGATCAAGTAATGATTCAATTTATCAGAACACACCCTGTCATGCTTATAATATAATGAAAATTTTGCTTACCTTAAATATTATAGAATAAACTTAATTATTTTCATTCAATGATTAATATAAATATCAATTAAATTTATCTATCCGTTAGTAACATTACTAATAAATCAGGCACTGATATAGAAACAAAAATACATGCAATTTTTGAATATCTATCTCTAAATTTTATATATATATATATATATATATAACTTGGCACTATATATTTCATTGAACAATTGGCTATTTTTTAGATGCATCTCTAAATTTTAGATGAATTTTTTAGTGTAGAACAATTGGCTATTTTTCATTCATAACATTCATTTCAAGTAAGAGGGTAAAATTGTCATTATATCCACCTCCCTACCGTACCAGTTAGTAGCAGTCAATTTAGTCACTGAAGATACTTTGACTCTTCAAGGCAGGCAAGCTGAAGGTTCACTTTTAAAATAATTTAGGTCTGAATTATTTTTTTATTCCCATCATTTTATTTGGTTCAATTATATTTTGATCATTGTAGTTTTATTTGACCTTAATTTTAGTCCTAATATTAAAAAAAAGTTGTCATTAAATTTTAAATTTGTCTATATTGTCAAACTTTTGTTTATAACTAATTATATATTACCTTAAAACTTTAAATATGGGTAATTTATAGCAAAAAAAGGAGCATATAAAATTAACTCATATATATATATATATATCATGCAATACAATTTATATTAAGTTACTTGATAAATTGGCTTAAATAATTTATATTCAAAATGCTATGATGAGACATAATTACCCGTATCAACAAAGTTTAATAACACAGAAATAAAAATTAATTGGTATAGATTAAATTAAAAGTTTTTTAAAATTAAAGTGCCCCCTTAAAACTAAAATGTATCCATTTCAAACACATTTCAAATTGAAAAATATACATTTTATACGCACTTTAGTGTGTTTAAAAAAATGATAGGACATTCAAAATCATAGTTTACAACTCACAAAATACAAAAGTTATAACATGTTATTTTGGCTAAAATCATAATTTTAAATATTCTATCATTTTTTTAAACACACACTTAGGTTGAGAAGTGCACGCTTCAAACATATTTCAGATGTACTTCAGGCAAATAAGCGCGCAGTCACACCAAGTCTTCCAATTTCCAAAGCAGTTAGAGTTCCTGAGGACAATTTGGAGATTTCACATAAAATCCCAATCTAATCTCTTTTTATAAGGACCGCTCACCAACACTTTTCTACTACGTACATCTCCCAACTCTGTTTTCGTTACCTCTTAACAAGTCAGTACACATCGGAAAAAAAAAAGGAGTACAGAGTCAGTCTTCTCAGAGACAGAGACAGACTGCTCTGTTCTTTTCTCCCTACCTATTTGTTTCTCTTCTTTTCATCTTCTTCTTAGTCATCTTCCTCCAATGGCGTCCAAGAGTCCCTCCCAGAAGCTTCCTGACGCCGAGAAGGCCTCCAACGGCGAACCCTCCGACGACCGCTGTCCGGTGGAGGAGGTGGCTCTGGTGGTGCCGGAGACCGACGACCCTTCCATTCCTGTCATGACTTTCCGGGCCTGGTTCCTGGGTCTGGCCTCCTGCGTCCTCCTCATCTTCCTCAACACCTTCTTCACCTTCCGCACTCAGCCCCTCACCATCTCCGCCATTCTCATGCAAATCGCCGTCCTCCCCATCGGAAAGTTCATGGCTTCCGCTCTTCCCACCACGGAATACAACGTGCTGGGTTGGAGATTTAGTTTGAATCCTGGGCCTTTTAACATCAAAGAGCATGTGATTATCACTATCTTTGCTAATTGTGGTGTTTCCTTTGGAGGAGGCGATGCTTACTCCATTGGAGCCATTACTGTCATGAAAGCTTATTATAAACAGACCTTGAGCTTCCTTTGTGCTCTCCTCATCGTCTTAACTACCCAGGTTAGATCTCTCTGCTTTAAAAAAAAAAAATCTTACATTTTCCCTATTTGCCTTGGCTAAGTGTTTTTTCAAGGCAATTTTATGAGCGCATTCGATGTGATTGGTTCCTTTAAGATCTTACTCTAGCTAACTTTTTTGGATTTTATTTGATTCTTCTTCAATTTATTCGTTCCTCTTCTGCTTGGGCTTTCTTTTTGGTGTTCCTCTGCAATTCTTTTTTAATATTCAGTTATGAGTATTTAAATTCCTGGAAGGTTGACTGTCCCATATAAAAAATCTAACCCAGACTGATAACACGGGACTCCCTTGGGTTGGTATTCTTCTGCAATTTTTTCATTTCTCTTCATTGCATATTCGTTTTTGAGTTGAAATATGGGACGAAGATTCTCTGCTGCAACGTAAGATAAAGAACCTGGTCTCCCAAGTAAAAATAGTGGAGGTTTCAGAACAGATAAAAAAAAAAATTGTGGCAGGGATTGGCCCCAAAAAAAAATTTAATAATGGAAGGTCTAAATTTACTAACTTGCAGCGTAGGGAATCTACGTCCACAAGGGAAAAAATTGCAGAAATAAATTTATCTTCGAAGTCTTTGAAGCTTGTCTGTACTTGTGATTTTTTTAAATTTTTTCTTTAGTTTCGGAAGGAAAAAATTACAGTTAAATACTTAGTTAAAAATGTTTATATTAAAGAATTTTGAACTTTAAAATTATTGTAAACGATTTAAGAATTAAAAATTTTAATTGTTTTAAATTATAATTTTTTTGGTACATTTTAAATTTTGTCATTGAGTCCTTAATAATTTCAAAATTTAATGTATCTTAATGTAAATATTTTTAACTTTTTTATCTGTAATTTTTCAAATTTGAATTGTCGATTTTCTTAATCTTTTTTTTCTTTTTTGTTTTTTGGAGAAAAGATTCTGTGATCAATCTCCTTTCTATTTGTCCGAAAAGTTATACTTTAATAAAGTTATCTTTTTAATTATACATTAATTATTTGTTGATTGTTGATTTGCAGGTATTGGGATATGGATGGGCTGGTATTCTAAGGCGGTACCTGGTTGATCCTGTTGAAATGTGGTGGCCAGCAAACCTTGCTCAAGTCTCTCTTTTTAGGTTCTTTCTTCTTCCTTGCTTCAATATTATCTTTCATTAAGTTTGAAATCAATCATTCTGGGAAAAAAAAGAAAGGTTGCAGAATTTTGTATTCAACATGACAGAGATGTTTTAAGTATTAACTAGTTTGCAAAATCAAAGAACTACCTTCATAGAGAAAAATCTGCCCCCAAAAAAAAAGTACAAATAAAAAGAATTTGGAAAAAAAAATGTAACTATTTTGAATTTGATATCTGCATAATTGTTGGGGCTAATTTTTGTTATCTTCCCTAAGGTTTCTGCTGTGAAAACTATAAGAACTTTCCAATGAGCTACTGTGCAGCAATTCATATTTTGATATTACGATAGAGTAAATTATATTAAACTTCTTTAAGATCTAGTTAAATTACAGTTGATACTCCTATTTTTCAAAAATTTCACTCAGATTCTCTAACATTTGATGTATATTAGAAAAATGTTCTATACTAATTTCTTCTGTCAACGAAGTTAACTTTCTGCATAATAAGTGTTTCCTTGGCAAAAGAAATCACTTAATTGCCTTTCATATTTTATCAAGAATAAAATCACAGTGTTATGTTGAAACTCAACATCAATTCAGTTGTCTTCATTGTTATATTAAGAAAAAAAATAATACAATTTAATGTTATGTAAAAAGTTAACTTCATTGACAAAAAGTATATAATAGGAAGGGTATTTGCAATATATATTGAATGTTAGAGGAGTTGAATGATTATCAGGTGTAATTTAGCCTAGTCTTAAGGATAATTAGTTTAATTTACTCTATTATCTAACTAAAGCTGTTCAGTTTAGCTAAATGAAGGCATAATAGATGCATAATTTTGTTTCTGTTCATATATGCTGAGATAAGGATGTTACAGGAAAAAATCACCAAGTTAATATATAAAGAATTTTGGATATAAAATTTAAGGAGTCAAACCCATGAAGTTGAAGCAATGCAAGTGAATCATTGACTAGGAATTCATAGCTTGTAATGGGTTAAAAGGCAGATAATGTTTTTGGAGGGAAGGTTCCCCATGTTCTTATTTTGTAGGTTCATTTTATTAGCTATCTTGTCCGATTAGTGCCTTGATATTCTCTGACGAGAGAGCATAACAATGAAAAAAGAAAAGGCTTAAATTGAAGATGTCATAAATTATGCTCTCAGTGTTTCTATATCAGCAAAGCTCAGTATCTTCTTCAGAAGAATTTACACAACAGGAAAAAACAGAACTATCTTTGAGATTTTGTTCTATTTGTTTTTGTACTTTTGTTTTTTTGACCAAAACCCTATTTTGGTGACAGTTTGACTATCAATTGAATACTTCAAAGAATTTTTGTATCACTTTAGTGCCTAACGACTGTGATTTTTTTCAACCCCATAGAATATTAAATCTTCAAAGAAAACCCGTCCAGTTTTTGGCTCTTGAAAGATGGTTTCATTATAAATTTGATAAAATGTTTGAATCACTTTAGGACTTAATAGCATGATTTTGTTTTAATCCTATAGAATATTTCTTCATTGAAAGATTGTATAGTATCATTTTAGAATCTCTGGAGGGGTGAAATTGGAGGGGCATCATACTTTTGAGTACTAAAATGACACAAAATAGATAATTACACATCTTTCAGGAACCAAAATTGGTTTTGGTCTTTTTTTCCCCCCTATTATTTCCTTTAATACTTTTCTAATTACATCAGTAACTTCATTTTACAGGGCACTCCATGAAAAAGAGCACAAAACAAAAGGCTTCACGAGGATGCAGTTTTTCCTCATAGCCATGGGAGCATGCTTCTTGTACTATGCCCTCCCAGGCTATCTCTTCACCATCTTAACCTTCTTCTCCTGGGTCTGCTGGGCCTGGCCCCACAGCATCACGGCCCAGCAAGTAGGTTCAGGCTATCATGGACTAGGCGTTGGTGCCTTCACATTTGACTGGGCTGGGATTTCTGCCTACCATGGAAGCCCTCTTGTCACTCCATGGTCTTCCATTGTTAATGTGGGAATAGGCTTCATCATGTTCATCTACATCATTGTTCCTGTGTGTTACTGGAAGTTCAACACTTTTGATGCTAGGAAATTCCCAATATTCTCAAATCAATTGTTCAAATCTGATGGACTCAAGTATGATACCACAAAAATTTTGACCCCTAACTTTGACCTCAATGTGGATGCTTACAACAAATATGGCAAGCTCTACCTTAGTCCTCTCTTTGCTTTGTCAATCGCTTCGGGATTTGCAAGATTCACAGCAACTCTCACTCATGTTGCACTCTTTCATGGCAGGTATGCTGGCATAAAAATTTTGTGTAAGGTTCTTCTAAAGTTTCTATTGTAAAGTTTTTGTAAAATTTGGAGAGAGAGAGACACCAACAGTGAAACTGTATATGAAGTTCACTTTTTTTTTTCCCCCTCTCACTCCCTTTTTTCTTTTTTCTGAACTCTATAAGAACTTTTATAATAAAGAATTCTAAAGAATCGAGACTGAAAAATTTCTGCATTTATCTGTATATACATGTGTGTCAGATAGCTAGTCATTAGTTTCAGCATTGATAAAGGTAAAACTAAATGAAAAACATGATGTGCAAGTATATCTACATTCTAAAATGCAAATGGATCAGAAGATTTGTAACACCATGACGCTAATCATTCAATTCCATCTATTCACCCAGCAAAAAGTAGCAGAAAGAGAAAAACTTACTCATGAAGTATAGTTGAATTTAGATTAATGCATAATTCTGTAATTTTCAAGTGCTGTCTTTATGATTACAGTGAAATAGTTTTGTTTGCACAGTGACATATTGAGACAGAGTAGATCGGCAATGAGCAATGTAAAGTTGGATGTGCACGCGAGGCTGATGAAAGCATACAAACAAGTGCCTCAGTGGTGGTTCCTTGTATTGCTGTTTGGGAGCATTGTTCTGTCCCTTGTTATGTCTTTCGTGTGGAAAACGGAAGTCCAACTTCCATGGTGGGGTATGCTCTTTGCTTTTGGTTTAGCTTTCATTGTCACCCTCCCAATTGGTGTCATTCAAGCCACCACCAACCAGGTAATCACTCCCAACTTTTCTGCTGTCTCTTTTCTGTCTTTTGTCTTTGGCATACTTGATCTTCTTCAAAGATTCTTCAAAAGGATTCGGTAAATGTCACATGTGAGTTTTACTTAAGGATAAAACTTAGATGAACTTCTTTAGAGTTACTATCAAATTATTCTTAAAAAATGGACCGTGTTATGATGATTGGTAAAACAGTTCCTTTTTTGTGCTGTCTCTTTTCTGTCTTTTGTCTCTGTCCTCCTATACTTAATCTTCTTTAAAGATTCTTCAAAAGATGTGATAAATATGTCAGATGTGAGTTTTACTTAAAGATAAAACCTAGGTAAAGTTCTTTAAGTCTTACTACCAAAATACTCCTAAAAAATCGATCGTGTTATGAAGATAGGTAAAAAAAATTTTTCCTGCTGTCTTTGTTGTCTTCGCGTGATATATATTTGAGAAATTTTTTAATAAATTCAGTCTATTAAAAAGGCTAGCTCAATTGATAAAAGAAGATATATTTTTCCTTATCAACTTAGTTCAGCTTCTCTAAGAGCACTGTTGGAGTTAGTTCGGCTTCTCTAAGAGCACTCTAGGAGTAAAATTTTAAATGTATTAGGTTGATAAGATAGAGTATGTCTTATAATATCACCTTAGGAAGGGATTTTATACTTGGACAAAAGCTTGAACGACAGCTCTAAATTTAATAAAAAAAGAAAAATTCTTTAGATATTTACTATTAAAATTTTCAATTAAAACATAACGTGTGAAAGGATTCTTTCAAAACAATTGATCATGACTTAACATGTCAAGTTTTCACAGGGGAATTTGATTGGGAATTTGTAAAAATTTATATCTAAATTTTGTCTATACTTAATCAAATCATGATTGATTTAGTAGAAGATTTAGTTTTTGCTTGTCTTTTGTAAACTAAATTTTTGAGTGTTACATACTTTGATTTGATGCAAAGTAGGAAGTGATAGGAAATTAAAAATTTTAGACGTTTGAGTCTTGTTGTGGATTACCTTGCAGCAACCAGGATATGACATAATAGCACAGTTCATGATTGGGTATGTTCTACCTGGAAAACCAATTGCAAACTTGCTCTTCAAAATCTATGGCAGAATCAGCACCATCCATGCCCTCTCTTTCTTGTCAGACCTTAAACTTGGACACTACATGAAAATCCCTCCACGCTCCATGTACATTGCTCAGGTATTGCAGCAAAATTAGTATCCTTCACAAAGAACAGAGATAATATTTGTAATTTTTCATTTGATCGAGTGTATTTTTGAGATTGGATCTTCAAAATTTCTTTTCAGTAAAGTTGGAGAGAATATATGAGACCCACTCAATGAATTCCATCTACTTTCTCTCTTAGCTTAAATCTTTTTATGTCTAGGAGATCTGCGCATGTGGAAAAGAGAGTGATACAGTAAATATAAGGTCCATACAGGTGGATCCCATTGGCCTTATCCATCATGTCACTCCCTCTTTTATATGAAAGGCTTCTTGACATGAAAGAATTTGGATTCTTTCTTTCTTCTTTGCTTTTTCTTTTTTTAAATTTACCTAGAAAAATTATTTTAAAAAAAAAGTTTAAAGGATCTAATCTTGTGTATTTTAATCATAAAATAATAAATTCCTACTTTTCTTGCATGCAGTTGGTGGGCACTCTAGTTTCAGGCGTAGTGAACCTAGCAGTTGCTTGGTGGATGTTAGACGACATTCAAGATATTTGCATGGATGACAAGGCTCACCATGACAGTCCCTGGACTTGTCCCAAGTACAGAGTCACCTTTGACGCCTCTGTCATATGGGGTCTCATTGGACCAAAGCGCCTGTTTGGACCCGGCGGCATGTACCGTAACCTGGTTTGGCTATTCCTCATCGGAGCAGTACTGCCTATTCCTGTTTGGGTTTTTAGCAAAATCTTCCCTGACAAGAAATGGATTCCCCTTATAAACATACCGGTTATATCATACGGCTTCGCTGGAATGCCACCGGCGACTCCCACAAACATCGCCAGCTGGCTTCTGACCGGAATGATCTTCAACTTCTTTGTTTTCCGATACCACAAACGGTGGTGGCAGAAGTACAATTACGTTCTATCGGCGGCGCTCGACGCAGGCACGGCTTTCATGGGGGTCCTCATCTTCTTCGCCTTGCAAAATGCAGGCCATAATTTGAAGTGGTGGGGGACTGATGTTGATCATTGTCCTTTGGCTTCTTGCCCTACTGCTCCTGGAATTCAAGTCGAAGGCTGCCCAGTTTTCTGATATATACTATAGTGGTTCAAGGATAAGTGTTTACAATTGGGTTCTCTTGATAAAAATATAACATGGGAAAGGAAAGTTAAGTTTTATATGATTTAGTACAATTTGGTGTTATAATTTTATAAGAGAACTTTAACAACAAATACTTAATCTAAATTTTCGTTTAGGAAGTATAAGAATTACGGGAAGTATAGGGTGGAGGGAATAAGCAATTGCTGAGCAATTCTGTACATGCTTGCTTGTTTTTCATGGAGTTTTCCCTTTTTCTAGCCTCTCTTTCTTTAATGTTTGATGACAAATATATAGAGTTCAATTATAATGAAACAAAAACTTGGTTACTAAGAGGGATCAAAATTAAGTTTTTTATTTAAACAATAAATATGGAAGATTTTTTATTTAAAATAATAAATAGTGAAAATTAATTATAAATAAATATATTAATATATTAAATTAAGTCCCATTAAAAAAGATGTCTAATCAATGAAGTTATGGCTGGCACTGATTTTAGTCTTTAAAATGAAGGTGAACTTGATATTATCAGCTTCATACCATATAAGGCATTTTGTCTCTTTTGTAATAAAAAAGTATTTATTTATGTTTATATTTTTTGTTATAATTAGCAATATAATCAAAATCAAACTAAATCAATGAGTTTAACTTGGCATTAGACCCTAATCTAATTCAATTAGTCTAATAAATTGATTAGTTAAAAAATTACTTGAGCCAATCAAAATTTGGATGAATTAGTTAAAATCAAATTGATCAAAAATTAATTAAATTGGTCATTGAATTTTTTTATAAAACAGTATAGTTCATTTTGGATAAATTTAAAAAACTAAAAAAAATATATTAAAAGACAAAGGGGGTTGAAATAGAGAAAAATTAAAAAAATATATAAAAGAAACAAAATATGCATATTTGATTATTTTTTATATTTATTCTTTATCATGCTTTATCTCCTAATAGTATTTTTCTCATATATTATGATGTTTGGCCAAAATTGTCATTTGCCTTTTATTTTTATTTTTTTATTTTTTAATAATAAGTAAAATCTTAATATAATTTGAGAATTTCAAAAATTCAATATTAAATATCTTAACTTTTAATTGGGGTAATTTTTGTTTTTTAATTAAAAAATAACTTCTCAAAAGTTTTAAAAAATATTGAATTAGTATTCAAATATTTAAATTTTACTAATAAAAATTTTGATGCATTAAAATTTTTAAAAAATATATTTAATTATTATCAGTTCAATTATAATTAAATCAATAAATCGTGAATCAGTACCTTTATTAATTTTATAATCAATTTGATTTTAAAAATGTTAATAATTAATTTTTAATAAACCAAGTTTAACTAAATATTTTTTAATAAACTAGTGGATGGTTCCGTACAAAAATTTGGTAGGCTCCATAGCCCAACAAAAACAAAAAAATCACATTTTGGTACAAGTTATAAACAAGAAATTAAAAACTTTACTTATATATATATATATATTTATTTATTTATTTATTTATTTATATATTGGTTCTACTCAAAAAATGTGATTGAAATATTTACGTATTATTTAAAGCTAATTTGAGTTTTCAGTATTCAGTAGATAAGATGTTAAGAATTTTTCTGTGGGCGCTGCGGAAATATGGAATCATGCAAAGTAGAGTACTGGTGCGGAATCTAGTTCCAAAAGGAAGAGGATGCTTGCAGTCTCAGAAGCAGAAGCACTTGTCCTTATGAAGTTGGAGTCAACTGCTTTTTTTCTTTTTGGTGGTGACAACACAAAATACAGAAACGCCATAACATTGATGCAAACAAAAGCTGATTCAAGAACCTAATAGTTGAAGACATTTTTATTTGTCTTCACAGTAGCCTAATTGGAGCCATATTTTTTGGTGGGCATGGAATTCGAATATATTATTGATTAAGATCACGCAGGACCCTAACCTAGGGTTATTCACCCTTCTAACAGCACTTGGAAGGGAAAACTGAGGCAATTTTGCAGGGTTTTTTATAAGCAACTTGAGCTTGTTGGAATTTAAGTCTTCAATCATCCGATCACTTCAAAATTTGTAAGAAGCAATATTTTATAATTATTAATGAATCTCAAGACACGATTAGACAGTTAGAAGCTTGAATTTTGGCGAGCTCCAGCTCTTGAGATCCAAACCTTCATTTTGTATAAAGTTAGCCTAAAGAAACTCATTCATAAGTGTTTGAAACATAGTCTAAGAAAATTTTATCATTAAATAGCGCATACACACGTATACATGCACCCATGCACGCCCATGCCTACACCCACGCCTGCGCATGTCTGCCCATGCTTGCATGTACACCAACTCACACATGTGGACGCACGCACACATGCCTGCACACATTTGTATGTACGTACATGCCTCCCCTCCCGCGCATATATGCACGCACACATATACTCTCATATGAAACATGTTAAATACACATTAGTAACAATCATTTTTCATTTGTTTACATGTCTTTTTATATTTAACTTAATCTATTTATTTAAGACTTATTAAGGAGGGGTTTAGAGGTATTGAGTGATAATGAAGTATTTTAATTAATCATCTAAAATCCTCCATAGTCCTCACTTGTTTATATTTTTAAAACTACTCAATTTTTAAGGGATTTTTGAGGAGGAACTTTCTCCACACAAAAGAAAGAAAAATTACCATTTAATCATTCCTTATCCTTCTTTCTCTTCCATTTCATTTTCTTTGGATTTTTTCCCCAGATAAAAAGAGAAACGTAGGAAACAAAAGCAGATTTTGGATTAAAATCTTTTTTTTTTTTTTGCATTCTCTTCCATTCTAAAATCTTTACCCAAAAAAAGTTCCGCTTTCCCCACCTCACCCTGGTTGAATCATTAATGTACAGTTGTGCATAACCAATTGCCCACATCAATTAATCAAAGAGCCAAAAACAGAGCCACTCAATTTGCCACTTCGAAAGGTAACACAGCAGGATGGCACCACAATGAAAACTGTTGGGCTGTCACAAATTTCCTTTGAAATCTATTGACAGCAAAATGTACTCGAAGAAGGATAAGCCAAAACATTTCCCTTGGCCCGCCATAGGTGCATCGGATATTTCATTAGGTGGGAGAAAGGTGGGAGTCACAATTGAAGAAGATTCCACAGGCTTCTTTGCAATCATTTTTACAGTAGCAGTTTATTTTCAAAATTTATGAAATAATAAAACAGTAAGAAACAAGGGTATTCCTATACTAAATTCCCAAGTAATCTCTGATAGAATTTTTCACTAAGAAACATATGAATAACTTCACCAGTAAGCATCCAGTTTGTTCATATTTAAGCTTTCAATGGAGCAAATGAGAGCAACAAGCGAAGGGGGGAAAATATGATGTTTGATACGTGAGTGTTATAATTTCTCAAGTATTTGAAAATTTATACATAAAATCTTTTAGAATGAGATATATAAAAAGATAATATTTTTAAATTATTTAGGATACATACGATGCATGATTTTTAAAAGTTTCATATTTGTTAAGCCCAAACATTGTACAAACAAGTTTTCAAGTGCTTGAGAAACCAAAATTTTCACGAACCAACCAACACCTTAAAAGTAATTGGTTTCCTCGTATCAAACAACAGTGTGGGTAACAAACAGAACAATACCTGTAAAACAATCCACTTCCCTCCCTCTCTGCAAGATAAAGCCTCTCCTTTCTACCATTATCAGTTCACAGGACAAACGAAGCACAGAGATGACCCTTTCTGATACATACTGAAACCCTAATTCCAAACCCAACCACCAGGTTGAGTCAAGAGATTCAGAAACCACCAAAAAAAAAAAATGCATATTCCAACAATTTAGTCCTTAGGAGATAATTAGTATTTTTTGACTCAATTTTTAAGAACTCATCAATATGATCCTACCATGAGTTCTGTTAACCATCGATTAAGTCCACTAGGATTATATTGATGGGTTTTTAAAAAATTCTAGAGTCTAGTGATAGTAATTATCTTCTAAGGACTACATTGATTGAACATGCATCTCCTAGGAATCCAACTGGTAGTTTACTCAAAAAGACTACATGTATATATAGTGGATATGGGCTTTGAAATAGCATAGCCCGACAGAATTGTCATTGTCAGCAACACGTGATAATAGCATATTATCACTTCCCCTTTTATTTTGGTTTCTCTTTAACAAAATTCCTAAAGAAAAACATTATCAAATAATTAACTTACAGGAACCAGATTGTCTGATAAATGGCCGTCAAGCAGTTCCATTATATGTAATACAATCTCGACTTTCACGTAATTACTTCATGAGCTTTAGCTTTTATCTATACTACGTGAAGATACATTAACTACTAAAAGGCTTCAAGGACTACATGATCCATGCCATTTACGTTTACCTCTGCAAAGACTTGTAAAGCACCACAGTGACATATTTGGCCAGAAACCGATGTGTCGTACCTAGTGCAACCACTGAAGGGCTGCTCTTTCCTTTCTGCATGTAAAGATGATTGAGCACTACATGTTGAGGTCTTGATAAAGGCGGTGGAATTTCCATATTTGTAGCAGGCACGTTAAGCAGTGTCATTTGTAAGTGTGGGGGAACCAGCGGTGGCTCCTTTGCATAATCTTCTGAACCAAGTTGTATGTTACTATAACTAGAGTCTGGTGACTGAGGAGGTTCAAATCCAGAAATACTTCCAATGTCTTCAGGAACATAATCCTGCATATGATAAAAATAAAAAATAAAAAATAAACTATCGGTCCCACTTTAAGTATCAATTCCTTCAAGCAGGAAAATATAATAAAGACATCTAATTTTCAGTCCTACGAGATATCCAATGGCAACATCAATTTTACCACCTTTCTCCCTTCTCCTGGCAAGTATTTGCAATTTTTGCCTGTCACTATGTATTAATAAAGAGCCATGAGAATAACCAATGAGTTGACAGTTCACATGGCACTAATCTTAGTTTTGAAAATTGAGATGAGCTTGATGTTGAGGGATTGATCCCTACGCATGCCCCTTTCCCCACTCCTTACACCCAAGTTATGAAATACCAATACTTCAAAACCAGAGCCATATCATGTCTAATATGTATCCGTCACTCATATCAAACACAACAGGATGTTGAATATTGAAGAATCAAAGCGACTTCCACGGCTACTTAGCTACAAATTGAAATCCTTTACACATTTCCTCATAGACAAATACATGCATATTGGATAAAGATCATATGCTAATTTTATCCAAGCTAGAGAACAATATTCCTGCCTCAGCATAAAAAGTTCAGCATTAACTCCTCCCCTCCCCTCCCCCACCCCCTCCCTTTTTTCACTTTTTTTCCTCTAAAGAATGAGTTTCCTGACCACCCAGGATGCCATGACCCAGTCAAACCCTGCAACATCTGAACCTCAAAATATCAGAAGTCCAATTTGTAATGTGTTCCATGTGAAAAAGAGAGACAATTGTTGCAATATATAAATGAGGAAAGAAAATTATAACCTTAATAGACATACTGAATTTAAAGCTTTGCTTCAGTACTTGCGTCCACAATATTAGTATGTTATAATGACTTCTTTATTATACCTTTAGCTGCTAGAGAAGGAAATTCACTGTTTTGTCTAATATATGTAAGATCAGACAAACAAATTACACAAAGTTTAAAAAATAGAGTCCGTTAGAATGAAAAAGCATCATCAAGCAATGTAATCATTTAGAACAAATAGTTAAACACAGGTCACCAGCTCAGCCAACACCTCCACTCACAAGTCAAAATGACTGGAAACTGAGTACATTTATGAGGTTAGAACCACGTACGTAGAAAAAAAAAATTATTGTTGCTTGTAGGAGAAGGGAAATTTGGTCAAAGAGTAGGAAGACAATTAAAAAGAGTAAAGACATCCAAAAGAGTAGATCTAAAGCATAGTGTATATTAGACCAAAAGAGTTGGATAGCCTAAAAGAAGAGAAGAGTGCATTCAACACCAAGTTACTAAAACATAATAAGGCACAATAACCTCATACAAGGTTCATTTTGTATTCAAGGCCCTAATTATGTTCCAAAATTAGCTCTACTCAACATAATTTAGCTACTAACAGGACCTTACTCTTCTCAACTCAATAATTATTTATGCAATTCCTATGTGTGAGAACTGTCAAATTAATTTTGATCACACGCAGAAAATATCAAAAGAAAAGTACCTGCAAGTCCAAAATGTTGTAGGCATTGCCAGCATCATCTTGAGCCCAGGGCAAGTCAGGAGCGTACCTCCACTGTCCATCAACTAGAAACCTGTACTGGTAAACACCAGATGGCAGTACCTTCATAATAGTGAAGTCTTTCCCTGATCTCTGTAAGGGCATTCTGATCAACAATGAAGATTAGAATGTGATCAACAATTATAGCAGCCTTTGAAAACAAATAAATAAGATTACAACTTTTCCAAACCTTGTTTTCCAATTATCCCATGATCCCTCCACAGCTACTTCTTTCCCATCATAACTCCAAGTAATCATCGTTGGAATTCCTTGTTCACTGCACATATCTTCATATGCTGAAGTGGCTTGCATCCAAGAATGACTTGGAGCTTGCATCTCATCAGGTCTTTGTAGTGGAACCACTGGGACCTAATGATAGGGGAAGTGGAAAATTTGAAACAGGTATCGGAAGGACAACAACCAAGGATATGTGATAAACAGTGAAAAATTTCAGAACCAAACTTATTAGAAAGAAAAGAAAAGCTCAAATGTCTCAATCAATACTCTCCACAATCAACTTGGCAGGGGAGGGGTGGGATTAGGATAATTGATTCTTGAGTTGGACAAGAATCTAGAAAGCTGTCAAGATAATTCTCTTTGAAGTAATCCCAATACCTTGATCAACTTGCTTCCCACCCCACTTACAGCAAATATTCAATTTTGTGCCCAGAAACACCAAATGCCTAAAACCTACTCACAGGTGGTAATGTCATGCACCAGCTCTCTCTTTCAGTTATCAAGTTACCAGAAATCACAAGGTAAACCCATGAGGCTATAAAGTAATAGATGAATAAAGCAACTGAATGATTTTTTTTTTTTTTAAAAAAGAGCTTCGGAGCTTCATTTTGTACCAGTGGACTTGCATCAAACAGCTAGTGTGCACCATATGACGAAAAAAATCTGAAGGAAAACAATTGAAGCCCAACCTTCCAACATGCATTCTAATCCTCTAAAGAATGAGATTCAATCAAAACCTATTTGATCTTCTCCTTTGATTTCAATTATTGATTTTGATACTCAACTCACTAAAAGAAAAGGAAAAAATAAATAAATAAAACAAGGAGTTTTTTACCATCTCCAGTGAACATATATATAAAACACCCATTAACCCAATAATTAAAAAACCAGCAAGAGATAGAAAGAAGAGGAAACTCACTTGCGGAGTGAACATCAATGGAGATTGGGTAGCTCTAGGGCTAGTAGGGGGCGATTGACCCATCAACTCAGAAGACACAGCATTCGATGCAGAAATGACCTCCTGCAAACTGCCACCACCACCTTCTTCTTCAGCCCCTGAGGGACTTCCATTCCCATCTTCTCTCGCATTCACATTCCCCATCGTTACTACTGCTCCAAAGAGGAGAAAGAGAAAAGAGAAAAAAGAAAAAAGAAAAAATAGAAACCGAAAGAACCCACTAATAAAATATTCAAATATGATTCCCCAAATAATAAAACCCCACACGCACTACGAATTCAAGAAATCGAAAGAAGAAAATCAGCAGATACGGTTCCAATTCCAACAGATGCCCATCTGGAGAAAAATTTTTGCTCTCGGAAAATATATGCGATTATAATATATCAGAAACAAAAATCGAAACTTGTTACTTTAAGAAGCACTTAGCAGCACTATGGAGAGAAAGTGTAGGGTAATTATGATATTCTCCGACGAGTTTGGAAGATCGAATGGTGGCCCAATGATGTTGGGTGTAGTGGGGATGGTCGTCACGTCATCATATTGACGAAGTCTTTTGCTCTTTGCCCTTTAATTTGGTTCAAGATGCTGTTTGCTTCCTTCCTCTATTTCTCTCTCTCTATCTCTTGCATTGCAGAGAGACCCTGCCACTCTCTTTTCTTCCCATCAACGATGAAGGACCAGGAAACCACTGAGAGGGAATGTGCTATTATCATCCCCTTTCGTTTTCCCTAAGATTGTGACCTTTTGGTGAATTTTCACTTTATTCAGATTGAAATTATACCCCATACATTTTCTGTTTTTTTGGGTTAATTTGCTTCTTTGTTTTTTATTAAGGAAAATAGGTTTAGTTTTTTTTTTTTTTCCTGATCTCACTTTCTTCGCCTGCGCGAGGTAATCGTAGACTAGAATGGCAATTGGGTAGGGTCTTCTTTATCTCCTCCCGGCGTAATAAATTTTTTTATCTTTATTTTTATATATATGTAAAATTTTATGAAAATTAAATACAATTTTATTATTTTAAAACAATATAATATTAATCTTAAATTTAAGTACATCTTTAACAACTATATATATATATCAAAGTCTTCACCATTCACATCCTCAAGTTCTTGACAGGGAAATCTATTCTCATTCCTTCTCCATTCGAAGCAATTTTTATGAAAATTCTCACCCAAAAAAGAAAATTGTCATCACTTGTGGACTAAGAAAATCCAGTGTTCTTTATTTTAGTCATTAATTATTGTACATTATTTTCTTTTTGTTTGTCGTTTTTATTCAATAATATTTTTCTTTTTTTTAGGCGTACATAATATTTGCTTTTCTGCTTCAATGGAATAAAATTTATGATTCTTCTAGGAAAAAAATTCTACCAGATTTCGTTTCCTTTTGTATATTTTCTCTGAAAAAGAAGCTGCAGCTTAAAAATAATTGTACTGGCGAAAGGCTTTGCATACTTTCCCATTCAAACATGCTCTAAAGAAAAGAAAAAAAATGATTATATTCTTTTATTTTTGGCCTACTTAGCCTAGTTTCTTTCTATCCCCCACCCCCCCCCCCCCCCCCTCAAAAAAGTTTAGCCTAGTTTTTAAGAGAGCAAAAGTGATCTATTTTTTAAAAAAAAAAATTCATTTTGAAAAAATAAAATATTTGGTCAAATTTGTGTAAAAAGAAGTAAGTTGCTTTCTACCAAAAGCAGGTTTTCTATTATCAAAAAGAAAGTTAACAATTGAAACTTCTTTAAGAAGAAGCATAATTTTTTTAATATTTTTTACACTTGAAAGTATTAATTATTATAATATTCTCTTACCTTTTTCATCTATTTTCTTTTATATGTCACTTTTAAGTAATTTACAATATTATAAAAATCAAATTAAACCTACTAATTCAATCAAAAAATCAATCATGAGTTCAACTCATTTAAACCCCAAAACTAAATTTAAAAAAGAAAAGGTCAAAATCTAATAAAATCGAGAAAAACTGAGCCGGCCACTAAATCACACGATTTTTTATTAAAAAACTTTGGACTATGACCTCATTTAACCAACAGCATATTCAAGAAAAATATGATTAAAAATTGAGTTTTGCTCTCTACTTATAGAGAGAGAATCTCGTCCCTTTTATTTTTATTGACGTGGAACTGTGGGCTAT
This sequence comes from Erythrophleum ivorense, assembly GCA_026724425.1. Classification (NCBI taxonomy): domain Eukaryota; kingdom Viridiplantae; phylum Streptophyta; class Magnoliopsida; order Fabales; family Fabaceae; genus Erythrophleum; species Erythrophleum ivorense. Next base: position 8,441,398 of record JAIUCV010000003.1, read on the forward strand.
ATCAAGTGGCTAAATTATCAAGTGTATTGATCAACCAGGGAAGATGTGATCAAATTTGGTGGTGTCTATGTTGTAAGAATTCGAACTTCTAGTAGGGCTTTTGCCTTTAGGGGATGTGATCGAAGTGGGGTTTGTGAAAGCCATAGGGTACATGTGGATTGTGCAAAAGAAGAAGGTGGAGCATGAGTTCAAGATGATCAGCAAGTTAATGAGCTATGAAACTGAAATCACAGGGTACGTTTCTAAGAAGAAAATCAAGAAGCTTAAGGGTGTGAAGGCGAAGGAGCCAATGCCATGGCCTCCAGCAAGAGAGATCACTATGGTCTATGGATGATCCGCCAATTGGGAATATCCACTTCAAGGGTTTTGGTAGTATCACCAAGACTTCCCCTGTTAAGGCCTTCACTGCTAGCTAGTAAATTTTTATTCCACAGACAAATCCAACTATCTATCATTTATGCTTGCTTGGAATTATAGTAAAAGCTGAAGCATTTTGTCTTCTCTCTATTCCATGTAATTAGATTCCTATAATATATGTACCATTTTGTTGATTTTCCTTCTTTAGTAGTCTATGCTAAATTCCCATAATATTGGTTGATCGATACACTTGATAGAGTTTCAAGAGAGGAAGAAGAAAACGTTATGATGTTGTCATAATATAAAAAATATGTATTCAATAATTAGTAATAAAATGTCTAGTAAAATATTTTGTTTAACCTTATTTTTATGTATAATTAGCAGTAAAATATATAAATTTTATTAGTATTTGCTTATTAGAATTTATTATATTTTTAATGTCTAAAATTTAATATATATATATATAATAATTATCGACTTGATCATAATTTAACCACAATTAGATAAAGAAATTATGAACTAATATCTATATTAGTTTAATGATCAATCTAATTTAAAAATAAATAAATAAATTGACAATAAAAAAATACTTTTTTCTCTTGTTTAAAGATTTTCCAAAAATAATAATATTAATAAAATCTCCTATCAAATAATTTTGCCAAACATAGATTACTTTCTCATATTGTTGTTTCATGAAATCTCATTTGAAAATAAGCAATTTCAAAATAAACATAAATTCATAACAATCTTAAACAAGCCCTAATTAGTCATTTGTAAGCTTACTCATCAACTTTTGAAATAAAAAATATCTTTTTAAATTATTAAAACTATTAAAACAAGACAATCAAGCTCAATTAAATTGACCTATCAAAAGTTGTAAATTTCATGAGCTGTGTTACACTAACCTATTTTTAAAGAGGTCAATATGGCTCATTTAAGGGATTAAGTAGGTTAGCCTATTTAATCTACTAGAAACTTAAAAAAAAACAAGAGAGAAAACAAAAAAGACACTTACACCAAAAGGTTTAAGGTTTACACAATGTTGGTGAAATTTAAGTAAAGGGATTTTATGGTTTTTTTAGGTAGAAACTCATCAAATATAGATCTAATGATAGTAAGCATTGTGGACAAAAAGAAAAAGAGAGAGAGGTTAATCTCTCATCCCAACAAATCTCATTTACAATATATAACAAATAGTTATTGAAAGGTTTTAATCTTTATCAAGAACAATGAAACTAAACATTCAAGCTAGGTAATAGACAAGGCATATCAAGAAAACATAAGAGTAAAGAGGGAGGGCTTTTTGTCTTCAATTGGATCAATGAATCTTAACACATCTTAATTTCATTAGGGCTTTTCAACAACGTCAAGCTCGTCAACACAATAGTAGCTTGTCAACGAAGGATGGTAACATTGTAGCAACTTGGTAGTGACTATAAGGAAGAATTGAGGGGCATAGAGAGTGAGAGACTAAGAGGCGTTACCATTTTAGTTTAGTCATTCATAATCTACAAATGAATTACACATAGTGCAATTGGAGAGAGATAGAGAAAAAAAAGAAAATAGATGTGAAAAAAAGAAAATAAGTTTCACACATACTTTCATCCCTTTGTGTCACTCTATTTTTTTGATTGTATAACTACAAAAGATATAATTTAATGATTGATTAGGATTGTGCATTCAAGGGATATCATCAATTTGAGGTTTTTTTTTTCAAAGGTTATATCAATTGATTTTGGATTTAGGCACTTTGTTAGATTTAGGGTAGCTATATAGGTTAATCCTTTTGGACCTTTGTAAGTATTTTTTTTTTCAAGAACAAAATGAGTCAACTTACATGTCACATGGGTTGGTCCATGTAATTTGTAGGTCATAAAAGCATGCCCAAATTGACAAGGGAGTTGAATGGGTTGGCAAAATGCCAATTTAATCATCTTTTCTAATGGGATAAATAAGCCGACTCAATGGATTGAACCCATTTTGATGGCTTTGTAAATTTCATTTGATGTGAAGTGTCTAGCAAGAATTCATAGAGTGAGCTAATTGCTAAAAACATAGGAAAAAAAACCTTAAAAAAATCTTGAATTTTGATTCGAATAGAAATTTAGCAATTTTTCTAATTTAATAGTAAAATTTTCAGTTTTATTATCATTGGTGTTTTGTTACTAAGTGATTTTTTCCTTGTTTAATTAGGGGATCTATTAGGATTGAGTTATTTCTCTTATAAGTAGATATTAGTTGTTTTTCTTTTTGGCAATTAATGAAATGATATTTCAAAATTTTTTCTCAATTTGAGGTTAAATTTCTATATTAGAGACTTATTTAGTTCTTCATGCTTAATTTGTTGCATCATCATCCTTCAAGATCTAGATTATTCTGTTCGGTTCCTCTTAACATCATTGATTGAAATGTTCAAATTCTTTTATTTGTCAAGTAACACAATATGATGATCACAAAATGAAATCCCACATAATTACCAACCCAAATCACCCTAATTCCATTTAAATTTTCTAGTGATTTGAAAATAAAAAAGAAATTTCAAAACATGAAAATCAATAAAAAAATTACAAAGATTGAATTTTGTACATGTAAGATTTATGAATCAAATAATTTAGGTATATATATTTTAAGGATAAATAAGTATATTTTTTCTATTTCTTTGGTTCGATGACAATGAAAATTAAATTATCATCTCTTTTTAATTCTTTAACTTTTGTTTGTTAATAGATTATATTTAGTAATTTATTTTTATAATAATTTCCCACAAATTCACTTAATATTTAAAAAGTTGCTTGAACATCAAAAGGATTAGGTCCCTGAGGTGATAATATTTATTTTTAGCAATTTCAGTTCAATTTTTTTAAAGAATATTCTGAAAAATAACATTTTAAATGCATCAAATGGAAAGGTGCACTATTAAAATAAAAAAAATCTTGGAAAAATGTCAATGACACCTTTGACTGTAATTGGTTAAAAAAAAAAAGGTGCTAAGCATCTTATTGTTGCATGACAGGTTTTACGTCTTTTTTGGGACATATAACTCAAAAATGCGTTTTTACTATGTAATATCCAAAAATTTTAAAAATTAAAAAAACTAGTGCCGTGTGATATACTAACTTATTGGCATACGGTTTACATATTTATTATTAATTTTTTAATAAAATTATAATATGCAAGAGATTTTTTAAAAAGAAATTAAAGATGTGATATGAATTTAAAAATAATTATGGCGTATGCCTTTAATTAAAAATTCTTATAATAAATATATTTAAACAAAAATTCTGCTAAATTTTGTGCAATCATTTTTTCTTACCATGAAAAAATTTAAAAGTTCAGCTCTCAAGTCTCAGCCCTTAGATTATCATTAATCTATTAGTGTATATAATAATAAACAATTATTTTATATAAATCTAAGAGAGATCGTAATATAAAAAAAATTATAATTAAAAATTTTAAGTTGAAAATATTAATATTAAAGGATCTTATTTTATAAAATTTCATGATTAAAAATTTAAATTATGTAAAAAAATTACAATTCAAGATTTTAAGTTAACTTTTTTTATTAATTTTTTAAAAATAATTTTAAAATTAAGATTTTTAAATATAAATATCTGTAATTTAAAGATGCTAACTGTAATTTTTCCCATAAAAACGCATTGTTCCAAGAAAAGAATCTTTGTCCTCTTTTTAGCCTGGACGGCTAGAAATGGCCGGCCTGGGATCCAAAGGCCTAGTCCACTTGGTTGTTTGTACATCCTATATGGGCTAATGATAAGGACTCCACCGTCAAAATGTGTGAATGACTCAGTGGAATTCATCAGTCAGAGCCTCTCTCTTACGCAATTCGTCGAACACGTAGCCGACCATTCTATCTATCACTATACCTGACAAAATCCCAGGCGCTTCGGCGAATCTCGTGAGTGCCCACTTCTTTTATCTCCTCCTTGCCGCCTTGGTTTACTCTTGCTAATTGCTTATTTGTTTGGTACTGTCTTGCCATCTTGTTACTATTGTGATGCTCTAGGTGATTTTTTTCTTCTCTTTTCCCCTCAATATTGATTGTCTCTAATTGTCTCCGTACTCTGGGTGATTTTGCATTGGCGAAATATACGGAGCACTACAATTGCTCTCACTCATTTGTTTTAGAAGTTCTCATTATACTTGAAAGTTTATAAATTTGAAGTTCCAAAAATGTTGGTTGGGTTGTGCTTTGTGGGTCTAGTGCTAGGTAGCATAATACGGACTGAGGGACTCGACAAAGTCTGAAGTGTCTATTCGAAACTATTGGTGCTGTAGATTACTCTTCTTCTTTGTTTTTCCCCAATAGCACATTTAATTTCTGATTGTTTCCCTATACTGGAAACCTTTAATTTATCAACAATTTTGGATTCCTGGTTCTGTTTTCGTTAGAATTGAGACTAAATGAGATTGCATTGTAAAAAAATTCGGAGCACCACATTTGCTTACCCTTTACTTACGAAGCTCATATTATACTAGAAAGTTTATCCATTTGAAATTTGAAAATGTTAGTTGTGTTGTGTTTTGTGGGTATTGTTACTAGCACGGACATGAGACATGACATTTTTATGGAGACGGCAACATGATATTCATATGTAATTTAGAAGTTGTGTTGTGTGATTGTTCGACATGTGTTAAATATAGACACAACTCCTTTTTCAAAATACATGCTTCAGGGTCTAATATATTTTATACATAGACTTTCCTATTTGACAAGAGATCCTAAAGAGTAAATAGTCCTTACATATAGAACTATTAAATGATGTTATTGAGCAATGGTTTTGGATTATGGGCTTATGCATATCAGAAAAGCACGCCTAGCCTTAGGCTGCATCCATGTGATTGAGTTGTTCCGTGACCCATTTGTTTTAGCACCTTTTATGCTATCTGGGTCTTTGTTTCTTTCAGTTGTCCCTCGCTTATAGTGTCACGTGATTTTGTTTTTACCAGCTTCCCATTGGATTTGGCCAACACATGGCTGTTGGACATAAAGCCTTTCTTTTACAGCCCTCTCTTTTACCTGTTTGATCACTTGCCATCTCCGACTCTCTGGTTGGTCATTGTGAAAGCCATATGCACCTTGGATATGGGCCAAATCCACCTATGTTTTTATCCTTCTACGTTGATTCAACTATGCTGTTGATGTTTCACGTTGTTGTTACAATTTGTTAAATCAGAATTTAGAATACTTGTTTCCACCAAATTTTTTCCACTAGGCTTTGTGCTTATTTTCTCTTGGCATGGTGACAAACTAACTACAGAAGAACATGGTGAGATAAAAATTTGTCACGTGGTGGTTGCAGTTACCTCTGCAATGACCTTGGAGTTTTCTTGGAAGTTTCCTACTTTCCTCAATGGAATGTAACGCTAAGGTTCTTGGTGGCATGGAGCAAGGACCATCCTTTGTAAAATTAGAAGACAAAAGTTACTTTCATAAGTTTTTTGCTAGTGATATCTTGTTTGGTAAGAGATAAAGTGGAGGTGACATTTGAGCCATTCTAACCTCAATTACATCTGGTCATATATTTTGCTAGAATCTTTAGGGTTCATACTTCATAACCTGATTCTAGCTTTAGTGTCTTCATTTTTTTCAAACGGACAATCTCTGTTTACATGTAATTTGTTTTATGTGATTCGCTTATTTATTGGGTTTAAGTTGCTCTTTTGGCAATGGATACATGTGTAAGTATATCCTAAAGGCCCGTTTGGTTTGGTTGCCATGATATAGTTTGCAATATAATCTTTTTTGCAATATCTATTATACTTGTGTAATTATTACTTTAACAGTACCTGATTCTTTTTATTACTTTTTCAAAAATAGGAGCATGAGTGTTATTTTCTATTCTATCTACCCATTTTTTGCATTCTATTTCTCTTTACATACCTAACATTCATCTAACCAAATGAGTCCTTTCATTTTGTTTCATAACTGATTATGTGGAGGTATCAATGCACTGTTCTGAATGAGAGAAAGGATGAAAAAGTCTTCTATTCTTCTTACTTCCTCTTGTTCATTATTCATCTTATGTCTTTACGCAACTGGCAGGCTTGCATCACTTTGAAAAAGTAATAAAAAGGAAATCTATCTTGAGACATATAAATTTGAGGAAGTAAGATAGATCTTATGCAATTTGCAGGCTTTGCTGATTTCTTGAATATGCAGAGCATAAGGAAATCTATCTTGAGACATATAAATTTGAGGAGGTCAACTGAAAGATGGGTTTTTGCGAGGGACGAGAATGTTCTAATGCAATTGAGATGCCTTTGCTGTTCAACTGATGCCAGCTCTGATCTGATACTGGACCGAGTAATTGGACTGGTGAAGAATTATAATAGAATTAATGCTTCTAAGGTATTCGACTAATGGTTTATATGCAATTTTACATTTTGTGTCAATTATGTATTGCCAAACTTTAATTGCTGGAGCTGGGTTGAATATGCCTTTAATGTCATGTCTTCTAAGGAGCACCGATACTGATATGGATACATGACAGCATCTGGGTTACATTTGAAGTTGGATTGTGTTCGATATGTATTGGACGTGATATGGTTCTGTTTTTTAAGTACCAATGCTTCATTGAATGTCTTTATTTATACTCACTATGGGAATTTTTTTTTGGGTTATAAAAAAAATTTAGAAGTTAGATGGGTTGTTCTAATTTCAAGATAGAGCACACTGTAATTAATAGATGCTTTCCAATAGAGGATCACTAGTAGGAATTGATGTTACTTGTATTTGACTATTGTGTAGGTTACTGAAACAGCTGATTTTCAGAAAGACTTGAACCTGGACAGCTTGGACCGAGTGGAGCTTATTATGGCTGTTGAGGAAGAATTTTCCATTGAAATTCCTGACGAGAAAGCAGAAAAGCTTACTTCTTGTGCTGATGTTGCAAAATACATAGCCTCTGAAGCTGGCCGGAAAGTTGTTAAAAAGCCCTGACATCTCGGTAATATTCCTAGGATGTGGTATCCAAGGGTTTCATGATTGAGCTATCAGAGTTTTCAGGTCAGCCAAGTTCCAAATATTTGGGTTGGTTGACATGTAGGTTGCTTCAACAAGGTAGTTATTGTTAGAATACATGAAGACTTCAAGATCACCGTGTTTGATTTTTGTTGAGGTCAAGTTGGGGAATGCTCTGTTGGTTGACCTTTTAATTGTTTCATAGATGCCGTAATTAGAAGAATACCAAGTATAAAATTCATTTAGTCTAAAGATACATAAACTAATCATAAACAAACATCTAAGCATGTCAAATCTACTTAAAGAGTGAGATTTACATAATGTTTACGTCTGTTTTCATAATTAATTTCGTTTATTTATCTTTTATAATGTGAATCTTTCTAATAATCCTTTTATAAAGTAACTAACTAAACAAAAGTTCTGAACATTAACATCTTGTCTATATGATAAAAGCTGATGAACCATTTTGGAATCATTTTTAGCTTTCTATATGACAAAATCCAGAAGTGTTTGCATACGTCAAATTTCACATAACTCACGTAATCCGCATACATTTTACAAAATGATTTTTTTTTTTTTTTTTTGTGGGGGGCAAGGAGGGAGGGGGTGTATATGCTACATACCATGATATTTAAAACCCATGCAACTCAATGCCGTGACTGAAGCGCCATCTAAGTGAGCCATGGTACTCTTCCTAATAAAACTTAAAGGTTCTTAGATAGATTTAATTTACAAAATATATGTAAATTAAGTCAATCATAACTAAATATGTCAGATGTTGCAAAGTACATATCTGACATTTTTACCTGTTTATGATTGATTTAATTTACCTAATTTTTGTAAACTAAATTTATCCAAAGAATTTTTTATAAGAGGTAATCCACCTATGTACTTAGTATCTACCACATTCCTTTCTCTATGCATGCAAGGGCTTGGAAGTCGAATGCTGGAACCTTTAGTTTCCAGCACTGTAAGTGCGAATGCCATTCCCAAAGGTCGATAACTTGAGTTTCTTGTGTCTCTTGACATCAGCTGGCCGGCACGGTGAGTCCTCTGGAATCTGATAAACTTTCACTATGCATATTTTTTCCAAGTTGGGAATTGCATGGAGGTAAGAAGGTACATCGATCATGAAATCTCCAAATTCATCTGTGACGCCTTGTGCTACTGTCGATTTTCTATTCCTCTCGGCGGCATGGCTGTGGCAGTTGACAGCAACCAAAGCTCCTGTATAAATTTTAGAACGATCGAGTAATCAAATTGCTCCAGAAATAAAATTTTAGTCCTCAAAAATTAACAATTTGGTCTCTAGTTTAGGTCTATTTATATTAAGTCCTAAAAAATTTCGAAAATGATAAACTCGACAAAAATTTAATGAGCAACATGTTTCTTATTTTTAAAAATTAATAAGCCTAAAATTTTGAGACCAAATTGTTAATTTAGTCAATTTCTTTCCAAACAATAGATTTACTATGAGGTTGGAGTCTGGCTACATTTGCGAGAGCTGCAATTAGAGATTTAACTAGTTTTGTAGGCCAGCCAACTGATGGTTCATATGACAACTGTCTTAATATTTAAAATTAATACTGAGTTTGATGTCTTTAGTTCTATGTTTGCCTTTAACCTTTTTCCTACTCCCTTCGGTTCATCAACGTCCTCTGTAATCGCATTTTTGAGAAAGTGACTTGAACCTGTAAACTTGGGCAAAATATAATAGGGAGTGCTGGTGACCTGTCATAATTGTTAATTTAGGGCTATGGGTCTTCTAATATTAACTTTGACTTTGAACCCCTTTTATTAGCTAATCTTTATATATTTATTGTTCTCAGCAATGTGTCTTTTATGATATTAACAAAAATCAAATCATCAGGGGAACATGATGACTTTCTTAGAAACACGCGCTGCTGTTGTTGTCAACCGCTACTGCTTTCTACGTACGTCTGAAGAAGGATTCTTCGTATATCAAAATTAAGAAACCTCGAGAAATTTCTCTGTAAATTCTTTCAGAGATACTACTATGTGATATGTACATTCTAACAAAATAATAAATAAATAAATAATTGTAATTATTATCATTAATATAACACGCAAACTTTTTTCTTTTGGTTCGTTCTGCTATCATTTTCTCTGGCAGGAAGTATGAGAATCATTTTCTTTCTATACTTTATATGTCCATATATCTTTCCTTTTCATATATAGTAGAATCAATTTTAGCCTTAATCTCCTATGTGATTGAGTGAATTTCAAACAATATATATATATTTCTTCTTCCCCAAAGTTAAAGTTTCACCAAAAACCAGAAAGCATACCTATTCAATATTGTCACCAAATTAACAATGAAACACCAACAGCTCTGTTTACTGCTTTAATTTGAAGCATATTGTTAGTCTTTGACCAACATTCTTGACAGCGTCCTTAATCTAGCAACTGAGTAAGTTTATATATGTTTGATTCTTGTGAATTCATTTACCCAAACCAAAAGCAAACTCATGCATGATTAGTAATTAGCTTGCATATAGCTCTCTGATATAACTGCATATCTTCTTTCTTTCTTTTCTTTTTAATGTAATGTGATATATTAATAATCAAAAACCATAATATTATAATAAGACCTTTCTTTTTGTTTTTTCAATGTTATAAAGAAAAGCATTAACACAATTCCAATATGTCTGGATTGAAGAGATTGGATCAGAAGTGAAAGAAAGTAAAATTTTAATTTGACATTTTCTTTGATAATTTAACATTTTTTTTCTTAGAGTATATCTGATTGGATTGAGGAGAATAGATAAGAAAGAAAATAATTATTTAAATCTAAATCAAAGAAAATAGTGAAATTAAAATTTTACTTTTTTTTTTGTCATTTTCTTCAATCTAAAAATATTTGGAAGTAGAGGAAAAAAAAGGTAGAGAAAAATAGAACACAAGGGTTAGGGAAATAAAATAAAACTAAAACTAACGCAAATATACGAGTTATCAGTTCATTGACATATGACAACCCTATATTGCACAAGGTGAAGAATTTAGGGGAATAAAATTGATGAAAAAGGAAGTTCATGAGGTTTGAAATATGTATATATGTACCTGGAATTGGCCATGCATGAGGTTGATCGGCTTTGCCATGCGAATTATAGGCCTCACATTGAACTGACCCTGTCACAAGGACTGTGGAAAGCTTCTCCTCTCCATATCCGGCCATGTGCACCATCTCTTCTCTGCTCAATAACTCGAACAACCCCCCCTCAATGTCTTGCCCGGCCGCTGCAGCGGCGGCCACCGGCTCCGGAGATTGAAGCAAGAAGATGATGAAGCAGAGAAGAAGGAGCATCACAAGGGCGTGGCAGCCGCGAAAGCAGCTCATCTTCTTCGCGCTTGTGTCTGTTTAATCAGTTTATCAACTTTAGCGTTACGTAAGATATTCAAACCCCAGGAGAGACCACAACACAATAGAAAGATGCAATGCCTTTAGTTATATAAATACAAGGCAATCCATCCTTCAATTGCCCTCCCAAACCGCTCACGTTACAATTTTGGCCTTATTGGTTTGACTTTATTATATTATTTACGTATGCAATTCAATATTATCCATGCCTTGAATTACAAGTCTGCCCATCATGTATATGATGCTGTTATTGCAGATAACCAACCATGCATGGTAAACAACACTAATCAATCACTTTACATATTGTATAGAAAGTTTTTAGTTTAAGATTTTATGTACTTAAAAAAAAAAAGTTTGGATTCGGATAAAATTCATGGCAAAAACTTTACGTGCACTTTTTTTTAAAAAACTATTGCAAATAATCATTTTAAAGAACTCAATAACTTGATACTAAATTGTAAAAGAAAAAAATTTATCCCATATTTTTATTGAAAAAATTAGTTTAAATTATTATCGTTTGATTTTTATAGTTGTATTCCATTTTTAATTTGGTTTCTGTAGTTTAAAAATTTATAATTAAGTTTTTATAGTTAAAAAATTTTAATTTAGTCCATATTATTAAACTTGTGTCAGTATTTGTTAAATTTTACTGATTTAATTACCTATATGCCACATTGACACTTTAAATATATAATTCATGCCAATAATAGGGGTAAAAATAGATAATGAACTAAAATTAACTCGTATATATGATATATAATGCAACATAAATTAAGTGACTTAAGTAAATTGATTTGAGTAATATATATTCAATGTATCAAGATAACAGATAATTAATTACATCAACAAAATTTAATATAACACTAGCAAAAGTATATCAGCACAAACTAAATTAAGAATTTTTAAATTGCATACGGACTCAATCACAATTTTTAAACTACAAGGACCAAATAAAAAATTGAGTAAAATTATAAGCATTAAAACTATAATTTAACCAAAAACTTAATAGTAAGTTAAAGACTTAATTAATAAAAAAATTGCATTTAATATTTGTTCACTTCACTTTTAAATAAGGACAATAAGGGCATAAGGATGAGAATAAGAGGGTAAAATGGGAAGTTAGGTGACCAAGAAGAGAAGGAAAAGAAGTTGGAAGTTGGAAAGGGAAGTTAAGGGTATGAAGTTGGTAGCCTACTCTTATGGTACATATTTATTCAATATTCTTTCATTAGAGAAAGTTTATTTATTTAAAAGAATTTTTTAGTGTAAGGGCAAAACAAAGCATTTACCAAGCTTTTAAGCACGGACACGTCTCTTATGTGTTTTACACAACCTTGGCAGCTAAGCTAAATGCTATCTCTCTTCTCTAATTTTTCAAGCCAATCCCAACCATATCTTTAATATTGCCACATTCATTTCTTCTCTACTTTAATTCCCATATATAGTCAGTACCCAATCCCAACTCCCCCTTCTCCCAAAAGCAATAGCCGATTTTTCATTTTCAGTAGCAAAAATTACTTATGGTGGAAGGCCTTAAGCAAAGCATGGAATAAAATTTAGTTAATATTTTATGAGCAATTTTAATTATGATGATTATTTAGGTAATTCTTCTATTTAGCATTGAAATTTTTGGTTAATTACAACAAATTTCAATGGATATTAGAAAAAAAAAAAGTTATAACCGTTTCATAGTACGTAATTCAAAACACATTCATGGAAGTTAACATGATTTATAAAACTTCATATATAGAACGCATCTATCAACAAAATAGGAATTTAATATGTACGAAGCCATACATTCATTTGTCACCTGCTAATGCAAAAGCATGAGAGGAACTTGAAACTTGCTCTATTTAATTGAGATAATTCTGACATTTATTCTAAAATCCCTTCACCTTCTGGTTGATTTCATTACTTAATAGGACTCTCTCTCACTCTGGTAATACAAAAGAGAGCGACACTTAGGGCTTTTCTTTAAAATAAAATAAAATAAAATAAAATTAGAATACTCAGCGAGAAAGTATTTGAAAGAAGATGACCAAGTCTTATGGCTTAGCAGATAAATGAAAATGATGACAGAAATGTTTTAAATTATATGATAGTGAACTAATGTGAAATAAAAGCTTCTTAAATTAATTGACAGGTTATTATATGGGCAATAATTTTGATAATTAAGAGGGAATTGACAAGGCCAGTGACATGAAACTGTGTGGATCAAATAGAATTGTTAGGATTTATTAGATGAAAAGATACATAGATATATATTTTCTACGTTTCCTGATACAATTTTTATTTGATTTTTTAAAAAATGAAATTAGCTCTGATTAGGACTGGAAATAAGTGAGGCCATCATTGCTATTAAGATTTTATTATTGCTATAATTCTATAATAATTAGTTGGACAATGACCAGGTTAAGCATATTTGCCATCATGCAAGGTGACTACATTATTTAGTTGCCTTTTTTATTGGAATTTTATTTATGGCTTCTTTGTTAATTTTCTTCAGAAACTCATTTCTCTAATTCCCCTTTTAAGTTCTTATAGATTTTATTGTGACTGGACCCCACTACAGAGAACAAGAGGTGCGCTGTATCGCTTGCATGCGATTGATTCCTAGCAGCAAAACGATGCTTATATAATCTAGTTTTCTGTCTTTTGCTATTGGTTTGAGTTTCGTCTTGCTCTTGCTGATTTTCAGATTTTCTTTCTTCGAAAAGAACAAATAAACTTCTAAAGTTAAAAGACTAGAGTAAAATTTTTTATCAGATTTTTTAATAAAATCATGACATATATAATTTTTTTTTTTGTAAGAAGTCAATTAGCATAATGCTGATAGCCTGATACTACCCAAAAAACGAAGTTATCTTAACTGTGGTTATTTTTTATCTTAACCATGGTTTCTATCACAGTTGGTGGACTTAATTGTACTTCATCATACTATGAGAAAGTTAGTTGTCATGATTGGATTATGATTTTTAAAAAACCCAATTACCTATGATTTAACTAGGGTTAGACCAAATAGTGCTTCTATAATCTAGTTTTTTGTCTTTTGCTCTTGCTTTGTGTTTCATCTTGCTCTTGCTAATTTTTTGATTTTCTTTCCTTAAAATGAACCTATAAACTTTTAAAGTTAAAAAGCTAAACTAAAATTTTTTATCACATTTTTCAAGAAAATCATGACATGACATATATAAATTTATTTTTGCAAGAATTCAATTAACATAATGCACGCACTATACAAAAAAGGAAAAAAAATCCTAACAATAGTTATTTTTGGTTTTAATTGCCATTTTTATGTGGTAAAATCAACCATCATAGTTAATTTAATAGCAGTTTGAGGAAACCAAAGTTATCCTATGATTTAACTATGATTTTATAACCACAATTAGACCAAAGTGGTTATTAAACTACTACTAAACTAACTAGTTTAACTATGGTTAATATATCATATTTAAACCAAAGGGCTGATTTGGTTTAATCACAATTATATAACCATTGTAGTTACTGAGTAATATTCTTTGGTTTACTGGTACTTGTGAGGTTGTGACAAATGGTTTGTTTTAAGAGTGATTTAAATAGTTACTAGATTGAATTTTTCAAAATACTCTACATGTTTTATGGCTTACTAAGGGATTTTTTTTTTAAAAAAAAATCCCTACATCAATTCCTAAACTTTTACAACCAATGTAGCAACCCAATCACAAATTACTATTCATATTCAATGATTAACAATTTCATAGAAATTTAGTCACAATTTTCAATTGAAACTCAAATAGATTTAATTAGTTTCAAAATTCAAATACAATACAATTAAAGTTCACACACAAATAAAAAAAACTAAACTAGTCATTCCTATTAGTTGGGCTTAGAGATTGAGCTAGTGTTTTTAGATATCCACTTTCTTAACTATTTGATACATGAATATAAAGTGAAATTAATAAATAACAAACTAAAAATTGTATAAAATAAATATTTAATTCTATATTTCAAGTAAATGAAAAAAGTTATAATCCCAAGAACATTGAGACTAGCCAGTTCAGGGGACAACTAACCTTAGAAATTTCAAAGGATGAACGCCAAAGTAGCATTAGTTTATTGCTAATGTTTTTTTAATTCCTGTACCTCCTATTGCAATTCTGTGTAAGTTGGCCCATAAGGTGGAACCCCTCCATAGGAGCAAGCAAATTGGTTGAACACTTGGGAAAGAGAAGCACTTGATCCCAAATCTTGGACTCGACCAGGGTGCTTATGACTTCCTAAAGCAATTGCTAATAAATCTTAACTCAAAATCTCTTGAAAATAAGATCTCGAAGTTTGAATCTTTGCTATCTTATCTTACAAGTTCAAGTAAAATAAAAAACATTCTAGCATCTCGGAAATTCATCAATTCAACAAAACTAAGAGTGAATACTTTATTCAAACATAACTTTTATACTTATAATGACTACTCCAACCTCAACATTCATGGGACTTCCATCCTTATACTTATGTGTAGCAGTCCACATATCTCCTTGTATAACTAGGCCACCATGTTCAATCTCCTACAAAGTATAAGACAAATATTATAATATATCTCATATTGGATAAAAAATTTAGTTATACTATTTACCAAATGTTGCATACCATTTTAGCCTTTTCTCTGGCAAGGCTCTTTGGTCTACCAGTATTATGAATCATCTACTTTTTCCTATTTGCTTTATTTCTCTTTACCATTGCCTAGTGATTGATAGAAACATAATTAGTATAAATATAAAGAATACTGGAAATATGAAAACAAAATTTTTAGTTATACTATTTACCAAATGTTGCTTACCATTTTAGCCTTTTCTCTGGCAAGGCTCTTTGGTTTACTAGTACAGTAAATCATCTACTTTCTCTTATTTTCTTTATTTCTCTTTACCATTGCCTAGTAATTGATAGAAACATAATTAGTATAAATATAAAGAACATTGGAATTATGAAAACAAAATTGTTATTACCAAAGTCTTAAGGTCGAGCTGGGAGTCAATGAACATTACCCATTCCCTTCTCAGCATCCCATCAAGGGCCTTTCACAGTAACTCTTGTCTTGGTCTTGTTCCATCACTCTTCTTCTACCTCCACTTGTCACCCATAAGGTGGATATAGAACTTCTTATGTTAATCATCAACCCCAAAGTGTGTCTACAACGTAAAATACAATTGTTAATTAATATAGATGGACATGAACAAGCCATGGAATGAAGATAATCAATGTGCTACTTGTATTTGAGTCTTGTAACAGTCCTCCTTCAAATGTTTTGAAATCATCTAGGTTGAGTAGCTAATGGAAAAATTTATGAAGTTTGTCATAATGTGCCTTAAGATCACACTTAACAAGCCACCTCCTTCTCCAATTGTCTGGACACGCTTGTCTCAACTCATGAGGACTTTGTGGCCTTTAGGTAGTGTCTAGAGCCCCCGAGAAGTTAAGCTTATGCATCTAATGTCTCCTTTCTCATATGTAAAAGTATAGTTAAAATAGTCAAATTTCAATCAATTGAATTTAACTAAACTAAAAGATTTTGTCTTACTTACCTATGATATAATATACTAATATCTTGGAAGAAGAAACTTAAAATTTTATAAGCAAATTTGATAAAATTCATTTGTTATTACTACTTAAGAGCATTATCACCTTTGTTGGTCTAAGGACTAAATCCCAGGGGAAAAAAAGAAATCTTATGAATAAGAATATATATATATATATATATGTATGTATATATATATATATATATAAAGCAATGTAGTTGTACATGATGTTGGTCTAGAATGGTTTGTTCTTACAATAGAGTCAGAAGTTCTAGTCCATTCTTATAACAAAGTTAGAAATTCCAAATATCCAATATCATCTTTCAAATTTTTCAAACATAAAATTGAAAGAACAAACATAAAAATCAGTAAAATCCAACATTGTTAAAAAATTTAGAAAAAAATAAAATTATAAGGAAACAACAAACTAGAAGAAGCAAAATAAAAATGGAAGTAGTAACAACAATGGGATTTAAATTCATAATGGGGGAACAAGATTTGAGAAACTTACAAAATGGGAACCAACTAAAATCTGAAAATGAAAGTGATATCTGGCAAAAATGCACATGGTGGAGTTTAATTATAGCTGAGGCATTCACGTCAGTGTTATCTAACCTCACAGTGGTTAACAACTGGTAAGCCGACAGCTGGCAGAGTGAGATCTAAGAGGGCATAAAGTGAAAGGGGAAGAAGTGAGTGAGATCGAAGGTGAGGTTTTATGCACGACATAAGGAAGAAATATGTAAGGTAATTTTAAAAATGCCCCAACTATGATTTTTAAAACCCAAAATGTAAGACATGTCCTAGTCACAATTTTTAACCTAACCATAATTTTTTAAAAGTCATGGTTTTACATGTTGTCTAAACTACAATTTGTAACACATCGTGATAAGGACGTGTCTTAATTATGGGTTTTAAAAACCACAATTAGGAAGTGTCTTGTCCTATTATTAGTTTGGTTATCATTAGGGTTAGGACATGAGTTCTAATCATTGTTATAAAGAATTACAGTTATGATAAGTCTTAACAATGATTTGAAACATATAATTAAGAAGTTAGTCATCCTAACTATGGTTATGGTAACCACAGTTAGGGCTTGGAACAACTGTGGTTCCCCTAACCACAATTAAGGCATTGCAACAAAATAATCAATTTTTAATAGTGTGAGTTGAAAAAAAATACATGTTATATTTTTGCTAGAAAAGTTAATTAATAGTAAACACTTAAAAATTTTTAGTTAAGCTATTCTCCTTAATATGTATGTAAGTCCTTTAATGAACAAATATAAAGAGGTGTATGTTTTTGAAAATTATTATAACTAATAGCACTAGATAGTAGGGTGGACTTGAAATTTATGCATCATATCTCACATAATGCATGCATGGTAGATATGTTCAAAGATGATTTAAAAAACATAGTAATTAACTTATTTTGAGAGGTTATGTGAGCTCTTTTTGCCCTTAAGATTGCATTTCAAGTAGCATTATTACTTGTGATAAAGTTTCTATGATTGCATGTCATAAAAGTTGCCTGTTTGGTTTTCATTAGACTTTGAAAGTATACGCTCATTCGATTAATTAGTTAATAACTATGCACAATAGGGATGAACTTAAAATGTTCATTTTGTTTAATTAGAATTAGTTCTAAACATGTAAATGGTTTTATAATCTTTTTTTTTCATTATATATTCATATGTTAGAATATATATTTTTTGGCTATACTCAATAAAGAATTATTTATCCAGCAGTAAATTATTAATGTGAACCCTTAGACAACAAATATCTCGAACCCACATGAGATTTAATCATAACCTAAAAAAGTAATCATAGTATAAAGGAGATAAAGCCCATTGACAAAAATTCTAAGAACCATAACCTTATGATTGAACACCATAAAGATATAAATTTTTGATAAGTTTCATAATAGTTTATGGAAGAATTAGGAGAAAGTAGCCTGCAGTCTTTATAAATTCAAATTCTATTCATCTAAAGTCTTTGGAAAACATTGTTTATGTACCTATACATAAGGAAACAAAAATAAACCATAATAGCTAATGGACTAAGGTTAAAAAGGCCTAAATTAATATGAATTCCTAGTACAAATAAGATTAGTAATTTATTTTAAATAAAAAAACCCACTTCTTACAAAAAATAACACAAAATATAAAACTAAATGCATAGATTTAAATAAAAAGTAATATTTAATCCACTTATAATTTGGCAAAAATAAATTATAACAAATTAGAAGGCCCAAATGCCTTTGCCAAATGTTTCTACCTTCAAACCTCTTCTTGAACTTGTATCATATGCCTAAGGGTTGATTCTCCCTCTTTCAAGCTTGTCTTTGCCAATTATATTGCTTTGTAAATTATTGTTCTTATCCCAACAAGTTTGAACTAATCCTTACATTACTTCTTTGATTCTTCTTGTTTAAACCCATGCTATTGGTCTATCTATAACATGTGAAAGATCTTTGAATACTCCATCATGATACTCATCAATTATGTTGTGTAACAAACTGGAATATGACACATTGTGATTATTAGATATTTCTTTTATATTTACTTCTTTAAGAGATGCTCAAATATGTGATCTCCCTATTTGTTTAAAACATTATACTTGCTCTTTTAAAACTAAAATATACATTATATTTATCTCTTCTGTAAGAGAAGTTATAATTACATATATGTTGATCAAAATACCCTTATATGTATTATATATATAATAAGTATTAAATATATTTTTTACTAATATAAAATGGAATACTTTTTAAATTTAGCAAATTGTAAAATTATTTGATAAAAATCAATAATTATAAAAAATAATATGTTTGCAAAATAATTTTTTAAGATCAAACAATTTAAAGATAATAATTAATGTCAACAAG
This sequence comes from Erythrophleum ivorense, assembly GCA_026724425.1. Lineage (NCBI taxonomy): Eukaryota > Viridiplantae > Streptophyta > Magnoliopsida > Fabales > Fabaceae > Erythrophleum > Erythrophleum ivorense. The sequence continues at coordinate 8,460,551 of JAIUCV010000003.1, forward strand.
AAAATTTGTATTAAATAAATTTAATAAATATAAACATTGTCTTAAATTAAATAAAATTTTATAATAAATCAAATTTTTACAACAAATAAATAACATTAAAATAATATTAGTAATGAAAAATATTATTCTTAAAAATATTTTAGTTTTAAAAAAAGCATATATTATTATTGACTAATCATAATTATTTAGATTGGTCTAACTTGATTCTCAAAAAATCAATAATTACTAATTATTATTTGTTAAACCTCGTTTAAAGAATTGATGTAATAAATTATCAAAGTTACTTTAAACAAAATAACTTTAATATAACAAATCACTCTAATCAAATAATTTTTATGATTTTATTAAACAATCTACCTTAACTATCATAATTGACTCATTGCCCAAGAATCCCATAAAGCTAAATCAACCTCCCTTCACAACTATCATCATCCCACATATATACATTGTTCTCTTATCTTTATCTTACTAAATCTAAGAGGCATAATTTTTTATTTATTTTGTCATTATATCTCTTTCTTCAAGACTTCTTAATACAAATTATCGTTGGATCAAGACTACAAAATATGCAGTAGCAAACCCCATCTGTCTCTTTGCTCTCCCCGTTCGTTACTTGAGACATGGCTTTTATTTTTTGGAAGAAAATTAAAAAACAAAACCCAAAAGGGAAGTGGTCTCTCAACATTGAAAGGGAAATGGGTGGGAAGAGGGAAAACAAAAGCTTAACAGAAACAAGAATCCAACCATTGTCCCTATGTCTCAACCAGAACATCTCTATGGAATTAAAGCTAAATGGGTTCAATGGCTTTTGAGGAGTTCTCTACGCAATGAAAAGCGTTAGCTCATTGATTTTGCTCTGTGGGTTCGCTTATTGTTGGTCACCCTCTTGCTTTCACGAACGAAATTACAAAGAATAAATGGTTTTCCCATTTGGGTTCGTGGTTTCAATGGCGAATTTGTAGCAAAAAGTGGTAAAAGGAGGTAGATCAGATTAATGGACAGCCAGGGATTTTGCTTTTCGAGTTTCAGCGAAGATTGCGATAGTGGAATTGAAAGTAAGGTTGGAGAGAATAATGGGTTTTGAAGGAGAAGGAGAAGAAGCAAAGATTCTAAAAAGGTTTGAAAACCGGAGGATTTGCTTTGGGCTGTCGAGATTTGGGTGAAGCCCACATCGGATGGAGAGCTTGAAGAGTTTTGGGTTTTTCCTTTAAAAAGCCACGTGTCGAGCAGTGGATGATCGAATCATCTGGACGGAGGGGATTTGTTGTCCATACGACTGCAGACAATCTTGATCCATTATTGTCTCTGCCATCTTTTGTTCCCTCTGAATTTTGTTGATTTCTTTGAAAGAGACTATAATATATATATATATATATAGAATAAAAAAAATTATATAATTTGGATATCTCTAAAAAAATTATTCTTTTATATATACCATAACAAAAGAAATTTTGAGATTGGACCTCCGACAAGAGCGTATTTTGGTCACATCTCACTATGTCATTCTAAGCTAAGTATTACGTTTACACAGCTACTAACTGCAATACTCTGTTGATTTTTCTCTTTGCTGTAGGATCTAATTTAACTATCGAAACACACTATGAAACACCAGTTTCACTGTATCGCTAACCTTTCTTTTTGTATTTAGACACGGACTATTCAAGTTGTGGCTTGTTCGGTCTGGATTTTGAGGAAGGAAGGGTTGCTTATTCCTTTTGAAAAGTATTTATTTCAAGAAAAATAAATTGGTTGGTTAATTTTCTGTGAAAAAATAAGTTAATTTTTAGTGATAACAAAGGCAGTTTTTTTATTATGTAAAACAAAAAACTTAAAGCTTTTTCTTGAAAACAAAAATAAAATATTATTTTTTAAAAACAAAAATACCTTCACTCCAAATCATTATTTGTCATCTAACCTTTTAACCTAACGTCTATACATGCCCTTCTTAGTAATTTGACAATAGGAAAAGTATTTTTTTTAAACAATTATCACACACAAATAATATTAATAAAATTAATTATCAAATAATTTTGTCAAACACATACTATTTCTTTCTCATAGTCTTTCTTATGAAACTCTATTTTAAAGAACTATTTTAAAATGAGCAAAAATCTACAACAATCCCAAATTTTATAAGTTTACCACCTATCACATCTCGAAAAGTTTTTTTTTAGTAAATTATACTAATATATTTTGAGGTTTAGCTAAATTATACTAATACCATTTCTTTTTTTTTTAAAAAAAAATTATGCTAAATTTTTCTCTAATTTTTTATATAATATATATTCTTTCAAAAATAAAATTATTTAATTTTATTTGCTATCATATCAAAAATAACATCATAATTATGTTGGAACTTAATTTGACTTAATTATTTTTATTATCATATTAAAAATAAAATCACAGTCTCAGTTGTAAAAAATTAATTTCTTTAACAGAAAATAAATTGGAGAAAATATTTTTGTGATATGTATTGAAATATTAAGAGAATTTGATATAATTTTTAAAATAAAAACAAAATCAAGTATAATTTAATACAATTCTTTTAAAAAAATAAATTTAATTTTTTGTATTCACAATCGTGGAGGACATTTAGGTGGGAACCTCTTTGTATCTTATTTATTTAATTGAAATTTTATTATATAATTAATTAATAATGCTGTTAGTTATATGTAACGTTCAAATACTGTTCTCTTTTTGTCAATCAGTTGGCAAAAAGATACAAGTATGTCGTCGAATATAAAGCAGCAATGGGTGTGAAAGTTTGAAATTGAACTTCCAACACAGAAACCCCACCACCGGCCGATTAGCTTACAAAGTAATCATAAATCAAATGTCAAATCTTACTAATTAGTGAGGTATTTCATTAATTAGCACTATCTTATAAAAAAATGATCATTTTAAGTCCCACAGTTCTTGATAAGTTTCGACAGGTGTCATTTCTTCTTTCCACATTGTTCCACACCAATCATCGCTTCGTGGCACTCAAACTGAGACGCAAATTTTAATCAAAGACATTAAGCAACTATTTTTTTATATATATAATTTTTATATCTTTATTATCAAATTTATTAACTAACTCATAATAAATATACAATTTTTTAATAATAATATAATAAAATAGAATTTCTATAACTCAATTTCACATAATAAAATTTTTTACAATCTTTTTATACACATAATCTATTTATTGCTTCATGTTATGTAATTGTAAGAATTTTATGAGCTCTCATTAATTATATTTATGTGTTTTAATAAAAATAGATTGTTATTTATATGATTCACTATATGATAGGATTTCATTATATTAGTGATTAATTTTGTGGACTTATATCTTCATTAATTGATGTGATTAAGTGATACATTATAAGTTTTTACTTTATTAAGCCCGTGATAGGTGGGCTTTTAGGTGACAATAATAAAATGATTAAATTCCCTTCTAACTTTCCTCTTAATATTAAGAGATCAAAATTTTTGGCTTGTCCTATCAATTAGCTTCCTTTGTGAGAAAAGAGAGAGACGGATTAGGTTCAAAGTGTTTAGTGTTCCTATGAGCACTTACGATATTAATTCGTTATAACAAATAAAAGTATGTTTTGGCTTGATTTTATTATAATGTTTTGAATTCATGTGATTAATTTATCCTACAATATTTTGGATTTTTAGCTAATTCAAAGAAAAATAATTTTAACCAATAATATAGTATCAAATTATAAAAAATATATGTATTATATATTTGTTTATAAGAAAGTATTATATTTTTATTAACACTAAGTTTGGTTCTTGTTCTAAAGCTCGCCTGTCTTATGTGATATGAAAAAAAAAATGATCTTTTCTTCATAATTTTATTAACATGTTTATTTTACTTAAAAACATTATAACATGGTTTTAGGAAAATAAAAATAATTATAAGCATTTAATTTTTTTAAAATATTATGTGTTTATTACTTATTTTCAAAATAATAATATTTTATTTTCGATGAAGTAAAATTAATTCAAAAGACTGCTATGAAAGAAAAGAAGATGATTAAAAATATTAGAAGAAACTACATAATTAAAATAATTTATAATCTAATTATAATTTTGATACACAAACTTTAAAATATATATTTTTTAAATTATTACAAAATGTATAATTGCATTAATTTTTTGAATTATAATCTGATTACAACTTTTATATATAGACTTTAAAGTATAACACTTTATTTCTTTAAATTATTACAAAAAATGAAAATGTTCATTGTCTATTAATTTTATGTCTAAAACCCATGTATCCACTTGATGTCTAGCAAACAGGAATTGCATGCTGAAGCCTACAGCTTGTTAGAATTATTATGATTTGTAAGTTCATATTAATTGTATAATTTTTTGTTTTTAAAATATGATTTGATTAATAATTCAATGAGATATTATATGTCTAAAGTTTATTATTATGGTTATTTGGATTAATACACTATTTTTAATTAAATTTAATTAATGGTTAACAAGTATAAATTGTTAAGTTTTCTTAAATCCTACAAAAAGAGAGTCTAGTAGGATGTTACTTGAAGAAGGTTAGGTGCTTTCTTTAAATCTAATATGTGTGCCTATCCATTGAGAGCTACTATTTAGGAGAGGATCATAGAGATGAAGACTCGATCATATTATATGCCTTTGCAGTTATAGAAAAATCAGGTATGATCTTCAAATAATTAATTTGATGTTTTTAAATATTATACATTGTATTTGTATTATTATTATTATTATTATTATCCAGCTTAAATTAGAATTTTAGTATAATAAACCTTACACATCTTTCCCTTCTTGAATTATTTCTTTCTCGATTGACCACTTGCCCAACCTGTATAGTCTTTTGGTACGTTTTATGCTTCTTTTTTTTTTTTTTTTCTTCTTTTCTCTTTCTTTTCCCCTTCCCTTCCCTTAGCTTTAATCCATCTTAGGGCCCTTTTCTTTCCTATTTGCTTTTCTTTATCTTTTTCTTCTACCTTAACCCAGAGAACATTTTCTTTATCGTGTTATTTGGTTCAATTCTGAGCTTAGTTAAGCTTCATTTTAGGTTATAATTTTGTATTATCGGCTTAAGTTACGAAGTTCGCTAAAAAGCTTGGAATTCTGATTAATTCAATTACATTCATATTGGGGAATTAACGAATTCTCAAGGTGATTTAATTTTTTTCATCTTATGTTGTTTGAACCTAAAAGAAGAGCTTTTTTTTTTTTTTGGCTTCTTATCTTGGCCGTGGGGTTAAATTTGTCGCAATTGGTGGGATTGATTTACGTGTTGCATATAGTTGAGAGAAGTAGTTCAATTGAAATTAAAATTGAAAATTTAACGTGTTAATTGGAACTTCAATTTTTGATTAGTTTTCAAAGAGGGAGAGATGAAGCCTTTAGCTTACGTTTTTTGTTTGGCTAGCTATCATATGCAACTCACGTGCATTACGATAATGTATGGTTAATATTTTTTTTTTGACAGTTTAGGCTAGGAAGTAAAATATTACAATTTAAAATTTATATACTAAAATTATAATTAGGCCATAGTTTAAAAATAATATAATTTTTCAAAAATATTAATGTAATTCTCGCTTTATAATTATAACTAAGAGGACACTTACTCCGTCCTCCAAACGTTCAAACATTCCAGCTTCTCCCTTATATTAATTTTTCTTCTCTAACTTTTTTTCTCGGGGGTATGTGTGGGTACGATGGAATAAGGATTTGAATCTAGACCACCCAAACCTTTCAACGCTAAACCACCACCTAATAACTTTCCAACCTCTTCTCTTTATTTTCACAAGAGAGATCTTACCTTGTGATTAACAAAGTATTCAAATAATATGCTGTGCTATAATTGCTAATTTGTTTTATGATATATAATTTGCATGATCATTAATATAAAGAAACGGTTTAATCCTCAAATCATTTAGCCCATTTAATTTTTAGAAATTAGTAACTATTCAAACTATAATATTTGAAAATAATAAATTTGTTGTACCTATTAATCAGTTTGTAAAGTCACTCAAGAATGCTAAAATGATTAACTTATAATAAGTTTATTTTTTTTTTTAATTTTTGATTCAAACGTTGGCTAATTTTTTATTATTATAACCAAATAAACTTAATAATTTACTTTTAAGAACCTCCTTAATTATTTATTCAATTTTATTTCATTATAGTTACACCCGTATCACTGCCAAGCTCAGCTAACTAGTTGATGTGTGTGTATAACTACATAAGGCGGCGTTTGGTGAGAAACTCTTGAGGCAGAGAGAGTGAGTCAATGGCCGAGTCAGACAACGAGTCAGGAAGTCAAACAACGGGAAACACAGGCGGCGGTGGCAGGGGGGGTTGCAGAGAGCAAGACAGGTTGCTTCCGATAGCGAACGTCGGAAGGATCATGAAGAAGGCGTTACCGGCGAACGCCAAGATCTCTAAAGAAGCGAAAGAGACGGTCCAAGAGTGCGTGTCGGAGTTCATCAGCTTCGTCACCGGCGAGGCCTCCGAGAAGTGCCAGAAGGAGAAGCGGAAGACCGTCAACGGCGACGATCTCCTCTGGGCCATCACCACCCTCGGATTCCAAGACTACGTGGATCCACTCAAGATTTACCTCCACAAGTATAGGGAGGTGGAGGGGGAGAAGACCAGCGCTGTTATGGTGGGGAGGCACCACCAGATCAGTGATCAGGAGGATCGGGATGAGATGTTGGTAGGTACTGGTGGGGTTTATGGTAATTCTACCACTATGATGATGATGAACAACGCGTTTGGATCTGGAAGCGGATCTCCTCGAAGGACCATGTAGAGTGAGAAATGCATCCTCTCAATTAATTATTCCTTTCAAATTGGCATCCTCAACTTTGAAGATAGACACAGGGAATATTTTGGGATTATCTTGAATTGCAAGTCGTATTTGAATGGTTAAATGTGAGTAGATTTTAATTTTATATATTATATGTCTATTCTCCCTTGAACAAAGAGAAATTGAGAGGATGTAGAGATTCATTTCCCCCTTTATGAGATTTTCAAGAATGTCTTTTTTTTTTTTTTAAATAAAAGATTATCAGTTTGTTGTTTAGTAATGTGTGACTTTTGTTGTTAAGAACATAGAAATTACGGATGGTGATGTAGGGAATATACGAATATAATTCTTGTATTATTTTTAACCTAATTTTGCTATATTGTTAGATGATATTTAAGATGTATGTGTTTAGTATAATGGCATACAGAATATTTGATTTTATTCAAGATATCATGAGCATATATAGAATGATACTTATAATCTGTTTGATATTACTGTTTATTTCTGTTTATTTTAAAATGATTTTTTGAAAAAATTAATTATTTAATCTTTATAATTTATTTAAGGAGAGGTCCTGAAATGTTATTATATCTTGTTCCGGCCGGCTCCTTGCCATCGTGCGCTATCCACGTCATCTGCGGCAAGTGACCCAATAAGTTATTATAGGACATAACTAGTTTTGGAAACTTAAGTGTGTGTATATATATATATATATATATAGCATCTGTTGAATTAAAGTAAATTTAATAAATTATTTTTAATTTGAATTTTATTTTTAATTTAAATTTGAATTCAAATTTAAATTGCAAATCTAAGATATATAACTCTTTAAAGAATTATAATTTAAAAAAAAAAGTTACAATTGACTTTTAAAAAAATTGAATCTATTCATATTTTTTTTATAAAAGGATTTAACAGATTAAAAAATGAGTAGAAAAAATAAGATATATAGAAAATAATATATCTTTTCTCCTCTTAGTCTTATTCTGAAACTTTAAACTATTCTATGAGTGGAATTTTAAGATTTATTGTCCAAAAAGATTTGGAATGGGATAAACATAATATAAACAAATATTAATTTTGTTAATTTCTTCATTTAACAGCCATTGGGCTTCAAATCGGAAGTCAACTTTTTCTCAAGTTTTCTCACGAGAGTGTATATATATATATAAATAGAAGCTTTTGAAAAATGAAACTGGGAAAGAAATCAGAAGCCAGAAAACAGATATAGGCAGATAACATTTTCTTTTTTTTTTTTTAATATATTACGAAGGCTGAGGTGGGTTCGATGATTACTAAATTTTACAAGGATTGTGCTACAAGTCAAGTGTTATGCAAGCTATTCACAATCACACCACTCTCCGCAAGTTTCGGTTCTTTCTCTTCTCCAAAAGTATCCTATCCAAATCGGGGTTCCAAAGGGACCATGTTATTAAAGGAAATAGAACAACACAAATTATATAAATTAGAAGTTCTGAAGTATAAGGTCGAAGAATTTAATATTCGTCATTGGAAATAGAGTAAAACAAAAGCGTGTAGGGACGCTATTCTCCACGGAAAATCATGTTTCAGGCGGACAGGCCAAAATTGAATGGGGATGATGATGCGTGTCATTGAGGTTATGAAAATGATGAAACATGCATCTTGGATGGTACAAATCTTAAGTTTTTTTTTCATTATTATTTCTTTTTAAAATTTGTAAACTTGAATGCAAGATTTTTATTTTATATTCTACTTCTTTTAAATTAAAATTGTTTTTAAAAAATACAATCAGAACTGTCTGAAACAGTCTGAACGATTTAAATTGCTCGGGTGAAGAATTGCAGAGATATCTCAATTGAAAAGATTTTGTATATGTGGCTATTTTTATTCGATTTAGCTGGTCAACATGGATCCTTTAGCACACGAGTACAATCTGTTATCCCCGGTAGCAAAAAATTAATGGCGTTATGCCATGTCATAATGGCAAAGACCATATCTTAAACTTTTAATTGTAGGGACCAAATTTAAAATTTAAGTAGATTATAAAGATTAAATGATTAACTTTTCATTTTTTTTTTCAAAAAAGTAAAATTTCAAAAGAAGTGTCCTATGAGAGAAGTAGTTATGCTTAACAAAATCATTTCATAAGTACTTTAATCATTGTTATTGCATTTGACAAATCTTTATTGTCAACTTATTGAAAAGGTCATGTATTTGAAAGAGTAACTAAAAAAATTAAAAGTAATTATGATAATTAGTTATTTTGAGTGGAAGCACTATTGTTTTCAAAAGAGTAATTTTTTGCTTCCTTCTCTCAATAAGCAAAATAAATTTTTTTTTTTTTAAAAAAGCTCGACTAAACATTTCATTTGATCAAAACAAGAACTTTTTTGAAAAATCAGTAGCTTCTTCTCCAAAAGCCTGTTAGTATTTGCTTGCGATTGCAATGGATCTTTGCACATTTTGAAGTAGCTAATTTTTTTTTTTCAAATGGATTTTCATAAAAAAATACTATGAGAAAGAAAAAGTTTATATTTGTCAAAATCATTTGAAAACCGCTTTATTAATGTCAATGTGTTTAGCAAATCTTTTGTAAAAAAGTATATTTTTATTGTCAAATTATAAATAAATACATATATTTAATAGGATAGATAAAAAAAATTAAAAATATTATAGTAAGTGATTATTTTGAGTAGAAAAATAATTTTTTTACTTTTGTTTTAAAGGAAAAAGTTTCAATTTTCTACTTCCTTTATACAACAAAAAATTGCTTCAACTACCTCTTAAAAATGACTTCTTTTTTTTTTTTTGTTCAAGAGCTGAACGAACACTTTATTTTTTGAAATAAGTACTTTTGGAAAAAAAGTTTTTAACTCCTGAAGTTTGGCCAAACAAACCTTACTATCTAAAAAATTATAAAGATTTTATTACACCAAACACCCTATTAAATTTCAAAATTTTTTTATTAAATATTAATTATATCTTTGTTGTGGTAACTTTTAGTTTTTATGTTAAACAAAATGATTTTAAATACGATTCTAATATATCAAAAAAGAAAAAGAGAAATTAAACGAAGCCTATGGGTTACATATATATAACTGGTTTGGCAGTTTAGGGTCAATTTAACAAATTCAGATAAATATTCAAGATTGCTCGGGGGAATTAGAGTATAATATAGGTTGCATTTCAAATTTTATTGTGGAACTTCAGATTTGAACTCTGAAAAAATTGAAAAGAGAAAAAAAAAAAAACCAAACAAAGGGCTTAATCATGATCAGATATTCTACTTGACAGTTAATTTGTTTTTCCATTTGAGTAGCTTGATGTGGAAATGTATTATTGTTTCGCATTGATACTGTACGCACTGCCTTGTTTTGTAACTGGACTTTGTTTGGGGGATGGCCCGAATAATTGAGTGGCTAGGGTTTCTAGTTGAGTAGATCAGAGTTGAAGACATTGTCTATTTTGTTCTTCATTCCATATACAGGGATCATATTTTGATGCTTAAAATGTATTAAAATTGAATTTAATTATTAAATGAATTCAATAATTGATATTATTATCAGTTAGACAGATCATACAATATTTTTGTATGAAGATAGTGTTTATATTTGGAGTAATCTAAAATGACTCAAACTTGAGTCACATGACTATCCTGTTTAGGTAAATTACACTTTTTTTAAATTGAATTAAATTATATTACATGACTATCTTGTTTCAAAAATATTATCTAGTTCTCCTCATCTTTGATATGTATTATAGAAACTACCCTTCTAATTTACTTCAATCAATAAATTAATTTTTTTTTGCATACTATGAAAATTTGATTTTATTTTTAATGTAATAGTAAAAGTAGCTAAATTAATATTAAATTCTAGTATAAAATTATGAATTTATTTTAATTTTAAGCCAAATTTATCTTTAGCTAAAAGCATGCAAGAAAATTTGTGTTTGGGAAAGGTATTATATTAAATACAACCGATTTTATATATTTTTTTAAGTAGATTTTTTTAAGAGTACCATTGACTTTTCTTTTCAATAGTGCCATTGACTTTTTAGAAAAGCTAAGTATTACCATTGATTTAGGCCTGTTACAGTGACATGCTTAGCATTGATGGCCTATCACTGTGAAAGGCCTATGTTGGCATGATACATGTAGTATAGCATAGCCTATCAAAGCTAGCTAAGTTTAATTGACCCTAACTAGTCATCGACTTAAGGTTGAAGTTGATGAGCTAAATAAAAATACCCTTTCGGATGAAGTTAAAACTCTCCAACCTTGCTTGTGGCCCAATAGCTTTTTCATTTTCTCATTTTTTGAAATTTGTTCATTCTATTTATTCTTTCTTGCAACAACTTTTTGATAAGAGTAGATCCTCTATAGTTGGAAATCTCTTATGCTGTTGTGTTGTTGGAAGAGAAATTGAAAGTGTTTTGATTTTTGATTTTAAATTAAATTCATTTATCTCATCTTTTTATTTTGAATCTCTCCTAACAACAACAACAACATAACAACAGAGGATCTATTTCCCTTTCTAATTTAGCTAGTTCCTCCTTCAAAAGATCTTACCAAAATTAACTTGTAATGAGATGTGTTTCAATGTCTTTGAAATTTTTCATCCCTTTTAACATCACATTCATTTCAATTAAAATCCTCTTTTTTTTTTTCTAATATTTTCTAACCATAGACCTTTATTTTTTCCTTTCAATTTATTTTATATATCTAGGGCTATATTACAAGTTTGTAATAATTTTAGTGGAGCAATTTTTTATTCTATTTGTTTTATATAAATGTCATAATTATTATCATCGATTTATTAGTATGTTTATTATAGTAATTTTTTATTATATGTTAATTGTATATAAATATGTTATCACTCTTTTTGGCTACTTATTTGTTTGTTCTTATTTTATTTTGACAACGAAATTTTTATTTTTATTGTTTCATGTAATATATGAGTTTTGTCATATGATAACTAATTAGAAAATGTTAACAATTTATTTATTTGAATTTTGGAGATAAAAGAGTATACAAATTTTTGTAGGAAATTGGTAGCATAAGCATTCTATGTAGAAAATAATAACGTAGAGAAAATAAGTAAACAAAAAGGTTATTATGTATAATTTAAAATTTTATAAAGGAAATAATATAGTAAGAAAATAATCATGCTAAGTAGGTGAAACATTTTTACAATTTAAGTGAATATTAAAGTAAATAAATGTTTATTAATAAAGTTGAAAAGGTGTTTATATATCTTTGCATGTTCTCATTTACAAATCATATTGAACAATAGGAGTGAGTATGTGTACATATTTACGAATGGACAAATTTATGATGATTCAGATGGCATAACATTTGAATGTGTCAAAGTGAAAATAATGAGAATTGATATGTACATCATTTTGGAGAGGTTGAAGAAAAGCTATGACTTTCATCAAAATTAATTTGTGTTTAAGCTAGTACATAAGTACTTGATGTCCTTAAATCCAAAAAGGTCTCAAGCATGTTGCCTAGAGGATGATTCTAATGTTCAAAAGATATGACAAGTGAACTTGTACACATTTATCTTAACCACTTAATTGGATCTCAACATGAAATTGTAATTGCTGAAGGACTATGTTGTATACACACTCTTGTCTACCAGCAATATTTATGACATAGCTAAACAATTATCCTTTTTTAAGTCATACTTTTAAGATATTCACTCGTTCGATCCACAACTAAGCAATACTTAATAGTATAACTTTTCTCCTATTGGCCACATTTCATGACCTAGTTCATCCTATAAACTAGTTGACAATACTCTACCTACTTTTCCTTTTACTACAACAAAGGATATAATGGATGAATTTAAGAAAGATGATGAATATGATTATGCTTTTAATGCTGAGGACAAATGATAAGTTCAATAAGGATAGTTATGATGGTGGAAATGATCCTACTAATACCATTCTGCATGCAACTATAAGTGAATATGACAAGCCAACAATTGCTTTCTTATCATAGGTTAAGACAGTGGTGACGAGGGGTCCTAAATTCCCTGGGTTGGGCATTCCTTTGAATTTGAATGACAACCAAGAGTTGCACATTGATATGCAATATAAGGATATCTAGGCTCTACATCGTGCAATCAAACTATACTTTGTTTGAGTACACCACACATTTTGGGTAATTATCTTGAGCCAAAAAGCAAAGAATATTGGAGTGTTAACTATGACATTAGTTGCAATTGGAAAGTTAGGGCACACCAAAAAGTACATAGAACTTATTAGTGGATTATAAAATATAAGGGACTATATACATGTCCTTTTGTGACATTATCCCAATATCACCCAAAGCTAGATTCTAACATTATCTCATCTTGTATTGTGTAGATAGTGACTAATGAGTTAGAGGTGAAAGTTTTCCAAATTGTTTAAAGGATACAAAGTTTGTTTAGTTATACTATATCTTATAAAAAGGCGTAAAAGACAAAACATTGAGCTTTTACCATTGCATTTGATAATTGAGAGACCTCCAATGGCACTTGATTTACCATTGGCACAAATTTTTGAGGGCAAACCAGATAAGAGATGTAAAGGTTACATATCAGTTCGATTGTCCATTGTTGTAAAAGATGGACAAAATTGTGATAGTACCAATGTAGTGACATCATTTACCTATTGGAGGTGCTGCTTCTTCTTCCTATACTTTGGCACTAACACAACAATATGTTGACATAGTCAGTCCATCTTTTTAAATGGTTACTAGCTAATATGCTTAATTTGGAGGTGTTAATCTTTTCTATTATGTGCCTTCTTTGTTGTTATTATAGTTTGAATCTTTGAAGCCCTAGCAATTTGGGTCATTCAGGTTATTCTTTGATGATTTGACAATCTTTAATGTTGAATAGAATAATTGATTTTTTAGAGTTAGGGGATCATTGCATTAGGGGTTCATGATCCCATAGCAATCGATTTCTCCTATTCATTCCCTTACCTTTGATTTAAATTCTTCACCTACTCTATAAACAACCCACCAAAACAAGAATAAGAAGAATATATAGGGCAAGGGCAACCATAACATGCAAAAAGAAGAGCTCATGGTGGCATCGGAAGCCACTATTCTTTATGTATAGAACCAAATAAATCAATTTTTGCATGTTGTATAAAATGATTACTAATTCATATTAATGATTACTTCATTTATTACTTGACTAACTTATATCAAATAACTATCATGTATTATCTTTATATCAAATAATTGTCATTTATTATTTAACTAATTCATTTCACATAACTAATATTTATTACCCATAACTAAGATAACTTATTTTATTACACTAACATTTATTGCTTCATTTTGTGCAAAGGGAAAATCTTTCAATTTTTTTTAAATAAAACGAAAGGAAGTCGATGGCATACCTATAAAACTATAAGATTCAGTGTAATATTTTTTCTTGGTATGAATCTGAATACCTAATAAAAGTAATTTTGTCGTTGGAAGGATCATACATTATATAGAAAGTTAACTTTATTAGCAAAAATAAATTAAAAAGGAAGATTTCTATAACATACATTAAAACATCAATGGAGCCAAATGATATTTTCAAAAACAATAAGAGTATTTAAGTTTAATTTAAGAAAAATTTAAGAAAAGTTATTATAATTTATTCAATTTTTTGTGGTGTAATTAGATTGAGGAGTGGGCCAAAAATGAGAGCATATATTCATAAGTATCACTTGTTAACATTTCAAAAATGTAGAGGCATAGTTAGAAGGACAAGGGAAAGCAGTCACATTTTTTGATATTCTATCCAATGGCTAGACCATATCAAAAGGTGCAAGGGGGTAAATGTTAGCACATAAAATTACAAGATGTTAACAACAAAGAATGCTAGCTAAGATTCCAGCCATTGGTTAAAGACCCTCGTTTCATGTAATAAAATGATAATAAAAATAGGAGAGTATGAATCTGCTAAGTAGGTGACCTTGGAAGGTGGGTAGGCAACACGATCTTCAGCATTAGGCCATGACATGAACGAGAACATGAAAAGAAAGAGAATGGCTAAGTGAAGAATGTGTATAGTTACCAAGGAAGCTATATAATGGGGGAGAGGAATGTCATGAAGGACACAAATGAACTTTTCAAAAAACTTGCATTATAACTCTTTTATTTCTAATAATTTATTTGCTTTGTTTATCATTTTATATTTTGCTTTAAGTTATTCATTATTTTCAACTAATTTTTAATTAAGTGGTAGTCAATTTCTTTCATGGTTTTTTTGTTATCAACCAATTTAAAATTTGTATAATTCTTAATTATTGAATTCAACAAGTATTTTCTATTTACAAATTCTTTGTCATTGTTAATTATGCATGTTGAAACTTCTATTTTAGGCTTAATTATATTTAGAATCTTAAAGGACTTTTTTTCTAAGAAAGTTATGTCTCGTTTACTCATTCCCATTGTAAAATAGGTATTGAACACTAACATCTAAAACTATCATTACAGCTAGTATCAATTGACTAATTAGCCGATCTCGTTTTAGAAAATATCACCAACATATGAAATCTTGGTTTTACCTAACACAGAGACTATTTTAATTAGAAAAAATGTTTAATAGATCAAATTAAAAGGTTTTGATTTTTGGATGACTAAATTGAGAGGAAAATAACTTCTTAAAAGCTAAAATATTTAGTGAAGAACACATTTTAAGTTAGTTTTCTAAAATTTAATAAAAAAAATTAAGTAGGCTCCCATTGGAGGGCCCTATGTGGCCAAACTGCACTAAAAAAGACGAGTAATAATTTTGTTATTGGCACTCGGCTGTTTGGTCTTTGCTTTTCACAACGCAGACAAACCACGAGAAATATTTGTTATAGTACCTAGAAATTTAATTAAAAAAGTTATATTTTAAGACATTAAGTTATAAATATTTATTTTAAAAATTTTAAATTTTAAAATTATTCTAAGACATCTCAGGGTCAAAAATTTTAATTGTAATAAAAATCTTTAATTGTAAAAAAATTTACTTTATATTATAAAACCCATAAATTCATTTCTACTGTTTACCTAACTTTCTCTCCCATTTATGTTCATTACTGCTTAAGAAATAATTTTTCATAGTTAACATTTTTGGATCTAAAGTTTTTTTAAAAATAATTTTAAAATTTAAGATGTTTCAAAATAAATATCTTTAACTTAAAATTCTAAAATATAATTTTCCCAATTTACTACTAATATTGTTGCCTTTGTACATATTACTATTATGATGCTCTTGTAAGAAACTGTAGATGACATTACACAGTGAGCTTATCATGTTTAATGAGAATGCGACTAAGTGACATTATTTTTTTTAAAAAAATTTAGTTAAATTATATTTAATATCCTTCCCCCACCCCCTAAAATTGTACTTAATTTTTGAAATATTTGATATGTCTTGCAAATAATTCTCTTCCTCTTCTATCAATAGAGTTAACCTTTTACATAATATAAGAATGTGATTTTATTTTTAATATGATAAGATAAACAATTAAATTGATGTTAAACTTTAATATGATATTACAATTTTATTTTCAATATGATAGTAAAAAAAATTAAGTAATTTTGCCTTTGAAAAGAATACATCTTGTGCAAAAGATTAATTTTATTAACAAAAAATAAATTAAATAGGAGATTTTTGCAATATATCAAATGTTAAGGAAACTGAGTGTAATTTTCAAAATAATAAAGATATCAAGTATAATTTAATCAAATTTCAAGAAAAATTAGCATAAGTTACTAAAAAAATTAAGATATAATATATTCTTATATTTGAAGTTCATTTAGCACAATAATTTCAAGTCATTAAAAATTAATATTTTATATTTCATAAAAAATTCAGAGATTCTTTTGTTAATAATATAAAAAAAAATTAAAATGAAAAATCATATATTTTTCTGACATCTTAGACATTAAAATAACAAAGATTAGTATTTTGAATCTCTACGATAGCAAAAGTGATTTTTACCTCTGCACATATTAGTTTATTGGAAGCAGTAAAGTTACTTTAGGGATTTTATTTAAATATCAACTTGCTTGGATGTGGCAGGATAATCCAATCACATGGGATAGTGGTCATTGCTTAGATGATCTTCAACTGCAACAAGGTCTTCCATATGTGGATATTTGGATTGTTATGCTTTGGATGTCTCCAAGGAGTAAGCAAAGAAGAATCATAGACTTGACTTATAGTTGGCTCCAATATGCGCTTGTTCAACAATGGTGTAGGTGCTATAATTGTTAGTCATGAGTTTTCTTGGAAGCTACTTGACAATCGGTTCATTTCATTTTGCATCGATGTGATATTAACCCCTAATTTTCTGTCATCTTCTTTGGTAGTCTATGTTTCCCATTATAGGTTGCTTATTGTAGACTCTAGGCTACAACCTTCTTTTCAAATGCTTCCATGAGATTTCTGGTAGTTTCTTAATCCATTTCTTTCTTTGAATGTTCTGATACCATTATAGCCATAACGAGAGAAGGGCATCAAGCTTATGTCAAAATGACGTGTAGTTTTCTGGTTTGGACAAATATAATGTTGTTTCATAGTTTGTTTGGTTTTGTTCTTTTAGTGTGTGTGTGTCTATATATATATATATATATATTTCTTGAAAATTAAATTTTGAATATAGCCTACTAAGAATTTCTCCCATAACCAATGATCACTTTGAATATGAGATGGTTCTTTACATCAACATGATCCCATTGGGGCCAAAAGGTATTGGCCATTGGTCATTCCATGACACTACATTCTTGTTTGAATTAATAATTAATGCCTTGGAAATTGAAGGAGAACTTTTGAATGTGTTGAGGGGTTGTCGCTTCATACTTGGAAAGGGTCAAACCCTTTCGCTGTCTGATGACCCTCCAACCCATTGTGAAGACTCAGTATTTCAATTTTCAACAATTGATTCTTTTGTTGATTTTTGTTTTTTTCAAAGTAATGGAAGATTAGTTAGCTTTCGTCATAATTAGAATCATTTTCGCCAAGAAACATCTTGCTCTCTTTTCATCAAGAAGTTTATGGAGGACTCTCCAACCTTTCATATACTTAATTCCTAAAATTGATAACGAGGATGTCTCTATTCTAAGCATGTATAAAATTAAATACTTTAATCATTATTTTTTACACATAATTATTAAAAATTTATCTCTTAATTATTATTTGACTATCATTATTATGTAAGTCATTATTTATTTTTTATTTTTAAATTTATGACATATGTTGTATATGTTTATAAGATTTTAGTGGTAAACATGTTGCTATGATTTTTATAAGTATTATTTTTATTTCATTCAAATGAACTAAGTTATTTTAGACTTTCTTATTCTAGAAAGTCTACACTTTACTAATTGGATTAGTTTGACATGAAAGATTTTTATATGTAATATGTAATATTTTTATTATTAGAATTTTTAATTAAAACATGATAAATATATAATTTTTTTAATAATAATATGACAAGTAAATAATTTTTATAGCTAAGTATATTGTTTTTACAATTCAGCATAAATATGATTGAATTTTTAAGAAATTTATTTTACACATATTATTATTTTATTATTAAAAAAATAAAAATTATACCTAAATTTAATCTATTGGCATTTAGTTTAATAAATCTAACTTAATTATTTAACACAAATCTTAAAAAATTGCACAAATTTTAACACAATCAAATGGATAGAAAGTCAAATATTTGTGCAGTTCGCATCGTCTCCAGTATAGCCCTTAAAAAAAAAGGTACAGATGGATTTTAATTTCAAAGTTTTGAACAATTGATTTTTAAACTAAATTACATAAATCTCCTTGAATTTTGTTAAAATTAAACAAATCTCTTTCTTATTTTTAAAATATATACAAACATTTTTAAAACAAAAAATTATCTTATACTTTAGTCTAATTTTAAATTTGTTAACCAAAATATCTTCTATTTAAAATTTTTAGCTTTAAAAAAATTTATTTAGGTTAATGAAGAGTATCTTAGTTAAAAATTTAAAATTAAACTAAAATATAAAATAATTTTTTGTTTTAAGGAGATTTATATATATTTGAAAAATAAATAAAAATTTATATAATTTTAGTAAATCTAAAAAATGATTTACATAATTAATTTTTATCTTTTATTTTTGATAACGAAAAGTTCCAAAAGAGAAGAGTGGATTGTCTAAAAGATTCTAATTTTAAAATTAAATATATCATAATTAGTAAATATTTATTAATAAAATATAACAAAAAATCAAATCATAAATTTTTACCTTGAATTTTGAAACAATTTGATACTATCAATTAAGTGGGAGTTGAACAGAAAAAATAATAATAATTAGTTCTATGATACTATCGCATCTCGTTGATAACAATTGACTTATATTCCCTTTGGTTAAAATGCATTGTCACAAAGAAAAGTCAAAAGTCAAGTCTTACTTTTCAATCCACGGGGGTGTGCAGTGATCCCTGGACAATTGAAATTTTGACGGGGAAGAAACTAAGGAGATATGATTGTTGAAATTATGAGTACAAGCCAAATAACAAGTTGACTTTCATACATTGATGATAAGACACACACTGAAGAAGAAAATAACATTGTAAATTAATTTAAAACTATAAACCTTTTAAATTAGAAAAATAGACCCGGATTTTGGTAAACACTTTTATAGATTCACTCTGAAATTTATAATTTGACATGGGCATTTGACGATGTCATTATATTTAAAATTTTTAGGCAGAATTAATTTTTTCTTAGTTGTTAAAAATAGTTTTGAGCCAACTTGTGTATTAATTGAGACTAAATGTCTTTTGAATCTTATTCTAAAAAATTGTTTGATGGTGTTATTTTTTAAATCCATTGTCCTAAAAACCTAAAAAATAGAATAGTGTTCTAAGGAACTTAAAATAGAGAACATCTTTTAGATATTCTGATTTCTTGTTTTTCAAAATTAAGAGAAAACACGGAGAATAAAAGAATAATTTTTATTAATGGTATCATTATAATTTTGATTAAAAGACTTGGGATTCATTCTTCTCCAATGATTTAAATAGAATTTTCTTAAATACTTATTTTCAAACTTGTTTTTGAAAATAATTTAATAGAACTGTTAAAGATAGAATCAAACAGGTAAGTTTTTCTTTTTTTTTTTTTCAAACAACTTTAAAATTATGCTCTTTACATTAACTTAATATATTTAGAAGAATAAATTCTCTTAAATAACTTCTAAAAGTTTGAACTTGAATGGATAAAATAAGGAGCACCCTTCTTAATTATTAGGTTAACCTTTTATGATCAAGAACTGATGTTCGACAACATGAAACTAGACAAATTTATACTAAAAAAAATCGAGTCACGAGTCATTTTCTCCGGTGAGGACCACAAATTTAAACAGTTTAGGTACTAGACATGAACGCTAGACATGTACAGAAAGAGACTCTCATTTGGTAAACAAGTTGGAATATCAAATAGAGAGAGGTGCATCTATCAGGGAGCTGAATGGTCCCTTCGCATTGTGTTATTATCTTCCACACCCAATATGCAGATACTGTATTCTTTGCAATTACAAATTGACTGCATATATTCGAGTTGGAGAGAAATAGAAATAGAAAGAAAAGAAGAAATGATTGTAAAAATAAGAAATGAACATCATTCATACTCTCACCACTTTGTATCATTCTCTTTCCAACTGCATAATTATACGACTACAGAGGATTTAATTTCCAATAAATGCATATGACAATGAGCAGCAATGAGAAAGCAAAATCATAGGTGATTTCAACAAGCAATTTTCTAGAAATAAGAATAGTTCCCACTAGGATTGAATCGAATAATTGAATAGAGTCTCGTTAAAATTGCAATCTCTTCCAGTTATGTAACTTTTTGCTGATGTTTATAGAGAATTACACCTCTTCAGGCCCCGAGCATTCAAGTACAAGTAACTCTTTTTCTCAGGTACTGGAGTAAACCCAGAATAATGGCCATCAATCTTGGCCAAAAATATATCATTTATGTTCTTCAAAAGCTCGTGCTTGTTGAAGAATGGCTGAGCTGTATATTCCTCAATTGGCATCCACTGCAGTGAGAGAAGAACATTGGGATTGAGAGATTCTTAGGTAGGGATAAGTAAAAATACATAGAAACAAATGTGTGTCTAACATACATTTTGTGATTGGCCGGTCTACCTAACAATTTTTTCATCAGGAATTTTGGCTGTCATAAGGATTCTGCTTTTTCTCAGACATTGATTTAAGCAAAACAGTTTGGGAGAAAAAGGCATTAGTATTCTTAACTTCAACTAGAAAATTATGTACCTGTGCAGCTTCTATCTCTAGTTCTTGCAATTGGATGTTGAAAGAAAGGGGGCGCAACATGCACACGAAGAATAGATCCGACTTCTCGAAGAATGACTTGTGACTTTGTCTGTTGATCAGATGAAAGAAGAAAGGAATATTTAGTACTTTATTTGTCTAAATTGTAAACTCACAGGTATTAAAGAAACTTCAAAAAGAGGAAGAAGTTCCTAATTGTTCAGAAGTAAAAGTAAATTGTGCAATTTGTACATGTTGAAGTACATCCTATTCTCCCATTGACCTTGATAGGGCTTAAAGCAGCATTTGCAAGTTATAATTTTTTTACATGACCATGTAAGAACAAGAATGGAACCTGCAGTTGGTGTATATAAATTATTAGAAATTCTTTCCTGTCCTTTAAGGACATGAAATGATGGATTTTTTTGTAAACAAGCTACCTGAAGGCTAACACTTCCACAAATTCCGAGTCAACCTGAAAATTGAGAGAACCCCGAAAAATTAGGCATTTACAGCATTACAATGATAAACTTAATCTACACTTAATTGGTATTACAATGAGATTACTTACTCCAGTTTCTTCTTTGACCTCTCTTTCTGCTGCTGCACTTATATCTTCTCCCTGGATAAGTTGAATGAGAAAATTATATACACACATCATTGCTTCTTACTCTGCAACGAGAATGATAAGCTAGATATTTACCTGATCAACAACTCCGGTAGGGATTTTCCAGACTCCAGTTCCCCGAAAATATCCACTTTTTTCTTGAACCACTAAGACCTAAAGTCATAATAAACCAGAAAATATGACATTAATGTCAAAATGCAAAATAGAACTAAATTTGAAGAATTCCTCGCAGCGAGAAACACATTATTACTTTTCCAGTGAACATGCTATAAATAATCACCCAGAAGCACAGAGGATTTACTTCCCCCACACATAGTGGGAGGGGGCATGCGGAGAGACACTTGATGAAATTTAAGCCTTAAGCATGTCAATAGATGTTAAAACCAAAAACCAAAGAGAAGTCAACTAATCAAAGTTATTCCTATGATGGTGATTTTTTCCCTTCACTTTCCTAAATTACAAGATAAAATACAGCATATATAAGAATGCTTTTACAGAAGCCATAAATAGTGTGTGACTTCTTTTCTCATCCCAATTAATGATATTAACATTTTATACTGCCCAAGGAACAATATGACTATATTGATCACAGCCCTCAAATTATGAGGGAGTTTTTCCAATTAACCTGTAAGACTCATTGTGCAGCTGCATTACATGTTGACAAATAGCAGGGAGAATACCTCTCGTTTTTCATTCATGACAAATGCGCCAACACCCACTGTGTGTGTGGCATTTGCTGGAATAGTATTTGCACTTTTAGGAATCCAGTATACAAGCATTAAATATTTTGGTTCTGCATGGTGGTACCAAAATCCTTCCTGTACATGAGCCAGAGAACTAACGGTAAATTTACAAAATGTGCAGCACATAACAACCTAAGTCAAAGTGAAGTTTTCGCTAATCTAACTTCTCAAGCACAAGGTCACCTTAACCAGAACTTCAACAAGACTGACTAGATGTATAGGTAACTTTATCCAAACGCCTTTCTTGCCCTGCAAGACAAAGTTGATTCATCAACTCAACTGAATTTAGACAGGGATGGATTCTTGATTCCCAGGGTAAGCATATAATATTATGCTAAAAAATGCTCTTTGATGTTGTGAACCGACCCTTATGTGATTCAAATTTGGTTGCATATAATGACAATTTTATTTTTTGGTGTGACAAAAGAATTATATTTTTTTTCTGGTAATGCTAAAATATCTCAAGCACACAATTTAGAAAACGAAAAAGGAAAAAATTTGAGGGAGCAAACTTTACACATCACAACCGAGTGAAATACATAAACAAGTTCTGTATAATGAATAACATATGAATAAATTACACCAACTTCTAACAAGAAATTAAAACCACTAAAAAAACCACATACAAGTGTGCATTGATGAAGAGCAAAACAATATTAACCGGAAAAAGAAAATCCAGTAAAGCTACGTTGCACTTGTTTTTGTTGCCGTGTTACAACTATAACATGAAGCACAAACAGTACATAACTAAATTTCACATGGAAAAAGCCTTGTATCTGATCCACTTTTGAACTGTGCCCATCAAATTCCTAAAATTGAAGGGGATGAAATTAACATGAGAAGAGGAAAGAGTAAGACGATGGCTGGACATTATGCATTGCAATCTTGTGGAACCCAATTAGTGTGCTTGTTTTTGTTGCCCTTTAACAGCCATATCATGAAGCATAAATGATACATATCTAATTATAGAAAAAGCCTTGCGTCTGATCTCTAGTGGCACAAGCATGTATCTATCAAACTAATGAAATCAAAGGGGGTGGAATTAACTACAATATAAAACTAATATGATAAACTACCAGCTGTTTCCAGTGTGAAATTGAAGCTCTGAGCATCGAAATGAAGGTCGTAGAATCCATAGGCTCATCCATTTCCACAATAACACCACCATGGTCATCGTTGGTTGATGTTAGTAGTTTAATCTCTCGTACTTCATCCTCGGGAGCCACTTGTGGAGCAGTTGGTGGTGAACTTGTTGAGGCTGACAAAGACTCAATAGGAAAAGGGGTTGTCATTTTAATCTTGACTGCCAAGGGAACACGAGAACAAACAACATTAGACTCAAAACCCAAAACTAGTGCATGTTCAGTAATGCTATTGCTAGCCAAAGCCGAACATTATTATAAAGAATTCCCTTCAAATAGGAAAACAACACGGTTTAAACAAGGGCTACCAGTCCTCATAACTCATTCCTCCTGCATGATTAGAGAAGAGGAAGGACATAACTTTTATAATACTTTTAAAGACGCATAAATTACTCAGTTCAAACAGAAGCTTAAAAGCTTCAGAGCTATTCTGAATCAAAATATTCCAAAAGGGAATATAATAAGTTAAAATTACGCATCTGAAAACTAACTGAATATGCAGAGAAAACGGTTGAAACACTTCATTTTGGCATTCAAGGTTTCTGGGCAAGAATAAATGTAGTGTCACAGAAGGTTATCAAGCATACTGAAAGGAAATATGGATTTTCTATGAATTGAAAATGATGTCAACTGTTTAATAAAAAGTAATTTTAGAAATTATATGCTGGCCATAAAGTGTTTTGAGGCTAAAGAGAATTAGAGAGTGAGAATTGCGTCCAATCGACTGACATATCGCATCTGGGCGGGGAGAAACCCAAAAAATAATCCAAATTGGTTGCGGTTGAAATTTGAAAAATGTGAGAGCAAAACGAACTGAAAATGGTTATAATAAACTAAGGAAGTTAGATGATACATCAATACCCAAAGCAAAAAGCGCTCATAAAAGTTCGAAATTTGGTCTTAATCAATCAGACAAAAGGGGCATCGAAAGAGACATAAAACCAAAATTTTCACGCCAAACCATCAGAAAACGAGATTCAGAAACGAAAACAACTCGACTTAGGTTGTGTTCAGTGTTCACTACCTCGCGAAGGCTCTTCCGAAGGCTCTTCTTCTTGTTACTCTTCCCGAAGATATGAAACGCAGGCCATTGGCAAGAAAATGAGATTTTCTAGTAGTGGAGAATAGGTACGCCAACTCGGGCAGCCATTTTAGCATGTTGTTGTTTGTTGCGTGTGGACCTACTCCCACAACAATGACACATTTTTTATTTTCTTTCTTTTTATTATTACTGTTTTTTTGTTGATTTTCAAAAGTTTTCGTCATAGCAAGTAGTCTTCCCTGCCTGGCCTGGGTGGATTTAGTTTTCATTCGTTGGATATCAATTTGCTTAAGAACCGGATGCTGGCGTCGAAACGTGAATTGAATATGTTAAGTTATAAAGTTGAAAACTTTGAAAGCAAAACGCACAACGAAACGCAATTCCCAGACAGGAAGGGAAGTCAGTGGACACGTGATGCTATCATAGGAGTTGGCCTAGGTCCCAAGGATATTTAAGGTTGGGTCTAAAAGTTTTATTTAAAAGTAGGATGTAAAGTGCACAATGGGGTAAGGAGGCGCTTATCTTTCAACGCGAATATGATCACTTAAAAGAAAATAGATTAAAGAATGTCAATCTCATACATTTTTTTTTTTTTTAGTGTTGGAAATATTGAGGCTTATACCGTTAAATTTATCTTTTTTTTAATATAATGACATTATATTGATGCTAAAAGAAATAAACGAATCTAAAAATTTTTGGGATAGTTTTAAGAGTTGGCGCTACTAAATTGTATACGTATATATTATATTTATATTTATATATTTGTTAATTAAAAATTTGATAAATATGATAAAATTTTCACAATAAAATGGTTTAGTTCTTGTTTTTTCTTTTCCTTTCAACTCTAACAAAATTATAAGTTTTTGTAAAAGTCTCATTTAAAAATAGGATATCATTTTACTAGCTTTGACTTAAAGGGTTTTGCCTATTTTGATTGCTCTATAATGTGAAATACTTAAATCTAGTTTGAGTTTGGGGCCCATTTAAACATGTTTATTATTAAAGATTAATTTAGATATAAACTTACACGAGTAAATATTACCAAGTAAATACAAACAACAAATTGGTTGGTGTGAATAGATAAGAGCTAACTCATAAAAAATTAAGAAAATTAATTTAACTTGAAAATTGAATTTTTAATATTTTATTAAATATACACATACATTATAATTTTATGCCTTTTTTTACGAGTTTATTATTATTTAATCAAATTATTTTTATAAAAAATTAAAGAAAAATATATTTAGACTTATGCTTGTGAACTCGTTCAATAAACTGGTTAGCCCCTTTAAGAGCATTATCAACTGAGTTCATAATAATAACCTTCATCTGATGTATAAACTCAAATTTGACCTACAAAGGTTCACTTTTAAACGAGCTCAAAAATAACCTATCTTGTGAACTAGCCTATTTTGATTCATCTTACATTTTTTCAAACTAGTCTCTTTGTATGGAAAAACAAATTAGGAGAAATCGCATTTACCCATAAAAAGATTTTTCTCCTTAATTGCAATTTTCCTCTACTTTATAAAAAATCACAATTGATATCCTGATCTATTAGTTCCGTCGTAATAAATCCTTTCCATCTAAATCAATTGTTAAGTCTAATTTTAACTATTTTTAAAATATTTTATTATTTATTGTGATTTTTCATAATATATTTTTATATAAATGAGCCTTAACTTAAGAAAAAATTGCTCATTTTGATTTTTTTTTTCTAATTAAATGGATTTAAATTTGGAGATTTAAGAATTTGATAGAAAAATTGATGAGGTTTAAAATTTTTACTTGCTAAATATAAGTTTAAAGATGAGAACTATAATACCTTATTTATAATATCCTATAATCCAAGCTTAGCTCATCCTTGAGTTTGCCCACCCCGGTCTATAAGTAACCTAGATGGTTGGTTGGGTAAGAGTAAATTCAGGATAACAAATTTGATTATCTTTCCACCAAAACTCACCCTAATTACAAGTAGATCAAATTCTATTTGACACTATATGAGAAATTATTAGGTATATTCTTTCTATAACTAAATCATACAATACGCTAATAAAAATTTACTAAAATAAATACTACCTATAATAACATTTATTGACACACCTATGATAGTGAATTCCTCTTTAGCTCAATCTGACTTGGCAATAAGTGTATAAGAAATACTCCATATTACTATGGACACGTCAACATGGGGACAATCTCGTAATTTTAGCCCTCTATTTTACCAAAGTTTTACTCACAATTACTTGCAACTTGTTCATTTTCACCTCTTCCCCAACCCTCGCGCCGCAAGTTTTTAACCCCCCGCAACATGGATGACCTCTTCACCGTCGACGATTTCCCTTACCACGTGGCCCCATTTCCCGACACCACTGACCTCCTTTACACCCACTCAACGGCTGCGATTCACCCTCACGACATCACCGACCAGCGCCGGAATCCCAACCCTCCGCCGCAGAAGCTTCGACCTATCAGGAGCCACGACCGGTCTTCTTCGCCGGCATCACAGGTTGGCGAGATTCCTGAGAATGGAGGGCTCGCCGTGGCGTCTCACGACCTGGGTTACTTTAGTAATCAGTCAAGTCAGAACCTTGAGTTTCTGGGTCAGCAAGTAGAGTCTAGCGCGGAGCTGACGAAGGAAGATTCCGGTGATGCTGCCGGAAATAATTGCCTTCAGATGGAGACATCCGTGGCGCTCGGGTTGGGTCATATTCGGGATCCGAATGCTGAGGGTTGTCAGTTGGAGCAGGAATCTGGGTGAGTTCTGTTTTTCGATCCCTCGAATGTAGAATTGGGATACAAATTTCCTGGTTGTAGAATCTGTTTATATTGTATGATTGGGTTTGTTTTCATGCCTTTGGCAATTTGCATAATTTTTCTTGATTTTTATATACATACTTTCACGGCCTTTTCTTTTTCTTTTTCTATTATGAAATCATTCTTTTTACTGTATTATCTTATTATTATCTTTTAGAGTGGGGCAGAGCAACCCGACAAAGTGTCTTTAAAAGTTGCATTGTAAATTGTAATGCATGGCGCTTATTATTATTATTATTAATTGAGAGTTGAAGTTGTAAGAGTGGTAAGATGAAGAAATTCACAATGATAAATTGATAACGCCAAAAGGTGAAGAAGGCAAACTGATAAGTCATGACAAGGAAGAAATTAGATTCATAGCTACATACCCAAGTTTTTGTATCATTCTCATGTCTTCAAAGTAACGTACACCTTGGAGTTCACACCCCACCAGTAAAATTGACATGTGTATCTTGTTTAGGATTCAATCCCTACTTTTACCTCTGAAAAGTAGAAAGTAATGCACAGCTTGATTAAAATTTTGGTTAAAAAGTGAAAAATACTTAACTTTCCTGTTAAACAAAATGTCTGATTTCATACCAAACGGATAAAAGAGTGCAGAGAATTCAATATCTGAACTCTGGATTATTTTCATTATGAATATTGCATATCCATCTGCATGAGATAATTTGCAGAATGTAGTGATTAGAAGTAGATTTTTTTTTTAGAAAAAAAAAGCAACTGGTGAAGTTTGAATTAACCGTGTGAGTTTTTTACATGTCATTTGTGGCGATAAGGGACTGCAGGTTATCATTTAGTTTTGTTGGGTGCAATTAAGCATCCTACTTGACAGAGGGGAACAGGAACTTATGATGCCTGACAGTTGAGGCGAATACAAATAGCAACTGGGGCTGATAACTGGCTTCTAATTTTTTCCATCCTTGTGTGATCGGCATGTTGTTTTATGGAGTATTATGGTTATAAGCATACTGTGCTATCATAATTGGGTCAATATCTATTATGTACAATACAAGGTAGTTTAGCATATGAATGCTGTGACTAAGCTTGGGGAGGAGATTTGGTAATCTTACCAATACCATGAGGATTCAGGCGACACCGCTTGTATCATTCTCAGGATATTGCCTGTTGTTATTTTAATTTATTCCTCTCTGTTGCAGCTCATCTTGGGACGATGATGACAATTCATCTGAAAGTATGAAAGAACCTGGGAGTGGAAAGAGAAGAAAAAAGATGATCAGAAAGCTTGAAGCTTTTCTAGAAAATTTAGTGATGAAAGTGATGGAAAAGCAAGAGCAAATGCATAAGCAACTGGTAGATATGATAGAAAAGAAAGAAAGGGAAAGAGTAATGAGAGAAGAAGCTTGGAAGCAACAGGAGATGGAAAGAATTAAAAAGGATGAGGAGGCCAGAGCTCAAGAAAAATCTCATAACCTAGCTCTCATATCGTTAATTCAGAATCTACTGGACCATGAAATTCAAATCCCCCAACCAGCAGCAAGCAGCATAAGAGAAGACGACGAAGGTGAGACAGACATCCAAAAAAATTTCAAGAGTGATCTGAGTAACAACAGATGGCCAGAAGCTGAAGTACAAGCGCTTATAACTCTAAGAACTACATTAGAACACAAGTTTTGTGTTATGGGATCCAAAGTATCCGTATGGGAGGAAATATCTAAAGCAATGCACAATATGGGCTACAACCGTTCTGCAAAGAAGTGTAAGGAGAAATGGGAAAACATTAACAAGTATTATAAAAGGACAATGGAGAGTGGGAAGAAACGACGACTAAATAATAAAGCTTGCCCATACTTTGATGAGTTGGACATTCTGTACCGAAATCGGCTCCTGAATATTGGGAAAGCCTTTAGCAACACCAACGATGTTGTTAAGATTGAAAAGGAATAAAGTAAAAGTTGATTTTCAGAAATAGGGCATATTTTAAGTTTGCTGCAATTTGATATTAATTTAGTCAGATTTCTTTTTGGGGAATAATATTAGTAATGAATTTGAGTAGATAATGTATCACTTTGAGCTTTGCAGTGATTATTTATTATCCACTCTCTTCGTTGTCTGTGTAAGAGTGTGGAGTCTGGATTGTTTTTTAGGTGGGCTGTGCCTATCATGTCATCTATTGACTACACTCACAATTGAAGTCGACATTGTGAGAATTAACAATAAAATATACAATTCTAATGTGGTGGACTGGAGCCCCATTAACTGCTGTGAGACAATTTTATTTGTATGGTATATGACGTGCTAGGCACTACTTGCCCAATGATGCCTGGTGGAGTATTGTCTGGTTGTCCTCCAACTCTAAATATTTAAAGAATGCGTCGAGACAATGCTTTATCCTTGTTTTTCAGTCCTCACGAGTCTCATCCTTCATTCCTGTTTGTTCCCCCAATCATGTTTTTAGCTCTGATTTTTATTGCTTCAACTTTAGTTTCGTAAACCAAACTCGCTCGTATTGTCTGGCACGTCACCTGTTAAGGTAATTGGCTCTCTTATATTAAGTTGGCTTATGGTCTTCTATCATGGCATTAACATTATTCCTTTATCTTTTTCTGTAGGGTGGTTACGGATATAGTGGTAGGTCCAAACGTCGAACCTGCTGAAGATAAATAGCCTTTAAGGCCTTCTAAGTATAATTGTGACTATAGAGACTCAAGACCAGTGTATGCCTGAGTCACAACGAAAAGGAAAGCTAGTGTAAAGAGAGGTAACTCAAACGCAAGGAACCAACAAACTCGAACCAAGTCAACGGGCTTCTCATAATCCGCATTCTGCAATAGGAAGTGGAGATGAAGGCTGCAATTGTTAATCACCAAATTTGCCTTTATAATATTATAATTATAATAAGAAATAAAAATTGGAAAATCCTAATTTCACTCTTGACAAATAGGAGCATTTTTCATTTAGTTAATCTCATCCATCAAAATGCTTTTAATGTTGTCATCCCATCTTATCTTTATCCATAAATTAATCTAGAACTTGACAGAATATTGACTTATATCTTTTAATTCATAATACGTAGGATACACTTAGTTCACATCAGATGAAAAGTCATAATTAAAAAAACTAATTTCATGAAATTCAGATAGATTCTTGGGTGAACATTGACAGGTCCTTGACTCATTGAGGCACAAAGTAGCCCTCCCTAGGTTATTTCTTCCTAGGTTGCCCCTTTTCGAATTAGCTGAATTTCAATGAAAGTACTAATTGAAACAATTTAGGCCTTTGGTTTTAACATATTCCATCATGTCTTGCAATCTTGGTGCCCATGTACGCTGAGGGTGTTTATGGGTCAAGTATTATCCTATCCAGTGTCTAACTTGATTTTACACTATGTTTCTTTTTCTAGACTTGAGCCTAACCTAGCATTAGGGGTGTACACAGGCCCGGTGAGCCCGAGGGGCCCGATATGGCCCGGAGTGATCGGGTCGGGCCGGGTCAGGCCAAAAATAAAAACGGGCAAAATTTTGTTTTAAAAAAAAATCTGATTACCGGGCCGAGCCGGGCCACGGGCAGAACCTCTAAACCATTCTTGCCCGGCCCGGCCCGGTATACATATATTAAAAAAAAAATTTGCTTGCTGGCTCTGGACTGGAGTGGCGTCTGCTCCTTTTGCTGGCTGCTGCAGAGCATTATTCTGGTCCAATATCAACGGCCCAGCCCAATCCCATTTAGCAACTTCATCACCCAGCTGCCAGCATTCCAGCTTCAGCTCACGAGAGTCACGAACGGCTGTTTTTCAACTTTACTCTTCTCTGACTCTGAGTCTTTGGCTCTCTGCAAGTTTGCGACTGCGTTGCCTCACTTGCCTCCCGTCGAGCTCGAGCTTCAGCCTTCAGCCTTCAGCCTTTCTCTCTGACTCTCTCAGTCTCACGACAAGTCACTCAAGTCTCTTTTCTGCATCGCCATCCAGGATTCCAGGCGCAGCTTCGTCTTCATCTTCGTCTTCAGATCCACACTCGCCTCAGCAAGACAGCAATTGCTTGCTGCCCCTGAGATCGAGTCACGACGGCGTTCCACACTCGCCTCAGCAGCTGCTTCCTGCCACTGAGAACCAGCTACGACGGCGTTCCTCTTCGTCTTCAGATCCACGCTTGACACTCCACACTCGCAAGCAGCTGCTTCCTGCCATTGCTGCTTGCTGCCATTGAAATCGAGCCACGGGCCACGCCAACCAATATTGAAGGTGTTTTGCTTCTTCCAGTTCCAGACTTCCGTGTGTAGCACAAACCACGTCAACTTTTGATCTATTCTCACTAGCTTCTCCGCCTTCTCGCACAGCCCTCGAGCCTCAAAGCTTGCTTCGTGCCTTCGTCTGCAACAACAACTCAACAAGAATTTCTCCTGTTGTTTCTCAGGTACAGGCAAGCGTGTTACTGTTAACTTCACTGGGTTTAGTTTACTTTATGAGGCTGAAATTTCACTGGGTTTACCTTATGAAGAAAAGTAATGGAATAGGAACATGTCTTTGTGTGATGAATGATGTGGGAACTGGATTCTCATTATGGTATAGGCAATAGGGATTTGTTGGATTCGTAGTTTCTGGGTTTATTGATTCCTCAATTGAATTATTGTTAAAAAATTCTCTACATGTAATTAGCCATGGCGTTTTGTAAGCAAAACACATATAATCTACTAATAGAGCAATTATCTAGCCTTAAAACACATATAATCTACTAATAGAGCAAGTTAGCAAAAAATTGCACCTTAAGTATGCAAGTGGCTCTGAACCAAGTGGATTGGCTTAAATAACATGCCTACTTAATCAAAAGTTATAATTGTCTTACCTTTTTGAGATGTATAAATATGCTTGACTAAACCAAGCTTAGGACACACATTCAACCCCTACCATATAGTCTTGCTCTTGTAAAACTTTACTTTAGGAATTGTTTAGTTCACTGAATTTAAGATTAGGAAATGGAAAAGGAAATGTGTAACTGAATGTAATTAATTTGATTGTGTTTAATGTGACATTGAAAGGACAAGGAATGTTTTAACATTGACATATTTGGTTGGGAAGAAAAAAAGAAGAATGGAAAGGAAGAAGAGTGAAATGACCAAAATGCCACTGCTAGAAAAATAAAAATTGGGTCAGGAAGCCAAAAATAGGATGCTCACCTTCATCAGGCACTTTATCCCCACCGTCTTCGTCTTCCTGCTTAGCTTCAGCTTATGAATCTAGCGTTTGAACTTCATTTCCTTCCACTTTCTAAGAGTCTAATTGTTTTCAACAAAAATAGTTAACAGTTTATTACCTCTAAACTATCAATAACACCAACAGCAAGAGTTACAGAATC
This sequence comes from Erythrophleum ivorense, assembly GCA_026724425.1. NCBI lineage: Eukaryota > Viridiplantae > Streptophyta > Magnoliopsida > Fabales > Fabaceae > Erythrophleum > Erythrophleum ivorense. The sequence continues at coordinate 8,493,331 of JAIUCV010000003.1, forward strand.
ATTCAGTGCCTCCAAATTGCTCCTTCCTCCCTTTATTAAAATGCTAATAAAATGAAACTGAAATGGTAATTAGCTTATGACAAAGGAGAAACATGATTTCTTTGCGGGGTTGATTGCAAAATTAGATTGTGATACTCCTCCCTCCCACCCAATTAAAATTTGAAATGTTATACTATAGTAGCTCTTTTCTTCTCCAATTAAAACTTGAATTATTCAATTATCATATAAATTTGAAATTTTGAATTACTATTGTAGGGATAAAAGTATCAATGGCAGACCAGAGTATTGAACAACCTAGTGATACTCCTCCCACCCAACACTCTCCAGCTTCAGATCTTGCTACTACTGCAGCCTCTGCTGCTACACCTTCTACAAATGTAGATGGAAAGAGAAAACCCCCCGTAAATAAATCTAGTGTTTGGGAGCATTTCAAAAAACTTCCACTGGATGAAACTGGAGGGGAACATAGAGCTGTATGTAAATACTGTGAGGCTTCCTATGCTTGTCACCCAACAAAACATGGAACAAATTCATTGAATAGACACTTGAAAGCATGTATGAAGAACCCACAGAGGATAAAAAGGCAACCCATTTTAGCATACACCCAACCTTTTGGGGGAGACAATGCTAGGGAGACTGCAGGAACTTTAGCCCCTCACACATATAGTCTAGATGAATGTCGAAAGGCTTTAGCTAAGTTTGTGATATGTGATGAAATGCCATTTCGAGTTGTGGAAGGAAATGGGTTTCAAGAGTTATTGAAATAGTTGGAACCTAGATTTCCAATTCCATCAAGAGTGACGGTTGCTAGGGATTGTCTAAAGCTCTATAAGGAAGAATCCAAGAAGCTAAAAGATTTGTTAAAAAAATCATGTGCCCGCATGTGTCTTACTACAGATACTTGGTCATCAAGTCAAAATTTTAACTACATGTGCCTAACAGCTCATTTCATTGATGAAGAATGGAGATTACAAAAGCGGATTTTAAACTTTTGTATAGTTGAAAATCATAAGGGTGACACCATAGGAAAAGAAATTGAGAAGTGTTTATTGGAATGGGGTATTGAAAAAGTATTCACTTTAACCGTTGATAATGCAAGCTCTAATGACACCGCAGTGGCATACTTGAAAAAGAGGTTAAAAAGTTGGAATGGGTTAGTGTGTGACGGGGACTATCTCCATGTGAGGTGCTGTGCTCATATTCTGAACTTAATAGTGAATGATGGGTTAAAGGATTTGCATGATTCTATCTCTGCCATTCGGAATGCTGTTAGATATGTTAGATCTTCCCCTGCAAGGTTACAAAAATTTAAGAGTTTTGTTGAAAAAGAAAAGATAGAGTCCAAAAGTCTTTTGTGTTTGGATGTTACGACTAGGTGGAATTCCACTTACATGATGTTGGAGCATGCTATAAGGTTTCAAAAAGTATTTGAGAGAATGGAAGATGAAGATGAGGCCTATAATACTTATTTTAAAGAAGATGATAATCGAATTGGTCCTCCTATGGCATATGATTGGAGTAACGCTTCTGTGTTTATTGACTTTTTAAAAGTCTTTTATAATATTACATTAAAGTTCAGTGGATCATTATATGTGACTTCAAATACATGCTTTCATGAAATTGCTCATATTCAGACTATGCTGCAGGCAAGTGCTACATCTATGGATGCTTTAGTTGGAGATATGGCTAAGAATATGCAAAAGAAGTATGACAAATATTGGGGAAAGCCAGAAAATATGAACCCCTTGTTGGTAATAGGGGTCGTATTAGACCCCAGGTATAAACTTGCATATGTGAATACGGCTTTCAATGATATATATCTTGATCCTGATATGTGCGTGACCATGAAAAAAAGGATCAAAGATGCTTTGTATCGCTTTTATGAACAATATTCTGTGGGGGTTGTTAATGAATCAAGTGAAAAAAATGATGATCGCAGTGGATTCGACGGAAGGGATTTAGTGGAGAGAATACCAACATATATTGATCCGAAAAACAAGTGGCTTGCATCAAAAAAATTGAAATTTACTTGTGACCAAAAAACAGAGTTAGATAAATATCTTACAGCTGACTTAGTAGAGGAGGAGGGGTCTTTTGATATCTTAGCATGGTGGAAAGATAACGCTGGAAAGTATAAAGTACTTTCTATGATTGCACGTGATGTGTTGGCTGTGCCAGTGTCTACCGTGGCTTCTGAATCTGCTTTTAGCACTGGTGGACGTGTCCTTGATGTATTTAGGAGTTCATTATCACCAAAAATGACTGAAGCACTTATTTGTACCCAAAATTGGCTATCTCCTCATGTGTTCAATTTTAATGATCATGACTTTGATCAATATGAAGAGTCTGAGAATATGATTGAATCAGGTAAACTTTATACTTTAAGAATAAATTAAGTATTGTGCATTTTTTGCTTATGGCATCAACTTTCTAATTCTTTGTTATTTTAATTTTTACAGATATTTCAGAAGGAACAAGTGTCACCAAAGATTGACATGCATTTATTTATTTTTATAGTTTGTAATTTATGCCTTGTAGTTTCTATTTTATGACTTTTAGTGCGATATATTTGAGATATTATATGGTTTTATTTAGTTGTTGTTTGCTATTAGTTGTCCCCTTGTTATCACAAGGATTTGAATATTGATGTGTAAAAGGATCTTTTTCTTTTATTTTGACTATGTGTTCAAGAATTTCTTTCCTTTATTTGATTCTTAATTGGTTAATTTAGTGATTGTTCAAAATGATTGTAGTTAGCGTTTAAATGGAGATGATTATTGTCGATACAATAGTAAATAATTATTAGTCTTGTGAGGTTAGTTAATACTTTCATTCTTTTTTGTTTTTTCAATCCTTTTTATTTTGGTAGCTTTAATACTTTAGATATTTTAATTGATGATTTACTTTTTACAGGAAATGTTAAGAATGTACACTTTGGAAGGGATAGTAACTTTGGCAAAGCAATAGTAAAAGATTACTTTCTATTTTGAGGTATGTTATTGTTCTTAGTTTTATAATATTTTTAATAATTTGTTTTTGGATTTTAGTTTAGAATTGGGTCATTATAATATACTTAGGAGCATTAACTTTTGTTTTAAATATCATTATTTTTTATTAGAATTGGTTTTTGGTATTTGAATAATTGATTTGCTGTTTCTATTTGTTGGGAAAAAAACTTCGGGCTTATTAGGGCTGGATGGGCCCGCCCTAACGCGCCCTAAACCGCCCTAAAATCGGGCTGTTCCGGGCAGGGTCGGGCCACGGGCATAAAAATGCGCCCAAGACCCTAACCGGGCCGGGCTTCGAGCTAAGCCTCGCCCTGACCCGGCCCTGCCCATGTACACCCCTACCTAGCATGGCTTGACTTGATTCAGTATTAAGTCAAGTTGACTTAATTTCTTAAGTTGGATTATTATTTTTAATTATAAAATGATATTTAAGAAAATAAAATTTTTATATAAATTTTTATAAAATTATATTTTATCTTTAAAAATATAAAATTTTTATATAAGTCTTTATAAAATTATATTTTATTCTTAAAAAAATAAAATTTTTATATAAATTTTGATAATTTTTTTAAAATTAATAAGATCGAGTTTGATTAAGTCAAATTAATTGGTCTAATATTTGGCTTGATTTGTATGCCCATTTTTTGGCCCAACCTAATATGAACGAGCTGGTTAGGTTGGGCACCATATGCAACTCTAATGTAGGCTGTCTTTGCGTTAGTTTTCTAACTTTGGGCAAACATTGCAATACCAAGTCATCACTTACTCTGCATGACTGCAGTTGGAACAATAGTGAAAAATTGTATCAGCTGACGTGACTTGAGCAGTGAAGAGAATTTATCCAAAAAGCTAGCGAATGAAATAAGACTACCTCATGAGACTCAAGTACCCTCTTATGTGTAGATTGTTATTCAATGAGGGAAATATGAAGAACAGCAATTGGTTTCCCTCAAGTTGTTTGAATCCATTACTAAAAGCAAATCTGTTTACGTTTAAATAATCATCCAATATCTGTCAAATTGGACGAGAAAAACTAATTGATACGAGGCATATGAACAAGTTGTGGTAGCCATTAGTGGACATAAATGGCAAAGGTATATCGTTGGAATTAAACCAGTGCCGTTCGTCATGATTTGCATCATTCAAAGGTGAAGAACTGGGAAAGGGGAGTGATGAATGTTCTCTTGACTATCATGTCTGAAAGAATGTTGTCAAGGGTTGTTGGCTGTGAGCATTCTTACCTAGTCTGGGATCGAGTCCAAGAATTTATTGTTTCACAAACATGTGAGAAGATCAAGCAATTTATGTCTGTGAACCTAGACTGCGTGCATGTGTCAAATTTGGCGGCGGGGGATTTTTTTTTTCCTTTTCAAAATTTCTCATGCCGTCATACTTGATTTCCATATAGGGTTTTTATTGCCGAGGCTGGACACACATGCAAAAGTTTATAGGGTGCGTCATTGATATTGTCATCATTGATATTAGGCACACTTTATATGTGTGTGCCTAAACTAAGTGATGACGTACAAATAAATCCCTTCTGATCTCCATAAAACTTCAAGTGCCCCCCCATACGCATGTGCCGTCAACCAACCTCCCTGTTATATGAACACAACCCCCCCTCCCAAAAAAAAAAAAAAAATCCACCCCCCCAAAACCAAAAAAAAAAGCCCCCGAATAATAATAATAATAATAATAATTATTATTATTATTATAAAACAAAATAAATTGGTCAATAATTATATATATATAATAAAATTTTAATGCTAAAAATAAACAATTCTTTTTTGGATGCAAAAAGTTTTAAAATACACTCCCTTGTTTCTCTCCCTTAACCTTAAGGACAAGGTATATGTAGAAGCCCAGATGACGTACAGTTCACTGATAGACAGGCCCATTCAAGCATCTGCTAAAGATTCCGGTGCACCATGTAACTCTAATGCCTCGTTTACTAAAAGGTAGAAATAGGATGTCACCCAAAAAAAAAAAAAAAAGAAGGTAGAAATAGGAGAGCTCCTGCGTGGGCGAAAGATTATATCATGGGGCCACCATATATATTTGAATAAATTAATAATTAATTCTTAAATGATTATTTTCTTAATATAATTTTTAAAAATAAAACCTGTCAATTTAATTTTTAAGAAAATCACACATCTTTCAACTTAATTTTTTAAAGATACAATTTTCAATTTAGTTCACAAATAATATTTTTGGATCAAAATAGTATATTTAGGAAGCATTTGTGATACTGTAATGCAATAAAATTTAACTCTAATACAAAAATGATGTTATTTTAGAGGTTGAAGTTATTGAAATCTAACAAGGTCCCCCCCCCCCCCAACCCTAACATAGAGATTATGTATTTTGATTGAGCAAAATTGTATGAGAATTAACTTGAGAGACTTTATCTTTGAAAAACTAGACTGAGAGAAAAATGATTTTTAGATACTAAATTTAAAAGCTTCTATCTCTAAAAAAAATTGAGAAGAAAATTAAATCTAGAAAATTTTTAACTTCTATAAGCATAAGCTGGCACCTACATATTGACTTTTTCTCATGGAGAGAAAAGGTAAGAAGATTTTGACTGGTTGTCATGGAGTTTCCCCCTTTTTCCCCAAATAAAAGAGATATTGCGCAGAGAAATTTCATTTATTTCTTCCATGTTCTTATCTGATTAGCTCACTCTCAAGAGGATGATGACAACCTCCAATGCAAAAACATTCAAACTAGGTAGTCCTACTAATTCTGAGGTAATAGATGAGAAGCAGATTAAGTCAAAAAGGCAATGCCTAAAAAAAATGTAACTTAAAATTACAAGAAAACCCATCAAGATGACACACCAGCATTGGCAATAGGCAATATTCATTTCTTCTGTTTGGAAGCTTGTTTCATAGATTAAGCTTTCTTTTTCAAGGCCTAAAATCCTCAAGATGCTAATTGCAAAACTTCATAAATCACTTAACAATCATCACTCTTTCTATAACGGATATTATTGAGCCGCATATGATGAACTAACCCAAATTCATAAATAAAGCCTAAAATCAAATTTAATTAAATACATAATTAATTATTTAGTAATTAAATTTAATTAATTAATATTCAAAATTTGAAGCAGAAAGCTTAGGACAATGTATGGCTGGTTTTGGCTTTAAAAATTCATAAACTTTTATTTTGGTATATAATTTGCATATATTGAAAATTTTTGGGATAATTTTTAGCCTTAAAATAGTGAATTTATGTAATAAAAAATTCAAAAAATTTTCAATTATGAATTAAAAAATTTATTTCCTTTTAATAAGTATATTATGAACCTAGAGACATAATGAGTTACAAAATGGACACAAAACAACACATCCAAAGAATGAGACATTTTTTGATTGACCTAAAATTGAAAGGCATTAGACTTTCACATATCACATGGGTCCTAGGCTTGATCAACTCTCTCCCTGGTGATGATTTTTAGACACTAGTTAAAGTTAGACTAAGAGAGAAGTATAAACATAATAAGAAAAAAAGGCTAAACAGGTTTAAACTTTTATTAGTGTGTTGTTGAGATAGAGCTTGCAGAAGAACATCATATTGTTGCATACATTAGGTGGTTTGTTTTGCTTTCTCAATTTCCAAATTTGAGAAGTGCACGATCGTTTGGACATAGTACACATGAAAAAGGGAATTTATCTAAAACGATTGATCAAACATATAAAGCTTTTACATGAGATGCCAAACAATCCTCTTTATAATTATAGATATTATTTTAATCACAAAATGAACAAAATACCTTTTGATAAGGTGAAATATTTTTGGATTATAATTTCTCTAGATTATTATATCAATGTTAGTCTTAAGAAAATTAATGATAATGTAACAAAGACCACGTGTTTACTTTATTTAATGTATAAGACATTTGCATTATTCTTTATTTAATGTCACATATTTTCTTATCAATGTTATAATTGAGAAATGTTGAATTGAGTAGGAGTTCTTAGATGACCTCAGGTCTACTAATCTAAACATGACACATACAATTTATAATCTAATTCTAGTTCTTAGATTAGTAGACCTGAGGTCATCTAAGAACTAGAATTAAGAAATATTTGCATATAAATTTGATAGAAAAATAATGACATTTCTAGGATACATGCAATAGAAGTAAAACAAATGTAGATTTTTGATCATGAACCTAATAATGTCATTGGTGGTCTAGTTGAAGTTTACTGCAAATGTATGACATTGCGTATATGTTTTTTTGTATTATGTGCTATGTCTATGTAAATATTTGAATAATTGATTATGACTACTAAAAAACATTATTGCTGAGCGCAACAGAGGTGATAAATTGAATAGTGATAATTGGAAGACTTGACACTATAAATTTTATACATCCTTGAAGAGTAAGATGTTGAAGAGCCATTGAATAATGTTATATTAGAAATTGGGCATGAAAGTTTAGCTTCACGTAAGAGAGATTAAGAGGCATTTCAAACATTGAAAAAGAAGGACAATTTAGCTTGCATAACGATGCTAAGCTACATGGTTGACAATTTGATGTGTGAATATGAATCTTATTTAACCACACAAGCCATGTGGATTGTTATAAAAGATAAGTCTATTAGTACTTTTACAACTAAACTTAGAAAACTGACTATCAAGTTTGACACATACAAGTTGTGACCAAATAATTCTATGAAACAATATCTGAGAGAGATGTTAAACATGATTAGAGAGCTGATGTTAGCTGGCTGTGTCCTTACTAAATGGGCACCTAGTCCACATTGTCATAAGATCTCTCTTGACTATTTGTGAGTGTATAAAAGTAAACCTGACCTATAATAAGAGCATCACCACATTTGATGATGTTGTTTGTCATTTGGAACATAAAATGAGCACATAAAGGCTGATAGATCCTTTGGTCATTTTAATATGATAGAGATTGCTACGATTTCAAGACTCAAGGGCAACAAGGACAAACACTTTTATAAGAAGAAAAGATCTAGCTAATGTTTTAAAAAGGCTAAGAAAGAATTTAAGAAGAGAAGCAAGCATGGTAGAAGGAAATTAGACATGGCTAAAGTTAAGTGCTATGCTTGTTAAAAGATGGATCATTTTACTTGTGGTTACATTCAGTAAAACAAAGTAACATTATGCAATAAATTTTTGCATTTTATTTATGTTTCTAGTACTATGTTAATACTTAAATCTCATTTTTCGTGGATTATAGGCTCAGGAGTTATAGACTATGTAACCAATGATCATGGATATTTTATGGAATATCATCAGCTACCTTTCAAAAGCAGATAGCTATATAGTGATTGGATACTTCTCTTCTTTTTAGAATTTGAAAAATACTTTTTATTCTTTAATCAATGGTAAGATTCATAATCCTAATTCCTATGGACTATATATAAAATCTATAAGATAACTTCTAATGACAAATCTTAATCTTAATGAAAGATAACTTCTGATAATTAAAGATAATATTAAATTTCAATCTTAACAAAAAATTAATTATTAAAGCCTAACAAAAAGATAACTAAACATAAGAAAATAACTAATAAAATAAAGTAATTTAAATGTTAGTTTCTAATTCTAATCCTAATGAAATATTATTTCTTATATTTATCTTTGATCCATAATTTTCTATGCAAATTCTATTTTTGTCTAAGAATTAAATTTAGGAGAAAAATATATAAAATATATAAAATAGGTATAAAATGTTTATAAATTTAATCCACTATATTTCAAAATCTACACCTATTTAATTATAAAATATGCATTTATCACAACCCCAAATATGAAGGCGGTTCAAACTAGGTTTTCTTTCGGTCCAAAGTTCAAAAAGTGTATTTGGGATGGATTTACTAGGAACTCTATTCAATATGTAAAGGATCATTTACATGGTCTCACCCCATAAGAATTCTAGTAAGTTACATCTACTTATCATGCTCCTCATCATGTCCTTAAGTATGTGATTACGCCTTTTGGCTACATCATTTTGTTCAAGACTACTAGGCATGCTGTATTGTGGAACGATTCTGCAATCTTGCAAGTATTTAGTAAAAAGTCCTATATGCTGCCCTATGGCATCATGTTTACTATAATACTTTCTCCTACGGTCAAATCTCACTATCTTGATAACTTTTCCTAATTGCTTTTTGTAATATCTTAACCTCTTTACCCTAACACAATGGTCTCGTGGTCTATCCCAACCATTTCAAGCATATTGGACAATATTTACAAGGAAGCATATGTCTTCCTACATGGAAAGTTGTATGAATGGGAGACCATATTCATGATTCATGACTTTAGGGATCAAGTGAACTCATTCATATCATTTTCTATCTATAACATCTTCATTCAAGTCATAAACATCACAATTTATTACACAAATTTCGGGTTGGAATCCATTTACCTCAAAACAAATTTGCTTGGCCTTGGTTTCCAGGGATAACTTACTGATATGAAGTTTGAAAAATCATAATTAATTCTAGAAAAATCTAAATCTAACAAATCATACTATTCTGGAAAGCTGTGGATGTATGCTTTTACCTAAAAATAGCTTTAGATTAGGGAAATGACATCTAACCTACAAAAATTGATAGAATAATACTAGAGGTCAAGCTACATTACTGTCATTGACTTCTAACTTCAAAAATTCATATCTCCCCCAATATAAATCCAAATGAGGTTCTCAGTGGCTATGGAAAACTTATAATGTCTAGTTTATACTTATAAAATTTCATAAGTATTGAATTTCGTTTGACTCATGAATGACCCAGGGAAAGAATATGATCATATGAACAGTACACATACCAAATTTGCATAATTTTTTCAACTTTGAAAAATTATAATAAATTCTTTAGAGCTCCAATTTGAATGCTCTTTGGCTCTATGAAATACTCTAGATGAGACCTAATTGAATGCCAAATTTCATGCCAAGATTAGCTCATTTAATCAGATTTTGGTTTGGGTAAAAAATTGGTCAATTTTAAAGTCTAAAATGGTATAAACATGCACCATATAACCTTTACATCTTTCCACAACCACTTGAGCACATTTGGGAGTATAATTACAACATATATAAGCTCTCCAAGTGGCCCAAATCATCATACATCTCAAATTCACTACCTCATATGAATTTGTACACATTCAAGAATGGGTTCCCTGTAACATCCGGTCTCTCTGTAAACGTGAGAAACGCAATGTTCAGTTTCTCCGTAAACGTCAGAAATAAGTTAAATATAAAAGGAAGTCCTCGAAATAGAAGGAATTGGGGCCAACTAAAATTATAATAAAATTTTAATTATTAGAAAATGAGGATTTGAGGTTTAAGATGCCCAAAAACTAGAGTCAGAAGAGATTAGAAAATTTGTCGAAGGAAGTAGGGGCATTTTTGTAATTTTTGGAAAATTTTGAAAACTCACAGGAGGGTTTTTTAAACAAAAAATTTGAGCTTTCCAGGGTTCTCAGAGGCCCTAAATACCATGGGAACCCTTAGAATAGTTGAAACCCCTTCGGTGAGCGATTTCGGCTGTCGATTGATTGAAATTTTGACTAAATGGTTTAGAATGGTTTCAGATCCTTTTTGAGTGATTCCAATGGCAATTATTATGATTAAGAACCTAAAGAATATGGTAAAAAATATGGATTTTCAAAAGGAGTTGAAATGAGACCAAACGGACAAACCATGGATTAGGGACTAAAATGAAAGGGACTAAGATGAAAGGTTAAAAAGTATGTTAACTTTACCCTTTTTCTTTTAAAATCACGTCCAGCCCTTCTCCTTCCTCTCCACCGATGTTTTTCTGGTCTGAAACAGATTTGAAAGTGGCGCACCAAGGGAAGAGAAGAAGGAGAAAAAATTCAAGTCTTTAGGTATGAAAATTTGCTTATTTTTCATGTTTTCTTTCCACCAATCTTTTCTCCTCTTTTTCCCTCTTATTCTCCATGATTTTTTTGAAGTTTTGAGGGCTGTTTTGAAGGGAGAATAGAGGGGGAATTTTGAAAATCAAGTGAGGAGGCCAAAGAAGGCAAAGAGCAAGCAAAGAAAAGCAAGAAAACAAGGTAAAACTTTTATTCTTTGTTGGTTTCTTTCTCCCCCTTCCTCTTACACGAATTTGGGCATCATAAGCCCAATTTCTAGGAGCTATTTTCTGCCTAATTCATGGAGGGATTAGAGGTTTTAGGTGGCAAGGATTAAGAATGAATCAATAGAATCAAGAAAGGAGCATTAGGAAACAAGATGGAATCATTAGGGATCCAAATGCTCCCTTGCAAATCTGATTTTATATGAATGTTTTTAGGCTTAATTGAATGTTAAAACATACTCCTAAGATCCCTAAGAGGCTCCCCACATGCTTCCTCCTTCAAGAAAATAAAGAGAACTCCATGGAAGGCTAATGCATTCATAGTCTCGGCCTAAGCAAGTTCACCTAGCTAGGGAGAGTTTCAAATTTTTCTAAGGTCATTTTCGAGTTATATATGGTGAATGAATATAAGAGGAGGCATTGGAAAAAATTTAGAACTCAAAGAAAGTGAATTGGGGTCATAGGTTCCATATTATGACCTAAAGAAGCAACATAGTACTAAGCCCTTTGTTTTAATGGTGTGGTGGCTCCAAGAGGCTTAAAAGGAGTCAAGAATCATAATTGAGAGGAAAGAATTACGCCTAGAAGTTATTTGAGGAGTGTTGCTTCATTAGGCACCATTATGGACTATAATGAAGCTTATAGAGTAATCTAAGGCTTAAGCAAATTGTATAGCTTTAGAATATATTTTATGAACCTAATTAGCTCCCTTAAATCATGTCTAGGCCAAGAGAAACTATCTTCACCAAATTGTGGGTGTATAGCCGAGGCAAATGAGGAAAATCCAAGGAGAAAAGTGTGTAGATTTGCACAAGGTAGCTCTCTCCACTTTCTCTCATGCATGGATGTGTGTTTAGCTTGTTTTAGAATGTCTGTATGTATATTTTCAAGTTATGAAAAGTATGCTAACATGCCTTTACATGCCATGATTCTTGATGCCATGTTATGTTTAAAATGACTACATGATATTTGTATGAGTTTGCTTGAGTGTGGAGAGGCCAGGAACTCTTCCCTTTGGTGAGGATGAGCCAAGAACTCTTGAGCTTAGTTGAGACAAAGCAAAGAGTCTCCCAAAAGCAAAGTGGGCTCCCAAGAGTATGGTTGAGTCTAAAATGCTCAAGAAATGGGTGAGGCAAGTCCAAAACCCATGAGGAGAAGTGTGAGGCCAATCCAAACACTTGGTATGCTCACATGCCAAGTTTGCTTTTAAAATGTCTATGGCTTTTATTTTCTCTATGCATGCATTTGTAAAGCTTGCTTGCACATATTATGTATGATTGAAAGGGAGATGAGCTATTGGGATTCTTTGAATCTCATCCCCTCCTCTCCAATGATCTAATATGCTAGGTGGACCAAGTAACTATGATGAAGAGAGCTAACATCAATGAAGAAGGAAGAATGACAAGTTTATGTCTAGTTTTAGCCATTTTGAAACTATAATTGTGTCTCTTGATGTATATGATGTTGTAAATGTGTTATGAACCTTGAGACATATATAAATATGCAATTATGTGACGTTTATAACCATGGATATGATGTATGAGCTCTAGAATACAATTTGAGTACGTAATGCCAAATTATGCAAAGTTTGATGTAAATGTGCATAAGTGTGGGTGAGAAGGCCAAAATGAGATGTATGAGATTTAGGACCATTTGGACAGCTCACACAAATCTTAAATGTACTGTTAGACTTGCCCAAAAGGTGCCAAAACTAAGGAAAATCCATTTGGCAACTTTGGTACCCTATATGGAGCCAAAATTGACCATTATGGAACCCTAGGTCACTTTTTGACCAAATGAGTTAGTCTTAATTTGAGATTTGTCATGAAATTAGGTTTCATTGAGAGATTTTTGGAAAGCTAAAGAATATAATTTTCGGAGGTCTAGAGAATATTTGATGAATTTTCAAAGTTGAGATTTTCTATTGATTCTGGTATATGCACTGTTCACACTAGCAGAGTTGTATTCTGTGTCATCCGATAGGAAAATGGTGTCCAATGCTTGTGAAATTTTATAGGCATAAATTAGAGGTCATAAAATTTCTGTGGCCACTGAGATCACCTCATTTGGAGGTTTGAGCAAAGAGTTATATATTTTTGAAGTTGGCTGTCAGTAACAGTGGCACCCCAGGAGTCCAGTCACTATTCCATAGATATTCAATAGCTAAACGTATTTGTTTCATTCTGGAATTTTTTTTCCATAAATTGAACATTTGTAGCTTTCCAGGATGACCAAATTTGTGTGATTTTTATTTTTATAGAATTAGTTATGAATTTTAGAAGTTTGTATCAGTAATATGAAATAGCAGCCCAAGCAGTAGCGACCTCTGGACCTTTTTGGATGTCAAACGCCCTCTGTGATGAATGTTATAGTCTGGACGTATTTGTAGTGTGAAATAGACATCTATAGCTACCTAGAATGACCAAGATTATATGATTTCAATTTTTCTAAAATTAGTTATGATTTTCCAAAGTTTTACCAGAGAAGAGGCCAAATCTGGCTGAAAATATACTTGATTATTTTGAGCTCTATTTCGGTTTCTATGAGTTGTGGGCATGATTTTAAGATGAAAATGAGTTGTAATGATGTAATTAAATATGAGGATGCATAGCATGAGCTCACACGGTCCACATGACATTGATTGCAAAATTTTGAAGTATGACGTAATGCAAATAAGCCATTATTTTCACTCCCTCTTTCATATACTCTCATAGGAATGATAATGTAAAACTTATGAATGATATAAAATGAGATAGAATTTATGGTGTTACACTCCCAAACACCAAAATCATACATTCTTATACATATTGTCTTAAATTTAGTTCATACACCATATTCATATGCTTTTACATTTGCTCAAGGCTTTACATTTCAAAAATAACTCATGGGTACATACTTTGACATTACAATACATCAAAACTACTCTATTGTCAAAGTATTGCAAGTCACGCTCATTGGTTCCCATTCTTGCTTCCTTGGGCTTTACCTAGATATGATTAGATGAAAAATAGGAAAGAGTGAGATTCAAAGAATCTCAATAGCCCTTAACCCTTTCAAACATACATAATGGACACATATACATGCCAAAGAATGCATGCATGACTTACTAGCTACTAGTGAACATATCCATAACATTTTTCATGTTCAAAAAACTCATACATAACATACATAGGCTTTTAAAGGCATTGGTTAAACCTCACCCATTTTTCCTGGGACTTTTGGACTTGCCTTACCACTTTCAGGGATTTTTGACTAAGCTTCACTTTTCTTGAGACTTTTAGCTTTGTCTCACCCAATTCTAGGGATTTTTGGCTCATCCTCGCCCTTGCCAAGAGACTTTTGGCTTCACTAAACCCATTTAAATCAAAACACATTCATAAAACATATTTCAAGAATATCATGATACTATGGCATGTAAGAAATAGCTAGAGACATTTCTCATGGTATAAACATATATACATACATCCAAAGACATGAAAACAACTAAGAATGCATGAGAGAAAGTTTAGAGAGCTACTTTGAGGCAAAATCACAACTCTTCCTTTGTCTTTCTCTTATTCCTTTTTGGCTAAACACATACAATGGAGGTGTTCTTGATTCTCTTGGCCTAGACACATTAAATGAGACACAAATCAAGCTTTGGAATTAATTCTAGCTTCATAGAAACTCTATGCATGCCTCTTCTCTCATATGGCTCCATTATGCTTTCATAAAAGACCTAATGAAGAAACAATAAGAATTCATGATCTTGGCTCCCATTTCTCATTCATTCTAGGTCTCTTGACTCCTTTTAGACTCCTTGGAGTCATCACACATTTATTATAAGGAGCCTAGTTATAAGCTGCTTCCTAATATCTCATTATGGAGCTTACACCTCTATCTCACATTTCATAGCTTCTAAATTTTTTCCAAGACTTCCATTGATGTTCTCCCATCACATGTAGTCCCTTTCTAGCCTTATAACAATTTAAAACACTCCCTAGGTACAAGAAGCAGTTTAGGGCGAGACTATGTAAGCATAAAGCACCCATAGAGTTATCTTCATTTTCTTGAAGCGGATGGCTCATATAAAGCTTCTTAGGGATCTAAGGGACTCATACCATATCTTATATAAGCTAGACTACCTCTAGAAAAAATTAGATTTCATCATTTGTTTCAAAGCCCTAAGTTGTGCCAACTTGAATTTTAAGGTTCTCTTTTTGTTTCCAATTGCCTAGTCTTAATTCCTACACTCTAAATAACTTATTCTTCCCTTGATATGGTCAGAATTCAACTCCCTTTGAATGGGCTCTAGGTTGCACGAAATTCATATGGAGGAGGAGCAATAAGAAAGTCCAAGATGGGCCATGATTCACACCTCATTTCAAAGCTTTTTCAAGATGTTTTGCTATGCTTCTAGCCTCTCTTTGAAATTCTAACTTCTCCCCCCTTTTGGCTAGTCTTTCCTCTTTAATTCACTCCTCTCTTATGTGTGCTTCTCTACTGGTCTCTCCCCTATTCTTAGGCAGAAGCAAGGTCAATCACATGAGGAGAAGGAGAGGGACGTGAAATATAAAAAAAGCTTCTTGAAAATTCCCTTTTAAAAATTCCATCTATGTCCCTTATTCTTGGCTTTCTTGTTTTAGGTTCATTTCAATTCCTTTTTGAGAACTGTATTTTTTATTATAAAATTTGGGTTCTCTAGCTTATAAAATACCTTTAGAATCACTTAATCTGGATTTAAAACATTTTCGAACAAAAGGGTTAAAATTTGGGTCAATTGATATTATAAAATGTCAACTAGAAGGGTTTTAACTATTCCGGGGATTCCTATAGTTTTTAGGGCATTTGAGAATCCTGAGAAACTCATTTTTTTTAATTTAAAAATCTCTCTTATGAGTTTTCTAAAAGGTACCTGAAATTGCAGAAATGTCACTACATTTTCATCTAGTAATTCTGGCTCTGTTTTCAGGGCACATCTGGCTTTAGGTCCTTATTATTTGAGGTTTAGATTATTGTTCTAATTTTATTGGATCTCAAATCATTTTATTTAGGGGAATTTCATTTATATCTGGTGAGTTTCGCATGTTTACAGAGAAATCGAATATTACATTTCTTATGTTTACGGAGGAATCGGGTGTTACACTTTTCTACCTCAGTTGCCAAAACTAAACTAACATCTTCCATTGACTCCACCACTACTTCAAGATCATTTCCTACCTTCAACTTGCTTTCTCTCGGATTTGGTCTTTTCAAGTTTTTGAACCCCTATAAAGACATAACATTATGGGTTATAGAACCACAATCAAACCACTAAGAATCAATAGGGATATCAACTAAATTAAACTCACAATAGACAAAAACTAAAAGATTACCTCTAAATTTATGCTTGATCTTTAGCCAAGCCTTGAATTTTATATAATCATTTTTCTTATGCCCCTTTTTGTTACACTAGAAACATCACACATTTTTCTTGATGGGAGTTGGTCTAGGACCCCTTACATTATGGTGCTAACCACTACGTGGTTTCCTTGAGCTCTAATTCTTATGAAGAGCATTAAATTGATTTTTCTTATGTTTCTAGTTGCCTTGGCTAGAATGAGGTTTACCATGGGAAGTTAAAAGGGCTAGAGTCACCCTTTTCTTTCTTCAGTTTCTCCTTTTTAGCCACACATTTGGCAATAAGGTCATTAATGGTCCATTTCTCACCAAATGTATTATAGGTAGTGTAACACCATCATTTCTAGCTCATACCTATCATGCCTTACATGCTCATATACATCTAGGAAGACTAAAGTGAGATCTCCCTTCCTTAGATGCTTACATTTTCTTTACATTGTGGCATGGTTAAAATGCATTTTAGTGTCACATGGACCGAGTGAGCTCATTATATGCATCCTTATATTTAATTGCACCATTACAACTCATTTCAATCCCAAAAACATGCTTTAAACCCCTGGAAAGCAAAAAGGGATATGAGACATGTAGATTCATTTTCGGCAGACTTGGCCTCATTTCTGGGCAAAGTTTAGAAATTCATAAATAAATACAAAAAAATAAAAAACATGCTCTCTTGGTCACTCTGGAAATCTTAGACTGTCTACTTCATGCTAAAAATACGTGCAAGTCATAACATCCCACACACAGGACGTTTGACACGTGAAATCATCTGGAGGTCGGAGTGGGCTCTGCTACTGTCACAGTTTACTGATATGAACTTCAAAAATGTCTAACTAATTTCACAAAAATCCAATGCATGCAAATGATATCACTATGGAAAGATGTGGATGTTAACTAGAGAGAATAAATGTCTCCAGATCAGTTCATCAAGCCAAACTCCCGGAAACCGATGAAATAGTGCCTCGGGTCTGATAGGATGACTGATGCTGGGCAGGAACTTCGAAAATGCATATCTTCCTCTTTAGACCTCCTAATGAGGTGCTTCCAGTTGCTACAAGTCACTATGTTGCCTATATA
This sequence comes from Erythrophleum ivorense, assembly GCA_026724425.1. Lineage (NCBI taxonomy): Eukaryota > Viridiplantae > Streptophyta > Magnoliopsida > Fabales > Fabaceae > Erythrophleum > Erythrophleum ivorense. The sequence goes on from JAIUCV010000003.1 coordinate 8,510,879, forward strand.
ATTTCATAGTCATTAGACTACGTTTGCCCCTCGGATGACACAATTTCCCAACTAACCAAATGAACAGTGTTTCTGAAAATCTGAATTTCTGATACCAACTTTGAAAAATCATAGAAAATTCTACAGACCTCCAAATGACTTGATCTTTATCTTCCCTAAAATATCTAGACAAGATCTAGTCACATGCCAAATTTCAAGGCAAGGAGAGGTCATTTGGTCAGATTTTGACGTAAGGGGGCAAAGTGCCACTTTCTTGTATTAAAAGGGGATTCTAAGGACTTGGATTGGCTTCTCCTACTTCTAGGGCTCTATGAGCAGGTGGGATAGCATCAATATAGGCTATCAAACATGACTCATGTGTCTAATAACCCAGATTTGTAAAACTCACTCTCCCACACCAACACATACACCCATGTGGAGAATGTTAGATCTTACCATTCATTGCAAAACTGACTACATCATTCACTATAAGCTCCATTCTCATACATATACATGATAAATACATTGAGTTCATCTATTTACAAATATTCATATGTGCTACATCATGTACATCATATCATTAGATTACATCTCTTGACTTAACTACAAAATAAATACAAAAAGGCTCTTTTACAATTCTTCACTAAACTCCTTAACTTCAAGCTTGGTGGCTCCCATCTTTTGTCTCACTTGGTCCACCTAGCATGTTGGGATGGTGGAGAGGGGGAGTGAGATTCAAAGAATCTCAATAGCTCATCTCTCATTCAATCATATACACAAAGCATGCAAACAAGTCTCACAATGTATGCATGGGCATATTAGCATGTGAAATCATAAGAAAAGTATTTTCAACATGTGAGTAGGCCATACATAACATACAAGAGCTTGCCAAGCAAATGGACTTGCCTCACCCACTCACTTGTGGATTTTGGACTTGCCTCACCAATTCTTTAAGAGGTTCTTGGACTCAACCCTTACTCTTAGGAGTCAACCTCACTTTTGGGAGACTCTTTACTTTGTCTCAACCAACTTTGGGGTTCTTGGCTCATCCTCACCATGGCTAGAGGGTTATTGACTTTTTTACACTCAAGCAAATTCAAGAAACCATATAAAACATCATTGAAATACATGAGGCATCATCATGCTAGCATACTTTTCATGGTTCAAAATATACATACACACAATCAAGATAATGTAAGCACACATCTTATGCATGAAAGAAGGTGGAGAGAGCTACCTTATTGGTTATTCACAAACTTTCCCTTTCAATTTGTCTCCTCCCTTGTTGGTTTCACAATCACCTTTAGATGGGAGTGCTTCTCTTGAGCCTAACCATATAAGAAGCATGGAATTATTCTCTTAACACTTTATTCATAAAGCTAGGGATTTCTTTCTAGCAACCCTACTAAGCATATAAAGTTAGGAATTTTTTCTCTCACTAGAATCCCACTAACTCTCCTTCCTCTCTAAACTTTCAAACTCTTAAGAAGGAAAAGCAAGGAAGAGAGGGCTACATGACTTCTAACCTCCCTCAAGAGTGGTTTTCCACTCTCCCTCTTCTGAACCAAGCTCAAAACCTAACTACTTCCATAATCAAAACCATAGGAAGAGAGGGCAAGGGGAGAGGAACAAGATTCTAAGAGAAAAGCCATGCAAATCTTACCTTTCTCTTACTCTTCATTCCTTTTCTAGGCTTCTCTCTCTCTCCTCCGCCCTTTTCTCTGTCTTAGAGGGAGCTTAAGTCGGTTGGAAGAAGAAAGGAGGGGTTGGGATGTTTTAATAAGTCAAATTCTCTTTTTTCATGCTTTTCCGGACTAATCTTCGCTATAGCGAGCCATAACCCTTGCTACGACGAGCTCGTGTCAGTCCCAGACCCTTGCCTTCACTACAATGCGCTACGACGAGCAATGCCCTGATTTTTGTATGGGGTGCCCGCACTTGCTATAGCTAGAAGCATTCTCGCTATAGCTAGAAAGCACTATCGCTATAGCTAGACCATTTCTCGCTATAGTGAACAGGTACATTAGCTATAGCTAGGCTGTAGCTAGCAGACTTAGAAAATTTTCAACCCTTCAAAAATTTTCAGCTTTTCTCTCCTCTTTTTTTTTTTCTTTTCCTAGTTGTTACAGGCAGTTTTGATTTGTGTAAACTCAGTGGGCAGGCAATTCAAGGCATATGAGACAACAAAATTTTTATTTAGGATCAATGTTATAGGCTTTCAGTTTGGTTTGGATGTGAACCATTTTTAAAATAAATTCTCTTACACCTTTATTATTGTCATATCTCATGTAGTCAACCATTTCATTAGATATCCAGACTCAACATTATTATATACTTAGTACCTTTTTCCTAAAACTGCAAGGAATTCTTTAGCACTTGTGGTTTTAGGTAAGTCACTAAATAGGTGCTTAAAGATGGTCCTTTTAATAACAATTAAACTAAGTTTGTCAGATCTCTCCCATTTGGCTAAGAGTCTTTTTGTTCAACAACACTTTTTCATTCACTTCAGGCTTATTCTCTCGTAGTGTTAGATCAAGATCAGCAATTCCTAAAGAGAATTCTAAGTCTTGCTTCCCTTTGTTCTAATTTGATTTAGTTAAAATATCAATTGAAGAAAAATAGTTCTTTATGGAAAAGATAACTATAAAACAGGAATGCATTAGAATAAACAATAAGGGCAATTTATACATAGCTTTAATTAAAATGAGCTATCACAATGAGGCCAACATATTAGCACATTCTCCTTTAGGCAAAACGAACAAATCACGATCGCAACCAAGATCAATACCTCAAATAAGTTAATCAATGAGAATATACTAGGTTCAAATAACTATCTCCATTGGGCAGATAAATATCTTACACCAATTTATTCTCCAATAACTTCATCTTAGATAAGTTTCTAATTACAACATACAATAACCTTTTTTGGGCAGGTTATAGTATGAGATATTCAGAGGTTTTCCTCAAATTACAAGAGAAGTTTCATGAACCAATATGAGTAATTCTAATTTAGTGTAATCGTCCATAATAATTCATAAAAATCCTTGTACAAGAAATAATTTCATCTTGCCCAAAATCATGATATAGTTCTTAAGGAGCTGTAAAAAAAATATAACACCCCTACTAACCATGAATAAAATTTAATAGCATTCCCAAATAGGATCTACACTTATATAGCTAAAACATGATCATACCATTTAAAATAAATATATTAAGATATATACTTTAGGCTAAAAGTACATAAATATGCATCATTATATGGAGAGAGTGAATATCATCAAAAGATTCAAAATATAATAAATTAATTTTTTAATGTATTAATTTTTAGTATACCATCCAAATAAATATTAAAATATATTTTATACATCAATATTTATATAAAAAATATTTATAGTGGTAAAAAAATTATAAAAACATATTCTAAGAAATCACATTTAAAATATAGATCACAACACAAAAAATGACACTGAAAAATTTCAACTGTAGACTCTACACTCTCCAAAGTCACAAGTGTCACTATGCCAGGAAAAAGGTTTCGTTGGTAGTTATTTTTCCCTTTTATTAGCAGTTATCAACTGCCAACAATACAATCGCTAACAAAAAGATCAACCATTTGTTGGTAGTTTTGAACCGCCAACAAAAGTAGGCTTTTGTTGACGATTATATTTAGAACTGCCAACAAAAGCCTATACTTTTGTTGGCAGTTAATTAAAATCGCCAACAAGAGATCTAATTTTTGTTGGCGGTTTTATTTAAAACAGCCAACAAAATTTTAGGCTTTTGTTGGCAGTTCTAAGTAGACCCGTCAACAAAAGTATAGTCTTTTGTTGGCAGTTCTAAATAGAATTGCCAACAAAAGCCCATTTTTGTTGGTGGTTATTTTTATAACCGTAAACTTTTTTTATTATTATTTTCTATCTCCAGTTTAAGTACATCATTTCGTTTTTGGTCTACAATTCTGCTAGCCATCAATTATTCACCCACTCAAAACAATCAGTAAGAAGAACTATTACAAAGCAATCAAATAACAATTACAATCAATAAATCAAATGTTACTAAACAATAAAACCAGTAGAAATTAACACAAGCAAATTTCAACTGTTGGAATACATATTGCGACCATTTTTTTTTGGGTTCATCTATCTAAGCATTAGAGTGTTCTTTATAATATGCATTTGAAAAGTACTGCAAAATGAAATATTTGAAGTTAGATGACTGAAATTTAGTCAAATTTTAGAAGTATTTTTTTAAAGTAAGTTTTATATTAAAAGAAAATCCAGTAGCATAATGGTTTAAAAATAAAAATTCCTTAGACAGACAATTGAGGCATGTAACACCATAACTTTTAGTTCATTTCATGTCATTCATAAGCTTTAGATCATCGATTCCACAAGAGCATATGAAAAAGGAGATGAAATTAATGGATTTCTTTGCATTGCGCTATATTTAAAAATTTGCAATCGGTGTTACGTGGACCATGTGAGCTCATACTATACATTTTCATATTTAATTACATTCAAACAACTCATTTGCATCACAAAATCATGCCCACAACTCATGGAAACCGAAATGGAGTATGGAAAATGGAAGTTCATTCTCGGCCAGAATTGGCCTCTTTTCTAGGTAAACTTTCAAAAATTAGAACTAATTCTAGAAAAATCAAAATGATGCAATCTTGGTCATTCTGGAAAGATCAGGATGTCTAATTTAGAATAAAAATACTCCCAGATCATAAAATTCATCATAGTGGACGTTTGAGATCCAAAATGGTCCAAAGGTATGACTGAATTTTGGAGCTATTACATAATTCTGCAAAAAAATTTGAAAATGTCCAATTAATTCCACAAAAATCCAATCCATACAAATGATACCAATATGTAAATCTATGGATGTTAACTAGAGAGAAAAAATATCTTTGGATTAGTTCATCAAGCCCATACCTCAAAATTCGATGGAACAGTACCTCTAGTTGGGCAAGATTAATGATACTGGATAGAAACTTCAAAAATTAATATCTCCCTCTCTAGACCTCCAAATGAGGTGCTTCTAGTTGCTACAATTCACTGTGAATGTCTAATTTATTCTTATAAAATTTCGTAGCCATTGGACCACGTTTATCCCTCGGATGACACAATTACATAACTGACCAAATGAACAGTACTGGTGCAAATCCGAAATTCTGATACCAACTTTGAAAAATCATAGAAAATTCCATAGACCTCCAAATGACCTGATCTTTGGCTTCCCAAAAATATCTAGGCAAGATCTAATTGCATGCCAAATTTTAAGTTAAGAAGAGGTCATTTGGTCAGAATTTGATATAAGGGAACAAAGTGACAGTTTTTTATGTTAAAAGAGGGCTCCAAGGGTTCAAATTTGCTTCTCCCACTCCTAAGGCTCTATGAGCTCGTGGGAAAGCTTCAACATAGGCTATCAAACATGGCTCAAATGTCTAACAACCCAAATTTGAAAAACTCACTCTCCCACACCAAAAAATACACCATGTACATAATGTCAAAATCTTGCTATTCATACCAAAAACTTGCTACATCATTCAATATAGTTCTAATCCTCATACATATACAATATGTTCATCCATTTACAAGTATTCATAAGTACATACACTATGTACATCATTAGATTACATTTCTTGACAACAAAGTGGTGACAAAATGACTATTTCACAAATCCTTTGCCAATTTCCCTATCTTTAAGCTTGGTGGCTCCCATGTCTTTGTTCACTTAGTCCACCTAGCATATTAGGATATTGGAGAGGAGGGAGTGAGATTCAAAAAATTCCAATAGCTTATCTCCCATTCAATTATGTATAAAGAAGGTAATACAAGTCTTAAGGATGCATGCATGGCATATTAATATAGAAAATTGTGCAAGATACATTCTTGGCATTTACACAAAGCACACATAACACACTTAGGCTTGCCAAATGAATAGATTAGCCTCACCCACTTTCTTCAAGGTTCTTGACCTCTCCACATTCAAGCAAGCCAATGCAAACATTCTAGGCATCATTTGAATACATAATGCAACACTATGATTCCATGGAACATAGGCATCATACTAAAACATAATTCATAGCTTAAAATACACATATACACATTCAAAGACAATGTAGACATTCATTCATGCATGGGAGAAAAGAGAAAGAGCTACTTTTGCCATACAAGCACACTTTTTCTCTTGAAATTGGATCTCCTCCCACAGCTACACACTCACAACTAGGTGGGGCTTGTTTTCCTTGGCCTAATTACATAAAATAAGAACCAATTAGACTCTTGGAACCATTCTTAAAGCTACCTATCTAGTTGGAACTCTAACTTTGTTTTATGATTCACTTATGGTTCCTAATGGCACTAATGAAGCAACACCCACTCTTTAAAATCTAGGCCCCATTCTTTCCTTTTATACATGATTCTTGACTCCCTTTGAGCCTTTTGGAGTCATCATCCAATTAAAACCAAGAGCCTAAGTACATGTTACTTCCTTACTCATTCTCTAAACTTCCTAAATTTTTTCCAAGGCTTCCCCTCACTTTCATTCATCATATATGACTCAAAAATGGGCTTGAAAAAATTTAAAATTCTCCCTAGCTATGCTATCCTTGCTTGGCCAAAATATGGAGCCTTAATGGGGTATAATGGCTTCTTGATTTTTCCTTGATGGGGGAACCACTTAGGGAGGTTGTTAAGAGTTGTAGGAGGTCAAGGAAATACTTAAATAGCCAAGGAAACTTATGGATTAAATCAGTTTTTACAATCCCCTTAAGTGCTCTACACTTTTTCAACTTCTAGTTTCATAGATTTCCTTGGAATTTCTTGGTATCTTCCATCTTCCTCTAACTTAATCTCACTAATTCTTAATGGTTCTTGAACAAAAACCCTTCCCTCTCCTTGGGCCTATTTTTGGCCAAAATATGGGAGAAGAACTAAGGAAAAAGAAGCAACATCTTGCATAGAAAGTACCTTGAATCAAGCTCTTCCAAGAAGGCTCTTCCTTTGCTTGGCTTGCTTCCTCAAAATTTGAAATTCCCCTCTCTGTTCTACCCTCAAAACAGCACCAAACTCTCCATTAAAACCATAAAAAGAAAGCTTGAGAGGAGAAGGGCAAGTTTCAAGAAGAAAGGATATGGAATTTCTTAAAGTTTCTTACCTTTTTCTTGAATTTCTTCCTCCAAAATCCTCCTTCTCTTGTGCGCCTAAGAAGTTGGAGTTTTTCTCTGAAAATGGGCAAAAACAAGTCGGTCTAAAGTGAGGGAGAGTAAACGTTAGCTTTAAAGAAGAAGAAAGAAGCTTCCTTTTTAAAATTATTTCCAATTTCGCCCTTGCAATGGCATTTCCGGTTTGTCTTTGTTTTAGCTCCTTTTTGAGAACTGTCTTCTTCATTATAAAATTTAGATTCCCAATTTAATAAAATGTCTTTGGAATCACTCAAATCGGAGCTAAAATCTTCCCGAATGAACAGGTAAAGTTTGGGTCAACCAATGTCGGAAAGAGTACATCGGAGAGGCTTTACCGGTCCTGGGGCTTCCCATGGTTTTTAGGGCCTCTGAGAACCTTGGGTAACTCAAAATTTTTTTTAAAAAGATCTCCTAGGTGATTTTCCAAAATTACACTTATTTATGAAAATGCCACTGGCCTTTCGACAAATTTTTCGAATCACTCTGACCTCGGTTTCTGGGTAAGTCAAGGCTCAAATTCTCATTTTTTATTATTTAAAATTTTATCCAAATTTTATTTAGCCTTGAATCACTCATCTCAAGGAGCTTACTTTTCAAACTGGCCTGTTTCGGTGTTTTTACAACATACCGGGTGTTACAAGGCACAACTATACTCCCAATTATTATACTTATCCTTTGTATCGTCATGCTTTGTCTAATATGTATAACTTTGGTCAATTCCATTGCACATTAAATGATCTTCCAACTCAGTTGCACTAATGTGCTTCACATGGTAGCAATTTAAACAAGGGCATATAATTTTATTAGAGTCTTTTGCATGCTCAATTGCAAACCTAACAAACTCTTTCACTCTATTCTCATATTCCCTAGTAGATGATTAGTAGACATCCATTTTCGATCCATACCTTTTCAATCTAACAAGAACTAATTTAAGAAAAATATGATTAATGACTCTTAATTTGCTTGAACTCCTACCTATTACTTTACTAAATATAACCTTATTATACTCTATTTAATTATTCTTTTGTTGCAATATATATCTCAAAGAAAAACCAGCAGCATGACGACATAAAAATGAAAGTTTCCCAGGCCTAGAACAATATTCCAACAATATTTCAATAGTCCATAATCAAAGAACAGTAACAGAATAATTTTTCTCTTTTTTATGTAAGTTATAACTTAGTTATGTTATATTTTGCACATTCTATCATACCAAAAGAATTATTTTGTAAATATTATCTTAATATGTCACAAGAAGAAATAGTTTAAAAAAAAAAGAGCACAGATGCAAAAATAGAGGAATAGAGGATGGAAACCCAAAATGGAGAAAAATAATTACCATTTAATTTGTTCAAAGAAAAAATACATTAATTAAAAAAATTAATTTTACAAAAAATAAAAATAAAAATGGGATGAACTTATTGGAAAATGGAAGGGGAAGGAGCAACATGGCGTGTTGGTAGACGGTGGCAAAGGCAGGCAGACGGTACGAACAAAATGGCGGACACGAGACACAGATGTGGGAAGTACGTCGATCGCGGCAGAGCTCTCAATGAAATTGGAGTAGACGACGGCACGATGCAAGAGAACGGCGGGCTCGAGCGGGAGAATGGTGGGCCAATGCAAGACGTGAGACACTGTAATGATGGTGCATGGAAGGATAGGAGACAACAACACATAGACAAATGAACAACATAATGGCGAATGGTCTTCTTAACAGAGAGTTTGCATGCGATTTTAGAAGAAAAAGAGAGGAAATTGGAAGGGTGGATGCAAAAAGGAATAGGGTGATTTGAAATAAATATAGTTGGCGGTTCTTGTAGAAAACTACCAACAAAGGGTGTCTTAAACTTATTTTTCTTAGTGGTTCTTTATAAACCGCCAACATCTTCCATTTCTGTTGACGGTTATTATGAACCGCCAACAAATGTGTGATAATAAATTCTATTTTTGTAATAGTGTGGGCATGTGTTTGGAGTTCATCTTCCTCTTTTAGTAGGTCAATCCATTCGCAAAAATGGGTCCTTCATACCTGCTGAATGGAGCTCAGATCTAAGTGGTTTTCGAATGTTTTTCTTTCGGTTTTTATGTAGGTTTTGTTCATAACTTCATCCCAAACACATTAGTACAAAAAGCCCTAATTGTTATCAAGGATTCATGGGTTTTTTAATGCAAGAATGGCTTCCTTAAACTAATGGCATGGAGCTCATTTTTGACAAGTTTTTGGCTCATTTTTCTTGCAATTTCCTTATGGGTTTCAATCAAAACTTCATCCTAAACTCATTAATACAAAAGCCCTAATTTTCTTGATGCAGATAATCGAAGGTCTATTCAAAGCAAATTTCTATGGAACTTGATTTATGATGCAATTGGTGTATGGGTTTCTTTCATATGATTATAAGGAATACGATATTTGAAAATCATTCATCAATTTGAAGTATTTTGTGAGAATGGAAATTCAATCTTAGAACCTTAACCCAAATTTCAAAATTGAAATTCTCCTTCTATAGTGCATGAAAATTCGAATTTCAAGTGCCAATGGATTTAAAATTTCAAAATCTACAAAAGCTTTAAGGTCTTGGGTTCCAATTTTTTGGAAATTATCCAATTAAAAATTTAAAACTTATATAGACAAAAATAGTAAATGGATGAAATTTAAAGCATATAATCATGTCTTCAAATAAACTATTGGGTCCTAAATCATATAATTTTGTTTTGATACCAATTGTTAGAAAAAAATTATGATGATTACATGAAATTAGAACACCAAATTTACTTACTTGTGGAGGACATGGTCTTAGATTCGTGAAATCAACATGATGACTCTGCATCTTTGACGGTTTAAAGAGATTATGACTTTCTCTGTAGCTCACATTCCCTGTCACAACTTTCAATGGTACAAGTTGTGGAGTTATACAATTATTAGAATTGACATGAGTATAATGAGGACCTAAACAACATTAAATAAACCCTAGTACCTTCCCATTATAAGCTTATGGGTTAGGGCCTACACTATTACCCACACTAATCAATTTCATAACTATCTAGCCCAAAATAATAGGATCATTAATTTTAATAAGTGGGCTCAAACACATTCCATATGGATAATAAATTAGTATATTTTTATTTAAACCAAAATTAAAAATTAAAAATGATTGCAGCCCACAAGAATTATTAGATAATTCTAACATTATCCACTTTCCATGGAGCGAAAACAGAACCATATAGTAAAATCATTTTGACTTTTTTTCCTTGGTTAGAAATGGCCTGAAAGTATTGGTTTAATCGTTACTCCACTATTGATAGCAAAAGATGCTTCAAACCCTACTTGTAAAACAACAAACTACTCACATTTTTTTGAAATTACATGAACTTTATGGAAGATTGAAGCCTAAAAAGTGAGTTTGTGATTGAATTTTGTTGAGAAAATAGCCTATGATGGAAAAATTTGGTGGCTAAATTTTCAACCACCATGTCTACTGTACGTTCCATTTAGTAAATTAGTTGCATATCCTATTTTCTTCCTTCATGAAAATAAATATCCTATGGCCCACCAAAGTCTTTTCCTCATGTAGATTTATCTAAAGAGTATGAATCAATGCATGGTTCATAACTCGGGAATTGAAAAGTAGCAGACTTGGAGATAAAAGAAACGTATTCCAAAAACTGGGCAAATAAAGGGAAACAGATGATGAAATAAAATCAATATAAAGAGGTATCCATGATTGCAAACAATCTTAATTCAAGACGAGGAGTAGTAGGATTATTCACATGCACGTTGCACCACAACAGCCAAGTTTTTGATTTTGTCATATTTAAGTTATATTTGCATCCCTGCATTTTTTTGTGTATTTCTTGGAAATCTTCCTCTTCGTCTTTGTATATGATATATGAAGCTAGATGAGATTATTTGGTTGGCTTACACTTTTATGTGAATAATAATAATAACAATAAACTTGGTGATCAAAGAAAACTTAAATACAAGTTTTTTTTGGGGTTGAAAATTTGATAATGAAAGTATAGTTGCAATTATTGTTCTATGTATATAAATTTTAGCATACAGAATCTTGCAATATAAGTATTAGGCAATACCTAAAGTGCATAGCAAATGTTAGGAATTTCAAATGAATTTTAGTTTATAACTATGATTCATACGATTATTACTAGGGAGAATTATAATAAAGGACCAAAAAGTAAAAAAAATTATTCTTAAGAATTTATTATCACTTGTTTTAGGATAATTACTACTGAGTTTAGCAACAAATAGTTGAATCTAGTGGTAACAAGTCCTTAAAAATAATTTTTTTTCACTTCTTTGGTCCTTAAACATAATTTTTCCTTATTACTATGTGCAAAGAAATTGTACTCATTTGGCTCTAAAAATAAAATTTAAATATTTGCAATATTATGGAAGGCTTGAAGAAATAATATTTTGTTTTCCTCTTGCCTAAGTCACAAGTTGAAATGATGCACAGAATAACTATATTTTATTTTGTGAGTGGAATATGTATGTTGTTTACAAAAGAGATAAAAGTGGAAATTGTCTTCAAGGTAGATATTTCTATTATCCTTTTCTCATATAATGGAAAACATAATTTCATTTGTAGTATGACTTTACATATATAGATAGTTGCAATATAGTTACGTTGTTTTCTCGCATAATTGCACTTATGTGGGGTAGTAGAAGACATGCAAATAAATATTTATAATACACTCAAATTGTGAGAATACATGATATATTAAATTATTTTAAATAATCATAGAGATAGTTGAGTGATGTGCTATATTTTCACAATATTTATTTGATTTTAAATCCCAATTTCTAGTTAATATGATGTGTTTCTTATGCTATATGTATGTATTTTGATCAGGAATTGGTTGCATGATGTGGTAGGACATTTTGGAGCAAAAGATAGAGCATTCAAGAATATCACACAGCTTGCCTAGGCAAATGTACACGAGCGTGTGTTTGAGGAGCAAAGGAAAAAGTCATGAGTAGTTTATTTGAGCAAAAATACATAGCCTAGCCGTGTGTAATAAAAGGAAGGTTTTAGTAGAGTGTTCAAGGGCAAAATTCTTACCCTTTTTTTGGACTTCTTCAAGGCATCTTGGGAAATTAGGAAACCCCAATATGAGGAATATGAAAGGAAACAAAAAGGGAAAGGAAAAGACATATAATAAGTTTGGAAAGCAATTTGAAGTTGCCAAGAACATTGGAAACCCAAAGAATTGTTCTTTGAAGCTATTACAACTCTTTGTTTAGTTTTTCTCCTTTTTCTATTCTTCTTTTCATCATGAACTCTCTTAGAATAGTGGTTAGGATTTTATTTTTGATCATGTGTAACTAAACCCTTATCTAGGGTTTGGATGGATTTGTTTCATTACTTTGGTTAATTAGTGATGATTATGAATTGGTTTCTACTTTATTAATCTATTGTCTTAATTATATCTTGTGAATGGCTAGCCACTATGTAACACCATAAATTTATAGCTTTGTCTTATACTACTTCTAAATCTCATGCCATAAATTACATAAGAATAAGAGAAGATGACATTAAAATAAGGCATTCCTTGCTTACTTACCTCTATGTATAAATTTTTTTTTTCGGAGTTCCGTGGGCCATATGGGCACACGCTATACTTTCTCATATTTAATTACATTAATACAACTCCTTTGCATCACAAAATCATGCCCACAATTTATGGAAACCGAAGTGGAGCATAGAAAATGGAAGTTCATTTTCGGCCAGAATTGGCCTCTTTTCTGGGCAAAATTTGAAAAATCATAACTAATTCTAAAAAAATCAAAAGCATGCAATCTTGGTCATTCTGGAAAACTTAGGATGTCTAATTCATGTTAAAAATATGTAAAAATCATAATATCTCACACCCAGAGTGTTTGACATGCGAAATAGTTTGGAGGTTGGACTGGGTTCTGATGCTGTCACAGTTTACTGATATGAACTTCAGAAATGTCCAATTAATTCTACAAAAATCCAATCCATGAAAATGATGCCAATATGGAAAGCTGTGGATGTCAAATAGGGGAAAAATATCTCCAGATCAGTTCATCATGTTCAGATCTTAGAAATCGATGGAACAGTACTTCTGGTCGAGCAAGGTTACTGATACTTGACAGAAACTTTAAAAATTCATATATCTCTCTCTAGACCTCCAAATGAGGTGCTTCTAGTTGGTACGAGTCACTGTGATTTCATAGTTTCTTTGTATAAAATTTTGTGGCAATTGGATATCATTTGAGTCTCATGTGATAGAAAACATTTTCGGACCATTGTAACAGTGCATTAGACCATTTTCATAAATTTTGCCAACTTTGGAAAATCATCAAATATTTTGTAGACCTCCAAAAATTATGAACTTTAGCTTTCCAAAAAGCTTTCAATGAGACCTAATTGCATGCCAAATCTCAGATCAACACTAACTCATTTGGCCAAAAAGCGACTTAGGGTTCCATAATGGTCAATTTTGGCTCCATATAGAGTACCAAAGTTGCCAAATGGATTTCCCTTAGTCTTGGCACCTTTTGGGCAAGTCCAAAAGTATATTTAAGACTTGTGTGAGCTGCCCAAATGGTTCCAAACCTCATGCATCTCATTTTGGCCATTCAACCCTCACTAATACACATATTTATCAAACTTTAAATTCTCATTCTATAGCCTTACATACTCAAAACATGGGCGAGTGGTCATATATCATAATCATATATCTAAACATCACATAAGAGTGTATTTACACATGTCTTAATGTTCATAGTACATATACAACCTCATATACATAATAAACCATCATTATGGTTCTAAAATCAATAAAACAAGACACAAGATTGTCAATCTCTCTTCCTCATCGTTGTTGGCTCCCTTCACCGTAATTTCTTAGTCCACTTATCATGTTAGATCATTGGAGAGGAGGGGATGAGATTTAAAGAATCCCAATAGCTCATCTCCCATTCAATCACACATAATATATACAAAGCAAGCTTTTCAAATGCATGTATAGAAAAATGGAAGTCATGGACATTTTCAAAGCAATCTTGGCATGTGAATCAATCATACAAGACATTCAAGAGTTCCCTAAATGTTTGGATTAGTCTTACACTTCTCCTCATAGATTTTGGACTTGCCTCACCCATTCTTTAAGAGCTTTGGACTCAACCATACTCTTGGGAGCCCACTTTACTTTTGGGAGACTCTTTACTATGTCTTAACCAAGCTCAAGGGTTCTTGGTTCATCCTCACTAAAGGGAAAAGTTCTTGGCCTCTCCTCACTCAAGCAAATTCATACAAACATCATAGATTCATTTAAAACATAACATGGCATCAAGGATCATGGAATATAAAGGCATGATAGCATACTTTTCTTAGCTTGAAAATACATATACACACATTCTAAAACAAGCTAAACACACATCCATGCATGAGAGAAGGTGGAGAGAGCTACCTTGCACAATCTCACACACTTTTTCCTTAGCTTTCAAGCCTCCTCTTTCGGACACACACCCACAATTTGGGGGAGATAGTTTCTCTTAGCCTAGATACAATCTATGGGAGCCAATTAGGTCCATGAAACATATTCCAAGGCTACATCACTTAATAAAACACTAGATTGCTCTATAGGCTCCATTATGGTCCATAATCACACCTAATGAAGCAACACCCATCAAATAACTTTTAAGCCTCATTCTTTCTTTCCAATTATGATTCTTAACTCCTTTTAAACCTCTTGGAGTCATCACATCATTAAAACAAAGGGCCTAGCATCATGTTGCTTCTTTAGGTCATAATATGGGACCTATGGCACTAATTCACTTCCTTTGAGTTCTAAATTTTTTCCAAGGCCTCTACTCATCTTCACTCATCACATATGACTCAAGAATGACCTTAGAAAAATTTAAAACTCTCCCTAGCTATAGGAACTTGCTTAGGCCAAGACTATGGGGGGAAGAAGAGTTCATAGCCTTCTTGATTTTTCTTGATAGAAGACACACTTGGGAGGCTTCTTAGAGGTCTTAGAAGCTCAATTAAACACTTACATAGCCTAGAAAATTCATGAATCAAAACAGATTTTACAAACTCTTCAAGAATCCTACACTTTGCTAACTTGAAATTCAATGGTTTTTACTTGGTTTCCTTTGCATATTCTAAATTCCCACACCCTAATTCATGTGATTCATTCTTGGTTTGGCCAGAAATTTAATCCCTCATAGCTGGTCTTACATGGGGGGGAATTGAAGAGAAGAGGAGCAAGGAAACCTAAGCTTAGGAAGTAGCAAAATACCTTAGATTCTTAGTTTTCTTGGTTTGTTCTTCACTTGGCTAGCCTCCCCCCTCACCAAATCCAAAAATTCCACCTCTGTTCCACCTTCAAAATAGCACCAAATTAAATGCCAAAACTATGAGAAGGAAGAAGAAGAAGAGGAGAAGAAGTTTAACAAGGCAAGGAGTAGGAAAAAGTTGTTAAAACTTACACTTTTCAAACCTTCTTCTTCCTTCATTGGCCTCCCCTCTTGTGCGCCACTCTTAGTCCTTCTTAATTCTGTTTTAATGTACGAGAGAGTGAGTGAGGAGATCTGAGCAGAGGAGAGGCGTTTTTATAAGCTAGGGATTTATTTAAGCAACTTTTAAAATTTGTAATTTATTCCCTCTTCATAGTTTTGTTTGTTTGGACTCATTTCAACTCCTTTTTGAAATCCATCTTTTCCATCATATTCTTTAGGCTCGTAATCATAAGAATTGCTTTTGGAATCACTCAAAAAGGATTTAAAACTATTTCGAACTATTCGGTCAAAGTTTCAGTCAACCGACAGCCGAAATCGCTCACCGGAGGGGTTTCAACTGTTCTAGGAGTTCCCATGGTATTCGAGGCCTCTAAGAATCTTGGAAAGCTCAAATTTTTTGTTTAAAAAGCCCTCCTATGAGTTTTCCAAATTTTTCAAAAATTACAAAAATGCCCTTACTCCTTTGGCAAATTTTCTGAACTCTTCTGGCTTTGGTTTTTGGGCATCTTAAACCTCAAATCCTCATTTTCTAATATTAAAAATTTTATAATAATTTTAGTTGGCCTCAATTCCTTCTATTTCGAGGACTTCCTTTTATATTTGGCCCATTTTTTATGTTTACAAAGAAACCAAACATCGCGTTTCTTATGTTTACAGAGAGACTGGATGTTACACACTATTTATATTCTTGATATATTATATAATGAAATGAGAGGTGAAGTATAATACTAGATCACTAATGCAATAGACTTAGGGTTAGTGTTCCATAGAGATATAGACACTCCTAGGTGACTCTTAGGATTCATACATGCCAAGCCACTGTATGATAAGTTAACTGATTCCAAAATTCTTAATGGGTTTACCTTAATTCTTGTAATGACAAAAGTAGATGTAAGATTAATATAGGCACGTGTGCTTCACCTTGAAAAAGATTAACAACATACACTAGGAGATTAGGTTAGTGATACAAGTAAAAGTCAATTACACATATTCATTGTTGATCAACCAAAGGAATGTAATCAATGAAATCTAAACTCCAAAGATTTTCATAATTAATTGATTTGAGTCATTTGCTTTAATGTAATTGTGATTAATTTTATAGTTATTAGTTGGTTAGTTCAATTTAGTCAAATGTGCTAAATAATAAGGGTAAGTAGAATTTGGTACTTAACAATGGATGATATCTAATTTGCTTTATATTATTTGTTTAACTTGTACACTTGTGGATTTTTCACAACATTGAGATGTATCTAGCTAATAGGATAATTTGCATAAAAGATAATGTAGGAATAATATAAGTAAGGTTGTGAGTCCTCCTTGTGTGGCTTTAAAAAAGTTACACAAGCATGTAAAATTACAATTATTACTAGGATAATGGCCATAACAATAACAAGGTGTATCATTAATTATTGCAATATATATGTCATGTTGGTAATGGCATAAACTCCAATATATAAGATGCCACAACATGTTAAATTCTATGCTTATTATTAAAAAAAATTATTTGTTGCTGGCATACTTATTGCAAAATACAAGATGCTATTTTCAAGTTGTAAAAGTGTACTTTGGCATACTACATGTAAAATATATATCTGAATGCATGTGAACAATTAAGTGCAAATTTTAAGGAATATTTTCCAAGTGTTAAAAAGGTTGATTCATCTTTAAAAATTTCCTTCTGATATATGAGAATTATTAAGGACTAGAAGGGTATGTTGATTATAAATTTATTTTAAGCTATTGCTTTATGGATGAAATCTACAGATAATATTTTAGTTAAATACCTGTCTTGAGATTGTGAGTGGGTATTTAGATGAAAGTATGAAATTAGAAGGCCTATTTGAATTTTCAATGTAAACTCAATGTGTAACATCTGGTTTTCATTAAAATGTCACAAATAAGTCAATTATAAAAACAAGTCCTCTGAAATGAATGAGGATAAAATTAGAATAAAATTTTAAATAATGAAAAATGAGGATCCAAGGTCTAAGATGCCCGAAAACTTGAGCCAGAGTAGTTTAATAAAATTGCCAAAAGCATAATGCCATTTTCATAAATATGAGCACTTTTTGGAAAACTCATAGAAGGGATTTTTAAATAAAAAAAATTAAATTGAGGCTCTAAAAACTATAGGAATCTTTATAACAGTTAAAACCCTTCTGATTTATATTTTTTAACGTTGATTAACTTGAACTTTGACTCTTTCATTTGAGAAGGTTTTAAATTCAAATTAAGTGATTCTAAAAGTACTTTATAAGTTAGAGAATCTAAATTTTATGATGGAAAAGATGATTCTAAAAAAAGAGCTAAAATGAGCCTAAAATGAAAAAAACCAAACAAAGGGACATAAAAGGCATTTTTAAGAAACAATTTTTAAGATATATGCTTCATATATAGCGTCCCATCTCTTCTCCCATTTAACTGACCTACTTTCTGCATAAAATAAAGGAGAGAGTTCAGCCAAGAATAACACACAAGAGGAGGGGAAGAAGAAGAAGGAAAACCAAGGAAAAAGGTAAAGAAATCATGGAAATTTCAAGCTTCTTCCTTCTTTAAATTTGTTCTCCTCCTTCTCTTCTTTTTTTCTATAGTTTTGGTGAATGATGTGGGGCTATTTTAGGTTTGGTTCAGAGGGAGGAGATTAGAATATCAAGGAGAAGCCTATACCTAGTGAAAGAGCTCGTGAAGAAGCTAAGGAATCAAGGTAACTTCATTATTTTTCTTGCTTTCTTTTTGTTAATCTTCCTAGTGTATGGTTTGATCTTGAGGAGAGCATGTAGTAAGGAATAATTTCTGATTATAACCAAGCAAGAAATCTAGGTTTTAGAGTGTGGGAAACTAGAAAATGCAATAGAATTCAAAGAAGAAGCATTAGAGAACAAGTTGTCACACCTAGGGATTCATTTGCACCTAGGCTAAGATGAAGCTTCCTAGTAGTAATTCAAGATGTTTAAGAGTGTGAATGAGTTCCTAAGACATCTAGAAAGTATCCCAAGTGCCATTCTCTTCAAAGAAACAAAATAAAGTCCATGGGCTCAAACTAATGTTCATGTCTCAGCCAAACATAGATGAATGACCTAGGGAGTGTTTTAAATTTTTCTAAGCGTAGAATGAGACTAGATATGATGAAAGAACATCAAAAGAAGTCTTAAAAAAATTTAGAAAGCCTAGATTGTGAGATGAAGGTGTATGTTCCATAACGAGATATAAAGAAGCAACTTATAGCTAGGCTCCTTAAAATGAATGTGTGATGATTCCAAGGAGTCTAAATGGAGTCATAGATTGAAGGAGAAAATGGAGCCAAGATAATGAATTTTCATAGTTTCTTCCTTAGGTCTTGTATGGAACCATAATTGAACCATATGAGAAAGTAAGCTTCCCTAGAGTGTGTGTGATGCTAGAACTTGCTTCAGTGATGTAATGTTATCCTATTTGATGTGTCTAGGCCAATAGAACCAAGCTTCACCTCATTGTAAGTGTGTGGCATAGAGAGGGAAGGAGTAATCAAGGAAAAGCTTGTGTTTTTGCTTCAAGGTAGCTCTCTAATCTTTTTCCCATACATTGCTAGTTGTTTTCTTATCTTTGGGTGCTTGTATGCCTATTTGTGCCATGAGAAATATTTCTAGATATTACCTACATGTTATGGTACTATGATGTTCTTAAAATGTGTTTTATGAGTGTTATTTGACTTGCATGTGTATGGTGATGCCAAAAGTTCTTTAGTAAAGGTGAGGATGAGCCAAAAGTCCCTAGGATTAGATGAGACAAAGCCAAAGTCTTAAAAAGAGTGAGACATAGTCAAAATTCCTTGGAAATGGGTGAGGCAATTCCAAAAGTCCCAAGAAAAATGGGTGAAGCTAATCCAATGCCCTTGCGAGCTTATGTACGATATGTATAAGTTCCTTGAACATGAAAAAAGTTTTATATATGTTTACTAGTAGCTCAAGTTACCATGCATGGATTCTTAGATTTGAAAATTCATCCATTATACATGTTTGAAAGGGTAAAGAGCTATTGGGATTCTTGGAATCTCACTCTTCCCCTTCTAATGTCTAACCATGTTTAGGTGAGCTAAGTGGTTCAAGAAATGAAGGGCAACAACCTTGAAGACCAAGATTTTGACAAAGGCTTGTTATGTAACCATTTTATTGACATATTGATATCAAATGATGTAATCATATGATATATATGCTATGTAGATGTTTGAGCGCATTTAAATGTATATAAATATGATGTATGTACCTATTTTGGAACCATAAGAATGAATATGTATGCTTTTGCCACCAAGGAGCCCTTATGTGATATGATATGCCTATGTATGATAGCAAGTGGCATAGTGAGAATTAGCTCCATAAGGATTTAAACCATTTGGCATGCATCCCTAGGCTGTGTTTGAGCTATGAGACGTGCTTAAGTGGTTATGGAATGAGAAAGGAGCCATTTGGTGCATTATGAACCATTTTGAACTTCAAAAAGTGACCAAATTATGAGCTGAATCAAAGTCTGACCAAATGAATGAGTATTTAAATGAAAATTTGCCAATAAGTAGTTCTCATCTAGAGCTTTTCATAGAGCTAAAGAGAGCCCAATTTGGAGCTCTAGAGAATATATTATGATTTTTCAAAATTGGAAAAATTCTACTAAAATGGTAACAACACTATTCATATAGTCAATTTATATTTCTGTGTCACACATAGGCCAAATGATATCCAATGCTCATGAAATTTTACATACCTAAACTAGATATCATAAGTTTTCTATAGCCACTAAGATCAGCTCATTTGGAGCTCTGTAGAGGGAGAACCAAATTTTTGAAATTGCATGACTGTATTAGTAACATAGCTCGACTTTTGGTATTATTCCATCAGTTTTTGTGGGTTAAATACTTCCTTTTTGGTATGGAACTATTTTGAGTCATTAATTAACATCCAGATCTTTCTAGAATATTATGGTTAGCATGATTTAAATTTTTCTAGAATTAGTTATGAATTTTCAAACCTCACACCAGAAAGTTGTGACAATAGACCCAAGACCAAATCTTTGTTTTTTTGATGCATGAAGCCAAACTCGAGATGTGTGAGATGTTTTATGATATTTATGATGTGTATGGATATGTTATGGGTAGAGAATGATATTAACGAGTTCAAGTGGTCCATGGAGCATAAGAGAAAATTTTAAAGTCTTACATAATGCAATTAAATGAGATTAATATATATATCTTTTTTTTTATGTGATGGTGCGAAGCCAAGCTCTTGAAATGGAAATGATACACTAGAAGGGTATGATGTTATACAATAGCTAAAGAATTTGGACAAAATAGAATGTTCACTATTTTGCTATGCACTCATTGTTAGCATAAAACATCTATAAGGTGTTACTTATTGTATAAATTTTGTGTGCATCAAATAAATAGTTAGATTGCACTTTCAAATGATAAATATTATGAAGAGGTAGACATGGAATAATCTAAAGAGGTTTGTATGTACTACCTAACATTGTGATGAAAGTATTACTTGCTTTCCAAAACATTTATAGCATAAATGAGAAGCTCGTTCTCATGGTGAAGCAATGGAATTGTAAGAAATTTCTATATATATATATTTGTTGAGACAAATATGATTGCTATGAGTAAAATTATTTAAGTATCTTGAGAAAGATGTTATTTTAGATGTGAAAGTAAGGGACTTATTAGGGGCTTGTCCATCCTTTATTTGTTTAAAGGTTATCATGTTTAAATACTTGAGTGTCAAAAGTTGTTTGAAGGTTCTCAAGTTTAGTACTTGATTAATAAGAAATTAATAACTTCTTATAATGTTTCACACATGTAAGTTGAAATTATGGTGGATATTGCTTGAATTGGATTATTGACGCCATGAGAGTTAAAATTGTGGTAGATCAATTACTTTAATTGATCTTTTAAAGTTATTGAAAATCCTATGTGTACTTGATTATATTGTACATGCTAGATCAACCATTAAAACTTGGAAATTGCGATGAAGATGTAGTGCACGAAACTCATCAACTTCAACCATAACAATTGAAACTATAAGTAAGATGGATATGGAAAATAGTGGTATTAGATTGAAACTTTGAAACTCTTGACTATGAAAATGAGAAGAAAATTTATTTTATCTTGCCAAATTAATTCAAATAAGCAAAATAATGGTATCATAAGAGATATCAACGTCAAAATAAAGAACACTTATCCTTTATTATTTGTGAGATAAAGAGAGAGAAAGAAAGGGAATGGGAGTAAAATAACATGTGAAGCATCATAGAAAGATATCAGAAAGAGATTTTCTCATTATATATGGGTCTCATATGCTTCATGAAGAGTAATGTATAGTCTTCACGTACAAGCAAACAATACATAACATATACATAATAAATGGATCAAGAAGTCACTTAGATAATGAATAAAAAAAAATTAAGAATGGCCACTAAGGCTAATGGAAACACAGGGAGCAAAGCTAGGGTTAGTTGATAAAGAGTGGAGTTAGAAAAATAATGCCAATAATCACCATAAACAACATTATAAAACCATGTCCTCACACTTCACGCTTTATCTTCACAATAAGTGTGTGTATCTGGGAAGTACAAAATGAGAATGATATATGGTGGATGATAGCCATACACTTAGAGAATTAATCCATTAAAAATCATTAACCACCAAATTTAAGACAAAGGCTTGTGGATACTAGATCCTAATGGTAGAATTTTTATTACTAAAGATGAGACTTTTAATGAACTTTGTTTTCCTTCTCAATCCATTATTTAAACATACACTTCATCCTTATTATCCTCGTCATCTACTTTACTTACTAGACCTTATTTAGATTTTATGAATGCCTAGCATCCTAGCATAGTGTTCCTATCATTCAAAATTATGTAAGTCAATCATCACATGATGACAATAGCTATTGTACTGGCCTAACTACTAACTCTAGTCTTGACAGTTTTCATAGACAAGAAAACCACAATTAGTGACTGACCTTTATGTTAAGCTAATGGTTGATCCCTTAATAGCTTCTCAGCCACAATCTTGTACTCATGAAATGATTACTAGATTGAAAAATGGCATTTTTAAGCTAAAAGCCTTTCTTGTTGAGACATAACCAACTACTATTGATGAAACCTTATCAACTTCTTATTAGAAACAAGCCATGAATGATGAGTATACATCTTTGGTTAAAAACTAGACTTGGACCTTAGTAGAACTACCTCCAAATAGACAAGTCATAGTGTGCAAGTAGGTGTACAAAGTGAAGCAAAATCTAAATGGAACCTTCTTGAGGTATAAAGCCAAGTTCATGGTAAAGGATTTTCATCAAAGAGAAGGGTTTAACTTCGATAAAACTTTTAACCCAATAATCAAACCTGTAACCAATAGAATAATTCTCTTTTTGGCTACCTCTCAATAGTGAAATATTTACCTAATTAATGTTAATAATGCCTTTTTTAATGATATTCTTTATGAGGAAGTGGGCTTCATACACTTGATATGTCTCTACCAAGGAGCCTTAGAGTACCTAGAGAGTGTTTTAAATTTTTCTAAGACTAGAATAAGACTAGATATGATAAACGAACATCATAGGAGGCCTTGAAAATTTTTTAGAAAGCATGGATTATGAGATGGAGGTGTAGGCTCTATAATGAGACATTAGGAAGCAACTAATGTGCAGGCCCCTTAGAATGAAATTGTGATGACTTTAAGGAGTTTAAATGAAGTCAAGAGACTGGAATTGAGTGAGAAATGGGAGCCAAGATCATGAAATCCAAAGGTTGCTTCATTGTGTCTTGTATGGAAGTAAAATGAAGCCATATGAGAAAGTATCATAGCATAGGGCTTGTGAGAAGTTAAGGCTTGTTCCCATGATCTAAATATGTCGTACTTGATGTATCTAGACCAAGAGAACTAAGGGCCACCTATTTGCAAAGCTTAGCAGAGAAGGGGGAGAAGAATTCCAAGAGAAAAGTGTGTGCAATTGCTTTAAGATAGCTTTCTAACTTTTCTCTCTTGCATTTTTTAGATGTTTTCTTGTCCTTGGATGTGTGTATATATATTTATGCCATGAGAAATGTTTTTAGTTATTGCTTATATGCCATGGTACCATAATATCTTGAAATGTGTTTCATGAATGTGTTTTGGCTTGAATGGGTATGGTGATGCCAAAAGTCCCTTAACAAGAGTGAGGATGAGCTAAAAGTCCCTAGAATTAGGTGAGACCAAGCCAAAAGTCTCAAGAAGAATGAGTTTTAGTCAACAATTCCTTGAAAATAGGTGAGACAAATCTAAAAGTCTCAAGAAAAATGGGTGAAGCTAAACCAATGCCTTTAAGAGCCTATATATATTATGTATGAATTTCTTGAACATGGAAAATGTTATGTATATGTTCACTAGTAGCTTGAAAGTCATGCATACATTCTTTGATATGTATATGCATCCATTATGTATATTTGAAAGGATTAAGAGCTATTGAGATTCTTTGAATCTCACTCTTTACCCTCTTATGCTTATTCATGTCTAGGTGGGCCAAGAAGTCCAAGGAAAGGAGACCAAATGTCTTGGAGCATGATACTTTGACAAAGAAGTAGCTAACTAGTTGTTTTAGGAACATATTGTTGTCAAGAAATGCATTCATATGGTGTATATGAGATGTAACCATTTGAACAAGTTTGAATGTATATATATATGTGATGTATGTATGAATCTTGGAGTTATATGTATGGAAATGTGAGATTTTACCACCCATATGCTAGTAGGTATATGTGTAAGGATCCAAGTGACATGGTGAGTTTAAACTCCATAATGTTTGGCACCATTCGAGAGGTTTCCCTAGGCTGTATTTGTGCTATGGGATGTGCTCAAGTAGCTATAGTATAATTAAGAAGAACATTTGGTGCCACTTTGACCCAATTATAGTGCTAAAATTGACCAAATGTTGAACTTAACCTCAAACTAACCAAATGGATGAATTTTTTCATGAAATTTGACTTGAATATAGTCTCATCTAGAGTTTTTCATAAAGTTAAAGAGCACTCAATTTGGAGCTCTAAAGAATTTATTATGATTTTTCAAAGTTAAAAAAATTTTGTTAATATGGTAACAACACTATTCATATAGTCAATTTATATTTGTGTCACAAGTGGGCCAAATGATATCCAATGCTCATAAAATTTTATAAGCATAAACTAGATATGTAACCTTTCCATAGCCACTGAGATCACCCCATTTGGCGCTCTATAGAGGGAGAACCAAAATTTTAAAATTGCATAATAATATCAGTAACCCAACCTAACCTTTCGTACTATTTCATTAATTTTCAAGTTAAATGCTTCTATTTTGGTCTGGAACTATTTTTACTCAATATCATGAGCTTTCTAGAATGGTATGGTTTGCTTGATTTCTATTTTTTTAGAATTACTTATAATTTTCCAAAGTTCATATTAGTAAACTAGAACAGTGAACCTGAGACCAAAATTTGGTTTATGTAATATATAGTTCCTAGCTCGAGATATATGAGATGAATGGTGATGTTCATTACTTGTATGGATCTAATATGAGTAGAAAATGATATGGATAAGTTCACGTGGTCCACGAAACATGAAACAAAATTTTTGGGTCTTACGTAATGCAAAATAATACTATTAAAAATATTGCTTTTCATGTAAAGTGTATAAACTAAGCCTTGGTCATGGAATAAGAAGGCTAAGGTAGCTAAGGTATTACACCAATAAGACAAAAGAAAAACTATATCTATTTGAAAGGCAAAACAAAGAGACTGAAAAAATTAGAAAAGATATGCAAAGAAGGAAGACAATACAGTGATATTATCTATCACAAAAAAAAATGGTAATTCTAGATATTTATTCATATAAACCATATAGAGAAAAAATAAAAAAAGGGAGGGGGATGGGTTGTCGCTTATTGACTATTAATGTTGGCAGCAATAGGTCCCAAATCTTGAATTAGAGTAGAAAAAGGAGGTAGGAGCTATGGTAGAGACAAGAGTATTCTTTTTTTTTTTTTTCCAAAATCTTGTGCTATATCTGTAATATAACATGGAAAGCCATTGAATCAAAAGAGGATATCACCAAAGAAAAAAACACGACAAAAGAAAGAGAATGTAACAAGAGATGTCAAAATGGGTGGTGTTGGGTTGGCCTTTTCTAAAAAAATAGAGAAAATAGGCTTGACCATCACTCCCTAATTAATTAATTAATTTTAATTTGGTATGTCATTTAGCTTCTTTTTTTGTTGTTTCAATTTAATTTCTTACTTTTTAATTGCTCAATATTGGCCCTTTTCGTGATATTTCATCAACAATTATTTTGAAACATTAAAAAAAGTTAAATGGATTATTTCTGTAAAAAAAAATTTGAAGGATCATTTTCAAATATTGAATAAAATTAGGAGAGAAATATGATAAATTTTTAGGAATTTGTCATGGAACGATACTTTGTACACATTGGCTTAAGTTGAAAAGGTGGAATACTTTGCAAATGATTTGGCAACTAACCATAATGCCTCGTGATTTTACCATGTATTGTATATTCTTAATTTGTTGGGATATCATTGGATTATAAATTAAGCAACACGCTAGTAGTTTAACGATTGTCTTTAATTAGTACAAGAATTTATACTTTTAGCAATAGTTTTTAAAAGAACTTTTCATAGTCATTACCAAAGGTCTTTTTCCTTTATCCAATGATGTAATGTGTAATATTTTTGATGATGAGTAAAATTATCTTTAGTGGCAACTTTCACCACCAAGAATCTCCTTCTTATAATAATGCCACATGTAAGACTTTTGACGACTTGCTGTTGACTTTTAATAATTACCATTAATGATATTACATAGATTTTTTACTAACTTTCAACTTTGGTCCCCTTCTTTAATGATCTCATGTCTAAGACTTTTGACAAAATGTAACTTAATATGTCTATGGATCCTTTGCATTTAGAAAATTAAATGTAGTGGTAAAATTATAGAGAGAAAGAGAGAAGAGGAGAGAGGAGAGTGCATGGTTTTGGAAACTACTTTTCTATGTCTTCTCTATTTTTTCTATCTAATTCTATCATTGCATTTAGTTTTCTAAATGCTTTAGATTCAAATTTAACTTGATACTTAAATGGCTATCTAATGTATTTATATATACACTTTTGTATTGTTAGAGTTCAATTCACTCTACAATGAGTAATATAATTTTGAAACATAAATGACACAAATTATTTAAATTTAGTTGTACAGTGTTTAAATGACCAAAATTAAGTTTAACAATTTCTTAATATATATTTTTTATTATTCTCAAAATTTGAAGCAACTAATTGAAAACTCATGAAGTAGTCTCAAGTCATATTTTAAATAAGTTTAATTAATTAACTTAAAACCTTAAATTAGTGTGAATCCCCATATATACATATAGCTATAATATTTTTTCTTCCCCTTATTTGAGAAACTTTCTTCCCCCAAAAAATTCCAAATTAAAAGAAGATTTTTTGGACCGAAAAATCAATTGAAAGATCCTAAAATTAGTAAAGAGTGAATTTTTGAGGATTAGCTAAAAGTTTTGCATCTCCTTCCCTTTTAACAAACTCTTAACAAAAATAGGGGTTTTCACTAAAACCTTGAATTTTTTTTCTATTCCTTTTCATTTTCTCTCTCCCAAAAGGAGCAAGCATAAGCAATTGTGCTAGAAATATTTGATCACTTTTAACAGTGCAAGCATGAGTAAACTTAAATTTATAGAATAGTAATTACGAGATTCCTCCTCTTTGAGGGAGTTGACTTCCCCTTGCCCACAAGCCTACGCAATTTGCAATAATCCAAATATAACCTAATTCTATAGTTTCATCATGTTTTAAAAATGGAGTATATTACATAAATATCTTGTGAGTTAATTAAAATTATATGAATTTTTTTCTCTATTTTTAAAATATACACAAACTTTCTTGAAATAAAAAATTGCATTACATTAGTCTAATTTTAAAATTTTTAACTAAAATAACTCTATGAACTTAAATATATTTTTTTAAAAAAATTAATGAAAACTTACTTGCACATCCTTTAAAACAAAATCTTTTTTTTATTTTTATTTTTACATATTTGGATATAATACATATTTTCTTATTAAGGTTAATAAAGGATATTATAATTAAAAAAATTTAAAATTAAGTTAAAGTGTGTACTTTAAAAATAAAAAAATTGTGTAATTTTAATAAAACTTAAAGAAAATCTATATAATTTACTCCTAAAAATAAGCTAATATGGAGATGTTGCTTCCCTACCTAATTATTATAAACTTAAACCCATACAAAACCCGTGAAGATCTCCAACTATAAATACCCCATCCCACGCACCTCAATCTTCATCACCTAAAAGCAACATAGCATTATTCACTAGTTAAGTACATAGCATCCAATTGACTGTGTAAGTGTTAATTAGTGAAAATGGGATCTAGTAAGGCTCTTGCAACCATTGCCTTCTCCTCTCTTTGAACCTCCTTATGTTCTCCATAGTTAGTGCTGCTACTTGTCTAGCAACATGTAATTTTCTTAAATGTGCCCCTGTGCTAACAACTAAATCATACTATCAACCTTATTGTAGCTTGTTTGATGGTTTGGTTGATCTTGATGTCGCTATGTGCCTTTGTGTCACCATCAAAGCTAATATCTTGGGCATCACCATCATCAATCTTCAAGCAGACTTAGAACTAATCCTCTCCATTGCCTGTGGAAGGACATTCCCTTCTGGCTATGAATGCACCAACTGATCATGTCATATATCATCCATGCACTGAATGTTTGCTTGGACTTTATGAGCATGGCGCTTCCCAGTGGTTCTTTACTAAAACCGCCATGCTTTTTTTCTCTTCTTCGTTTCTTATTGCACGTTTTGATGGATGCATATGGAAGATCCTTTATCTTCCTAGCTCCTAAACTATACTTTTAAGTGGTTTGTGTTCTAAGTCAAATATCGTACTAAAAAAATAAAATGTGTGTTTCAATAATGTTCTCTCTTCTAGTATTTTTTCCCTATAAACTTTCTTTTCATTTTTAATTTGTTCCTTTAAGTGTGTAAATATATGTGTATATATATATACAATTCAACTAAATTAGACAAAAGAAAAAGTAATTAATCCTCCTCAGCTCTCACTAAATTGCCCATATTATATGCATGCAATTAAAAACATGATATATAAAAGCACCTATAACTGAAGTACCGGATCTAATCTATAAAGTGTGATAGTTGTTAATTGTAGGAACGTTGGAATCTTATTATTTTCCATTTGTAAAAATTAAAAATAAAGAGTATTTTGATTGAAAGTATAAAACCCTTATCTTTGCTATAAAATGATGAAGCATGTCAAAACTTCAGTTTAATCTTGGTAAGGAAAATACCAAGAATATAGGAAGAACGCAAATTTTCAAAGGTTTTCAAGGATTTAATGTTGTGTTAAGGAATTACAAAGGGCCTAAGTATAATTTAGAAAATAAACATGGGGTCAAGCATAATTCAAGAAAGTTGGGACAAAATGCAATTTTAGCAAAACATTTTTCAATCAAAACCTTGTATCTGTGAGACCCATTCATTTTAGCTGCCCTTCACCCTGTTTTCCACCAATATTGTCCCTCTCTTTGCCTGCTCTCACTTCTCTTGTCCAAGGTAAGCCATTTTTCATTTTTACTTTTTCACTTTCTTATATATTCTTGTAAGTTTTACATGATTTGTTTCCTTTGTTAGTTTCTATTATTATGTATAGAAACATGTTTGGAGTTAGATTCTCTATCCCAAAAACAAAAGACCATCAAAGAGGCTACAACAAGGCTGATATGGTGGTCCACCTTGCAAGCACACTGGCACATTCACTAAGATTGCACATGGCAAGTAGTAGCCCAAACCGTTGAGAAAGGTGTAATATCCGGTTCCTCCGTAAACGTGAGAAACGCAATGTTCGGTTTCTCCGTAAATGTCAGAAATGGGCCAAATATAAAAGGAAGTTCCCAAAATAGAAGGAATTGGGGCTAACTAAAATTATGATAAAATTCTAAATAATGGAAAATAAGGATTTGAGCCTTGAGTTTGCCTAGAAATCAAGGCCAGAGTGATTCGAAAAATTTACCGAAAGGCCAGTGGCATTTTCGTAAATAAGTGAAATTTTGGAAAAGCACCTAGGAGGGCTTTTTAAATGGAAATTTTGAGTTGCCCAGGGTTCTCAGAGGCCCCAAAAACTATGGGAAGCCCCGGGATTGGTAAAGCCCCTTCGGTGTACTCTTTCCAACGTCGGTTGACCCAAACTTTGACCGATTCGTTCGAAAAGGTTTTAGTTCTGATTTGAGTGATTCCAAAGGCATTTTATTAAATTGGGAGCCTATTTGTTATGATGGAAAAGATGATTCTCAAAAAGGAGCTAAAACGAAGGAGAAACAAAAAAGCAAAGTATGAAAGGGCAAAAATGGAATTTAAGTGTTAAAGGAAGCTTCCAAATTCTTTTTATAAGTCACGCTCTTCCTCTCCTTCATTAAACCAACTTGCTTCTGCCCATTTTTAGAGAGAAACTCCAGCTTCTTAGGCGCACAAGAGAAGGAGGATTTTGGAGGAAGAAATTCAAGAAAAAGAGAGGGAAATTTCGAAAATTGGGGGAGCAAGCCAACCAAGTGGAAGAGCAAGCAAAGGAAAGCAAGAAAACAAGGCCAAGAGAAACTATCTCCACTAAATTGTGGGTGTGTGGCCGAAAGAGGAGGGTTGAAAGCTAAGGAAAAAGTGTGTGAAATTGTGCAAGGTAGCTCTCTCCACCTTCTCTCATGCATGGATGTGTGTTTAGCTTGTTTTAGAATCTGTGTATGTGTATTTTCAAGCTAAGAAAAGTATGTTAGCATGCCTTTATATTTCATGATCCTTGATGCCATGTTATGTTTTAAATGAATCTATGATATTTGTATGAGTTTGCTTGAGTGAGGAGAGGCCAAGAACTCTTCCCTTTGGTGAGGATGAGCCAAGAACCCTTGAACTTGGTTGAGACATAGCAAAGAGTCTCCCAAAAGCAAAGTGGGCTCCCAAGAGTATGGTTGAGTCCAAAGCTCTTAAAGAATGGGTGAGGCAAGTCCAAAATCCATGAGAAGTGTGAGGCCAATCCAAACACTTGGAGAACTCTTGAATGTCTTGCATGATTAATTCACATGCCAAGGTTGCTTTGAAAATGTCCATGACTTCCATTTTTCCATACATGCATTTGAAAAGCTTGCTTTGTACATATTATGTGTGATTGAATGAGAGATGAGCTATTGGGATTCTTTGAATCTCATCCCCTCCTCTTCAATGCTCTAATATGCTAGGTGGACCAAGTAGCTATGGTGAAGGGAGCCAACAACCATGAAAGAAGGAGATTGACAAGTCTAGGCCTAGTTTGTATTCTTTTTGAACCATAATGATGTTCAATGATGTATATGATTATTGTAAATGGCACATGACCCTTGAGACACATGTAAATATAATATTATATGATGTTTAAATGTATGAATATGATGTATGACTTCTAGCCTACATTTTGAGCATGAGATGCCAAATTATGCAATATGAAAGTATGATGGAAGTGTGCATAAATGTGGGTTGAATGGCCAAAATGAGATGCATGAGGTTTGGGACCATTTGGGTAGCTCACACAAGTCTTAAATGTACTTTTAGACTTGCCCAAAAGGTGCCAAGACTAAGGAAAATTCATTTGGCAATTTTGGTACCCAATATGGAGCCAAAATTGACCATAATGGAACCCTATACCATTTTTTGGCCAAATGAGTTATTCTTACCCTGAAACTTGGCATGCAATTAGGTCTCATTAAGAGATTTTTAGGAAGCTAAAGATAATAATTTTCAGAGACCTAGAGAATATTTGAGGAATTTTCAAAGTTGGGATTTTTCATGGATTCTGGTATGGGTACTGTTCATACTGGCAGTTTTGAATTCTGTGTCACCTAATGTCCAAATAGTGTCTAATGCTTATGAAATTTTACATGCATAAACTAGAGGTCATAAGCTTTTTGTGGCCACTGAGATCACCTCATTTGGAGGTCTGAGCAGTAAGTTATGCATGTTTGAAGTTAACTGTCAGCATCAGTAGCGCCCCATGAGTCCGGTTACTGTTCCATAGGGTCCAGCTGACTAAACGTATTTGTTTCATTCTGGAATTATTTTTAAATAAATTTAAGATTTTTAGCTTTCCAGAATGACCAAATTTATGTGATTTAAATTTTTAATAATTAGTTATGAATTTTAGAAGTTTGTATCAGTAATCTGAAATAGCAGCTCAGGCAGCCACCTCTGGACATTTTTGGATGTCAAACGTCCTTTGTGATAAATTTTATGCTCTGGACGTATTTTTAGTGTAAAGTAGACATCCATAGCTCCCCAACATGACCAAGATTGCATGATTTCAATTTTTCTAGATTTATTTATGATTTTTCGAAGCTTTCCTAGAATTGAGGCCAGTGCTGTCCGAGAATGAATACCCATTTCCCATAGCTCCTTTCGATTTTCGAGAGTTGTAGGTGGGTTTTTGTGATACAAATGAGTTGTAATAATGAAATTAAATATGAAGGGGCATAGTATGAGTTTACCCGGTCCACGTGACACCGAATGGGTTTTTAGATATGATGACTTGCAAATAAAAATCCAAATTTTCATGCTTCCTCTATTAGAATTATGTGTATGTTTCATGATAATTATACTATTCAAAGGCATGAGATGAGCTAGACTTATGGTGTTACAAAAGGCAGTAAAAGCAAGAGTCTTGGAAGCTATTTTACAAATTAACACACTCTTGGATATGCTCTTTACAAGTGAATCAAGCTTCATAGTGCTTTTTACTGATGAAGATGGAGATGCCAGCGAGGGGGTATTTATATATCTCACTAATCTCCACTCCTTTCTTTCGGTTTTAGCTTAAAATAATTAGGTATAGGGGTAGTATCCTTCACAACCATGTAAGCATTAGGGTTGACATATATTGTTATAATAAAACCTTGGAATCGACCTAAATTATGGCAAATAACCTTAAATTTTAAGCTTAATACATGCAATGTGATTTTACTGTGTAATATCTATTCTCAATATGTAGGGAAATCTTCTCGATTGTTAAATTATATATGCAGTCAAAGCAATTTGTTTAAACTTTAAAGGCTATCCTTAATCGCAAGTTTCTCTAGTATAATCATTTGAATAACAATTATATTGCAAACTGTTTACATTGTTAATTATAATACATTAGATTTTAATAATAAAATTATTTATTGAAATTCATTAAATATTTTGTGCTATAAGTTGAAATTAAATTTGAAATGATTCTGACTAGTGTTTGTAATCAGACTATATCATAAACATTCATTTAATAGTTTAAATCTTTAAAATAGCGAAGAATTAGTTAATAACACGTAGTTATTACTTGACAACTTGTTCATTCCAATCAAATGCAGCTCAAGGGAGAATTATTTTTCTTATTCCGTCTGGAAGTGGAAACAGCGGCATATTCTAAATATTGGCCTCAACAGTGACATAATTAATCAAAATTTAGGTTGATTCCATGGAATTATTAAATAGCTAATAGTGCATATAAAAATAATCAACATCTTTTGTTTTGAGAAAAAGACAATAAGCCTATAAAATTCATTTTATACGAAAGTATAGTCCAACAATGTTTACAACTATTACAAAGTTTTAAGATCTAATAATAAAAAAGAATTAGTATAATTTTCTTGTTGAACTAAGTTAAAAAAAATAGCTTTACATCGATCAATAGAAAAGTTTTTCCCTACTGAAATTTCATCATAATTATTAGTAATCTATCGAGACAAATATGTATATGTCCTCCTTATGTATTAGATCCAATAAATTCCACAATTGCTTAAAATTTTTACAAAAAATTCCAAGTAATTGAAAAAATAAACTTAAAATTAGAGATGTAAATTCTTTTCATATATGCCAATAAGACCAAAAAAGCTATATCTATTTGAAAGGCAAAACAAAGAAACTGAAAAAATTAAAAAAGATACGCAAAGAAGGAAGAAAATACAGTGATATTATCTATCACCCCCAAAAAAATGATAATTCCAGGTATTTATTCATATAAACTATATAGGAAAAAAAATGATTGAAAAAGAAAAAAAAAGGATAGATTGTCGCTTATTGGCTATTAATGTTGGCAGCAGCAGGTCCTAAATCTTGAATTGGTGTAGAAAGAGGGGATAGGAGCTTTGGTAGAGACAAAAGTATTCTTTTTTTTTTTTTTCCAAAATCTTGTGCTATATCTGTAACACCATAAATTCTAGCTCATTTCATGTCATTCTTAAGCATTTTATCATGATTCATATAGGCTTTCCATAGAAAAAGCAAAGAGAATGGGATTAATTTCACTTTGCGTCATATTTAAAAATTTTAATCCGTGTCACATGTAACATTCGGTCCTTCCGTAAACGTGAGAAACGCAAAACGTGAGAAACACAATGTTCAGTTTCTCTGTAAACGTCAGAAATAGGCCAAATATAAAAGGAAGTCCTCAAAATAGAAGGAATTAGGGCCAAATAAAATTATGATAAAATTCTAAATAATAGAAAATGAGGATTTGAGCCTTGAGTTGTCTATAAACCGGGGTCGGAGTGATTCAAAAAATTTGCCGAAAGGCCAGTGGCATTTTCGTAAAAAAATAAAATTTTGAAAAAGCACCTAGGAGGGATTTTTAAATGGAAATTTTAAGTTGTCCAGGGTTCTCAGAGGCCCAAAAAACCATGGGAAGCCCTGAGACCGGTAAAACCCCTTTTGGTGTCCTTTTTTTGACGTCAGTTGACCTAAACTTTGACCGGTTCGTTCGGGAAGGTTTTAGCTCCGATTTGAGTGATTTCAAAAGAATTTTATTAAATTGGGAACCTATTTGTTATGATGGAAAAGACAGTTCTAAAAAAGGAGATAAAATGAAGGAGAAATGAAAATGCTAAGAACGAAGGGCAAAATTGGCATTAAAGTGTTAAAGGAAGCTTCTTTATATGCCACATTCTTTCTCTCCTCTCTAAGACCGACTTGCTTCTGCCCAATTTCAGAGGAAAACTCCATCTTCTTAGGCGCACAAGAGGAGGAGGATTTTGGAGGAAGAAATTCAAGAAAAAGGTAAGAAACTTTAAGAAATTCCATATCCTTCCTTCTTGAACCTTGCTCCTCTCCTCTCAAGCTTTTTTTCTATGATTTTAATAGAGAGTTTGGTGCTGTTTTTAGGGCAGAATAGAGAGGGAAATTTTGAAAATTGAGGGAGTAAGCCAACCAAGTGGAAGAACAAGCCAAAGGAAGCAAGAAAACAAGGTAAACTTCCATTCTTTGGTAGTTTCTCCCTCCCCCTTCCTCTTGCACAAATTTGACCACCATGAGCCCAAGTCTTATGAGCTGATTTCTGTCCAATTTGTGGAGGGATTAGAGGTTTTAGATGGCAAGGATTAAGAAGGAACCAATAGAATCAAGAAAGGAGCATTAGGAGACAAGATAGAACCATTAGGGATCCAAATGCTCCCTTATAAATATGATTTTATATGAATGTTCTTAGACTTAATTGAATGTTTAAACATGCTCCTAAGACCCCTAGAGAGCTTCCCACATGCACCTCCCATCCAAGAAAGCAAAGAAATTGCAAGAAAAATTAATGAACTCTAAGTAGAAAAAGTGTAGTGCATTTGAAGGGATTGTAAAAACTGATTTGATTCATGTATTACCTAGCATATATGAGTGTTTGATTGAGCTCCTAAGACCTCTAAGAAGCCTCCCAAGTATGTCTCCCATCAAGGAAAAATCAAGAAGGCCATGAACTCTTCTTCCCCTATAGTCTCGGCCTAGGCAAGTTCCTATAGCTAGGGAGAGTTTTAAATTTTTCTAAGGCTATTCTTGAGTCATATGTGATGAGTGAAGATGAGTAGAGGACTTAGAAAAAATTTAGAACTCAAAGAAAGTGAATTGGTGCTATAGGTTCCATATTAGGACCTAAAGAAGTAACATGATGCTAGGCCCTTTGTTTTAATGATGTGATGACTCCAAGAGATTTAAAAGGAGTCAAGAATCATAATTGAAAAGAAAGAATGAGGCTTAGAAGTCATTTGATGGGTGTTGCTTCATTAGGTGTGATTATGGACCATAATGGAGCCTATAGAGCAATCTAGTGTTTTATCAAGTGATGTAGCCTTAGAATATGTTTCATAGACCTAATTGGCTCCGATAAATAGTATCTAGGCCAAGAGAAACTATCTCCACCAAATTCTGGGTGTGTGGCCGAAAGAGGAGGCTTGAAAGCTAAAGAAAAAATATGTAAAATTGTGCAAGGTAGCTCTCTCCACCTTCTCTCATGTATGGATGTGTGTTTAGCTTGTTTTAGAATGTGTGTATGTGTATTTTCAAGCTAAGAAAAGTATGCTAGCATGCCTTTATATTCCATGATCCTTGATGCCATGTTATGTTTCAAATGAGCATATGATGTTTGTATGAGTTTGCTTGAATGTGGAGAGGTCAAAAACTCTTTCCTTTGGTGAGGATGAGCCAAGAACCCTTGAGTTTGGTTGAGACAAAGTAAAGAGTCTCCCAAAAGTCAAATGGGCTCCCAAGAATATGGTTGAGTCCAAAGTGCTTAAAGAATGGGTGAGGCAAGTCCAAAATCCATGAGGAGAAGTGTGAGGCCAATCTAAGCACTTAGTGCACTCTTGGATGTCTTGTATGAATTGGTCATATGCCAAGTTTGCTTTTAAAATGTTCATAGCTTCTATTTTTCCATACATGCATTTGAAAAGCTTACTTTGTACATATTATATGTGATTGAATGGGAGATGAGCTATTGAGATTCTTTGAATCTCATCCTCTCCTCTCCAATGCTCTAAAATGCTAGGTGAACTAAGTGGATATGCTAATGGGAGCCAACAACATTGAAGAAGAGAGATTGACATTCATATGTCTAGCTTTTACCCTTTTTGAACCATAATGATATTCAATGATGTATATGATTATTGTAAATGGCACATGACCCTTGAGACACATGTAAATATGATATTATGTGATATATACATGTATGGATATAATGTATGAACTTTAGAAATGAATTTGGGTATGTAATGCCAAGTTATGCAAATTAGAAGTTTGATGCAAATGTGTATAAATGTGGGTTGAATGGCCAAAATGAGATGCATGAGGTTTAGGACCATTTGGGCAGCTCACACAAGTATGAAATATGCTTTTAAACTTGCCCAAAAGGTGCCAAGACCAAGGGGAATCCATTTGGCAATTTTGGTACCCAATATGGAGCGAAAATTGACTATAATGAAACCCTATGTCATTTTTTAGCCAAATGAGTTAGTCTTGCCCTGAAACTTGGCATGCAATTAGGTATCATTAAGAGATTTTTGAAAATCTAAAGATTATAATTTTCGGAGACCTAGAGAATATTTGATGAATTTTCAAAGTTGAGATTTTTCATGGATTCTGGTATGGGTACTGTTCATACTGGCAGTTTTGAATTCTATGTCACCCCATGGCCAAATGGTGTCCAATGCTTGTGAAATTTTACATGCATAAAATAGAGGTCATAAGTTTTCTGTGGCAACTGAGATCACCTCATTTGGAGGTTTGAGCAGTGATTTATGCACGTTTGAAGTTAACTGTCAGTATCAGTAGCGCCCCATGAGTCCGGTTAATGTTCCATAGGGTCCAGTTGACTAAACGTATCTGTTTCATTTTGGAATTATTTTTACTATCAATTTAACATTTATAGCTTTCTAGAATGACCAAATGTGTGTGATTTTGATTTTTTATAGAATTAGTTATGAATTTTAAAAATTTATATCAGTAAACTGAACAACAACCCAGGCAGCTAGCGACTCTATAGCTTTTTGGATGTCAAACGTCCTGTGTAATGAATTTTATGACCTGTACATATTTTTAACATGAAGTAAACATCCCAAGCTTTCCGAAATGGCCAAGA
The DNA here is from genome assembly GCA_026724425.1 of Erythrophleum ivorense. NCBI lineage: Eukaryota > Viridiplantae > Streptophyta > Magnoliopsida > Fabales > Fabaceae > Erythrophleum > Erythrophleum ivorense. The sequence goes on from JAIUCV010000003.1 coordinate 8,548,561, forward strand.
TTACATGTTTTCTATTTTTCTATATTTAGTTGTAATTTTTCAAACTTTGCCCAGAAATGAGGCCAAGCCTGGCCAAAAATGAACATGCATGTTCCATGCCCCATTTTGGTTTCCATGGGCTGAAAGCATGTTTTTGGGATTGAAATGAGTTGTAATGGTGCAATTAAATATGAGAATACATAGAATGACCTCACACGGTCCATGTGACACTGAAATGAATTTTTAACCATGTCGCAACTCTAAGAAAGTGTATGAATCCAATGAGAAAGATCTCACTTTATTCTTCCTATCTCATATGAGCATGTAAGGCATGATGGGTATGAGCTAGAAATGATGGTGTTACATCACGTGGACCGTGTGAGCTCATACTATACTTCCTTATATTTAATTACATCATTACAACTCATTTGCATCCCAAAAACATGCCTATGACTCATGGAAACCGAAATGGGGCATGGAAAATGGAAGTTCATTCTCGGCCAGAATTGGCCTCTTTTCTGGGCAAACTTTGAAAAATCATAACTAAATTCAAAAAAATAGAAATTAGGTAATCTCAGTCATTATGGAAAGCTTGGGATGTCTAATTTATGGTAAAAATATGTATAAGTCATAAAATCCCATACCCAGAGTGCTTGACATGTGAAATAGTCTGGAGGTCAAACTAGGTCCTGATGCTGTCACAGTTTACTAATATGAAATTAAAAAATGTCCAATTAATTCCACAAAAATCCAATCCATGAAAAATGATACTAATCTGGAAATATATGGATGTTAAATAGAGAGAAAAAAAGTTTCAGATCAGTTCATCAAGCCTAGACCTCAGAATTAGATGGAACAGTACTTCTGGTCAAGCAAATTTACTGATACTGGATAGAAACTTCAAAAATTCATATCTCCCTTTCTAGACCTCCAAATGAGGTGCTTCTAGTTGGCACAACTCACTGTGATTGTCTAATTTCTCTGTATAAAATTTCATAGCAATTGGACATCATTGGGCTTCGGGTGACAGAGTTTAATTTTGGACCAAATGAATAGTGCAGCAAACCAGAAACATAAATTTTGACAACTTTGAAAAATCATCAAATATTCTCTAAACCTCCAAAAATTATGTTCTTTAGCTTCCCAAAAATCTCTCAATAAGACCTAATTTCATGCCAAATTTCAGATGAAGACTAACTCATTTGGCCAAAAAGTGATATAGGGTTCCATTATGGTCAAATTTGGCTCTATATGGGATACCAAATTTGCCAAATGGCTTTCCTTTGGTTGTGGCACCTTTTGGGCAAGTCTAAAAGCACATTTAAGACTTGTGTGAGATGCCCAAATGGTCCCAAATCTCATGCATCTCATTTTGGCCTTTTCATCCACACTTATACATATTTGCATCAAACTTTCAATTTGCATAACTTGGCATTACATACCCAAATTCATTTCTAAAGTTCATACATCATATCCATACATGTATACATCACATAATATCATATTTACATGTGTCTCAAAGTTCATGTGCCATTTACAATAATCATATATATAAAAGCTAGACATATGAATGTCAATCTCTCTTCTTCAATGTTGTTGGCTCCCATTAGCATATCCACTTGGTTCACCTAGCCTTTTAGAGCATTGGAGAGGAGGGGATGAGATTCAAAGAATCTCAATAGCTCATGTCTCATTCAATCATACATAATATGTGCAAGCAAGTTTTACAAATGTATGCATGGAGAAAATAAAAGCCATAGACATTTTAAAAGCAACCTTGGCATGTGAGCAACTCATACAAATCATTCAAAAACTCACCAAGTGTTTGGATTGGCCTCGCACTTTTCTTCATGGGTTTTAGACTTGCCTCACCCATTTCTTGAGCACTTTGGACTCAACTATACTCTTAGAAGCCCACTTTGCTTTTGGAAGACTCTTTGCTTTGTCTCAACCAAGCTCAAGGGTTCTTGGCTCATCCTCACCAAGGGAAGAGTTCTTAGCCTCTCCACACTCAAGTAAACTCATACAAACATCATGTACTCATTAGAAAACATAACATGGCATCAAAGATCATAACATATAAAGGCATGCTAGCATACTTTTCATAACTTGAAAATATACATACACACATTCTAAAATAAGCTAAACACACATCCATGCATGAGAGAAGGTGGAGAGAGCTACCTTGTACAAATTTACATACTTTTCTCCTTGGATTTCCCTCCTTTGCCTCGGCTATACACCCACAATTTAGTGGAGATGGTTTCTCTTGGCCTAGACATGATTTAAGGGAGCCAATTAGGTTCATGAGATATATTCTAAGGCTACACAATTTGCTTAAACTCTAGATTGCTCTATAAGCTCCATTATGGTCCATAAAGGCACCTAATGAAGCAACACCCCTCAAGGGACTTCTAGGCTTCATTCTTTCCTTTCAAATATGATTATTGACTCCTTTTAAACCTCTTGGAGTCATCATATCACTAAAACAAAGGGCCTAGTATCATATTGCTTCTTTAGGTCCTAATATGAAACCTATGGCACCAATTCACTTTCTTTGAGTTCTAAATTTTTCCAAGGCCTCTACTCATCTTCACTTATCACATATGACTCAAGAATGGCCTTAGAAAAATTTAAAACTCTCCCTAGCTATAGGAACTTGCCTAGGCTGAGACTATGTGGGGAAGAAGAGTTCATGACCTTCTTGATTTTTCCTTGATGGGAGACACACTTGGAAGGCTTCTTAGAGGTCTTAGGAGCTCAATCAAATACTCACACATGGAAGGAAACTCATATATCAAATCAATTTTTACAATCCTTTCAAATGCACTACACTTTTTCTACTTAGAGTTCATTGGTTTTTCTTGCAATTTCTTTACTTTCTTGGATGGGAGGTACATGTGGGAAGCTCTCTAGGGGTCTTAGGAACTCACACAAATATTCACATAGGCTTGGGAACTCTTAGATAAAATTAGATTCTATGTCTTTGAATCCTTAACTTCCCATTCTTGGTTCTCTTTTGCTTCTTAATTAATTCCACTTGTATCTTCCTAATCCTCACATTATAGAACCCCTAATTCTACCCTAATATGGTCAGAATTTATATCTTATGGAATGGACTCTAAGGTGAACAAAAATTTCATGGAGGAAGCAAGCAAGGAGAAAGCAACAAAACAAGAAGGAATACCTTAGTTTCTTAGTTTTCTTGGTTTGTTCTTCACTTGGCTAGCCTCCCCTCACCAAATCCGAAAATTCCACCTCTGTTCTGCCCTCCATACAGACCCAAAAACATTATCAAATCCATGGAAATAAAAAGGAGAAGAAGGAAGAGCAACTTGCAAGAGAAAAAACTTGAATTTTCCTACCTTTTCCTTGCTTTTTCTCTCTTCAAAATCTCCTTTCCTTGTGTGCCTAAGAGAGCTGGCTTCCTCCTCTATTTTTGGGGCAGAAACAAAGCGTGGAATGGGAACTGCTAGAACGTGGATAAGAAGAAGAAGCTAAAAGTCACTTTATGCAACTTTTTACTTTTTGCATTTTAGTCCCTTTTCTTGGCTTTCTCATTTTAGGCTCATATCAACTCTTTTTTTAAATATGCCTTTTCCATCATATTCCTTAGGCTCTTAATAATAAGAATTGCCTTTGGAATCACTCAAAAAGGATCTGAAACTATTCCGAACTATTCGGTCAAAGTTTCAGTCAACTGACAGTCGAAATCACTCACCGGAGGGGTTTCAACTGTTCTAGGGGTTCCCATGGTATTCGGGGCATTTGAGAACCCCGGAAAGCTCAAATTTTTTATTTTAAAAGCCCTCCTATGAGATTTTAAAATTTTTCAAAAATTTCAAAAATGCCCCTATTTTCTTCGGCAAATTTTCTGAGTTCTTTTGGCTCTGGTTTTTGGGTATCTCAAACATCAAATCCTCATTTTCTAATATTTAAAATTATATCATAATTTTAGTTGGCCCCAATTCCTTCTATTTCGAAGACTTCTTTTTATATTTGACCTATTTCTGACGTTTACGGAGAAACCGAATATCATGTTTCTCATGTTTTGCGTTTCTCACGTTTATGAAAGGACCAGATGTTACAATATCTGTAATATAACATGGAAAGCCATTGAATGAAAAGAGGATATCACCAAAGAAAAAAACATGACAAAAGAAATAGAATGTAACAAGAGATGTCAAAATGGGTGGTGTTGGGTTGGCCTTTTTCTGAAATGATAGAGAAAATAGGCTTGACTATCATTGCCTAATCAATTAATTTATTTTAATTTAGTATGTCATTTAGCTTCTTCTTTTTTTTTCATTTCAATTTAATTTCGTACTTTTTAATTGCTCAATATTGGCTTTTTTCGTGATATTTCATCACCAATTATTTTCAAAAATTAACAAAAGTCAAAAGGATAATTTCTTTAAAAAAAAATTTGAAGGATCATTTTCAAATATTAAATAAAATTAAGAGAGGAATATGATAAAATTTTAGGAATTTGTCTTAGAACAATACTCTCTACACATTGGCTTAAGTTGAAAAGGTGCAAAACTTTGCAAATGATTTGGCAACTAACCATAATGCCTCAAGATTTTACTGCATATTGTCTATTCTTAATTTGTTGGGAGATCATTGGATTATAAAATAAGCAACACGTAAGTAGCTTAACTATTGTCTTTAATTAGTACAAAAATGTATACTTTTTAGCTGTGGTTTTTGAAGGCAACTTTTCATTGTCTTTACCAAAAGTCTTTTTCCTTCTCCAATGATGTATTGTGTAATATTTTTGACAACAACTAAAGTCATCATTAGTGGCAACTTTCAGTAGTTGCCACCAAAAGTCTTCTAAAATAATGCCACATGTAAGACTTTTGGCGACTTGGAGTTGACTTTTTAACCATTAAGTTATCCTTCTTCAAATGATACTACATAAATGATATTACATAGATTTTTGGCCAACTTTCACTTTTGGTCCCCTCTTTCAATAATGTTATGTCTGAGACTTTTGACAAAGTGTAACTTAATATGTGTATGGATCCTTTGCATGTAGAAAATTAAATGTAGGGGTAAAATTATATAGAGAAAGGGAAAACAAGAGAGAGATTGTGTGTACGGTTTTGAAAACCGCTTTTCTATGATATTCTCTATTTTTTATTTGGTCTAACTCTATTCTTACATTTATTTTTCTAAAGCTAGGGATCCAAATTTAACTTGATACTTAAATAGTTATCTAATGTATTTATATATACTCTTTTGTATTGTTGGAGGTCAATTCGCTCTAAAATGAGTAATATAATTTTAAAACATAAATGACACAAATTATTTAAATTTAGTTGCATGATGTTTAAGTGACCAAATTCAATTTTAACAATTACTTGTTATACATTTTTTATTATTCTCAAAATTTTAAGCAACTAATTGAAAACTCATGAAGTAGTCTCATGCCATATTTTAAATAAGTTTAATTAATTAACTTAAAACTTTCAATTAGTGTGAATCCCCATATATATATAGTTGTAATATTTCCTCCTTATTATTTTCTCCATAATTATTAAATAGTTACACTATCCAAAAAAAAAGTCTTTAGTACCGCTCCTAGACACATGATGTAAAAGCAATTTTGAGTAAGATCATCATTAGGTACAATAACCTTCGTAAAAGTAAAGTCCTTTCGGGAAAAGGAAAAATAAAAATTAAAAAAAAAAAGAAAGATACAATTTTGGTTTTCGTGGCCACAACACTCAATTCTCTGGTTTTAGTGAGCTTCGCTGCCTGATGGACTAAGCATCAAATCAAGCAATGTCGTTAAGTCCCATGACTTAATGGCATTAATACATAACCACCATTATGGCAATTTAGAACAACCCCTCTTCTAGCTTATACAAGATCGATCTAGAATTTTCGAAGAGGAACTCATTGCATTGTTAGTAATGGAAAAATAGTGAACTTTTAGTTTTACCATTGGCGACGTTATACAGGTTGTAATATTGTGGGAGTTTTTGGAGTCCTAGATTTGAAAGAGAATAAGTTAATTAAAAGTATACAAGGAGAAACTTATTTATTATGTCTAAATAATTTATATATATATGATTTAGACTTAGGCTTGGTCTTTAAACTTTTAAGAAAACAAAAATTAGTATACTTTGTTGTTTAAATTTTAACTTTAAATTGAAATGACATATTTCTTGATCTAAAAAAAGATGTTTGTTAAAAGGTGACAATTCATATTAAATGATATGTCACTTGATATAAAAAAATAATTGTTATAGGTAATTATTCAAAGTATGTATATATTTTTAATTTTCACAACAAAAGTGTTAAGAAATTTTGAACATTTCTAAAAATTTTATTGTGTTTTGGAAAAGCATTTTTTTTGTAATTTCTCGGTACACAGACAATTACTTTTTGAAAGTAGTAATATTTTACATCTTAAGGGATGTTTTTCCAATTCTCTTATCTTACATCTTGAGGAATCAAATAGAAGAAGATTATCAATATGCATGTGAGAAAAAAATCAACCATGAAGTCAATTGTCGCTTTCAATAAAGGTACTTTTTACTTGATTTGATCATTGTAGTAAAGAAATATGTTGAAAGTATCATGTTTCACAAGTCACACACTAGAAAAATTAAAAGTTGGCCTCGGGTTTCTGCTATTGCTTTCTGGTATAAATTTTGAAAAATCATAACTAATTTTAAAAAAATCAAAATCAGCAAATCATATCATTCTAGAAAGCTCAAGATGTTAACTAATGACTAAAAATATTTTGGACCGAAACAGAAGCCCTAAACTCATGAAAATTGATAGAACAATATCAGAGGGTAGGCTATATTACTAGTACTATTATGCAAGTTCAAAAATTTGGTTCTCCCTCTACAGAGCTCCAAATGGGGTGATCTCAGTGGCTATGAAAATAGTATTATGTATAATTTATGTCTATAGAATTTTGTAGCCATTGGACTTCATTTGGCCCACTTGTGACATACAAACATAAACTAACCATATGAACAGTGCTGATACCAATTCTATTGAATTTTCCTGACTTTGAAAAATCTTAATAAATTCTCTAGAGCTCCAAATTAGGTGTTTTTTTGCTCTGTGGAAATCTTTATAGAAGACCTACTTGTTGGCAAAATTTGATGGAAAAACTTACACATTTGGTCAAACTTTGGTTCAACACACAATTTGGTCATTTTTGGTGTTCTAAATGGTTCAAAATGGTGTCAAATTGCTTTCTAGATCATCTATGGCCACTTAGGTACGTCCAAATCATATTCACAACCTTAGGAGACATGCCATATGGTTCAAAACCTCATGGAGCTCATTTTCACTATGCTACTTGTTGTCATACACATGGGGATCAAGGCATATAAAGGGTCTTTAGTGGCAAAATCATACATGCTCATTCATATGATCCCAAAATCATTACATATATCATGTCTACATATATTTGAGTGTGCTCAAGTGTCTACATCATATATACAATATGTAATTACAATTCTTGACAATAAAAGGCTATCAAAATAGCTATTTAACTACTTCATTGCCAAGTTCTTGCTCTTCAATGTTGTTGGCTCTTACTACTTGACTCACTTGGCTCACCTAAATATGGTTAAATGTTGAAGAGAGAAGTATGAGATTCCAGAATTCCAATAACTCTTAATCCTTTCAAACATACATAACACATTTTTTGAGTCAAAGAATGCATGCATGAAGATCAAGCTACTTGTAACCATACATAAAATACTTTTTATGTTCAAGAAGCTTATGCATATCATACTTTAGCTCTCAAAGGCATTAGTTTAGCCTCACCCCTTTTTCTTAAGACTTTTAGACTTGTCTCACCCATTTTCAAAGGACTTTTGACTAAGCCTCACTCTTCTTGAGACTTTTGGCTTCACCAAACCCATTCAAGCTAAAACACACTTATAAAATGCATTTCAAGAGCATCATAGTATTGTGGCATATAGGAAATAGCTACCAACATTTCTCATAACATAAACATACATACATACATACATCCAAAGACAAAAAAATAACTAAGAATGCATGAGAGAAAGGTTAGAAAGCTACCTTTGAAGCAAGAATACAAGCTTCTCTCTTGGTTATTCTTCCCCACTCAAGGTCACACTTACAAGTGGATGGAACTTGGTTTCTTTGGCCTAGACACATCAAGTAGGATACCATTACATCATGGAAGCAAACTCTAGCATCACACACACACACACACACACACACACTAAAGAAGCATACTTGGTTTTAAGACACTATTATGGCTTCACAAGGGACCTAATGAAATAACAATGATAATTCTTGATCTTGACTCTATTTTCTCTCTCAAACTATGACTCTTGACTTCATTTAGACTCCTTTGAGCTATCACACAATTATTTTAAGGAGTCTAGGTATATCTTGCTTCATTATGTCATATTATATAGCCTACACCTTCATCTCTCAATCCATGGCTTCTAAATTTTTTTCAAGGCTTCCTTTGGTGTTCTTCCATTATACCTAGTCCTAATCTAGGTTTAAAAAAATTTAAAACACTCCCTAGGCCCCTACACTTGGTTTGGCCAGACCTACGTATGGTTTAGAGCCTATGAACTTTGCTTTGTTTTCTTTGAAGGAAGAGACACTTGGGAGGCTTCTTAAGGGTCCTAGGAACTCAATTAAATTCTCATATAGACTAGAACATCCTTGGAGAAATTCAAATTTTGCTATACATCTAAGAATCCTTAGCTTTACTATCTTGAATTCCAATGGTTTTCCTTTAGGTTTCATTGCATCTACTAGCTTCCTATAGTCTAAAACCTAGGTTTCTTACTTTCTCTTGGTTAGAATTTACTCCCTCCTAATTGCTTTCCACTTGGCTGAACTAACACACACAAGAACAAGGAAGAGGAAGTAACAAAAACAAGAAGATTTACCTTAATTCCTTAGCTTCTGCAAGAGCTTTTGCACTTGGTATGAGTTTCTCCTTGAAACTCTAATCTTCTCCCTTTGTACTAGACCCAAAACAGCCCCATATCATTCACCAAAACCATAGAAATGGAAAGGAGAAAGAGAAGAACAAAGATACTAAAGGGAGAACTAAGAAAAATCTTCACTTTCCTTACCTTTTCTTGAAATTTTTCTTCCTTTTCTTCCTTCCTCTTATGTGTCTCTCCTTCCTGGTCTCTCTTTCTCTATTTTGGGTAGAACAATAGGTCAGTTAGATGAAGGGAGGATGGGACACCACTTATGAGAAGCAAATTAAAAGGAATTTGTTCATTAAAATTTCCATTTACATTCCGTCATCTTGGCTTTTTTGTTTTAGGCTCATTTTAGCTAGTTTTTTAGAACCATCTTTTCCATCATATAATTTAGGTCCTTAAGCTTATAAAATGGCTTTGGAATCACTCAATTTGGATTAAAAACCTTTCCAAATGAAAAGGTCAAAGTTCAGGTCAACCAGCATTCAAAAACATACACTTGAGGAGTTTTAAGTGTTCCAGGGATTCCCATGGTATTTAGAGCCTCTAACAATCCTGGACAACTTAATTTTTCATTTACAAAGCCCTTCTATGAGTTTTTCAAAAAGTACTTATTTTTATGAAAATGCCATTATGCTTTCAGCGATTTTATTAAACTACTTTGACTCTAGTTTTTGGGTATTTTAGATCTTAGATCTTCATTTTTCATTATTTAAAATTTTTTTCTATTTTTATTTAGCCTTAACTTGTTCATTTCAGGAGACTTGCTTTTAAAACAAACTAGGTTTAGTGTTTTTACGAAAAAACAAATGTTACAATGAGCAAAGGAAAAAGTCATAAGTAATGTATCTGAGTAAAAATACATAGCCTAGCCGTGTGCAATAAAAGAAAGGTTTTAGTATAGTGTTCAAGGGCAAAATTCTTACCTTTTATTGGACTTCTTCAGGGCATCTTGGGAAAATTAGGAAACCTTAATATGAGGAAAATGAAAGGAAGCAAAGCGAAAGGAAAAGACATACAATAAGTTAGAAAAGCAATTTGGAGTCACTAAGAACATTGGAAACCTAAAGAATTGTTCTTTAAAGCTACTACAACTCTTTGTTTAGTTTTTCTCCTTTTTCTATTCTTCTTCACCATGAACTCTTTTAGAATAATTGTTAGGATTTTACTTTTGATCATGTGTAACTAAACCCTTATCTAGGGTTTGGATGGATTTGTTTGACTACTTTAGTTGATTAGTGATGATTATGAATTGGTTTCTACTTTATTAATCTATTGTCTTAATTATGTCTTGTGAATAGCTAGCCACTATTTACATTCTTGATATATTATATGATGGAATGAGAGGTAAAGTATAATACTAAATCACTAAGGAAATAGACTTAGGGTTAGTGTTCCGTAGAGATAGACTTATACAATTCATACATGCCAAGCTACTGCATTATAAGTTAATTGATTCCAAAATTCTTAATTGGTTTATCTTAAATCTTGTAATCACAAAAGTAGATGTAAGATTAATATAGGCACACGTGCTTCACCTTGAAAAAGATTAACAACAAACACTAGGAGACTAGGTTAGTGATATAAGTAAAGTCAATTTCATATGTTCATTGTTGATCAACCAAGGGAATGCAATCAAAGAAATCTAAACTCCAAAGCTTTTCATAATTAATTTAGTTAAGTCATTTGCTTTAATGTAATTATGATTAATTTCTTAGTTGTTAGTTGGTTAATTCAATTTAGTCAATTATTCTAAATAATAAGGGTGATTCAAATTTTGGTACTTAACAATAGATGATATCTAATTTGCTCTGTATTATTTGTTTGACCGGTACACTTATGGATTTTTCACAACATTGAAATGTATATAGCTAATGGGATCATTTGAACAAAAGATAATGTGGGAATAATATAAGTAAGGTTGTGAATCCTCCTTGACTAATATTGATGTATAAATAAGAAGAGTATTTTCATATTTAGAATGCGCCTATTGAATTATGAGAAATTGTGTAGCTTTAAAAAAGTTACACAAGCATGTAAGATTACAATTACTACTAGGATAATGGCCATAACAATAATAAGGTGTATCATTAATTAGTGCAATATATATGTCATGTTGGTAATGACATAAACCACAATACACAAGATGCTATAACATGTTAAATTTTATGCTTATTATTGAAAAGGAATTATGTGTTAGTGGCATACTTATTGCAAAATACATGATGCCATTCTCAAGTTCTAAAAGTGTGCTTGCCATTGCGATCTAGCATACTACATGTAAATTATATATTTGAATGCACGTTAACAATTAAGTGCAAAATTTAAGGAGTATTTTCCAAGTGTTAAAAGGGTTAATTCATCTTTAAAAATTTCCTTCTAACATATGAGAACTGTTAAGGACTAGAAGGGTATGTTGATTCTAAATTTATCTTAAGCTATTGCTTTATAGTTGAAATCTATAAATAATATTTTAGTTAAATACCCATCTTGAGATTATGAGTGGGTATATAGACGAAAGTATGAAATTAGGAAGGTCTCTTTGAATTTTCAATGCAAAGTCAATGGCTAAAGAATTTGGACAAAATAGAATGTTCATTATTTTGTTATGCATGTGTTGTTGGCATAAAGCATCTATAAGATGTTACTTACAGAATGAATTTTGTGTGCATCAAATAGATAGTTAGATTGCACTTTCAAATGATAAATATTATGAAGAGGTAGACGTGGAATAATCTAAAGGGGTCTGTATGTACTACCTGAAATTGTGATAAAAGTATTACTTGATTTCCAAAACATTTATAGCACAAATGAGAAGCTTGTACCCATGGTGAAGCAATGGAATTGTAAGAAATTTCTATATTCATATTTATATATATTTGTTAAGACAAATATGATTGGTGTGAGTAAAATTATTTAAGTATCTTGAGAAAGATGTTATCTTATATGTGAAAATAGAGGACTTATTGGGGGTATATGCATCTTTTATTTGTTTAAAGGTTATCATGTTTAAATGCTTGAGTATTAAAAGTTGTTTGAAAGTTCTCAAGTTTAGTGCTTGATTATTAAGGAATTAATAACCGCTTATAGTGTTTCACACATATGAGTTGAAATTTTGGTGGATATTACTTGAATCAGATTATTGATGCCATGAGAGTTAAAATTGTGGTTGATCAACTACTTTAATTGATCTTTTGGAGTTATTGAAAATCCTATGTGTACTTGATTGTATTGTACTTGCTAGATCAACCATTAAAACTTAGAAAATTGCAATGAAGACATAGTGCACGAAACTCATCAAGTTCAACCATAGCAATTGAAACTTCAACTAAGATGGATATGGAAAATAGTGGTATTAGATTGAAACTTTGAAACTCTTCACTATGGAAAATGAAAAGAAAATTTATTTTATCCTGCTAAATTAATTCAAATAAGCATAATAATGCATCGATGACGATGATAAATTTCTTCCTCTAACCCAAAACCCTAATATGTTTCCAAGCTATCATACTAGGTTTGTGTTATTAGAATCATATGGTATCGTAAGAGATATCAGCTTCAAAACAAAGAACACTTACCCTTTAATATTATAAGATAAAGGGAGAGAAAGAAAGGGAATAGGAGCAGAATAAAATGTGAAGCGTCACATAAAACTATCAAAAAGAGATTTTCTTATTATGTAAAGGTCTTATGGGCTTCATGAAGAGTAATGTATAATCTTCATGTACAAGCACACAATACATAACATATACATAACAAATGGATCAAGTAGTCACTTAGGCAATGAATAAAAAAAGAATAAAAATGGCCACTAAAACTAATGGAAACACAGAGAGCAAAGGCAGGGTTGATGGAGAAGAAGACCTATGAAGAGTGGAGCTAGAAAAATAATGCCAGTAATTACCACGAACAACATTATAGAACCATGTCTCCACACTTCACCCTTCATCTTCACAATAAGTGTGTGTTTCCTGGAACTACAAAATTAGAATGATATATAATGGAGATTGAAGGTATCTCAACCATCAGCTGCTAGATTTAAGGCAAAGGCTTGTGGATACTAGATACAAAAAACCTTGGGGGTGATGAAGACACACATGTAGAGACATGTGATAAATCCCTAAATTATCATGCTTTTTTTATTATTTTGAGGGACTTATCAAATGAATATTGAATTTATTTTATGTTTTTGGTATATAAAATTAATAAATTCTAGTTAAGTTAATCTTTAATAAGTTTTGGTTTTATTTTTTCAGCTATGAGTTAATTTTTGTTTTAGTTGACTATAAGTTGTATCTTGTGTTTTTATTTAGATTTTTAGATTATTAAATTGATCAATTTTTGTTAATAGATTATAAATAGTAATTACATGAATTTTATGTCTTTGCAAGGTCAAAAATAAAAAGAAACAAGCTTAGAAATTTCATAATGCAATGTAAAAAAAATTGAGAAAATTTGTTAGGGAAAAAAAGTTAAAAAAAGAAAAAGCCTAAAGAAATAGAAAAAGACAGTGCTTAAAAGCATTGCTATGAAAAAAGCAGTGCTATAGTGCCTAATCATAAAACCAAATACACTGTGGCATAAAAATTATATGCCACGATGCTCTTAACCATTGCAAATAAAAATTTCATGGTGCCGATGTAACATCTGAGTTTTGGTAAAAATGAGGACTCAAGGTTTCAAAATTGTTTAAGTCTCCTCGCTATAGCTAGGATGCCAGTTTACTATAATAAGAATGCTAGTTCGCTATAGCGAGTTCGTGACCCATACAAAATCCAGAGAATCTCTAGCAATAGTGCAAGCTGTGGCAAGAGTAGCGGGATCTGGAACTGATAAGCTCTCACAATAGCGAAAGCGTTTCTCATTATAGTGAGACTCATTTTGGAGTTTTGGAAAACACCAAGGAAGGAATTTTAAATGGAAAAATTGAATTGCCCGAGGTTCTCAAGGGACCTAAAAATCATAGGAACCCCTGGAATGGTTTGAACCCATCTACTGAGCGATTTCGGCAAATGGTCAACTCAAACTTTGACTGAATAGTTCGAAAAGTTTTCAAATCCAAATTAAGTGGTTCCAAAGCTATTTTATAGGATAGAAAACCTAAATTTCATGATGGAAAAGACAGGTTTCGAAAAGGAGTTGAAATGAGCCCAATTAGACTAAACAAAGAAATAAGGACTAAAGTGCAAAATGAAAAGTGGCAAAAAGTGAAACCCTAGCGTCTTAAAACATCTAGAATTTGCTCTACCTTCTAACCATCCTTGTTCTGCCCAAATAGAGAGAGAAAGACCAGGGAGAGAGATGCACCAAAGGAGTAGAAGATGAGCAAAAAAGACAAGGCAAAAAGGTAAGGAAAATGAAGAATTTTCATGGTTCTCCCTTCTTTAATGTTATTCTCCTCCTTCCTACCTTCCTTCCTATAGTTCTTGTGTGTGATATGATGTTGCTTTAGGTTTGATTCAGAAGGAGGAAGATAAAGTTTGAAAGAGAGGAGCGAACTAATAGGAAGAGCTCTTGAATTAAGCTAGAGTCAAGGTATGTGCTCTTCTTGTTTCCTTCTCTTACTCCTTCTATGGGTGAGTTTGGCCAAGTAGAGAATAGCCAAGAGGGAGATAAGTTTGACTAATAGCAAGTATGGAACTTAGGATTTAAGGAGTAGGAAACAAGATTATGCAATAAAACTTAAAGAAAAACCATGAAAATTCAAGTTAGCAAAGTTAGGAAGTGATGAATGTAATACAAAATCTGACTTTCTCCAAGAGTTTCCTAGCTTATAAGAGAGTGTGAATGAGCTCCTAAGACCCCTAGGGAGCCTCCCAAGTGCTTCTTCCATCAAGGAAATAAAGAAAACTCCATGGGAACTCAAGTGTGTGTGTGTGTTCTAGCCAAGAGGGTCTCACATACCTAGGGAGAGTTTTAATTTGTTTTAAGGCTAGAAATGATGGAAGAATATGAGAAGAGGCCTTGGAAAGAATTTAGAAGCCATAAATGGAGAGTTAGAATTATAGGTTCCATAATATGACTTAAAAGAACAATATGTATCTAGACTCTTGGGAATGATGGTGTGATGGCTCTAAGGATTCTAAATAGAGTCAAGAGGCCCAGATAGAGGGAGAAATAGGGCCAAGACCAAGAATTTTCATAGTTGCTTCTTTAGGTCTTGAATTGAACCATAATTGAATCATAAGAGGGAGTAGGCTTTCTTAATGTGTGAGTGCTGTTAAAATTTGTCTCAAGAATGTAATTAGATCTTAATTGATGTGTCTAGGCCAAATGAATTATCCTCTACCTACTTTCAAGTGTGTGGCCCTAGGAGAGGGAGAAAACCCAAGAGAAGAGGTTGCATTTCTTGCTTCAAGGTAGCTCTCTCTCCTTTCTCTCATGCATCTTTGGGTGTTTTCTTATCTTTGAATGTGTGTGGATATATTTATACCTTGAAAAATATTTCTAGCTAATGTTTATATGCCATGGCACCATGATATCTTTTATATGTTCTTGAAAAATATTTTATGAATGTGTTTTAGTTTGCATGAGTTTAGTGAGGCCAAAAGTAACTTAACAAGGGTGAAGATGAGCCAAAAGTCCCTAAGAATGGATGAGCCAAAGCCAAAAGTCTCTAGAAGAGTGAAGTTTAGTCAAAAGTTCCTTAAAAATGGATGAGGCAAGTCCAAAAGTCCTAAGGACTATAGGTGAGGCTAAACATTGGCTTGGCAAGCCTATGTATGAAGAATATGTCTCCTTAAATGTGAGAATTGTTCCATATATGTTTATGAATTTCAAGATAGTTATGCATGCATTTTTGGACTTGAAATTGTATCCATCATGTATGTGTGAAAGGGTGAAGAGCTATTAAGATTATTAGAATCTCACTCTTCCCTCTCCATTGCCTTAACATGTCTAGGTGGATCAAGTGAGCAATAAAATGGAAGCCTCCACACTTAAAGGCAAGAGGATTGACAAGAGATTTGCTAATTGTTTATGTTGTAACTATTTTGTTGTCAAAAGATGTAATCTCATGCTGTATATGATGTATAGCTACTTGAATACATGTAAATATATGGAAAAGTTATGTATAAGAACTGGAAGCATATGAATGGTGTTGTATGTTTTTGACATTGAATGACAAAGATGAGCATGTAAGACCATTGTGTATGTCAACATGTGGGAGGGAGATTTTGTAATATATGGATATCTAGACCCTTTAGACATGTTTAGAGGTCTGGTTTAATGCTTTCCCATGTGTCCAAGAGGTCATGGATAGGGTAGGAAAGTATTTGGACACACTTTGACCCCTTTTGGTGCTTAAAAAGCTTATTTTGGCATCTTATGTTACCAACTAACCAAATGGAGAAATTTTTTCATCAAATTTGGCATGAATATAAGTCTCATCTAGAGATTTTTATAGTTTGGAGCTCTAGAGAATAAATTATGAATTTTCACGATTGGGAAAATTTTTAGATTTGGCATATGCACTATTCTTATAGTCAGTTTCTTTTTTTCTATTATTCGTGGGCCAAATAAAGTCCAATTGCCTTGAAATTTTACAAACATAAATTAGACATTATAAGCTTTCCATGGCCATAAAGAGCACCCCATTTGGATTTATATTAAGGGAGATGCATTTTTGAAGTTAGGACTCACTGTTAGTAATGCAGCAAGACCCTAAGTATTGTTCCATCGATTTTCTTTAGCTTAATGTCATTTTATGGATCTGGAGCTATTTTTCACCTAAAGGAGACATCTGTGACTTTCTAGATTGGTATAGTTTGATCAATTTGGATTTTTGTGGAATTAGTTGTGAATTTGTGAAATTCATATCAGTAAATTGTGTCAGAACTCCAAGATAGCTGGACCTATGTTACTTTTCTATTGTTAAACGTGGCCCAAATGATTTTTTTATGGCCTAGAAGTATATATAGCATAAAGTTAACATTTAGGGCTTTTCAAAAGTTATGGTTTGTTGGATTTTGATTTTTCTAGATTTAATTATGAGTTTCCAAAGTCTGCAATAGAAAATTAAAATTTAAGCTCGAAACCGAATGTGCATTTTCTGATGTGTGGGGCTCTAAATTCGAATTTTGTAATACCATATATATCTAACCCCATTCATGGCATTCGTAAACTCCATATCATCATGTTTATAAGAGCACATGGAAAAGGAACCAATAATAATGAATTTAATCGCGTTACGTCATGCTTAAAAATTCACAATTGGTGTCACATGGACCATGTGGGTTCATACCATGCATCCTTATATTTAAATACATCATTAATACTCATTTTTATCATAAAATCTTGCTCATGAGCCAAGGAAACCAAAATGGAGCATAAATTGAACTTATTGAATTTCGGCCAGATTTGCCCCCATTCTGTCCAAAACTTTGGAAAATCATAACTAAATCTAGAAAAATCAAAATCATGTGATTTTGGTCATTATGGAAATTTTGGGATGTCTACTTCATGCTAAAAATATGTACAAGTCATAAAATCTCACACACAGAGTGTTTGACACATGAAATAGGCTGGAGGTCGGATTGGGTCCTAATGCTGTCACAGTTTACTAATATGAATTTTAAAAATGTCCAATTAATTCCACAAAATTCCAATTCGAGTGAATGATACCAATCTAGAAGTTAGAAGGGAAAAATCACTCCAGACCATTTCAAGCTCGCCCAGACCCTGAATTTCGATCAAACAGTGACTAAGGTCTGGTTGGACGCCTGACACAGGACTGAATCTTTGAAAAATCATATCTCCCTCTCTAGACATTCAAATGGGGTGATTCCAGTTGGCACAAGTCGCTTATAACCTTTATTTTTTGTCTATAAAATTTCATGGCAATTGGACTTCATTTGAGCCTTATGTGATAGAAAATAATTTCAGACCCAATGTAATAGTGCATCAGACCATTTCAAGAATTTTGGCCAACTTTGAAAAATCATCAAATATTCTATAGATCTTCAACAATTATGATCTTTAGCTTCTCAAAAATCTCTCAACATATTCTAATAGCATACCAAATCTCAAATTAAGCATATATCATTTAGCCAAAAAGTGACATAGGGTTCCATTTTGGTCACTTTTGGCTCCACATAGGGTACCAAAATTGCCATTTGGCTTCCCTTGGGTCTTGACACCTTTTGGGCAAGTCTAAAAGCATGTTTAAGACTTGTAGGATGTAACAACCAGAAAAGAAAAAAAAAAAAGAAAAGCTGAAAATTTTTGAAGGGCTGAAAATTTTTTAAGTCTGCTAGCTACAGCTTAGCTATAGCGAATGTATCTGTTCACTATAGCGAGAAATGGTCTAGCTATAGCGAGAGTGCCTTCTAGCTATAGCGAGAATGCTTCTAGTTATAGCGAGTGTGGGCACCCTATACAAAAACCAAGGCGTTGCTCGCCATAGCACGCTGTAGCGAAGACAGGGGTTTGGGACTGACATGAACTCGCCGTAGCGAGGGTTATGGCTCGCTATAGGGAGGGTTAGTTCGAAAAAGCGTGAAAAAAAGAGAATTTGACTCTTTAAAACCTCCCAACCCCTCTTTTCTTCTTCCAACCGACTTAAGCTCCCTTTAAGACAGAGAAAAGGTGGAGGAGAGAGAGAGAAACCTAGAGGAGGAAGGAAGAACAAGAAAAGGTAAGATTTGCATGGCTTTTCTCTTAGAATATTGTTCTTCTCCCCTTGCCCTATCTTCCTATGGTTTTGATTATTGAAGTAGTTAAGTTTGGAGCTTGGTTCAGAAGAGGGAGAGTGGAAAACCCCTCTTGAAGAAGACCAAAACCCATATACCTTTACTTCTTCTCCTTGCTTTCCTTTCTTGAGAGCTTGAGAGAGGAAGGATAGTATGTGAATTTCTAGTGAGAGAAAGAACCCCTAGCTCTATAAGCTTAGTAGGGTTTATTAGGAAGAAGTCTCTAGCTTATGAATAAAGTGTTAAGAGAGTAATTCCATGCTTCTTGTGTGTTTAGGCTCAAGAGAAGCACTTCTATCTAGAGATGATTGTGAAACCAACAAGGGAGGAGACAAATTGAAAGGGAAAGTTGGTGAATAGCCAATAAGGTAGCTCTCTCCACCTTCTCTCATGCATAGATGTGTGCTTATGTTATCTTGCATGTGTGTATGTATATTTTTAAACCATGAAAAGTATGCTAACATGATGATGCCTTATGTATTTCAATGATGTTTTATGTGATTGCTTTGCTTTGCTTAAGTATGGAAAAGCCACTAACCCTCTAGCCATGGTGAGGATGAGCCAAGAACCCTAAAGTTGGTTGAGATGAAGTAAAGAGTCTCTCAAAAGTGAGGTTGACTCCCAAGAGTAAGGTTGAGTCTAAGGACTTCTTCAAGAATGGGTGAGGCAAGTCCAAAATCCACAAGTGAATGGGTGAGGTTAATCCATTTGCTTGGCAAGCTTTTGATTGTTATGTATGGTCTACTCAAATGTTGAAAATGCTTTTCTTATGTTTTCACATGCTAATATGCCCATGCATACATTGTGAGACTTGTTTGCATGCTTTATGTATGTTTGAATGAGAGATGAGCTATTGAGATTCTTTGAATCTCACTCCCCCTCTCCACCATCCAAACATGCTAGGTGGACCAAGTGAGGCAACAGATGGGAGCCACCAAGCTTGAAGCTAGGGATTTCGGTGAAGAAATTGTAAAGAGCCATTTTGGCCTATTTTGTAGTTCTGTTAAAGGATGTAATTTAATGATGTACATGATGTAGCACTTTTAAATAGATGTAATCAATGTATATATATGAGAATTGAACTTATAGTGCATGATGTAGCAAGTTTTGGAATGAATGGCAAGATCTTAGTATTGCCCACATGGGTGTATGTGTTGGTGTAGGTGAGTGAGTTTTGCAAATCTGGGTTGTTAGACATTTGAGCCATGTTTAATAGCCTATGTTGATGCTTTCCCATGTGCTCATAGAGCCTTAGAAGTAGATGAAGCCAAATTGCACCCATTAGCCCTCTATTAACACAAGAAATAAGTCCCTTTGTCCATGATGTCCAATTCTGACCAAATGACCTCTCCTTGCCTTGAAATTTGGCATGTGACTAGATCTTGTCTAGAGATTTTTGGGAAGCTAAAGATAAGGTCATTTGGAGGTCTGTATAATTTTTTATGATTTTTCAAAGTTGGTATCAGAATTTCGGATTTTGCATCAGCACTGTTCATTTGGTCAATTGTGAAATTGTATCATCTGAGGGGCAAACGTGATCCAATAGCTACGAAATTTTATAGGCAGGAACTAGACAGTCACAATGAATTTTAGCAACTGGAAACACCTCATTTGGAGGTCTAGAGAGGAAGATATGCAATTTCGAAGTTTCTGCCCAGTATTAGTCATCTTGCCTGACCCAAGGTATTGTTCCATCGATTTCTGGGAGTTTGGCTTGATGAACTGATCTGGAGAAATTTTTTCTCTCTAGTTAACATCCACATATTTCCATAGTGGTATCATTTGCATGCATTTT
Source organism: Erythrophleum ivorense (assembly GCA_026724425.1). NCBI lineage: Eukaryota > Viridiplantae > Streptophyta > Magnoliopsida > Fabales > Fabaceae > Erythrophleum > Erythrophleum ivorense. The sequence goes on from JAIUCV010000003.1 coordinate 8,568,987, forward strand.
ATTTTTTTGGAATTAGTTAGAAATTTTTGAAGTTCATATCAGTAAACTGTGATAGTATCAGGACCACTCCGACCTCCAGATGATTTCGCGTGTCAAACGTCCTGTGTGTGGGATATTATGACTTGCACATATTTTTAACATAAAGTAGACATCCTAATATTTCCAGAATGACCAAGATTACATGTTTTTGATTTCTCTAGATTTAGTTATGAATTTCCAAACTTTGCCCAGAAATGAGGCCAAGCATGGCCGAAAATGAACATGCATGATTCATACCCCTTTTTGGTTTCCATTAGCTAAAAGCATGTTTTTGGGATAGTAATGAGTTGTAATGGTGTAATTAAATATGAGGATGCATAGAATGAGCTCACTCAGTCCATGTGACATTAAAGTACATTTTTAACCATGCATGATGCCATGTGAGGAAATGTCAAACCCAATGAGGAAGATCTCTCCTTCTTCTTCCTATACCTCATATGAGCATGTAAGGCATGTGGGTATGAGGTAGAAATGATGGTGTTACATAGGAGCTGCCCAAATGGTCCCAAACCATTTGCATCTCATTTTGTTCTTTTCACCCTCACTTATACACATTACGCCAAACTTTTCTCAAATGTATACATTGGCATAAACACTTAATTTATGTTCTAGAATACATACACCATACTCATTCATTTATCTATCACATAATATCATTTTTACATTTGTCCAAGGGGTCATAGACTATTTACAATAATAATATACATCATGAAGTCTCATTGTGCATCAAAGACAGAAATCAAGCATAAGAGTGGCAATTTTCTTTCTTCAATGTGGTTGGCTCCCATTGCCATGTTCACTTAGTCCACCTAGCATATTAGGACATTTAAGAGGAGGGAGTGAGATTCAAGGATCTCAATAGCTCATCTCTCATTCCATCACACATAATATGTGCAAGCAAGTTCTATGAATGCATATATGGGGAAAATAAAAGTCATGAACCTTTAAAATCAAGCTTAGCATAGAAACACATCATACAAGGCATTCAAGAGCTCATCAAGTATTTAGATTGGCCTCATACTTCTCTCCATGGTATTTGGACTTGCTTCACCCATTCTTTGAAATCTTTAGACTCAATCATACTCTTTGGGAGTCCACTTTGTTTTTGGGAGACTCTTTACTTTGTCTCAACCAAGTTTAAGGGTTTTTAGCTCATCCTCACCATGGGAAAGAGTTCTTGGTCTCTCCACACTCAAGCAAGCTCAATCACACATCATATATTCATTTGAAAGCATAATGTGGCATCAAGAGTCATGGTATATAAGAGCATGCTAGCATACTTTTCATAACTTGAAAATACACATACACACATTCTAAAACAAGCTAAACACACATCCATGCATGAGAGAAAGTGGAGAAAGCTACTTTGTACAAATCTACACACTTTTCTCCTTAGATTTTCCTCCTTTGCCTTGGCTATACACCCACAATTTGGTGGAGATGGTTTCTCTTCGCCTAGACATGATTTAAGGGAGCTAATTAGGTTTATGAAACATATTCTAAAGCTATACAATTTACTTAAGTCCTAGATTACTCTATAGGCTTCATTATGGTCCATATTGGTGCCTAATGAAGCAACATGTAACACCATTATTTCTAACTCATCTCATCATGTCTCTGTCATGCTCATATACATCTAGGAAAACTAAAGTAAGATCTCCCTTCCTTAGATGCTTACACTTTCTTAACACTTTAGCATGGTTAAAATGCATTTCAGTGTCACATGGACCGAGTGATGCATCCTCATATTTAATTTCACCATTACAACTCATTTCAATCCCAAAAACATGCTTTAAACCCATGGAAAGCAAAAAGGGATATGAGACATGAATATTCATTTTCGGCCATACTTGGCCTCATTTCTGGGCAAAGTTTGAAAAATCATAATTAAATCCAAAAAAATCGAAAACATGTGATCTTGGTCATTCTGGAAATATTAGGATGTCTAATTCATACTAAAAATATGTGGAAGTCTTAAAATCCAACACATAAAGCGTTTGATATCCAAAATCATCTGAAGGTCGGAGGGGGTCCTGCTACTATCACAGTTTACTGATATGTACTTCAAAAATGTCCAACTAATTCCAAAAAACTCCAATGCTTGCAAATGATACCACTATGGAAAGATGTGGATGTTAACTAGAGAGGAAAAATGTCTCCAGATTAGTTCATCAAGTCAAACTCCCGGAAATCGATGGAACAATACCTTGGGTCAGGCAAGATGACTGATTCTGGGCAGGAACTTCGAAATTGTATATCTTCCTCTCTAGACCTCCAAATGAGGTGCTTCTAGTTGATACAAGTCACTGTGACTGTCTAATTTATTTCTATAAAATTTCGTAGCCATTGGACTATGTTTGCCTTTCGGATGACACAATTCCACAACTGACCAAATGAACAGTGTTTATGAAGATCCGAATTTCTAATACCAATTTTGAAAAATCATAGAAAATTATACAGACCTCCAAATGACTTGATCTTTAGCTTCCCAAAAAGCTCTAGACAAGATCTAGTTACATGCCAAATTTCAAGGCAGGGAGAAGCCATTTGGTCAGAATTGGACATCATGGGCAAAGGGACCTGTTTCTTGTATTCAAAGAGGGCTAATGGGTGTAATTTGGCTTCATCTACTTCTAAGGCTCTATGAGCACGTGGGAAAGCATCAACATAGGCTATTAAACATGGCTCAAATGTCTAACAACCCAAATTTGCAAAACTCACTCTCCCACACTAACACATACACCATATACATAAGGCCAAAATCTTGCCATTTATAACAAAACTTGCTACATCATGCACTATAAGTTCAATTCTCATACATATACATTGAGTACATCTATTTACAAGTATTCATATGTCCTACATCATGTACATCATTAGAATACATCTTTTAGCTCAACTACACAATGGTGACCACATGACTCTTTTACAATTTCTTCACCGAAATCCCTAGCTTCATGCTTGGTGGCTCCCATCTCTTGTCTCACTTGGTCCACCTAGCATGTTTGGATGGTGGAGAGGGGGAGTGAGATTCAAAGAATCTCAATAGCTCATCTCACATTCAATCATACACAAAGCATGCAAACAAATCTCACAATGTATGCATGGGCATATTAGCATGTGAAATCATAAGAAAAACATTTTCAACATTTGAGTAGGCCATACATAACATACAAGAGCTTGCCAAGTAAATGGATTAGCCTCACCTATTCACTTGTGGATTTTGGACTTGCCTCACCCATTCTTTAAGAGGTTCTTAGACTCAACCCTTTCTCTTGGGAGTCAACCTCACTTTTGGGAGACTCTTTGCTTTGTCTCAACCAATTTTAGGGTTCTTGGCTCATCCTCACCATGGCTAAAGGGTTGTTGGCCTTTCCACACTTAAGCAAAGCAAAGCAATCACATAAAATATCATTGAAATACATGAGGCATCATCATGCTATCATACTTTTCATGGTTTAAAAAACATATATACACATATGCAAAACAATGTAAGCACACATCTATGCATGAGAGAAGGTGGAGAGAGCTACCTTATTGGCTACTCATAAGCTTTCCCTTTCAATTGTCTCCTCCCTTGTTGGTTTCACAACCACCACTAGATGGGAGTGCTTCTCTTGAGCCTAAACACACAAGAAACATGGAATTACTCTCTTAACACTTTATTCATAAACTAGGGATTTCTTTCTAGCAAGCCTTAATAAGCATATAGAGCTAGGGGTTCTTTCTCTCTCTAGAAGTTCACCCACTATCCTTCCTCTCTCAAGCTCTCAAGAAAGGAAAGCAAGGAGGTGAAGCTACATGAATTCTAACCTCCCTCAAGAGTGGTTTTCCACTTTCCCTTTTCTGAACCAAGCTCAAAACTTAACTACTTCAACAATTAAAACCATAGGAAGAGAGGGCAAAGAGAGAAGAATAACATTCTAAGAGGAAAGCCATGCAAATCTTACCTTTTCTTGTTCTTCCTTCCTCCTCTAGGTTCCTTTCTCTCTCCTCCGCCCTTTTCTCTGTCTTAGAGGGAGCTTAAGTCGGTTGGAAGGAGAAGAAATGAATTGGGGCATTTTAATAGGTCAAATTCTCTTTTTTCACATTTTTCTGGACTAACCCTTGCTATAGCGAGGAATAACCCTCGCTACGGCGAGCTCGTGTCAGTCCCAAACCCCTGCTTCTGCTATGGCGCTACGGCGAGCTACGCCCTAGTTTTTGTATGGGGTGCCCACACTCGCTATAGCTAGAAGCACTCTCGCATAGCGAGAAGGCACTCTCGCTATAGCTAGACCATTTCTCGCTATAGCGAACTGGTACATTCGCTATAGCTAGGCTGTAGCTAGCAGACTTAGAAAATTTTCAGCCCTTAAAAAATTTTCAGCTTTTCTTCTTTTTCTTTTTCTTTTTCTTTTTTTTCTTTTCTTTTCTTCTTCTTTCTTTTTCCTGGTTGTTACACAACACTCCTCAAATAACTTCTAGGCCTCATTCTTTCCTCTCAATTATGATTATTGATTCCTTTTAAGCCTCTTGGAGCAACCATACCATTAAAACAAAAGGCCTAGTACCATATTGCTTCTTTAGGTCATAATATGGAACTTATGACCCCAATTCACTTTTCTTGAGTTCTAAATTTTTTCCAAGCCCTCTACTCATCTTCATTCATCAAATGTGACTCAAGAATGGCCTTAGAAAAATTTAAAACTTTTCCTAACTATGCCATCCCTACTTGGCCAAAACCTAGAGCATAAATGGGATTTAATGGCTTCTTAATTTTTCCTTGATAGAGGAACCATTTAGGAAAGTTGTTAAGAGTTGTAGGAGGTCAAGGAAATACTTAAATAGCCAAGGAAACTTATGTATTAAATCAGTTTTTACAATCCCTTTAAGTGCTCTACACTTTTTCAACTTCTAATTTCATGGATTTCCTTGAAATTTCTTGGTATCTTCCATCTTCCTCTAACTTAATCTCACTAATTCTGGATGGTTCTTGAACAAAAACCCTTCCCTCTCCTTGGGTATATTTTGGCCGAAATATGGGAGAAGAACTAAGGAAAAAGAAGCAACATCTTGCATGGAAAGTACCTTAAATCAAGCTCTTCCAAGAAGGCTCTTCCTTTACTTGGTTTGCTTCCTCAAATTTCGAAATTTCCCCCTTTGTTCTACCCTCAAAACAGCACCAAACTCTCCATTAAAACCATAGAAAGAGAGCTTGAGAGGAGAGGAGCAAGTTTCAAGAAGGAAGGATATGGAATTTCTTAAAGTTTCTTACCTTTTTCTTGAATTTCTTCCTCCAAAATCTTCCTCCTCTTGTGCACCTAAGAAGCTGGAGTTTTCCTCTGAAAATGGGCAGAAGCAAGTCTGTCTTAGAGGGGAGAGAAAGAATGTGGCATATAAAGAAGAAGAAAGAAGCTTCCTTTAACACTTTAATGCCAATTTTGCCCTTCGTTCTTAGCATTTTCGTTTCTCCTTCGTTTTAGCTCCTTTTTTAGGACCATCTTTTTCATTATCAAATTTAGATTCCTAATTTAATAAAATACTTTTAGAATCACTCAAATTAGAGCTAAAACCTTTACGAACAAACAAGTCAAAGTTTGGGTCAACCGACGTCGAAAAGAGTACATTGGAGGGGCTTTACCGGTCTCGGGGCTTCTTATGGTTTTTGGGGCCTCTGAGAATCTTGGGCAACTCAAAATTTTCATTTAAAAAGCCCTCTTAAGTATTTTTCAAAATTACACTTATATATGAAAATGTCACTGGCCTTTCGGTAAATTTTTTGAATCACTCCGACCTTGGTTTCTAGGAAACTCAAGGCTCAAATCCTCATTTTCTATTATTTAAAATTTTATCCAAATTTTATTTGGCCTTGAATCACTCATCTCAGGGAGCTCGCTTTTCAAACCGGGCCTTTTCAATATTTTTACAATGTATCGGGCGTTTCAAATTTCATAAGAGGTTTTATAATGTTTCTGACTTATATAGATGGATTATGAGTGGGGGATGATGTTTGAGAATTTGCGAGGTCCACAGAGTATAAAAAAAAATTTTTGAATCCCACATAACATGGAATATTGCATTGTTTAATGCTTTTTCTTTGAGAATTGTTATGCTAAGGATCTAGAATCCTTGAAAGGTATGAGGAAGGCTAAAGTCATGTAGTGTTACAGCCAACACGTTTTAGAAAAAAAATGCAAAATGTGCCATTTTTAGTTGTGTTTTTTTTAGGGTTTTAAGAAGGGTTTCACCATTTTCTTTAGAAGGCTGCCATTCCAAACATTTTAGAGAGGAAAAGGAAGGGTTTACAACTTCATTTGCTATAAGAAAAACTTAGATTTAAGAAAGATTCACCAATTAAATCTATTTTTTTCTTATTTTCTTACTTTTCCTTGTATTTCTTTGCCCATTTGGTTTATACTTTATTCTTAATGTTCTTATTTCTTGTAGTTATGAGCTAAACTTATTAATTTGAGATTGTGATGAACTCTAACTTGCAATATGTTGTAGTTACTCTATTTATTCTTAACTAATGGTATGATTTATTTGCTCAATCCTTGTGTTTCTTGCTTTTAAGTATGTGAAAACTATTAGATGATTTAGATAACCTAAATGAATTTGAAAAAAAGATTTTAGGATTAGATTATGAATTGTATAATGTGGTTCATGAAATTTACAATATTGAGTTAATTGATTCGCTTGTAGGATAGGAATATACTTATCGACTTCACATAGCCATATTAGGATCTATTCTTGATTAGGCCTCTAAATTAATTGCATAAGAAATTATGAATTGATCAAGGGAATGCCTATAAATAATTCAAAAGATACTTATAGATAAATTAGAATCATAGGCTATAAATGACATTTAGAGTAAGATAAAGAAAGGTAATTAGTTCATATGAAATGCTAGGCAGAATCATAATCCCAAACATTTTTGTTTTCCAATTTTATCTAGAATGGTGTATCTCATTTATTTTATCATTTTTATTCTTTAGTTTAGTTTAGTTTCCCATCACTTTTATTGTTCATTTGATTTAGATTAAGGGGTATAATTTTAGTACTTAGTAATTACCTTAGTTATACATTCTTATGGAAAACAATACTCTATTCATCATTCTATTATTGTTACGACATGTATACTTGCATGTACACTTTAAAAAAGCAACAAGTTTTTAGCGATATTGCCAAGGATTTGTTCACAAGGTTGTTGCTAATATTACTACCAATCTCACTTGATCTAAACTTGAGCTTTTGTATAATTTGTTTTTGCTTGTTGTAAGTTGTTGAGTCTTTTAGTTTATATTTTGTTTTATGTTGGTGTTTCTTATATTTATATTTAGTTTTTGTTGTTGTTGTTGTTTTTATGCTTAGTTTTTGTTTTTGATTATGGATTACCCATAACTAGCAAAAGAGGTAGCTAATGTGTATGAACTTTGTAACATCCAGTTTTTCTATAAAATGTCAGAAATTGGCCAGATATAAAAGAAAATCCTCTAAATAGAAAGATTTGAGACCAAATAAAATTAGGATAAAATTTTAAATAATGAAAAATGAGGATACAAGACTTAAGATGCCTGAAAATCGAAGCCAAAAGAGCTAAACAAATTTGCTAAAATAAATTAGGGTATTTTCGTAATTTCTAGCAAATTTGAAAAACTCGTAAGAAGGCTTTTTAAACTAGAAATTTGAACTTTTTAGGGTTCTCAGAACCCTTGAAAACCATGGGAACCCCCAGAATAGCTAAAACCCCTTCAGTGAGCAATTTCAGCTGTCAGTTGACTAAAACTTTAACTAAATAGTTTGATATGGTTTCAAATCCAATTTGGGTGAAACCAAAGCCATTTTATAAGTTAGAGGATCTAAATTTTATGATAGAAAAGATGGTTATTGAAAAGGAGTTTAAATGAGGTCAAATAGAGAAATCATGATTTAGGGACTAAAATGAAAAGTGAAAAAGTTACAAAAAGTGACATTTTGGCTCTTTAATATGTAACATCCAGTTCCTCCGTAAACATAAGAAACGTAATGTTTGATTTCTCCATAAATATATGAAACTCACTATATATAAAAGGAAGTCCCTAGATATAATGATTTGAGGTCCAATAAAATTTGAGTAATAATCTTGACCTCAAATATTGAAGATCTAAGGGTAGAGGTGCCCTAAAAATGAAGCCAAAATAATCAAATGAAATTTAAGAAAGATACAGTGGCATGTTTGTAATTTTAGGCACTTTTTAGAAAAACTCAAAAGAGGATTTTAAATGGGACAAATGAGTTTTTCAGGATTCTCAGAGGCCCTAAAAACTATAGAAACCTCTAGAACAGTTAAAACCCTTTTGGTTTATGTTTTAGAACATCAGTAGACTTGAACTTTGACTTTCACATTTGAGAAGGTTTTAGACCTGAGTTGAGTGATTCCAAAAGCAATTTATAAGTTAGAGAACCTAAATTTTATGATGGAAAAGACGATTTTCGAAAAGAAGTTGAAATGAGCCTTGAGGGAAAAAGCTAAGAATAAAGGGCAAAATTGGCATTTTGAAATGTCTTAATTGGTTCCCTAACTATATATATGAGGCATCCCACTTCTCCCTCACATTTAGCCAACCAAACTTCTGCATAAAACCAGGGAAATGTTCTGCTAAGAAGGGCACACAAAAGGGAGCTTCAAGGGAGGAGAAAAGCCTAAGAAAATGTAAAAAAAATTAAGGAATTCCTTGCTCCTTCCTTCATTAAACTTGCTCTCCTCTTTCTCCTATTTCTTTCCATGGTTTTGGTGTGTGATTTGGATTTATTTTGAGTCATATTCAAGGGGGGGAAGTTCAAAATTCCAAGGAGGAGCCATAGCAAAGGAGAAGACTCTTGGAAAAGGTTTGAATCAAGGTAGGTATCATAGATTCCCTTGCTTTCTTCTTCTTCTTCTTCCATGAGTGATTTTTGACCACTTATAGAACAACCAAGAGGGAGTAAAATCTGACCTAAACCAAGCATGAAACCTAGGTTTTTGAGGGTGAGAAATAAGTATATGCAAAAAAATTCCAAAGAGAAGCATTAAAAATTAGGTTTCCAAAACTAAGGTTTTTATTTCACCATGGTATGTATGAAACTTTCTAGTAGTATTTCTAATTGTCTAAGAGTATATATAGGTTTTTGAGACACCTAAAAAGCCTCACATGTGCCATTTCCTTCAAGAAAAATTGAAAAGCCCATAGATGCACAATGCTCTTCATGTCTCAGCCTAATCTACTCCAAGTACCTAGGGAGTGTTTAAATTTGTTCTAAGCCTAGAATGGGACTAGATACGATGGAAGAATATCAAAGGAAACGTTGAAAAAAGTTTAGAGACCTTGGAATGTGAGATGGAGGTTTAGGCTCCATAATGAGACTTCAGGAAGGAAGTAACTTATAGCTAGGCTCCTTAAAATGAATGTGTGATGACTCCAAAGAGTCTAAAGGGAGTCAAGAGACATAGAATGAATGAGAAATAGGAGCTAACATCATAAATTCTCTTAGTTGCTTCACAAAGTCTTGTATAGAAGTATAATATAGTCATAGAACAAAGTAGCTTCACATAGAGTGTGTATGATGCCAAAGCTTGTTTTCATGAGTGATTTATGTCTCTCTTAATGTGTCTAGGCCAAGAGAACCAAGGGCCACCTAATTACAAGGCTTGGTTGAGAAAGGGGAAAGAATTCCAAGAGAAAAATGTATGCAATTGCTCCAAGGTAACTCTCTAACCTTTCTCTCATGCATGGCTTGGATGTTTTCCTATCTTTGAGTGCTTGTATGTATGTTTATGCCATGAGAAATGTTTCTAACTATTGCCTATATGCCATGGTACTATGATGATCTTGAAATATGTTTTATGAATGTGTTTTGGCTTGCATGGGTTTGATGATACCAAAGGTCCCTTAATAAGGGTGAGGATGAGTCAAAAGTCCTTAGAAGTGGGTGAGACAAAGCCAAAAGTCTCAAGAAGAGTGAGGCTAAGTCAAAAGTCCCTTGAAAATAGGTGAGACAAATCTAAAAACCCTAAGGAAAGTAGGTAAGGCTAAACCAATATTCTTGAGAACCTATGTATATTATGTATGAGTTTCTTGAACATGAAAAATGTTATGTATATGTTCACTAGTAGCTCGAAAGCTATGCATGCATTCTTTGACATGTTTTAGCATCCATTATATATGTTTGAAATGGTTAAGAGCTATTGAGATTTTTTGAATCTCAATCTTCCTCCTTGCATGCCTAACCATGTCTAGGTGAACCAAGAAGACCAAGAAATGGTGACCAACAACTATAAGAGGCAAGTCTTTGACAAAAGGGATAGAGAAATGAGCTTTATATTTGCATTATAATGTCAAGAATTGTATCCATGAGATGTATATATGATGTAGACCTTTGGACAAATTCAAATGCATATATATATGATGTATGTATCAATATGGAAGCTAAATGTATAGAAATGTGAAAATTTACCACCTTTGTGCTAGTATGTGTTTGTGTATTAATGCAAGTGGCATGGTGAGTTTGAGCTTTATGATGATTTGGGTCATTTGGTATGCTTTTATATGTCATAATTATGCTTTTAGATTTGCTCAAGTGATTGTGAAAAGTCAAGAAAAGTAATGGTGTCTTAAAATCCCATTTTAGACTTCAAATTTGACCAAATGGTGAGCTGAACCAAAGTCTGAGCAAAATAGTGAGTCTTTCCATCAAATTTAGCCAGTAAGTAGGTGTCATCTAGAGCTTTTCATAGAGCTAAAGAGCACCTAATTTAGAGTCCTAGAGAATTTATTATGATTTTTCAAAATTGGCCAAATTATGTAGAAATGGTATGGTTACTATTCATTTGGTCAATTTGCTTCTTTGTATCACACATGGGCCAAATGAAGTCCAATGCTTACAAAAATTTATAGGCATAAACTAAATATCATAAGCTTTTCATAGTAACTAAGATCACCTCAATTAAAACTCTGTAGAGGGAGAAATAAATTTTTGAAGTTGCATGTTAGTATTAATAATATAGCTTGACTTGAGTTACTATTCCATCAATTTTTATAGGTTAAAGGCCATGATGGTCTGAAATTATTTTTATCTTTAGTAGACACCCACAGCTTTCTAAATGGTATGGTTTGCTGGATTTTAATTTTTCTAGAATTAATTATGAATTTTTGAAATTTATATTAGAAACTTATGACAACAAACCTGGACAGCTGGACCTTTGGTACTATTCTATTGTCACTCGTGGTCCAGTTGATGCTTTTATGGTTTGAAATGATTTTTAACTTGTTTTTGACATTTAGGGATTTCCCAAAAGCTATCATTTGCTTGATTTTGATTTTTTTAGAATTAATTATGATTTTTTAAAGTTGATGTTAGAAATTTGCCCTTATAACCTAAGAGAAAATTTGGTTTTTGGTGAAGCATGGTTCCAAATCTGAAACTCTTGGGATGTTTTGTGATGTGTATGACTTTTATGGATTTGTTATGGATGAAAAATGATATGGATGAGTTCATATGGCCCATAAATTATGAAATAAAATTTTTAGGCTTTATGTAACAATTTATTACCATTAAATATGCTTATTTTCCATGGAAGAATATGAAGCTAGCCTTTGATGATGAGTTGAGAATAGTAATGAGTATGGTATTACATAATACACATTCCACTATTTTCCCCCACTTAAACCGACTTAGCTTCTGCCCAGAACAGAAGAGAGACCAGTAGCAACTAATGCACAAGGGAAGAGCAAAGAAGGAGGGAAATAGTTTGCAAAAGGTAAGAAAAAGTGTAGGATTTCATGGTTCCTCCTTTACAAACCATGCAAACCATAGGCTCCATACACTTGCTATGTCTCGACTAAGGAGGCTTGGAGCACTGAAGGAGAGTTTTAATTTGTTCTAAGGCTAGAATGAGACTAAATATGATAAAAGAACATCAAAGGAAGCCTTGAAAAAGATTTAGAAGCCTTGGAATGTGAGATGGAGGTGTAGGCTCCATAACGAGATATTAGGAAGCAATTTATAATTAGGCTCCTTAAAATGAATGTGTGATGACTCCAAAGAGTCTAAAGGGAGTCAAGAGACCTAGAATGAATGAGAAATGGGAGCTAAGATCATGAATTCTCTTAGTTGCTTCATAAGGTATTGTATAGAAGTATAATGCAGCCATAGAACAAAGTAGCTTCACATAGAATATATAAGATGCCAAAGCTTGTTTCCATGAGTGATTTATGTCTCTTTTGATGTGTCTAGGCCAAAAGAACTAAAAGCCACCTAGTTGCAAGGCTTGGCTGAAAAGAGGGTGAAGAATCCTAAGAGAAAAGTGTGTACATTTGCTCCAAGATAGCTCTCTAATCTTTCTCTCATGAATTCTTAGGTGTTTTCTTGATTTGGATGTGTGTATGTATGTTTATGCCATGAGAAATGTTTCTAGTTATTTCCTACATGCCATGGATCTATGATGTTCTTGAAATGTGTTTTATGAATGTGTTTTGGCTTGAATGGATATAGTGATGCCAAAAGTCCTTTAGCAAGGGTGAGGATGAGCCAAAAGTTCCTAGAATTAGGTGAGACCAAGTCAAAAGTCTCAAGAAGAGTAAGGCTTAGTCAAAAGTCCCTTGAAAATAAGTGAGGCAAATCCAAAAGTCCTAAGGAAAATAAGTGAGGCTTAACCAATGCCCTTAAGAGCCTATATATGTTATGTAGGAGTTTATTGAACAAAGAAAATGCTATGTATATGTTCACTAGTAGCTTGAAAGCCATGCATGTATTCTTTGACTTGTAAATGCATCCATTATGTATGTTTGAAAGGGTTAAGAACTATTGAGATTCTTTGAATCTCACTCCTTCCCCTCCATATGCTTATTCATGTCTAGGTAAGCCAAGAAGTCCAAAGAAAAGAGACCAAATGCCTTAGAGCATAATTCTTGACAAGAAAGTAGAAATATAGGCAATTTGATAGCATATTGATGTCAAGAAATGTATCCATGTGATGTATATGAGATGTAACCATTTAAGCAAGATTAAATATATATAATTATGATGTATGTATGAATCTTGAAGCCAAACGTGTGGAAATGTAAGAATTTGCCACCCTTGTGCTAGTGTGTGTTTGTGTATGAATGCAAGTGGCATGGTGAGTTTTAGCTCCATGATAATTTAGACCATTTGGCATGCTTCCCTAGGCTGTCTTTATGTTATGGGACATGCTCAAGTGGCTATGGAATAAGAAGAAGATCAAATAGTGCCTTATGAAACCACTTTGATCATCAAAAGTGATTAAATCATGGGTTAAACCAAAGTCTGACCAAATGGATGAGTTTTTGCATGAAATTTGGCCAACAACTAGGACTCATTAAGATATTTTTACAAAGTTAAAGAGTACACAATTTATAGCTCTAGAAAATTTATTATAATTTTTTAAAATTGACTAAATTATGCAGAATGGTAATGTGTATTGTTTATATGGTTAAATTTTGTTTCAGCGTTACTCGTGGGTCAAATGAAGTCTAATGGCCATGAAATTTTACAAGCGTAAACTATACACCATAAGCTTTCCATACCATAGAGATCACCTCATTTGGAGCTCTGTAGAAAAAGAATTAAATTTTTAAAGTGTAGACAGACCTTTGGTATTGTTCCATTATTTTTTTCAACTCAATTGGTGTCTATGTGATCTAGAATTATTTTTAGCCATTAGTAGACATCCACAGCGTTCTAGAATGGTATGGTCTACTTGATTTTGAATTTTTTGAAATTACTTATGAATTTTCAAAGTTTATATTAGAAACTTGTGACAGCAGACCCGGCAGTTGGACCTTTGGTATTGTTTTGTAGTTTTTCGCAATCCAATTGATGTTGTCATGGTCTGGAATGATTTTTAGTCTTTATTTAACACTCAAGGCTTTCCAAAAAGCTATCATTTGCTTGATTTTGATTTTTTTAGAATTAGTCATGAATTTCCAAAGTTCCTACCAAAAAGTTGTCATGGCAAACCTGAGAGCAAACCATTATTTTTCTGATGCATGATGCTAAACCCATGGAGCATGAGATGTTTTATAATGGTTATGACTTCTATGGATGTATTATGAATAAAAAAAATCATGTTGAAGTTCATACGGCCTATAAACCATGCAAAAAAAAATTTTGGGCCTTACGTAACACACATTTAATGTGATTAAATCCATTATTTTCTTGTAAGTGTGTGGAACTTTAGCCTTGCAATGGAATAAAAAAGCTAGAGAAAGTAAGGTATTACAAACTTGATAACTTAACCAATTTCATTGTTTAGGAAACTGAATTTGGTAGGAGGTTTGATTCTTATTATTTGCACGCTAATTATGCTACTCATTTTTGTGATTTTCAATGCTTACACATAACTTATGATAATTGTAGGGAAGGTCATTATAGAGAGCAATACCTATATTATGTAGAGAATGTATAGATGGAGGATGATTTTAATATGAATCAAAATAATTTTTATAAGAATACTTATATTCCTAGTTAAAGTCATGAGTAAAATTTTTCCTAGAATCAAAGTCAAGCTTGTCCATCATATGTAATATACCTTTTCTAATCTCTCAATTTCTAACTACAAGAAGAAATCTCCATTCAAGATTATAATCCTAATTTGGAAGAAATGGTTAGATACTATATGAATAAGAAAAATGCCCATATAGCCAAGCAAGATGCCTATATGACCAAGTAAGGTGACACAATTAGAAACTTGAAAACTTAAATAGGCAAATTCGCCAATGTCATCTATAATAGTTCACATGAGAATCTTTTAAGTAATATGATAACTACTCATAAAATAGAAGATGTAAAAAAATATAATGGAATTAGTTCAAGAAGTGAAGAAGAGTTGCCAAAGGGTTATGTGCAATTTGTAACATCTGGTTTCTCCGTAAATACACGAAACTCACCAGATATAACAGCAAGTCTCCTAAAATAAATGATTTAAGGTCAAATAAAATTAAGATAAAATTTTAAATAATAAAAAATAAGAATTTAAAGTTTGAGTTGCCCATAAATCTAAGCTAGATGAGTTAGAAAATTTGTGAAAGAAAGTAGGGCATTTTCGTAATTTTTGACAAATTTGGAAAAGTCATAGGAGGGATTTTTAAAAGAGAAATTTGAGATTTTCAGGGTTCTCAGAGGCTCTGAAAATTATGAGAACTCCCAGAATAGTTGAAACCCCTTTGGTGAGCAATTTCAGCTGTCAATTGACCGAAACTTTGACCAAATAGTTTGGAATGGTTTCAAATCTAATTTGGGTGAAACCAAAGTTATTTTATAAGTTAGAGGACCTAAATTTTGTAATAAAAAAGATAATTCTCAAAAAGAAGTTGAAATGAGCCCAATTGGATAAAACAAAAAATAGGGACTAAATTATAAATTTTAAAAGTGACTTAAATGGACTCTTAGGCTTATAAATTGTAATGTCTGATTTTTGTTAAACAACGAAAATGGGAACATTTTCAAAGCAAGTCCCCTAAAATAAATTTGTTAAGGTCTTGAAAATTTTGAGTGATATTCTAGATTCCTAAAAATGAGAATTCTAGGCTCAAACGGAAGGAAAAACAGAGCTAGAATGAAAAAACAAATTTTGACGGAAAACTTATGAAACGTAATGGCATTTTCGTAATTTTGAGCAAATTTTGGAATTCACATAGGAAGGCTTTTTAAATGAAAGTTTTGAGTTCTTTAAGGTTCTTAGAAGCCCTGAAAACCCTAAGAAGTCATGGGACAGTTAAATTCCCTTCAGTGGATGTTTTCCAATGTCAATATGCCTAAACTTTGATAGATTCATTTGGAATAGTTTTAGCTTCGATTTGAGTGATTCTAAAGGCATTTTACTAAATTAGGAATCTAAATTTTATAATAGAAAAGACAGTTCTCAAAAACGAGTTAAAACGAAGTAAAACAAAAACGCCAAAAACAAAAGGCAAAATGGAAACTTTTAAAAAAAGCTATTCTCCTCTACCTATATATATGAGGCGCCCCACTCTCCCATTCATTTAGTCTCATATTTTTATGCTCTAAATCATAGAAGAAACGCTAGGAGAGTGATGCACCAAGGGAAGAAGAAGGAGGAGAGAAATCAAGGCTTGAAGGTAAGGAAATTTGGTAGTTTTTCATGATTTCTTCCATCCAAACCTCTTCTCCTCCATTCTCCTTTGTTTCCTTTGATTATAATGAAGTTTATAAATATTTTTTAAGGGAGAAATTAAGGGGAGATTTTGGATTTGAAGAGAGGAGCTCAAAGAAGACAAGATTCAAGTGAGAAAAAGCAAGAAAATAAGATAATTTCTTCTTCCACGATTGCTATCCCTTGCTCCTCTTCTTCACCCATTTTGCCCCACTTAAGAAACCCTAAGAGGGCTTGGTTTTTAGGTAAAACCAAGGGTGATTCTTAGAAAAAAGGGTGTGGAGATTAAGAATATTCAAAGAGAATTAACAAAAAATCATGAAAATTCAAGATGCAAATTCTAAGGTTTCAAGTGTTCCTCATAAAATCTGATTTGATCTCTTAATTCCTATGCATAAATAAGTATTTAAATGAACTCCTAAGATCCCTAGAAGTCTTCTCATGTGCTTCCTCAATCAAAAAAACAAAGCAAAGTCAATAAACCCTAAAATTAAGCATAGTCTCGCCCTAAGGGTGTTGGAGTATCTAGGGATAGTTTTAATTTGTTCCAAACCCATTTTTGAGTCATAAATGATAAATAAATATGAGAGGAAGCCTTGTAAAAAATTTAAAAACCATAAAAAGTGAGATGGTGCTTTATGTTCCATAATATGACCTAAAGAAGCAACATATAGTTAAGCTATTTATTTTAATTGTGTGATGACGCTAAGAGGTTTAAAAGGAGTCAAGAATCATATTTGAAAGGAAAGAATAAAGTTTAGAATTTATTTGATGGGTGTTGCTTCATTAGGTGTATTTTGGAACCATAAAGAGGTTTATAGGTCAACCTAGAGTTTTAAGCAAGTTGTGTGGCCTTAGAATTAATTTCATGAACCTAATTAGCTTTCATAAATTGTGTTTAGGTCAAGGGAAATCATTCCCACACCTTTGTGTGTGTGAGACCGTAGCAAAAAGGGAAAATTCAAGAGAAAAAGTGTGTGTTTACTTCCAAGGTTCTCTCCACCTTCTCTCATGCATGATTGCTTGCTTTGCTTATTTTTGAATGTGTGTATATATATTTCAAGCCATAAAAAAGGTTCTAGCATGAGTTCTTACTCCATTGTACCATGATGATGCATTATGTCTTCCACATGATGTTTATGATCTTACTTTGGTTTGCTTGAGCATAATGAGGCCAAGAACCCTTAACCATAGTGAAGATGAGCCAAGAATTCTTAAAATTTGTTGAGACAAAGTAAAGAGTCTGCCAAAAGTAAGGGTGACTCCCAAGAGCAAGGTTAAGTCCAAAAACCTCTTAATGAATGGGTGAGGCAAGTCCAAAACTTACAAGTAAATGGGTAAGGCCAATCCACTTGCTTAGCAAGCCTTTGTATGCTATGTATGACTTGCTCAAATGTTGAAATTATATCTTGAATGTTTGCACATGTTAACATAACCATACATGCATTTATGAGACTTGTTTGCATCTTTTATGTATGATTGAATGGGATATGAGCTATTAGAATTCTTTGAATCTCACTCCCTCCTCTCCAATAATCTAACATGCTAGGTGGACTAAGAGATCAAGGGAATAGAAGCTAACCATATGAGAAATGAGAGCTTGACATCAAAGTGCATAGTTTTTAGTTCTTTAAGGCCATATTAATGTTTAATGATGTAATCCATTATTGTACATGGTTTATAACCTTTGAAACATATGTAATTATGTTAAGATGTGATGTAAAAATGAGAGAATATGTTATGTGAATGATAAAATGTAATTTGAGTATGTAATGGTAAATTGTGCTTCTTGAAAGTTTGATGCAAGTATGTACAAATGCAAGTGAGATGGCCAATTGAGATGCATAAGGTTTGGGACCATTTGGGTAGTTCATACAAGTCATAATAATACTTTTAGACTTGCTCAAGAGGTACCAAACATTAAGAGAGAACATTTGGACACTTTGATATCCTATATGGAGCCAAATTTGATCATAATAGAATCCTACGTCACTTTTTATCCAAATGAGCTCTTCTTGATCTAAGACTTGGCATGTAATTAGAGTTTGTTGAGAGCTTTTTGGAAAGCTAAAGAAAAGAATTTTTGTAGGTCTAGAGAATATTTTAATAAATTTTTAAAGTTGGCAAAAATTTTAATTTTGGTCTGATGCACTATTTACTTAGTCCAAAAATGATTTCACATAGGGCCCAAATGATGTCTAATTGTCACAAAATTTGTATGAAGAAACTAGACATTCTCAGTGACTTGTAACAACTAGAAGCACCTCATTTGGATGTCTAGAGAGGGAGATATGAATTTTTAAAAATCCTGCCCAGTATTAGACGCTCAAACTAACCTCAGGTACCGTTTGATTGAGTTTGAGGTCTGGGCGTGCCTGAGCTAGTCTGGAGTTATTTTTTTCCTTTAGCTAACATTTGTAGCTTTCTATATTAGTATAATTTGCATAGATTGAATTTTTTTGAAATTAATTGGACATTTTTGAAGTTTGCTATAGAAACCTGTGACAGTACCAGTGGATAGCTAGACCTCTGGACCTTTTCGAATGTCAAAAGTCTTTTACGTTATTTTTCATGGTCTAGAAATATTTTTAACATAAATTAGACATATTTAGCTTTCTATAATGGCCAAGATTTCATAGTTTTAATTTTTCTAGAATTAGTTATGATTTTTCAAAGTTTGTGATAAAAGTGAAGAAATTCTGGCTGAAAATGTATATATGTATTTTATGCTTCCTTTTGGTTTCCACGAGTTGTAGGCTACTTTTGGTGATGAAAATAAGTTTTATCCATGTAATTAAATATGATAATATGATATATGAGCTCACATGGTCTACATGACACTGAATAAAATTTTTATACGCGACGCAACACTAAAATAATTAATATTTTAATGCCATTTTCTTACCTATCATATGAATTGCTTGATATAAGGCATAAAGATAGCATGGATGAGCTAAGAAATTATGGTGTTACATAAATCACATCCCATTCTATTCCAGCTCTCTCCATTGATTTATTTTTTGTCCAAACAGATTCCAAAGGAGGCTTGAGTGGCGCACCAAGAAAGGGAGTCAGGGAAGAAGAGAAAGCTTGAAAAGTGTAAAATCTCCTTAGTTTTTCATGTTTTTTCCTTTACTAATCCTCTTCTCCTCCTTTTCCTCTCTTCTCTTATAGTTTTGTTGATTAATTTGGACATGTTTGGTGGCTAGTTCTATAAGGAAGGGATAGAAATTGTAAGAACTCTTGGAAGCGTAACAAAGTGCCTTTGAAAAGCTTGTAAAAAGGTAAGGAAATCATGGTCTTCATGCTTCTTCTTGGCTTCCTTTCACCTTCATTATTTCAGTCAGAATAAGGGGGAGATATTAGAGAACTTAACTCAACCTAAACTTGATAGGAAATGAGGCCTTGAGGTAAGAGGAACCATATGGAGCAATTAGAACTTAAAAAGAACCTATAAACAACAAGATACAAAAACAAAAGATTTAGTTGCACTTAGGCCAAGATGAAGCTTCCTAGTAGTAACTTAAGTTATCTAAGAGTTTATATAAGTTCTCAAGACACCTAGGAAGTTTTACAAGTGACCATGTCCTAAAAGAAATGAAGCAAAGTCCATGGGCTCTATACACTTGCTATGTCTCGGCCAAGGAGGCTTGGAGCACCTAGGGAGTGTTTTAAACTTTTCTGAGACTAGATATGATAGAAAAATATCAAAGGAGGCCTTGAAAAATTTTTAGAAAGCATAGATTATGAGATTAAGGTGTAGGCTCCATAATGAGACATTAGGAAGTAACTAATGTGTAGGCTCCTTAGAATGAAATTTTGATAACTCCAAGGAGTCTAAATGAAGTCAAGATACTAGAATTGAGTGAGAAATGGGAGCCAAGATCATAAAATCCAAAGGTTGCTTCATTGTGTCTTATATGGAAGCATAATGGAGCTATATGAAAAAGTAGCATAGCATAAGGCTTGGTCCCATGATCTAAATATGTCTTACTTGATGTGTTTAGGCCAAGAGAACTAGAGGCCACCTAATTTCAAGGCTTGGTTGAGTAAGGGGAGAAGAATTCTAAGAGAAAAGTGTGTGAAATTGCTCCATTGTAGCTCTCTAACCTTTCTCTCATGTATTTTTTGGATGTTTTCTTATCCTTGGATATGTGTATGTATGTTTATACCATGAGAAATGTTTCTAGCTATTGCCTATAGGCCATGGTACCATGATGATCTTGAAATATGTTTTATAAATGCATTTTGACTTGAATGGGTATGGTGATGCTAAAAATCCCTTAGCAAAGGTGAGAATGAGCCAAAAGTCCTTATAATTGGATGAAACCAAGCCAAAAATCTAAAGAAGAGTAAGGCTTAGTCAAAAGTCCCTTGAAAATGGTGAGGCAAATCTAAAAGTCCCAAGAAAAATGGGTGAAGTTAAACAAATGCCATTGAGAGCCTATGTGTAACGTCTGGTTTTCATTAAACAACAGAAACAGGTACATTTTCAAAGTAAGTCCCCTGAAATGAATTAGTTAAGGTTCCAAAAAAATTGAGTAACATTTTAGACTCATAAAAATGAGAATCCTAGCCTCAAACGAAAGGAAAAATAGAGATAGAATGAAGAAATAAATTTTGACAAAAAACCTACGAAACATAATGGTATTTTCATAATTTTGAGCAATTTTTGGAATTTACACAGTAGGGATTTTTTAAACGAAAGTTTTAAGTTCTTCGGGATTTTTAGAGGCCCTAAAAATCATGGGAAGCCCCAGGACAGTTAGATCCCCTCCGATGGACGTTTTCCAATGTCGATGTACTTGAACTTTGACAGATTCGTTTAGGAAGGTTTTAGATCTGATTTGAGTGGTTCCAAAGGCATTTTACTAAATTGGAGACCTAAATTTCAAAATGGAAAAGATGGTTATAAAAAAGGAGCTAAAACGAAGGAGAAAAGAAATGCAAAGAATGAAGGGCAAAATGGAAATTTTTGAAAAAATGCTTTCTCCTCCCCCTACATATAGGTGGTGCCCCACTTTCTCTTTCATTTGGACTCAGAATTTTCTGCCTAATTTCAAAGGAGAGAGCTAGGGTTTTGGGCGCACAAGAGAGGAAGAAGAAGGAGAAATTCAAGCTTAAAAGTATGATTCCATGGTAGTTTTTTATGCTTTCTTCCATCCACACCTCTTCTCCTTCCTTGTCCTTTATTTCCTTTGATTAAAATGGAGTTTATAAATTTGATTTAAGGGAGAAACTTAAGGGAATTTTAGGATTTGAAGAGAGGAGCTTGGATTTAAGCAAGAACAAGCAAGGAAACTAGTAATTTCTCTTCCTATAGTTGCTGTCTTGATCCTCCCTCCTTCTCCATTTCGCCTAACCCTAGGAACCATAGGAGGAGTTGATTTTTAGGAAAAACTAAGGATGAATCTAAGGAAAAGGGTATGGAGATTAAAAATATACAAAGGGAATTAACAAAAAACTATTAGATTTCAAGATGTAAATTCTAGAGTTTCAAGTGCACCTAGTAAAATTTGATTTTGTATGATGATTCTAGGTCTAAATAAGAGTTTAAATGAGTTTCCAAGATCCTTAAGATGCTCCCCATATGCTTCGTCCTTCAAGAAAACCAAGCAAAATCCATGGAGACCAACAAGCCTTATGGTCTCGGCCTAACGAGGTTGGGATAGCTAGGAAAAATTTTAAATTTTTTTAAGCCCATTCTTGAGTCATATATGATGAATGAAAATGAGGGGAGACCTTGGAAAAAATTTAAAACCTATAGGAAGTGAGTTGATGCTTTAGGTTCCATATTATGACCTAAAAAAGCAACATGTAGTTAGGTTCTTTATTTTAATTGTATGATGACTCTAAGAGGCTTAAAAGGAATCAAGAATCATATTTAGAAGGAAAGAATGGAATCTAAAATTTATTTAAGGGTTGTTGATTCATTAGGTGCAATTACGGAACCATAATGAGGTTATAAGCCAACCTAGTGTCTAAGCAAATTGTATGACCTTATAATTAAGTTCATAAATCTAATTAGCTTCCATAAATTGTGTCTAGGCCAAGAGAAAGCATCCTAACACTTTTTTGTGTGTGTGATTGAAAAAGGGAGCATTCTTTCAAAGGGAAAAGTGTGTGATTGTGTGTAAGGTAGCTCTCTCCACCTTCTCTCATGCATGGATGTGTGTTTAGCTTGTCTTAGAATGTGTGTATGTGTATTTTCAAGCCAAAAAAAGTATGCTAGCATGATTTTATATGCCATGATTTCATGATGACATATTATGTTTCTAAATGATGCTATAATGCTTGTTTGAGTTTGCTTGAGTGTGGAGAGGCCAAGAACTCTTAACTATGGTGAGGATGAGCTAAGAACCCTTAAAATTAGTTGTGACAAAGCAAAGAGTCTCCCAAAAGCAAGGTGAGCTCCCAAGAATATGGTTGAGTCTAAGAATCTCTTAAAGAATTGGTGAGGCAAGTCTAAAATCCATGAGGAAAAGGGTGAGGCCAATCCATCCACTTGGCAAGCTCTTGGATATCTTGTATGACTTATTTACATGCCAATCTTGCTTCTTGAATGTTTATGACATCAATTATATCCATCAATGTTTATGACTTATCTTGTATGATTGAATGGGAGATGAGTTATTGGAATTTTTTGAATCTCATTCCCTCCTCTCCAATAATCTCACATGTTAGGTAGACCAAGTGGATAAGGTAATGGAAGCCAACTACCTTGAAGAGAAGAGTTTGACAACAAAGTACTTGAGTTTTGCTACTTTAAGACTATATTTATGTCAAATGATGTAATCCATTTATGTATATGGTCTATGACCTCTTGGACATGTGTAATTATGATAATATATGATGTATAAATGAATGGATATGATATATGGACCCTAGAATGTAATTTGGATATGTAATGCCAATATATGCTTCTTGAAAGTTTGATGTATGTGTGTATAATTGCATGTGGCATAGCCAAAATGAGAGGCATGGAGTTTGAGACCATTTGGACAGCTCACATAAGTCCCAATTATGCTTTTAGACTTGTCCAAAAAGTGCCAAAACCCAAGGAAGTCATTTAGACAATGTGGTACCTTATATGGAGCCAAAATTGACCATAAGTGAACCTTATGTCACTTTTTATCCAAATGAGCTTTTTTTGATCTGAGATTTTTCATGCTACTAGAGCTTGTTGAGAGCTTTTTGGGAAGTTAAAGAACATAATTTTTAAAGGTCTACATAATATTTGATGAATTTTTAAAGTTAACAAATTTTTTGATTTTAGTCATGTTATTGTTCATACTGGTCTGAAAATAAAATCTATCACATAGGGCCCAAATGATGTCCAATTGCTATGAAATTTTATACAAAGAAACTAAATATTTCCAGTGACTTGTGCCAACTAGAAGCACCTCATTTAGAGGTTTAAAAGGGAGATATGAATTTTTAAAGATTCTGTCCAGTATCAGGAGCTTCACTTGACCTCAGTTATTATTTGATTAGATTTCAAGGTCTGAGCGTGCCTGAACTGGTTTAGAGTTATTTTTTTCCTCTAGCTAACATTCATAGATTTTCAGATTGGTATCATTTACATGGATTGGATTTTTTAAAAATTAATTAAACATTTTTGAAATTTACTGCAGAAATTTGTGACACCACCAGTAGGCAGTTTGACTTCTAGACTATTTCGAATGTCAAACGTCTTCTGTGATAAATATTATAGTTTGGACATATTTTTAGTATAAATTAGACATCTGTAGCTTTCCAGAACATGATTTCAATTTTTCTAGAATTGGTTGTGATTTTTCAAATTTGTGACAGAAATGAATTCTGGCCAAAAATATGTATGAATATTCTAAACTTTCCTTTGAGTTCTCTAAGTTGTGGGCCATATTTTATGATTCAAATGAGTTGTATTCATGTAATTAAATATGTGAATATATGGTATGAGCTCACACGGTCCACGTGACATTGAATGAAATTTTTAAACAGGACACAACGCAAAGAATTGTGTTATTTTATCCCCTTTTCTTACACTCTCTCATGAAATTGATGATGTGAAGCATATGAATATCATGAGATGAGTTAGAAATTATGGCTACACTATGTATGTTATGTATGAATTTCTTGAACTTGAAAAATGTTATGTATATATTCACTAGTAGCTTGAAAGCCATGCATGCACTCTTTGACATGTATATGCATCCATTATGTATATTTGAAAGGATTAAGAGCTATTGAGATTCTTTGAATCTCACTCTTCCCCCTCTATATGCTTATTCATGTCTAAATGAACCAAGAAGTCCAAGGAAAGGAGACTAAATGCCTTGAAGCATGATACTTTGATAAATAAGTAGTTAACTAGTTGTTTCAGGGACATATTAAAATCAAGAAATGTATTCATATAGTGTATATGAGATGTAACTATTTGAACAAGTTTGAATGTATATATATGTGATGTATATATGAATCTTATAGCTATATGTATAGAAATATGAGATTTTACCACCCATATACTAGCATGTATATGTGTAAGGATGCAAGTGACATAATGATTTTGAGCTCCATGATGTTTGGGACCATTTGAGAGGTTTCCCTAGGTGGTGTTTATGCTATGGGACGTGCTCAAGTGGCTATGGTATATTAAGAAGAACATTTGGTGCACTTTGACCCAATTATAGTGCTAAAAGTGACCAAATTTTGAGCTTAACCCTAAACTGACCAAATGGAAGAAGTTGTAATGGCCAAAAATTATGCTAAAATTTTCTAAGTCCTGAAATTTTTCTAAATTTGCTAGCTATAGCGAGAAATGGTCTAACTATAGCGAATGTACCTGTTTGCTATAGCGAGAAATGGTCTAGCTATAGTGAATGTGCCTGTTCGTTATAGTAAAAATGCTTCTAGTCATAGTAAGTTTAGGCATCTCATATAAAAACTAGGGGGTTTCTCGCAATAGTGCACACCATAGCCAGAACAAGGGTTTGGGACTGATACATGCTCACCGTAGCAAGAGTTATTTTCTGCTATAGCGAGGGTTAGTCTAGAAAAACGTGAAAAAGTGTATGTCTTTTTCTTAAAGACTCCAGAACCGTCTTTTTTCTTTTAACC